>CM035149.1:97879709-99133876 GCA_020205605.1 Panax ginseng | reverse complement strand
AGCCTAACGTACATTGGATAAATTTAGTGAAATTTTATGATTATAATTTATATGTGTGTATTAATAGAAAGTTTGCATTGGAATTCAATTTTGTGATTTCATCTCGTTGGATTAAGCTTTCAAAAGTGCCATCTGCTATATATATGGTCTGAGGGATTTATTGTGTGAAACATTAAACTGAATAAAGATGCAGGAATTTTTAACAGCAGTAGCCTTCTTGTGTTAGATGGAAATTATAGTTCAGCAAAGTTTTCTTACTTTAAAACGGAAGAATTGATCTTCTAAGAGGTTGAAATAGAATTAGAGCATATAAAATTGCTTATGGTACCAAAATGCTATATGCAACAGAATTATTGTCTACTTGAATATTGAACTGAGATATACTGTACTATCGCAGCCTCTAATAATGGTTGTTTTAGGTGCATTTACATGTATCGTCAATGTTTACTGTGATTTCATTCTGCCTTAACACACTTTATTTGTGTTAGAAGCAGATGTTTAAACGCTATACCTCTCATTTGTTTTCTCTTTGGATTTAGTTAGTTCTTCTACAGAGAAAATTTCTTCCGAGTAGAAAGATTTGTCAACTTACCTCACCTTAATTTCTCTGTCTATGATTCTCCAAGCACAGCTTCACTATTTAGGCGTTCTCTTGGATTATCAGAAGAATAATCCATGTGCCAACATCGAAGATAAAGATTCCCTTGTTTTAAACCTGGTTTCAGGTCTTCAGTTTCCTAGGTAATAATCAAGCAGCCTTGGTCCTTATATGTCTTTTTATAAGTCTCAGTCCTTACATATCTTCTTTTGCCATTCATATCCATAGACTGATGCCCTTCTTGGTACAGTGAAGATATTCGAGGGGAGATCCTGTTTGTTCTTTACAAAATATGTATCCTCCAGAACACATTTAAAGTTGATGATGGCACAGATGTTTTAATTGCACATCGCCCCATGCTCTTGCCCTTATCACTGGAATCCCTCATAAAAACCCAATCTGAAGATGTTCGCTTGAACTGCATATGTCTGTCAATTTCTTTTTCTATAGTTCTAGCAACAACATGCACGTATATTTGACAGTTCTGCCTTCTAAATTCTAATTATCCCTCTGGACTGGAAGCATGATGTGAGCATGTAAAACTTGGCTTAATGATGTTAATCTAGTAGAAAGTTATTCTATTGGGTTATGGATTTGATTATATAGTTGGTATATTTGCTTGAAAGTACAATGACAAGTTTAATTTTGGCAGAAAATTAAAGAACTTATATCAGTGCTGGATCAGCAAAAAGATGAATCAATAGAATGTACCTTCAAAGGTGTTGCCAAGCATTTTCGAGAAGTATTTTCTGAACTTGTGCAACATGGTCACGATCATTTGGTTATGATGAAGAAAAAGGTATTTTTTTAGCTTGTTTGATCAAGTATGTGCTAAGAAGCAAAAATTCTTTTGTAGCTCGGCAATTCCCCGAATCTCAGTGTCCCAGAATCTAGATTTATGGATTCTTCTGGGTTCTTTGCAGGGGATTCTTCTGTAAAGGTATAAACATTTTCTTTTGTATGATAAAGAATTTTTTCATAGTAATGACATACTTTTCTTTGATTAAATGGGTTTTCCATTGTCAATGTAGCTGTTGATGGACGCCATTTTGGGAATATGATGTTTATTTGCTTGCTACTTCTTGGGACAAGAGTTTTACCAAAGGCATCAGTTGTAAGCTTAAGGTAAAATTTTCTTTTTTTTGCCTACCTTAAATATATCTTAGGCTAGTAAACAGTATAAGTTAGTTTGGGTGATTTATTATCAAAGGATCACCTTTTAAAAACTGAGCATTGCTTACACAAGATCAATTTCCTTTCTGTCACATTATTTTCATTCTTTTTATTTTTTCTTGTGCTTGATTTCCTTTGTAAATTAGGACTTTTTATCCATTTCTAGATTTTATATATATATATATATATATATATAAGTATATCTAGATGTCAAATTATACATGTCAGCTGACATTATCTCAACATTGAACATGTTTTTACCACCTAAATTGATAGACTTGTCTATTGATTTTCATATGGCTTCACTATCATATATGATGGTTCTCTGAAAATGATGAATGGTTTATCCAACATTTCCATATGACTAGCATATGCTTTGTAAATCACACTTTTTTGACTGTTATATGTGTTTCATAGTTTAATTTGGTGAAGTTTCACAATATATGTTTTAGAGAAGGTGAATTGAGCAAAAGAGCCAAAACAGGATTTACAACGACAATTACAACAACAGCCAAATATATTACAACAAGACATGATGCTAAGGCACCAAACATCATACTCGTTCCAGAAACATCATGCAATTAAGCAGGAAAAGTAGTTATCTCAATCAACAATATCCTTTCCAGCAGAATCATCAAGTATGTTTCTGACTTTCACTACACGCATGAAAATATTTATCAAGTTGTACTGTCATCATTATAAGCATGTAAAATGTTTGTTCACTTGTTGCATTATTTATGAGTACCAATTATTATCTTGATCCGTGTGTCAATATATACCCACCAGGACGAGGTTCACGAAGCACATGCTTGTCTTCTTCAGGATATTTTATTTAGATATTAATTTGGTAGTCAATAAAAAGGGCATTACCTTCTTCCATGTCCTTTAATTAGTAAGAAAATAACACAACATTGTTGTCTTTGTGTATTGATTTTGGAACTAAGTGCCTCTGGTGACCTATTTGCTTCATTTTCCTGACTTGTTATTATTTTTAAATATGTGCATGAAGACTGCTTCTACGACCTGCCTTACAATACTGGGTATCAAATTTTTGTGCTACGTTTACGGAAGACAAGGGACGAAATTATGAAGTGTATTCTCTCTATATATGTAGAAATATACTTTGATTGAAGAACTATGATAGCTTTAGATGGTTTATTGTAAAGATAATGAATGATTATGTAGTGGATGATTTTATTAAGTTAATAATATTTAAGTTTTTTGTATTTTTGTCATTATTTGCTATGGGGACATTGAGCCAGTCAGGTACACAAAAAGAATGTCAAATTTTGATTTGGCAATATAATTCGTTACCAAAGCATTGAACAAGTTTTAATATAGCAACAATTTTTTATACATTTAACAACAAATTTTCGTTGCTAATGGCATTAAAAATATAATATTTGGCGACGAAAAATTAATCTAATAACAACGGAGATGATATTGTTGCTAATACTAAAATAAAAGGAAATATTTTTTATCTTTGCAAATCATATCGACTTTCGTTGCACATATAAAGAAACAGCAACATATAATGTCGTTGCTAATCGACGACTTTCGTTGAATTTAAAAATAACCAGCAATAAACATTTTTGTTGCTGATTCAGCATAATGTCGTTGCCAAATAATATAATCAGCAACGAAAATCGTTGCTAAAAAGTTTACATTCCGCAACGAAAACAAGCTTAGGCAACAATTTTCATAATTTTTCTGCAACGAAAAATGTCGTTTGCAAAATGGTGTCAATTACAACGAAAATGCATGGTCGTTGCAAAAAAAAAGAGTTCATTTTAATTTGCCAATTAGCAGGCTTTTGCAACGAAATGGGGTTTTTAGCAACGAAATTTTAATTATTCTGCAACAATACATTTTGTTGCTAAAGGATCGATGTATCTGCACGAAAGCCAAATTTTGTTGCAAAATGTATTACTTTTGGCAACGAAAAAAATACATTCGTTGCGGAACAATTAGCAACGCTCATTCTTGAACGAAAAATAACGACAAAGAAATTCGTTGCCAAAAACCTTTAGCAACGAAATTTAGCACCTTTAGCAACGAAAATTGGTTGTTGCTGAAGCCCCATTTTTTTGTAGTGAATATAATGCCTCTACTACAACTTGAAGCATTACTAGTGCTAGTTTCCTTTACCTTTTTCACACATGGCTTTGAGATGGATTCCCCAAAGCCCAATCCTGTTCTGTCAAAGACGTTTCTCTGGCTAGAGATCAGGGAGTCCATGGATGAAGAAGATTTGTTCCATGTAGAGACTGTCATTTCTAGTTCCTCAATCTTAGAGGTTAGACTTGACTCTCTTTGTACATTGAGCTCATTTGTTTGTTTTAGAAGCTTATTATCAGCTTCAAACTTGGATAAAGAGTCAGTACTAAGAAGGACTGTTTCCAGTTCTTCCTGAATTTTCTCTTTCTCCATTTGAAGAAGTGAGTAATCTTTGGACAGAAGTCTGAACCATTTCATGTATTAATGCAGATCTGATGTTATATCATGCAGTGCAGTTCTTAAGTCATCAATGTCTACATCAGGAGATTTAAAGTCAAATGCCTCATCTATACTCACTTCATGAATGTTGGAGGTCTTTCTGTCCTTTGCATGCTTGGCCATCAGGCAAAGATTTGTCATTTAAGGATCTTCATCATCTCCAGATTCAGGAGTTGAGTCATTGTCTGAGTCACTCCACGATCCTCCAGCTATAAGACATTTGTCTTTCTTTTGAGTCCTTTTGTTACCTTTGAATTCCTTCTTTGGATGTGATTTCTTCTTTAGTTCTTCTCTAAGAGGTTTGTTGCAGTTTGCAATGAAATGTCCAGGCTTCTTGCAATTGTAGCATAGATCATTTATCTGCTCCTGGCTGCTGTAGTTGTTGACTTTCTTTGGTGTGTTGATTCTGCTTTGACGCATGAACCTTCTGAGTCTTTTTACCAGCATTACAAAGTCTTCATCATCATCTTCATCATAGTCAGAGTCATTTTCAGTGTTAACTTTGGAGATGTTTTCAGTTGGTTTAAGAGCAACTCCTTTATCCTTTTTTCTTCCTTCAGATAGAGTTTCTGCTCGTTGAGTCAACTCCAGTTCATATGTAAGAAGATTCCCTTATAGCTGTTGAACTGTCATTTTATGGAGATTTTTTGACTCTCTGATAGCAGTGGTTTTGGCATCCCACTTGCTAGGTAAGGCTCTCATGAACTTTATGATCAGATCTTTATTTGGATAAATCTTTCCATAGGCTCGTAGAGAGTTGAGCGAGACGTTGAATCTTTTCGTGGGTGGAAGTAGACGTTTTCTCTTTGAACATATCTGAACATCTCATATTCTTTGAGTCGGAGAGATTGCTTGTTTTCTCTGACTTCTTCTGTTCCTTCATGCATGATGAGCAATGCTTCCCAAACCTCCTTTGTTATTCTGCTGTTGACCACATTTTTGAATAGATCATCTTCTAAGGATTGGAACAAAATGTTCTTGGCCTTTTTGTCGAGTTGAACATCTCTCTTTTCGTTGTCATCATCCATTCTTCTTTGACCTTGATCGTATTACATTTGGGTCAAATGCGGGTTGGTGCAAGCTTTGTAGGAACGCAAGGCCCATTCTGAACAGTTTCAAATAGATCTTCATCTATTGAATCTATGTATGCTTGCATCCGAACTTTCCAGTTGGCGAACTTGTCTTGGTTGTACATAGGTAGCTTGCTGCCTCCTCTAGTCTTTGATTGCGCTTATCAGATGTGCTATTGGATCTACTTAAGCTTTGTAGGCTATTTGATAGAACCTGCTTTGATACCAATTGTTAGTTCCCTGAGGCACAATAGTTATCTAGAAGGGTGGTTGAATAGATATTTAAAAAATCCTTCTTAAATACTCTGTTAATTTTGTTATTGATTCAAACATAGCGGAATTAAAATTTATTTGAAACCCCTCTTAGATATGATGAGTTAATGAGAGTGAGATAGTTATAATAGTTATAGTAGTTATGGGAAGCATGTAATAGACACAACAGTTTTAAGTGGTTCAGAGCACTTAAAGCTCCTAATCCACTCTTCTACTCCTTGAGTAGGAAATCCACTAAGGATATTTTTTACACTTTCTGAATCTCATAGATTCCTTCTAGACCAACAGTCTAGGCACTTCTTAGTTCACTTTTGAACTCTTCAAGTCCAGCAGACTTGGTTCTTCACAGTTCACTTAGAACTCTTCAAGTCCTTCTAACTTGGAACTTCTTACTTCACTTGATTGGTAGTTGATGAGTTCTTGATTGGTGCTACTCAGCTGTTGTTAAGCTCTTGTTCGAAAGAACTGAGTAGCTGAGCAAGCTTTCTCTTTTTCAGATCTTAGAGTTGAGAGTTTTGCGTTGAGTGTTCTTCAACGTTTTGTTCAATGCTTGCTTGCTCTTTCATCTGCAGATGTTTTGCATATATGTGATCCTTGAAATGTATCCGTTGAAGCATTAAATGCGTTTGACATTTCTGAACTTTGATGGAGACTTTTCTGCATATCTTCTGATTAGTATTCTGTCTCACTGACACAGCAGACTACCATCTCACCTAACACCTGAAAAGATATTTTACTCTGTCCCATGGTACTTTCCTTAGCTTGTTCAATACGTTTCTTTGATGTATACTAAGGATATCTTCTGTGTCATTGGGACTGGCGAAAACTTCAACGTTTATAACCTATTCCACATTTGTTGGGATTTATCTTTAAACAAATGTGCAAGGCTCGATGTTTCTGACATAGACATATGATGCTCTACGATTCTGATCGTGATGTCTTGCCACCTATATGCTTGATCCGATACTTAAGAGCACTACGATTTCTCTTAAGGACTCGGCACACTACGATCTTGTAAAACCCCGACTTTTATAAAATAAAAGTCTAATTTAATTTATGTTTATTATTCTAAAATTGTAAAATGTTAAATTGATAATTGATCAAACGAACATTTAATTGAATAAGTGAGTTAATAAAAGAGGAAAAGGATATAATTTTTAGCCATGTGGGGAGTATGCTGAAATTATTTTTCATATACTTCCAAGCCATTTCACATTTGTCTCACCAAAATTATTTGGTTGATTTATTAATGAGGGGAACATGTGGGGGAGATAAAAGAAAAAGAGGAAGAAAGAAAGAAAGAAAAGGAGAAATAAAGGAAGAAAGGAAGAAAGAAGAAGATGAAACCATGGAAGCATGAAGGTAGAATATGAACTCAAAAGGTAAAACCAAAACTTTTCATCTCTTTAATTTTACTAAGAGTTTGATTTGTTGAAAGTTGGGTTATAAGGGATCATGATGGATCCAAAGTTATAAGGGAGTATATGATAAAGATTTTATGTTTAATCCATGTCATAATAGAATTTAAGAATATAAAGTTGGGCATATGTTTGAGGATGAACAAAAGTTATGTTGAGGACTTAAATCAAACTTGTAAAAGTGTTGATGGTTGATTTATGTGTAAAATCTGAGGAGGAGGATCTATAGATTAAGAAGTTATGGAAATATTTCAATTTGAACGGACTAAAAATGATTTAAATCGAAGTAGTGGTGAAAGTTTTCGTAAAACATGTTAAACGATGAAAAACTTAGTCTTGGGGGACTTTTGAGCCAAATTTCGTAATAATTAATGAATCTGAAAATTATGAAATCATGGGGGTTTTGTAGAGCATGTTACAAGCTTTCCATAGCCTCGAAAATGGACTAATTCTGATAACGGAAGAAGAAGTTATGAAGATTTGAAATATGTGTGTCAAAAGTTACAAAATCTAGAAAATTGGAGTTACGTGCCAAAGGTCGAGCACCTAGGCACTAGGCTCGGCGCTTAGAATCTGTTCTTGGGCGCCTAGGCGCTTGCCCAAGGCCACATTTGGGTGCCTAGGCGCTGGTCAAGTGTTTAGCCAAAATCTATCCGGACATCCTTTAGTAAATTGGGCATAACGTTTTCATACGAACTCCGATTGAGGTGATTCAGGATGATTCGAAAAGATAACGAGTAGACCTAAAACTTTTATTCTTTATGTTTTGAGATTTGAGGTCGGTATCAAGTCATAAAATGGCTATTTTAGGGACTAATGTGCATTTAGAGGAAATCGGAGGACGTCGGGCATGCACATATGCAACGAGTAATATTTTCGACGATAAAGGATGTTGTTATAAGTTGTAAAACATGAAAATTATTAAATATAATAATATTATGCGATAAATAAAGACAACTTAAATGAATAATGAATTATTAGTTGGTGTATATGTTATTCGAGATAATTATGATTTGATGTTGATCCATTTATAAGTAAGGTATTGATTTGATTCTCACGTAAGAAGTCACTCGGTATTTATTTCAATAATTGTCACAGTAGTTATTACACAGTGACTCATATTATTTGATATGATATAATTAAACCAGTTGGAAGTATTGTGGGTCTATGTTAATAATTGTGAATAATTATTGAAAGATTAAAAATGTGTAAATAATTGATGAATAAAAGGTGTTGATTAAAGATAAAATTGATAGTTCCATTGTGTTAGAATTATTAGTGTTAGTGAAAATCGAAATTTATTTCGATAACAATTGATGACTGGAGGTTATATTGACCAATCAGATAATTAACCGGATAAATGAGCAATTAATTGTTATTAATTCACATACTTATAACTATGTGTTCACATGTGTGTACTATTGATTTACATAATTTACTATTAGGGGAGTTGGTGCAATATTGATAATACTTGCATGACTAAGTTAAAAATGGAGGTATAGATGGAGGCATTATACTGTAATTCGTATTTTCACATGTCTAGAACTATTGATTCACATGATTTACTATTGATTCACACGATTTACTATTAGGGGAGGTGGTGCAAGTTTGATAATACTTGGATGACTAAATTAAAAATGAAGAAAAAGAGGAAGGTATTATACTGTAATATTTTGAGCCCCAAAATGTGCAATTATCGAAACTATATTTTCCTATAAATAGAAGCTCATTCTTCCTTCATTTCTGACCAATTCACTAAAGCTATAGAGCAATTATTATAGAGAGAAATTATAGAGAAAAAGGAGAAGAGAAGTGCTAACTACCTCCTTTATTCAGTTTTTTTTTCTAAGGTAAGGGTATTATTCTTTCGTATTCATGAAGAGAGATATTTTCTTTCAATACTCGTAAGGGTCATTTTATCCGGAAAGTTATTTTCTTTCAATACTCGTAAGGGTTGTTATTCCATTCTTTATTATTATGTTGGAATAACTTTGTTTATGCAATCCGCATACATGGTGAAATTCTTACATTATTCTATTCTTTATTATTACATTGGAATAACTTTTGTCTATCTGATCTATCGCATGCAGTGAATTTCTGTTGTTATTCCATTCTTTATTATTACATTGGAATAACTTTTATGCGTATGGTCTATCGCATGCCACGGTGAATTACATTGTTATTCCATTCTTTATTATTACATTAGAATATCTTATGCTGCACGCAATTTACGCATGACTGGTTCCGTTCTTTATTATTATGTTGGAATATCTTATGCATGCGGATTACGCATTTGGTTCCATTCTTTATTATTCATTGGGAATAACTTTTATGCATGTGATTACATCGCATGCATGGTGAATTCTTACATTATTACATTCTTTATTATTACATTGAATAACTTTATGCGTGCTTTCGTGTTTATTGATTTTTTTATATATATATATAGCGAGTGCGTTTTACGCTCCATCTCAGTTTCCATTTCCATTTAAACGAGTGCGTTTTACGCTCCATCTCGTTCCAATAGCAAGCATACCAATGTGTTCTCAAAGTTTGAGTATCTGTGTTTTCATAGTCTATGTCTACTTTATACACAATTCCATCTTTAAAAATAACATTTTTTACTTAGCAAACAAACAAGTTATTCTTAAACCAACAAGCAAATATGAACACCTATGTGCTAACCGATAGCATCTAAACAACAAGCATGAATTAAATCATGTATAACATTATAACTAAGCTCATGTTATCCACTAAATTCAAAAATCTATCAAATTTCTATATCATCATTGGCCAAATTAGAATTCAACCGACTAAAACATGGGAATATGCTATGTAATGCAACTAAACAGATATTAATCAAACAAAAAGAAAAAATTTATGTCAAAATTAAACTAAAAACCACTAACATGCAATTAACTATATGTAACATGGAATTACTATATATGATGCAATTACACTACATGCTCTAAACTACTGATTAAACCCAATACCCCCAAACTTAAAACGAACAATGTCCTCATTGTAATTAAAAGTGAAAGAATACTCCCCTAAGTGGCAATGTCATCTTCGTTCGCCTCCTCATGATCCGATGGTATATCGGTGATGGCTAAGTTTGAGATATTCTATAGTTGAAGGCGAGTGTGGGCTTCTAAGCTGTCAAGAATGCTTGAGTCGGAAATTCTAAAAAGTTAGCAATTTTTTACGTCGCGATCGAAGTATATGGCTACCAGCACGATGTTTGGCTTGTAGTTAGGTATGCAGTGACGACCACATACTCTGGCGATTTAGGTTTGGTTTGACTTATGTTTGATCCTGAATGTTTATAGCAATTGGATTGAACCTGAGAGGAGAAACAATAAAACTATTATTAAGATTTACCACTATCTAACATCTACTAAATATGGAAATGTAAATAAGAATTAAACAAGGAGGGAGAAAGATTGGATGGGGTGCCTCCCATCTAGCGCTCGGTTTATAGTCCGTTAGCTGGACTCTTTTCTTGACACCACTATCCAATTCCTCTTCGATAAGCTAGGAACCCTCCATCCATTAGAACTGCAATGTGTGTAGGTAGGTTCCCCATCATAAGAGTCTGTGAATTGAAATAGCCTAGCATATTTCCTGTACATGATGTCTCCATTTCTATTTCATAGCCAGGTGTGTCTTTCATTGTATCTGTGAATAGATTTTTGCATTGAGGCTTTTCTTCTTCTATTATCTCTTCCTCAGCCCACCATGGTTTGTAAGAGGCCTCATAATCGCAGGAATTTTTGCTTTGGATGTGACTACTAAGGGGACATGGGTGTGCAAAGTTCACTGAATTTTTCAACTCTAACTGAGAAGGCACTTGGGGTATTATACAAGTCAGCTCATATTCTTCATTTTCCATACCCCTAGTTGTGTCCTCAATGTCCACTCCTTTCAGTTTATTTAGTGGCATGTACACTTCTGGCTTTCCATCAGTTTCGTCGTCCATGTCATAGCACCAATTGTTTGGAGGCGATTGTTGAGGCTTCGAACATTTGATCCATCGATTGAAAGATTCGAATTGACCTCTCTTGCTCAATCATATTCTCCTCGGTTGGACTTACAAACTTGAACCACAAATCCTCCAATCTTGAATTATCTTGTTCGGTTTGAAATCCATGTGTTGAGGACCATTCATTGAGGAGTTAATGAGTTGTTCCATACATCATTAAGATTTTGGCTTGATAACTCGACTCATCATCATCTCTTCATGAGTCCGCTATGCTTTTTGACATGAATTCCTTCAACTCTGAATTTTCTTCTTGTTGTACTGGAGGTGGATATGAGAAATCTGATGGATATGTTGAACTTGAGATGTAGTATTGATCTTGATAGTTATAACCCCATTCATAATCTGGGTGATACCCCCAACCTTGTTGATAATCAGGATAAACATCGTTGTTGAAGTAATCACCCCCAACCTGCACTTGTCCAACCTTGATGTTGACCGATAACTTTCGGATGCTCTTGAAGACAAGTATTCACATGTAACTACTATCTCTCGAGTGCGTTGGGCAAGAATATCCAACCTCTCCGAAAGTGTTGCAATTTGTGCTGACAATGTAGAAAATACATTGAGTCCCTCAGTGCTTATGTCCCTTGGTTGAGTCCTATTTGCAAAAGGCCATTGATAAGAAAAGTCACCCATGGTACTTGAAAAGAGAAAAATATAAGAAGATAATTAAAACAAAAAAAATGTTTAAATTAAGACCAATTTGATTGAAATTAATGTTGGCAAAAATTTATTAAGCTAATTCCCCAGCAACGGCGCCAAAAACTTGTTGGTCGTTTTACCGATCAATATATGCGTGCAAGTATACACGGTCAACAAGTAATAAAGAGTTAAGTAAAGTATCGTTCCCACGGAAATTTAACTAATAAATTTCACCAAGCATTAGCCCATAACCATTTCAGTCTTATTTAAACGAATGATACTATATTTTTTATGTAAACTATGAAATAAGATAAACCTAACTATTCCTAGAGTGAGACTAGATAATGAAGACCTGAGATCATAATTTCATCTATTGACTCATTCAAATCCATACATTTCATGTTAAGCCAAACTAATTGTACCGGTTTGTTAGTCGAGAACACAAAAGTAAAGTATAGTCATCTCTCAATTTACCATACTCATATCACATATAATCCACAGTTGATAGAATACACATGAACCCCCACATTACCTAAACCACTATATGTTTATGTGATTTATGAATAATTAGGGTTTAATCCCAAGTTCTCAATTGACTACGAATGACGCTTCGGTATATGTCTATTCTAAGCACAAATCATACATCCCAACACAATGTAGAATATACAATCATAAGTTATCAAGATCAGATCTAAACCCATAATTCGTCTTTCAAGTTCATATGGGTTATCACATTAATTGATGGCCAATCAACTAAGCAAATAAGCATAAATATTAATAGATAATCCTATAGCAATCAATAAGGCTAACAATGGAACATATCAGAAAAAACTAATCCATAGAATCCATTACAATCTCAAAATAGAGTTTAAATCATAACTGAATTAATGTTATTATCCACACATTGAATAAACATCATAAGATACAATTAGGAATCAAAGAGAGAGTAAGAATAGAAAATGGTAGTGCAAATCTGTTCTCTTGCTCAAAGGTTGAATCTCCAATGCTTTCCAATCGCTTCAAGTCTTCAATCTAATCAACTCTAGAAATCACTACTCTAATCTACTCTAATCTACTTATTCCAAAGTGAAGAAAGAAATAGTAGTAGCTTGAGCCCCCAAGGGGTGGAATATATTTTACATAATGCAAAGGTCAACACCCGAAGTCGCGCGGCCGCGCAGGAATTGGCCTGAAGTTGGGTGCGGCCGCGCTCAAGCAAAAATTCACGTTTTTGGCTCTCAGGTGCATACCGCGGCGCCGCATGGAAAATGCACTATAAATTCAGCGCGCATGGTGTATCTTTTCTGTTGCAGTGTCCTCTGGTAAAATGGCCATAACTTTTGATCCGAGAAGAGTTACGGGACCTGCCACCTATCAAATCAAAGATATCAACGAGCTCTACAACTTTCATTATTTGATGATTGAGAAATTTTGGCCGGATGAAGGTTGAAAGTGGTCTGGAAGTGACTGCTATAAAAATGGCTAACCAAAACAGCGAAGTTTGACGTCCGTTGGTACAAAGATCATAACTCTTGCATCCGAACTCCGGTTAGAACGATTCAAGATGTTCTGAAAAGCTACGAAGACACTCTACAATGTAAGCTGAGTTCCAAACCAAGAATATGAAGTAAACATGAAAGCCCAAATGATGTCCGGATTACTTTTCTTTGCATTTTCCTTGCTTTTCCTTATCAATAGTCGCTCACACCGCTCCCATATATAAGATCTAGAAAATAAACACAAAATGCATGAAAAGTAACTAAGAAACATGAATATAAGCAACTAATTCAAGTAAAAGATACCGGATAAGTAGGTATAAAACCAACTTATCAATAACCTGCATGTGCGGTCTATCGCATGCTTGGTGAATTCTTCTGTTATTCCATTCTTTATTATTCTGTTAGAATACCCTGTCTACGCGGACTATCGCATGCATGGTGAATTCTTCTGTTATTCCATTCTTTATTATTACATTGGAATAACACATACATGTGGACTACCGCATGCATGGTGAATGACCCTTCGTATTCATTCCTTATTAAATTGTGGAAATGATCTGTTTACGTGGATTACCGCATGACGGGTGAAAATTCATTTGCAGTTTCATAAATTCTATTATACTCAGTTGGTTAAAGTTTTGACTTCTATACTCCATGAAATTAGTAGAATATCCTGGATATTTGCGTTTCATCCAGTATCTTTTCATGAAAATATTCTTCTGAGTATTCTTGAATTTTACTCCAAAAAGAAGTATCATGTTGACAAATTGGACGATATTGATTCCTAGATAAATTAAATTATAAGTCTTTAAAATTTATCCTTGAACTTTTTTTATTGAATTATTATGTCATTGTCATCATCTTAATGCTTATATTGTGATGAAAGTCATCTTTGGCTTACGTGCATAGATGGACTTGGTATGATTATGACCAGGGGTCATTCGGTATAATCACAACCCACAATGTTACAAATGATGTGATAAAAGTCTTCATTGACCCGTAGTGCATTGATGGACAGTTGTTGGTATGATTATAACTAGGGATTATTCAGTATAATCATGACCATTGTTGAAAACACGAATATCCTTAGCCCGTAGTGCATGGATAATTCGTGATCATAATACTAATGAATATCATTGGCCGTAGTGCAGGGATGATTTGATGATGTGAATTATTTATTAAGCTAAGTCTCAACGATAAAATATTGATAATACACTATTAATTCATAAAAGATAGTAGATATCATGCTCTACTTGACTCTTCTAATAGATTGCTTATTTCGCTGCAGTTGTTGATCTAAAACTTGGTGTCTATTATATTCTATCAGTTGTTATACTGTTGAAGGCTAAGGATAATTTATTCTGCATTATCTTAGTCATAATATTTCTTACTGGGCTAGTTGAGCTCACCCTTTTCTTTCATTGTTCTCTTCAGGAAATGAGAATATAGATGGGACGAGTCGGGGAATGGAGTGATGGTCCAGGATAAGTGGCTTTAGTAGTCCTCACTATTCTATGGAATAGTGTGATAATAATTGTAATGAGGACTCCATTGAGTGTGGATATTGTCTAGATGACAATATTCTTATTAAAACTATTAGATTATGTTTTGTCGTATTTTACACGACTGTTGTATAATTAAGTTTGTAGTTGAATTTTGTACCATGTTTTTGGTGACCCAAGATGGGTGATGTATACCTGTTTTGGGGGCGTCACAGATCTTCACTTGCTTGTCTTGTAGATTCTACATTTTCGAGAGCACACTACGATCATTGAGTTGGCTCAGCAAACGTTTGGACCACTCTACGATTTTTGGAGAGACTCTTCAAGGCAGACATACTACGATCCTCGATGCTCTACGATTCTGCCTTGGTTTCTACAAACTCTCGATCAGCTCAATAGACTAGGATTTTATTGAAGCCTATCTATTACATCTCAAGACATAGATCAACCTAACATCTTTGATCTCCTCATAAATTCATTCATTTACTGAATGATAAACATTAAAAGCTTAGATCAACTTAACAAACTTGATCTATCACTAAGTCCTTGCACATATATTCCTTGAAGAACTTTATATAAAATCATGAGCATTTACTTTAAAACATCAAATCAAACTATATAGTTTCCCAACATATAACAGTAACCAAACGAAGCAGCTAATTAGTAATTAAAGTACAATATTGGAAAATTATATAGTTGTTGAGTAAAGAGGTGCCATCGGGCAGAGCGCCGCTGAGTAAAGAGGTGGTAGAGGGATTTCTTGAGAAGTTTCTAGTGGTGAAGATTTTGCAGGGGTATGGATTGATGGAATCGACCGGGATAAGGCCAACAACAATTTCGTTGGAGGAGAGTAGAAGATACGGGTCGGCGAGGTTGTTGGCGCCAAGCATGGAGGTGAAGATTGTTGATCTGGAGAGCGGAGAGGCATTGCCGATTAATCGGAATGGGGAGCTTTGGCTCAGAGGTCTCACTGATTTGCCACATCAGTGAAAATAAAATATTTTATTTTGTAAATAAAATATTTTATTTTATAAATAAAATAATGAAAATGTATTAATTCTGTAAATATTTTCTGAATGCACTTTTGTTGTAATTTTTTTTTTCTAAAAATGTACTAGAAAGTGTAAATAACCCAAAAAAATGCAAAATAATACAAAATTATGGGCCTCCCTAATGCTAGTAGGCTCTTGAATCAAACAATGAAAGCTTGGGTTATCCTTAGGGGTCCTTAACACTAATATACAACAATTAGAAAGTATTTACAAAAATAATACATACACAAAATAATTACAAAAATAACGCAATTCATATTAATAAGGAAACCTAAAATTAAGGAGAAATAACTGTCATAATTAATAATTCAAATATCTGGGATCTAACCACAAAAATAAATTCAAATTCAAAATAATATTCAAATTCAAATCTTCATAGAAAAGACTACACAAATTTTGTACTTCGGAGGAGGTGGGGGAGACAACTTCGGAGGAGTTGGAAGCTTCGGAGGAGGTGGTAGTGGTGGCTTCGAAGGCGGCGGTGAAGTCTATAGAGGCGGTGGCGATGGCTGTGGTGGCGGTGGTGGCTTAAGTGGTGGCTCAGGTGGTGGTTACAGAGACGGTGGAGGTGGAGGCTGGGGCGGTGGTGGCGGGAGCAACCATTTTTCGATAATAAAAGAAAATTCTCGAGATACTGCAGAGGAGAAGATCATTAGTAATGTCATGGCACCAGAGAGCAATTAGACTTCATGACATGGGCAGAGATAAAGGCATAATTGGTGTCATCATGTAATAAGCTAGCTAGCTACTTAATAATAGCATTGGAACACCTTCAGTTCTAGTTTTATAAACAAATTTTATTTTCTGAATAGGAAAGAGAGAGATAAGAGAGTGATGTATAATGTAATGTTAATAACCAAACCTTCGTACCAAGGTAACCAAACTTTTATAATAAGGAAACCAATCTACATCAACACCTGCAGTATGAATTGGTTACCTTGGTTTGAAAGTTTGGCAACCAACTGCATGAAGGTTTGGCTACCAACTGCATCACATTCAAAATAAATTGGTAACTTAATAAAACTGAATTGGTTACCTTGGTATGAAGGTTTGGCTTGCATAAAGGTTTGGCTACCAACTGCATCACATTCAAAATAATTTGGTAACCTAATAACATTGAATTAATTACCTTGGTATGAATGTTTGGCTACCAATTACTGCACTATAAAAAAACTGCAGGTGTGGATGTGGTTTAGTTACCTTGGTATGAAGGTTTTGTTACCTTGGTATGAAGGTTTGGTTACTACACTATGAAAAAACTGAAGGTGTGGAGGTGAATTGGTTACCTTGGTATGACAGCTTGGTTACCTTGGTATGAAAGTTTGGTTACCAACTGCACAATGAAAAAACTGCAGGTGTGGAGGTGGATTGGTAACCTTGGTATGAAAGTTTGGTTACCAACTGCACTATGAAAAAACTGCAAGTGTGGATTGGTTGGTATGAAGGTTTGGTTACCTTGGTATGGAGGTTTGGTTACCAACTGCACTATGAAAAACTGAAGGTGTGGAGGTGGATTGGTAACCTTGGTATGAAGGTTTGGTAACCTTGGTATGAAAGTTTGGTTACCAAATGCACTATGAAAAAACTGCAGGTTTGGTAACCTTGAGATGAAAGTTTGGTTACTAACTGCACTATGGAAAAACTGCAGGTGTGGATTGGTTACCTTGGTATGAAGGTTTGGTTACCCTGGTATGGAGGTTTGGTTACCTTGATATGAAGGTTTGGTTACCTTGGTATGGAGATGTGGATTGGTTACCTTGGTATGACAGTTTGGTTACCTTGGTATGAAGGTTTGGTTACCAACTACACTATGAAAAAACTGCAGGTGTGGAGGTGGATTGGTAAACTAGAGAATGCAATTTGTGATTTAGTAAATCTAGAAAGAGTATTTAAGGGTAATACATAATAGCATGACATGAAGAACAACAATTCTACAATATTAAAACCTAGATTGACCATTACAGAGAGCACTAAATGCAACACCACCCTAAAAGAAACACACAAGCCTTTTGACTTTTAAGTTTGTCCATGTCCTAGATGCAGATAATAGATGAACAAAAGCTTTTTACAAAGAAAATTAACCCAAATTGAGAAATAAAAGCTACGTAAGTGCAACAGGGAAGGTAGAGAGCTTTTCAGGCTAAAAGCTAATAGCCCCGCCTCAATCTGCGTGTAATCCAAATTTCCCACATTTGCCCATCAAAGAAATTAAACAGGCTCCTAATCCTAGCCTCTCTCTCCTCTTTGGTCTCTCTCAAAGCCAATAGCACGTGATCCATGAACACCGGGTTCCGGTTTCAATCCTTGGGATTATAACACCATGAAGTATTCTTTGCTCAAACGATGGCAAACCGCTGCCACTTTAGTTTATAGTAGGAGAAAAGAGGATGAAAAAAAAAGAGAGAGAAATAGGAACAAAGATCAAAAATGGGTCTGCTGTGTTTGAATAAGAAAATAATAATTAATGGGAAGAGATCATGGAGATTTGTCATGTCAGTCCATCAATACTAATCCCCTAAATTAAGAAATCCTAATTGCACTAATATTGTAAATAAATATGAGAAAATATATTATTTTTGTAATTATTTTATGAATGCACCATTATTATAATTATTTTTAAAAATATACTAAAATATGTAATTAATCCTATCCTTAGTGTAATAAATCAGTATATCAGGCCATTAGCTATTTAGTCCAATCTACACACAATACGAGTATAGGCTTTTCTTATTTGGCCCATAACAGCATAATCTATCCGCCGGTGTGATTTTCCTATTTACTACTTTTTAGATTAAACATAATTAAAATGCACAGGGTATTAAAAATATATTGCATTTTGTATTATTAGCTCTCTATTTCACAAAAATAGTCCTAATTAAAAAAAATTATTAAATTTTTTTTTTCTCTTTTTTTCTTTTTTATCATTGAAGATAGTATAAAATGGGAGTGGTTAGCATCATGAAGTTCACTTCCGTATTCGATATAATGTTGACACGCATGCGGTAGGAGATCACCCTTCCCGCGCAGATCAATGATCAGTATGTATTAGCGTGAAGTGAACTTCACGTAATTCACTTCATCCTAACCGAATCCATATAAAATGACAGAAGTATATCAACGCAATTTCATTAATATGCTATCACTACAAAACTAAACACTCATTACGTTGCAGTCTCAATATTATATTTTCTCTTTCATTTTATCAAGACAAATTGAAATTGACATAGAAATTGTGGGCTAAAAAATGTCATAAATCCTAGCTAATTGTATCAAGACAAATTTAATAATTATTCATTAACATAAAAAAATGTTATGGGATAGGTTTAGGTAATTTGGGTGGCAGTTGAACAAGTATTATTGTGCCATGTTGTGGAATATGCCCACTCCACATTAGAAACATATCCAATAATTGAAGTGGACTTGCATGGCCACATTCTCATTGATCCAGAGATGTATAAGATTCTTTAAATAGATTTAGCTATCTTCTAAAAATTAAAAATAAAAATGGAAATAATTAAAAATTCAGTATATAATGATTCTGATGTATTAACAAATATTCCCTCTTTGTTTGATTAATCACTAATACGTGGGAGACCTCAAATGGGCAACTACTATACTATACAACTTTGGTCAATCAGTTGTAGTAAATCATTACTGACAGATGGAAGACTATCATTTTATGGGTGGGTGAGTATATATATATATTGTTGACATTCTTTTGTATGTTAAGAACAATTATTATTAAATACAATAACCATATATATTCAATGTTGGCCCAAGCCTATGCCTGATGACCTAGTCTAATGTGGTGCCCGTGTTCTTAATGAGGGTCGGGTTCGGTGTTCATAACCTCTTAAAAGTTATTACTGACTTTATCATCAAAAACAGATCTAGAGGTTAATTCTCTGGGCACTCGTTTGATTCAGATCACTCGGAGTACATAGATCCTCCGGTCGTGGAGCTAGCTGTAATTAGACAGGGCAAACGGGCCCAAAGTTCGTGGGTCGACTCGTCCGTAAAAAAATGAATTTCGGATCGCATTTTTTCGGTCCACAAAAATGCGGGTCTTTTTTATCCGACCCGTTGAAAGTCCGGCCCGACCAGGTCCGTTCAATTTATGCAAAAAAATATCAAAAAATAGACATAAAACACCCTACATTGGCTGCTTGAAGTGAAAAATCGAGAGCTTTGGACTTGTATTTTTTACCAAAACTTCGAATAGTTTTGGCCCGGGCTTGTTAGAGACCTAGCCCGGCCATGGCCCAGCACCTTTGATAGGTGTAGTTGAAATATACCCCCCCCCCTTTGATAGGTGTAGTTGAAATATACCCCAGAACTCAAGAGAGTTATTTGCTTTCTTTTCCTTTTCTTTTTCTTTCATGTATTTTTTTTTCTCCTTTGCTTCACTCTTGCTTTTGTTTTATCATTAAAATGGGGACAAAAAAATGATAGCAATTCTCTCTGTAAATTAATTAAAAATAAAAAGTTAAAGAAATAAAAAAAAAATTTGGATAAGTTGTAAGACCCCAACTTTTTATAAATAAAATCAAATTTCCTCTAATTATTATTCTTGATTAATAAGGTGGTAATTTGATATAATACTTTGGTTATGGGTGAAATGTGCAATTTTTACAAAATAAACAAGTGGTTATTAAAATATTCATTTTGTCGGGGAATATTCGTTTGGTCGTGGAATATTCTTCTTAACGTAGGGAATATTCTTCTTTGTCGGGAATATTAAATGCATTTACCAGTATGACCATTCATGGGCCCCATAACGGAAAAGCGATTGGATGGAAGAAAGCGACAAAGATTGAGTTTTATAAATAATGACTTAAATTATTACAATTAACTTTGTTGGGTTACGGTGGTTAAAATCTGATAATATCGTGGTTGCATAAAGAAGACACGGTATTACGCGATGATTGTTGAATTATTGATCCTTACGTAGAAGGCACTACTCAATAATTATTACGAGTGAATTCTTATTCAATATTATATTGATTCAATAATTCTTTGCGTTGATATTTTGTATCATTTGTTGTTTCAATAATTGTCATTACAAGTATTTTCCATTATCAAATCAATAATTCATATTATTTGAATAATATTATCGAGATAACATTATTGGCAATGTCTAAAAGTTACATCTAAGGAGAGGTTTGGTCACCTAATTGCTTGCCAGATAAGGAGAAATCCTTATTGGAAAGCCCCTCTTCTCAGGAGCGCACTGGTCATCAATATTGTGATCTTGTAATATTATTTGTGAATAATTAATTATTGATTTATATGATGATGAAGATATTGATTTTATGTGGATATAGATGAGAAAATTTTAATGTGACAATTGTTGAAAATTAATATTTTATCTTTTTACGATAAAATAATTCATTTAAATATATTATTTTAATAATATATTAACGGTGATATTTTATAATGAATGTGGGATATATGAGTATATGAGGAGGAAGAGTATTTTGTGGCATTAAATGTTTAACATATGTTTTGTGTGTGTTCGGTGGACACAATTCTTGATAGAAAATTGATTATAGGCGTAAAATATTTCATTTATGAATTTTGGATAATTTACATTTGGAATTTGGAAAAATTTCTTACGCAAAGTTGTAGAGAATTGAATTTCCTATAAAAATTGCGAGATTCAATTTTTCGACAAAAGGGTTATTTATCATGAATTATTGAAGTTAGGAGTTAAAATAATTGATTTTTGGAAGTTTTAATTATTTTATATAAGAAAAACATTTTTGTGGTTGTTGGCACATGGGTGGGTGATGTTTTTGACCAAAGAAGGCATGCTAGAGTTTTCAAAACATGTGGGTAGGAATTTTGAATAAATAATAATATATTTTATTAATTTAGTCTCCTTTGGCGTTCAAACATTTTCCTATAAATAGAAGGCTAAGTTAGAATTGAAAATCACACGAAACTAAGTTTTCTCTTTCTCTCTCTATATTATCGAGCGTATTCTTGTGAGTATACTTTGAGAGTTTCTTTATACTCATGCGAGTTTACATCAAGACTATATCTGAAAATCTGATCGGAAATACGGTTATTTTGAGGTAAAGGATGTTATTTCTTTCAAATGATATTATTTTCTTCAATATCATTATGCCAAAATATTAGTTAAACTTTTTATCAAATTTAGAACTTTTTTCATGTCGGGTTACTTATTCATGAGTTACTTATTCACGAGTCTTATTCACGAAGCGTGAAGATGTTTTTTGTGAAATTTCTATCTTTTTTGTGTGGGGGTTCTTATTCACGCATATATGGCACTTTATTCATAAATCGGTACTATTCACTAGAAAAATGAAATTTTCTCTTTTCTTCTAGATGTCTTTTATGGTTACTATCTTTGATTGTATTCATGTTTTGATCTTTATTTGTGAATTCTACTTCACACTTGGTTATTATGGAGTATTATTGAATTTGGATAACCGAAATCTGAATCCTAATATTTGTCCTTACATCTTCTTTGGATTCGTTCTCTAAAATGTTTTTCATCATCCTCGGTCCTTAATGGTGATACTTGATGAATATCTTTGGCTGTAGGTAAAAGATGAATGATTAAATCGATGAATCTCTTTGGCCGTAGTGCAAAGATGAGCAGTGTTGAGATGAACATGAATTAATTTGGTGATACAAATGAATATCTTTGGCTGTAGTGCAAAGATGATTAAAGATGTATATTGATTGTTATTACTGAGGATGAAATATTGATGATGGACTTTTAAATCTTGAAGGCGGTAGAATTCATTCTACGTGACTCTTACTAATGGATTCTTTGTTTCCATTGCATTTGTTGATCTAAAACTTGTTGTCTATTGTATTCTATTAGATTTTTCCTGTTGAAGACTAACGATAATTTGTTGTATATTATCTTAGTCATAATATTCTTTCTTGGGCTAGTTGAGCTCACTCTTTTCCTTGTTGTTCCATTTTTCTTCTCGGGAGGCGAGAATGTAAGCGAGTACTTAGTCGGGGTATGGAATGAAGGTTTAGAGAGAGTTGTTTAGTAGTCCTCACCATTTTAGTAAAATAATGTATCAATAATTATGATGGGGATTTATTTGCGTGTGGATATTATACAGAGCGGCAATATCTCGTATTTAAACTCATGATTTATATGTTGTAATAATAAAGTTGTAGTTATTTCTGTACCATGTATTTGGTGACTTAGAATGGGTTGGGTGGAATGGACCTATTTTGGGGGCGTCACATAAGTGCACCATAGTTTTATCATATCATAAAGATTATTAAATCTCTCTTTTTCTATTTTTTGTTTTGTCTTTGTTGCTGGAATTCCTTCTTTCAAGCTAATTAGTCTCATGAACCACAATATAAGGTTTTGAATATATAATATTATAATTTATAATTTATCTATAAAAGTAGTTAATCAGTTGACTAACGGGGGAAATTTAAATGTATATATATATATATATATATATAATATATTTAAAGCCATTAGACTTATAACTCAAGGAAGTGTTGAAATAGAATATTATAAAATATTATAATTGGGCAAAATAAATTTGAAAAAAATACTTCAAGCGTCAATAAATAAATTTTTTTTATTTATATATATTTGACCTCCTTTAAAAATATTTTGATTCCGTTACTGGCATCATCATTTGGAACTCGAAGGATGGCTAGATCTTGAGATTGATAGACACATTTGCTTAACTTTCTTGAAGAAATGGCGGAAGAAAGAGCCCACTCTTCACACAGCAACAGAAATGGCCGATCATCTAAAATAATAATAAAGACTTTTATATCGAGACTAAAGGAATATTTATTAGGTAATTCGTTTTTAAAAGGTAATAAAGGCCTATACAACAATCTTAATAAAAAAGCTTTCCTTTCGTATTATCTTGATACTTAATCTAATTTATTTGTTATTATGTGATATTCTCTCGTCTATATTAAGATGTAAATCATGATTTGTTGTACGAGTAAGGTAAGACACACCCAAATTGATATGTCACTATTTTATTTATTGCTCAACATTAATATTTATTGTACATTAAATTAAATGACTATATCATAGAGCCAAAACACGTTGATATCCTAATTTAGGATCCTAAATATAAGAAATTAATTTAAGTGATTATAAATTTGCAATAAAAACACAAACGTGTTATTATATATGATCTCATAAATTTATTTCATTTTGAAGTATTATTTTCAAAAGTGTTATTATATATAATGTCAAATTTATGACGATATACTGATATATTTGAATAAAAGGGATAAAAAATTGTAAAAAAAGAGAGAAAAAGACTCGCATGTTATTATATTATTTTATTTTATCGTTTTGAATTTAATATTAGTTGCTATTTACATTCGACATAAAATTAATTGACATATGAATCATTATTCTGTTTTCAATAAAAAATTGTTCCTCTTCGTATATTGTATTGTTTGTAGGAGATTAATTTCTTAGTTTTCATAATACCCTTAAATAATAATGTAAAATCATTTTTCCTCATATTTTTAGCAAATTCTACACCAATGAGAAACCTTTCCCTCTTCTTGATCTCTCTTATTTTTGCAAGACCCACATTTAAAGAAAATATTCATATCTTATATAGCTATTTAAATAAATCAAAATATTAATTGCAATTGTAAAAACTTTATGTGCTTACTATACTACTAAGATGACAATTTTTTTTAAGGAAACCCCCATATACAAAAGATAATATTTATATCTTATATCCATTTTAATCAATTAATCAAAAAAATAATTACAATTTGTAATTTATGTGTCTACTATTTTAAAGATGATACACTCTTACTTTTATTTTTGTTGTTGAGAAACTTATACTATTATATTTTAATTTTTGGCACCTAGAAAAAATTTAGTACATAGATCAAGAATAAAATTGTAGGAAAATTTAAAAATAAATCTATAAAGTATATTATTTGTATTATATAACGTAGATTCGCTAAAGAATCAACTCGCACTGATAATATTATAAGTATATATTCGATTATCAACGTTTAAAGTATTTATAGTTAATATTTAATATATTTAAAGATCCAAACGCACGACATTATTTTTAATGTATTGTGTTGCGTTTGGATCTCTGAAAAAAAGGATAGAATGAATATTTATATTTTTAGTGTCCCGAACTTTATTCAAAATCAAGATCCCATATGAACCTTAGCATCGCTTTATTTAATTTGACCAGCGCCTTTGTCCCACCTCTAATTATAAGTCATCTTAAATTAACGCAAGTTCCACATGGCTAAACCTCGGTCTGTGGACCATCTTCAATGGCATTTGACTTACTTATGGCCGGCAATTACTCTTATAAAACAAACACAAAACAGTACTACATGAATACACCAAAGAATTAAATCATAACATACCACATAAGTTATTGATAATATCTGAATAATAAGTGTTTTCTAAAATATAAAATATTATTAAAATAAATATAAATATATTTTTAAATGAATATTTAATTCTGACAATATAAATATTGTTATAGCATTATCAATAACCTATATTATATTCTAAAACTATCACATTAGTACATACTTCACACCCTAATTTTTTTTAAAAAAATTCATATTTTATGAAAAAGCATCAAAATTAAAAATATAATTAATATTTTGTCTAATTAATCTAAATAAATATAATTATAAAGTTATTGAAAAAAATAAAAGAGAAGGAAAAAAATTAAAAACCTATATTATTGTACAATTTAATTATAGAAGAACATTTCATCCTAAAATACAAGAGAGAACATGAGAAGGGAAAATGAGGGGGAATCTTGGGGAGAACTTGTATTCGATCTTTGTAGCATTTCTGCTGAGTAATAAATTCAAATTTGGTATAAATAAATTAATATTCGATGTAAAAATAATATAATAAGTTAAATTATTAATGTTTTGTTAAAATTTACATATATATATATATATATATATATATATATATATATATATATATATATATATATACTCATTTTTTAAAAAGGGAAGTCCTGAATTTGTTGTCACACTTATTCTTCTCCAAAGCAAAGGAAACAAAGTATAAAACTAACAAGAAAATATACTCTCTAAAAGCCCCACCGTTACTTTTCCTTTCCTCTTGTTCTCTTCTTAGAATTGTTCCTCATTTCCCTCTCTACTTTTTCTTCCATTTTTGTCTTTGTTTGTTTCCTTCGAGGTTCAAAGCTGCCGCATTCATTTTTGCCCCCTTCTATTTCTTGGCGAAGCTGTCAATGAAATCACAATCCCACCTTTTTATTCACTACCCAACTTCCAAAATCTGATTTCTTACCACCCCTTTAATTCACACACTCTAAATTTCTTTCTCTTTTCCCTAATTTGTGTTCAGTCACTTTCATTTATGTGAATTAAAATTACAGGTGGTGGCATATTGAATGGGGGGATTTTTAATCCTTGAAGAAATTCACGTGATTCCAATGCTTTAGCCTTTAATTTTGATCCAAAAACTTTGTGGGTAAGTTCCTTTCAAACTCAATTTTTCATTTTCACTCCTTTTCTCTCGCTCTATATGTAATGTAGGTAATGTGTGTGTGTGTGTGTGTGTATATATATATATATATTATATATATAATTGGAGTTGGATTTGTGGGTGTGAAAGAATGAGGCAATTTTACATTTCACTCATTTTCTCTCTCTGTATGTAATGTAGGTGATTTGGATTTGTGTATATTTATATATACACATTACACACACACATATATATATGTATGTATGAGTGTGTGTTTTAGTATGTGAAACTGGATTTGGGTTTGTGGGTGTTAAAGAATGAGGCAATTTGGTGAAATTTTGGGTTTGGGTTTGGGTTTGCAGGTAACTAGGGAGGAGAGAGAAAGAGAAGCAAAAACGATTCTGGAGTTCTTGAGAGAGAGAATGGACGGCGCTGATCGATTGGAAAGGCGGAAGACACTGGCTGAACGGCTGGGATGGAAGGGGATGGCTTGTTGTGGGGCCACCTGGGCAATCAGGCCGTCCACAATCAGCATCAGAGATGATGAGGACGAGGATCTTGTGGGTCCACTACAAGCACAACAACAACAACAACAAATTCAACAAGAGCAGCAGCAAATTGAGGTTATAGATGTGGGTCGGATTCTGCCGGAGACTAGTTCAGATCCGGGTTGCGACGGTGAGGGTCCGGTTGTTTCAGGGATGAATTTGGCGGATGCGTTAGCGGCAGAGCGACAGTTCCGGGCGGCTGATTTGGATGGTGGGTTGGGTTTGAGTCCAAACCCAAGTCCGGTTCGGCCCAATAGTGATGTGACCGCACCTGAGACACCGTTGAGGGTGTCTTTGATGAGATTGCTGGAAGAAACGGACGGTGGAGATGTAGCGGAGGAAGTGGAGAAGGGAGAGAAAGGGGTGGGGAATGATTCGGTGT
Organism: Panax ginseng; assembly: GCA_020205605.1. NCBI lineage: Eukaryota > Viridiplantae > Streptophyta > Magnoliopsida > Apiales > Araliaceae > Panax > Panax ginseng. The sequence continues at coordinate 99,106,698 of CM035149.1, read as the reverse complement.
GCTGCGTATGCATGGGAAGGAAGAAAGGAGCAGCGTTCATACCATGTGGGCACACTTTTTGCAGGGTGTGTTCGAGGGAGTTGTGGTTGAACCGAGGGAATTGTCCCCTCTGCAACCGTTCGATTGTCGAGATCCTTGATATATTCTAAAGATTGCCTCGAGATTTGTGACGAGTTGAAATGATTATACGAGAAACAGTCGAATAACTTTTGAGATATGTTTCTCAGTTTTTACTTAATTTTCTACAAAACAAGGTCATGTTCATTTTTGTCATGTAATGTGTGAAAATTGAAATACAGGTCAAAAATCTACTTTTTTTCGTTCAACAAGATTGGATTATAGGTTGAGTTGAAGTTTCATCCAATTGATAGTGGACCCCACTTGGGAGAAAGGTCTAATTATTTATTTATGCATCATTAGGGTTTAAATAGGAAGCATATCTCAATAATAAAGTTTACATGTAAAATGTAATAATATTGAAAAAGAGATTTAGGTGAGTGTTCGATAAAATTGAGTAATTAAGATCTTAATATTTAATATATTTTAATAAATTAGATCATAATGAAATTATATCTGAATCTAAAAGAATTAGTATTTGATAACTAAAAAGTGTAAAATATCTGAATGATATTATTTTACCATTTTAAACCTCCGAGTTATTTAAAAAAATTATTTAAATGATCTTAAAATTTAAAATTGAAGGAGTACAATATTTATTGAGGCTATTTTTGTTCAAAAATTTTAAATAAACCATTAAAAGACAGTTCTTAATAGTTAAGATTTGAGTTTTTGTCTTAACGATTAAGAGACATTCAGAAGCAAAAAATAATAATTACCAAATAAGATTTATATGTGACCGAATCAAAGACAAATAATTTAAAAGACATTCACACAGAAACAAACACCACCTCGATCCCTAAATTCATTAATGCCAATTTTGTAGTTTTACCATCTTAATGAACAGAATTCCCCACTTTTTCACTAAAATAAAGTGTTAAAATATCTATGTGCACTTTAATATTTATAAAAAAATGTCAAAAAAATTATAAATTCTTTTCTCCTAAACATGGGAGTGCACAACTAAACCAAGCCCAAAACAGATGTAAAGAAAAAATCGCGGAATTGGTTCGTCAAGAACTCTTATTTTTTAATAATAAAAAAAATACTAAAATTATAAATTATTAAAATTATAATATACAGTAATAAAATGATAATCTTTTTAAACATAATAAGTAAATCTAATATGTGCTTCCAATATGTGCCAAGTCTAAACATAATAAGTAAATCTAATTTCGTGAGCCAAGTCTAAACATAATAAGTAAATCTAATTTCGTGAGCCAAGTCTCTAGGTTAGCAATGGGCTTCCAATATGTGCCAACATCCATTTTGAGTTATCTTTTATTTGATCTCAAATTTAAATTGAAGGGGGTGTTTTTTTTAAAAGTAATGCTATGGTGATAAAATGATATATTAAATTATAATTTATAGTGAATGGATACAATGGTTATAACCCATCACAACCAAACAAATTATTTGTATCTTTTTTTGAAACTATTCTTTAGTCATCAAATCATAGATTACTGGATGCGAGAAAAAAATTGAGTTAGTGGTAATAAAATTTACAATTTAATTATACACATCGCAAATATTTATGTTGATTTTTTAATTATTAATTACGTAAATAAGTATTAGTGATATTTTTTTAGAAGAATGTGAAATAAGTGAGTTTCTCCTATAATACTTATAAATTCCATATATTGATAAGCTTTATAATTATAATTTGACATAAATTTATCGCAATTTATAACAAATTTTAAAATTTATACATATTTTGTAATTTCTTGTTTGAGAGACATTATATGAGTACTAATAATGATAATGGTTGTAATACAAGTTCAATACTATATATATATATACGGTCAGGATTTTAAGCTCACCCTTATCTAAATTTCACCTTGCTACCCCCTTTTAATGACGAGATGAGGCATGACGATTCTATCCGTCGCTATATGTTCGATCTGTCGTTATATGTTGTTCCTTGTATATATGTTGTAAAGTCGCTAAAAGTTAAAGACGAGCGGTTCTACACATATAATGACGGATCGAATCGTCGTCGATTGCCGTCGCTAAAGGGGGTGAGCTTAAGATCCGAGATATATATATATATATATATATATATATATATATATATATATATATATATATATAGAATCAAAGCATACCCTCTCATCCTACATACCTTGTATACTCCATTTAGTGATGGATTTGGCGACGATCCGGTCCGGTCCGGTCCGTCGCTATATCAGAGATCCGTCGTTATATGTTATTCATCGTTAAAAGCTAAGACGACAGTTCTCTTATATAGTGACGGACCGAACCGTCGCCTAGTTCGTCGCTAAATGGGGTATGCAAGGTATGTTGAATAAAGGGGTATGCCCTTGAAATGGACTATATATATATATATCAAATGTCTTAATCTCAAACGTAATTCACTATTAATCAACGTAATTTAGTATTCGATTAATTTATTATAACATAAGAAGATATTATTAGTACCTACATTTTACGATTAACCTATTTGATTTGATGATGATATTAGATAAATGTATATTTGTATATAAGTAGCTTTGTAAAGTACTTATGAAATGAATCTTATATAAAAGGTATATGAATCAAAAATGTTAGGTTGATCCAAATTCGTAAAGTTAAAACTCTATAATAGCTAAGTTGTCGCAGGCTAAAAGATGATCGTAGAGCTGAAGACAATGTTACTCCAAGATCACAAAGTAGATTGAAAATAGTTAGAGATCATAGAGTACAAGCCATATAATAGATTCAAAATTGCAGTCACCATCATTCGTAGAGCATAACAATCACTATACGTTTTCACTCTAAGAAAGCCTGATCGTAGAGTGCAGTCGTCTGATAAGTCGGTGTCAATACATCAACCTTAACACTTGATCTTCTGAGATTATCCTCAGATGATTTTGCGATACGGGCAAGTTGAAAAAACCTCTATCTAACACCTATTTTAGCAGAGTCAAAATACTCACATTACTTAAGAAAGTAACCTGAGGTGGTCCAAGCCGGCAACAATTTGAATTCAAACAATGTGTTATATCCCGAAGGCACTTAGAGATTTAGAAGGAGGGAGTGAGATTGAATAAATCTTTTAAAAAATTTGCCTTTAAAGATTTATTGCCAACTTATAATTTAAGCATATTAATTTAATAATTTTGCATAGCGGAATGATAATTTGAAAAATCCCTTCATATTTTTGAGAAAATTTAGAGTTCTGAATTTAGCAACCACAGTGGAACTAAGTCACAAATTAAGTAAATAACTTGACAGAAAAGTAAATGCAAAAATTAAAAGAGACACAATATTTTTAAGTTGTTCTAAACACAAATATCTCATAGTTCACTCTTCTATTCTTTGAGGAGGTATAATCCATTAAGGATGAATAATCACAAAGATCTGTTCACACAGAACACTTACACTAAATGAATCACAAAGATTCTTTTAAGTCACAAAGACTTGGATACAACATATCACTAAGATCTTTTCAAGTCACTAATAGTCGGTTATAAGGGGTCACTAAGACCTGTGTTAGGAATAAGCATGAGAATGCTATTCTTATTTATATAAGATTTGATTATGATATTAATGAATGAATATGGAAATATGTCTGCATTGAAATAAGATGTAAAGTCCTTGAATAGATTATAGGAATATATGTACAAGAACTTAAACTGAAATGATCAAATATGTTAGGTTGATTCTACATGAACTAAACAACTTTGTAAAGTCCTTCAAAATAATATGATGTACAAGGACTAAATAGAGAAAGATCAAGCTTGTTAGGTTAATCTTATATGATGTAATAGATAGGTCTGTCTTATTGTCGAGCACTGTACCAGCCTTCTAATTCTGCCAGGAGAGACAAGGAACTCGGAGACTATCAAGGCAGAATCGTAGTCTGTAAGAAGAGTAACTCTCGAAGTTCGTAGTCTGACAGGAGAAACAAGGCAGGATCGTGGTGTTTTGATAAGGACTCTCTCGAAGCCAGAATCTGTCGAGGAAGTCATGCTCTGAATCGTAGAGACAGCCTGTCTAAGCGCCGTCTGAGCGTCTGCCGAGCCAAGTCAAGAGTCTTTGGCCACACTTGAAGTCGTGGAGTCTACTGATCATATCAGAGGTAGAAATCGTAGTCGAGCTAGATCAAACAAGGAAATCAAGTGTTAAGGCAAAAATCGTAGTCTGTTGTATAATCTGCTCTCGGAGTCGTAGTGTCTGCAAAACCAAAGCTAGATCATAGTCTGAAGAACAAAGTTTTTGACAAAGTCTATCAATGATTACAACGCCAAGGAACAATCGTAATGATAACACGATTCTCAACACATAAGCACTTCCAAAGCATCCAAAGAATGTAGCCTCTGGTCAGAACTGTAAAGATGCAATCTACCTGAAGGAAGCCATATAGTTTTCACCAAATGGCTGGCAAGAAAATAGAAGATTGAAGCACCAATTCAATCAGAATCCTGATTGAGAAAGCCATTCAGGGGAAGTCTTCCACAAGCAATAGTAAGAAGACATTAGATAACGTGACTGACAAAAGGAAGTCAGCAATGCAGTAGCTGTCAAGATAAACAAAAGATGACGATCTTGGGTGTGACTATGATCGTAGTGCTTTCTTGATAGAGAAGCAGGAACTGATGCGGTTTATACAGAGATACTGGCCAACCTATAAAGAATAGACAAAGAAGATTAAGCATGGGTCAGACCATTGATGATATGTGAACGAGAGATAACAAGGAAAAAGAGAGCTGAGCATGACGAATCAGACGAGTTTTGAAATTTAGGAGGGCCAGTGCATTCAAACAAGTTGTCAGTGCCTAATGCAAGTTAAGGCAAGTAGAAGTGTTGAAGCACTGCACGAGTGAAGGAAGAGAGGTTTTACATTGCAAATCCAAAGAACACTAGGAGACTATCTTATCGTCGAACACTGAACCAGCCTTCGAAGTCTGCCAGGAGAGACAAGGAACTCGGAGACTATCAAGGCAGAATTGTAGTCTGTAAGGAGAGAAACTCTCGAAGTTTGTAGTCTGACAGGAGAAACAAGGTAGGATCGTGGTGTGTCGATAAGGACTCTCTCGAACACAGTCTATCGAGGAATCCATGCTCTGAATCGTAGAGATAGCCTGTCTAAGCGTCGTCTGAGCGTCTTCCAAGACAAGTCAAGAATCGTTGGCCACACTTGAAGTCGTGGATTCTACTGATCATATCAGAGGCAGAAATCTTAGTCGAGCTAGATCAGACAAGGACATCAAGTGTTAAGGCAGAAATCGTAGTCTGTTGTATATTCTGCTCTCAGAGTCGTAGTGTTTGCAGAACCAAAGCTAGATCATAGTCTGCAGAATAAAGTCTTCAACAAAGTCTATCATGCTCATAACGCCAAGGAAGAATCGTAGTGATAACACGATTCTCAACACATGAGCACTTCCAAAGCATCCAAAGAATGTAGCCTCTTGTCAGAACTGTAAAGATGCAATCTACCTGAAGGAAGCCATAGATCACTCACCAAATGGCTTGCAAGCAAATAGAAGATTGAAGCACCAATTCAATCAGTATTCTAATTGAGAAGTGAAGCCATTCAAGGGAAGTCTTCCACAAGCAACAGTAAGAAGACTTCAGATAATATGACTGATAAAAGGAAGTCAGCAATGCAGTAGCTGTCAAGATAAACAAAAGATGATGATCTTGGGTGTGACTATGATCGTAGTGCTTTCTTGATAGAGAAGCAGGAACTGATGCAATTTATACAGAGATACTGGCCAACCTATAAAGAATAGACAAAGAAGATTAAGCATGGGTCAGACCATTGATGATATGTGAACGGGAGATCACAAGGAGAAAGAGAGCTGAGCATGACCAATCAGATGATTCTTGAAATTCAAGAGGACTAGTGCATTCAAACAAGTTGTCAGTGCCTAATGCAAGTCAAGGCAAACAGAAGTGTTGAAGCACTGCACGAGTGAAGGAAGAGAGGTTCTACATTGCAAATCCAAAGATCACTCTCAGAATCGTAGTGTTGTCTAAATCAGTCAACGAGCAATATTTAATAGACTAACTACGATCAAGTTCAAGGTCATCTGCATCAGAATCGTAGAGTTCGGTCATCTGAGTATTGAAGCCTTGGCAACATCTCAATATAAAGATTGACGTTAGAACGTTTTTGATTGAAAGCATCGATGCAGAAGGACAACTCCTGATGTTCTGATCGAGGAGTCAGAAAGAAGAAATAAAGGTGACTACCAGCCTATCGCGTTAAAGTGACATCTTTAATGTGGTAGGTGAAATAGTAGACTATAGTGTCAAAAAAGTCAAAAAGGGGCTATCACGTCACATTAGCAGTCTGCACCAAATAACTCGAGATCTGCGAATCAATTCAAATAGCTTCCCACGACTATAATCCAATGGGAAGCTTATGGAAGGATATTTAACAGCTGAAGCTTGAATGTAGAAGAGTTGTTATTTTTGATAAGTTATTGACTTTACGAGTTCTACAGAGCTAAACAGAATACATCTCAGTGGCAGTGAGACTATGAAAGTAGAAGTGAAGCAAGATAAGAGAATAACTTTAATAGAAAAAGGCTTCACTCAACAACAATGAGAATGCCAATCAGAATGATAGCTAAGCTGAGAGCCGAGAAGGCCAAGAAGATAGCATTCAGAAGAGTGGCAGACCAGAAAGAAGATTCAAAGAGCCATTCTACGAATCACCATGAACCACCAAGAGCTGAAGAAGAACAAATACATAACCAAATCTGTACACAAGTCAACCAAGGTTCAGGGAATGCTAAATGCCAGACGAAGTCTACCAAAAGTGCAAAGAATTAGAAAACCTCATGTGGTGAAGGTGTGCAAGCTAGGATCAGATAAAGATAAGCATCAACCATAAGATTAGATGTACAAAAGAAGAAGTGAAAAACTGCTAAGTACTCAAAGAGATCGAGCTTCATGAACAACTTAGTAGTCTGTCCAATGGTGATTCAGTCTCGATGCAGAACCAAAAAGGATCACATCAAGCTGCTAAGTTTCAAAGGATGAACAAGCTTCAAGTTATCTTAACATCTCAGCAACAATAACAACATCAATAAAAAGCCAGGGCCTGAGGGGTCCTTGTTGTGATGCCCCCAAAATAGGTCCACACGACCCAATCTGAGTCGCCAGATATCATACTATAAAAATCAAATACAAACTTCATTTATACAACTATTGAACTGTCGTGCAGAATACGACCACAGTTAGATTGTTAGTTTTAATACAAATGTATGTAACTCACATGGTGCCTCGACCACAACCTTACAATGGTAGTTTATATAAAAGTACAGTAAAAAACTATTTTAGAAATTAAAATCTTTGGGAAGTGCTCAAGGAAACCTTCGTACATGGGAGGCCATGCGTCTACGTTATGATAGATATCATATGTCCAAAGAATTATCCTTGGTTGACCCAATAGACCCCAAAGAAAAATGAGAAGATTACTATCATCTTCTTTCCAATGGTGAGTCTTCTCTTGACATATAATTATCTTTGTTGTCTCCAAGTGAAAATTATATTTCAAATAAACTCCAAGATTATATAGGTAGTGCTCGTAGATATACTCAGCAAGTGGATGTGCACAACCCTGTCTTATGATAACATGAGGTTGTATGTCATTAAGCATCTTGTATAATAGTGGCAAAATACCCTTCCAAAGTTGGGTTCACCTCACCCTATTCGGTTCACCAAAATTAAATATCAAATGACGTATACAATACGACACACTTATCTAAAGTTCTCAATAAAATTATTTCTATACTATTTAGGGAGAACCTCAACAGCTATAGACCACCATTCTAATCCTCTTAATACCCCGCTCGACCCAGCTACACCTTTATTACCTGAAAAGAATTGTGAAGCAAAAGGGTGAGCACAACTAGCCCAGTAAAGAATATCATGACTAAAGATAATTAAATTATCAATAGCTTTCATCAATAATAAATCAGAGATTTAGAACATATGGTAGATGATAAAACTTTTCAACCATAGTTACAGCGGAACGAGCAATCCATTGAAAGAGTCAAATAGACCATAAGGTCTATTATCTTCTCCATGTTAAAAGTCCACCAACAATGTTTTATCCCTGTAACATCAATCAATAGTTCCTGTCGACAATCATATGAATAACTCATAATCATAATTGTGGTTCTAAATTCCTCTTCGCACCCAGGACGAAGATAATTTTCATCACCTATCTTCACCTGAAACATCAAAAATCATGGTTATACCAAATCACAATTTCTGCTCATAATCATACTAATAAATTCATCTTTGCACTACGACCAAGATATTCATTAACAATTCATCTTTACACTACAGGCCAAAGACATACAACTGTATTTTAAAAGAGTCAAGTAGAGCATGATATCTACTATCTTTTACGAATTAAAAGTGTATAATCAATATTTTATCGAGACGAGACTCAAACAATAAATAATCCACATCATCGAATCATCCCCGCACTTCTGACCGAGGATATTCATGTAATCATCAATGATTATGATTATACCGAATAATCCACGGTTATAATCATACCAATAATTGTCCATAAATGCACTCACAGCCAATGAGGACTTTTACCACATCATCTATAATATTACGGGTCATGATTATACCGAATGATCCCTGGTCATAATCATACCAATAAACAGTTCATCTATGTACATAAGCCAAAGATGCTCATCAATCAATAGTTCATCTTTGCACGTAAGCCAAATATATACAACTGTAAAACCAATAATCAACAGTCCATCTTTGCACGTAAGCCAAAGATATACAACTGTAAAACCAATAATCAACAGTCCATCTATGCATATAAGCCAAAGATGACTTTCATCAAAATATAAGCATGAGGATGATGACAATGATATAAACATTAATCAAACGAAATCAAGGATAAATATTAAAAACTTTAAATTTATTCAAATATTATTAATCACTTAATAAATTATTAATCTAATATTATTAATATTATAATAATATTTTAATCACTTCTTAAACTTATAAATAATTTATTTTAATTATTTACACTTTACCAAATAATGCATTTAATCATTCAAAAATGCCATACTCATAAGATTTCATCAGCAATGATCAAATCATTCATCAAAAATCTGCATATACCTTATATAGGATTTCCAAGCCATAAACTCTTATTTACCAATTTTTCAACTTCACATAACATATTTAATTCATATGTTCATAACTAAACCATTTTCATGAAAAATACCAAATCAGTCCAAAAAATTATTCATTTCTGGGATTTAGCAGAATATAGTCCCATATTGAATATATATTTTTCTCATAATTTTTAAAATTCATTTACTATTTTTCATATGGCCAAAATTGCCAAATATTTAGACATTTATCATAAATTGTACTTTTGTCCAAAAATTCCAAATTTTACAGGGTATACTCCTGTTATATACATGTACTCCCAATAAAATTTTTACCAATTTTGGAGTTAACCACAAGGAGTTATAAGGGTTTACTTTTAAAATAATATTTTTCTATAAAATTCATAATCTTAATCTATAAATCCAAAAATCGCCATTTTTGGACACAATCTAGAAAACTCATCAAGTTATCATTTTAATTTTTTCCAGAATTTTTGAGGGTCATAAAAATTACGAAACTGCAAATGGATTTTCACCCACCATGCGGTAATCCACGTAGACAGATCATTTTCACAATTTAATAAAGAATGAATACAAATGATCATTCACCATGCATGCGGTAATCCACATAGACAGGTTATTCCAACAGAATAATAAAGAATGGAATAACAGAAGAATTCACCATGCATGCGGTAGTCCACATAGACAGGTTATTCCAACAGAATAATAAAGAATGAAATAATAGAAGAATTCACCATGCATGCGATAGACCGCACAGACAAGTTATTCCAACAGAATAATAAATAATGGAACCAGGTCATGCGTAATCCGCACAGACAGTATATTCCAACAGAATAATAAAGAATAAAATCGGGTAAATGCGTAATCCGCATGCATGAGGATATTCAACGAATAATAAAGAATAGAACCGAGTCGCGTGAATCAATGCATGAGGATATTCCAACGAGAATAATAAAGAATGGAATAACAACAAAATTCACGGGCATGAGAGATAGACCGCATGCATAAAAGTTATTCCAACAGAATAATAAATAATGGAACTAGGAAGAATGCGTAATACGTACGAGACGAGGAGATATTCTAAATGTAATAATAAAGAATGGAATAATGAAGAATTTCACCATGTATGCGGTACTTAGATAGGCGAGTTATTCAACATAATAATAAAGAATGGAATAAAAAGCTCTCTTCATGAATACGAAAAGAAATAATACCCTTACTATAATAATAATATCCTTACCTCGTAAGAAGAGCTGGATCTTTGGAATAGTGAGGTAGCGGACTTTTCTTCTTCTTTCTCTCTATAATTTCTCTCTATAATAATTGCTCTATAGCTTTAGTAAATTGGTGAGAAATGAAGGAAGAATGAGCTTCTATTTATAGGAAAATATAGTTTCGATAATTGCACATTTTGGGGCTCGAAATATTATAGTATAATACCTTCCTCTTTTTCCCCATTTTTAATTTAGTCCTGCAAGTATTATCAAACTTGCACCACCTCCCCTAATAGTAAATAATGTGAATCAATAGTTCAATCATTTGAATCAATAGTTATAATCATGTGAAAATACGAATTACAATATAGTACCTCTATCTATACCTCCATTTTTAACTTAGTCATGCAAGTATTATCAATCTTGCACCACCTCCCCTAATAGTACAAGAATGTGAATCAATAGTACACACATGTGAACAAATAGTTATAATCATATGAATTAATAGCAATTAAATGCTCATTTATCCGGTTAATTACCCGATTGGTCAATATAACTTCCAGACATCAATTAATATCGAAATAAATGTTGATTTCCACTAACACTAATAATCCCAACACAATTGAACTATTTTTATCAAAAAATTTATTTTTGAAATTTTGAAGTTTGACTTTTTCCAAAAAAGTCAACTGTCATTTTTCTGACCAAAAAAGTCGACCACAGTAAATTTTGTGTTTATAGTCTACTTTTACTAATTTCATCGTTCCGGACTCAAATATTACGTCCGCGTCTCCAAATTCAACTCTAAACTCAAATTCGATTTTTAATAACATTTTTCATTATTATTATAATTCGTAATATTTAACAACCAGGTCGTTCCCAAGAAAGAGGGGGTTTTCCGATAAGGATTTCTCCTTATTGGCACACAATTAGATGACCAAACCTCTCCTTGACAGAGCTTCTAGACATTTTCAATAGTCCAAATAATAATATGAATAATTTTTCCATCTCAATTATTGATTTAATAATATAATATATTGTGACAATAATTGAATAAACTGAGTGACTTATCATATAACCATCAATAATCAAAGATACTATACAATACCGTGTGCTACTATGCAACCACGCGTATTACTATACTTTTATCACTAAGTATTTTATAACAACTTGCTTACTTTGAAAAAATTTCATATATTACCCTTAACTTTAACCTTTTATCAATTTAACCATTTTTTAAATAGAATAATTATAGGAAAATTGAATACTTTCATTTTATAAAATTCGAGGTCTCACACTTGTCCTAGGGACTAAACTGAGTTCCAAGTCTGCTGGACTTGAAGAGTTCTTAGTGAACTAAAGTTCCAAGGCTGCTGACCTTGAAGGAATTTTAGTGATTCAAAGATGTAAAGACCTCCTTAGTGGAATCCTTGCTTGTTGAAGCAGAAGAGTGGATTAGGAACTTGAGTCTCTGGACCACTTAAATTTCCTTATGTCTTTTACATACTGTCATTTACATTATGAACCTATAACTGCTATAACTGCTATGAATATAATAACAACTTACATTTAAACTAACTCTAGAAAAATGGTCAATAAATATCTATGAAGGGGAACTTTAACTTATTCCGCTGTGTTTAAAATAATTCTTAAGTTTGTCATCTACAAATTACTTAGCAATATAAACTAAAATGGAAAATATTTTTGAAAATGAAAAAATCTATTCAACCCCCCTTCTAGATCTATTGTGTGCCCTCTACGAACTAATAATTGGTATCAGAGCAGGTTCTCATACTATATTCTAAAGCTAACGCTTTGAGTCTGATCCTAGGCACAAACCATGATCTAAACTTAGTTTAGTAGTAAGTCGCTTGTGATTATAGATGAGCTCACACGTTAGAAATTATGCGTACAGATAAATGTTCATATTGGTTTCACAAGGATATTTTTCTGAACATTCTTGTTAAATTTTAATCTTTTCATGCCAGAGTACTATTCATGGGTACTATACATTTATACGGTAATATTTATATGTACGGTATTATTCATAGAGTACTATTCATGGGCACTAATCATAAATATAGTACTATTCACTGGATACTATTCACAAAGTACTATTCATGGGGTATTATTCATGAAGTACTATTCACGAGATACTATTCCCGAAGTACTATTCACGAAGTACTATTCACTCGGGTACTATTCACCCAGAGTACTATTCATGAGAAAAATTTATTTCTTTTCTGTCCAAATCATTTTTGATATAATATTATTCTTGAATTTTACTCCACAAAGCAGTATCATGTTGAAAATTTGGACATTATTGAATCCTGGATAAATTAAATTATAGATCTTTAAAATTTATCCTTGCTTTCATTTAATTGAATTCTTATATCATTGTCATCATCCTCATACTTATATTGTGATAAAAGTCATCTTTGGCCGTAGTGCATAGATGGACTGTTGATTGGTATGATTATGACCAGGGATTATTCGGTATAATCATGACCTGTAATGTTACAAGTGATGTGGATTATTTATTGAGCTGAGTCTCAGCGAAAGTTATTGGTATGATCATGGCCATGCGTTTTCTTTTGCCAGGGGTACAAAGATGAATTGTTGTTTGGCATATTCATGACCGTTGGTGAAAACACGAATATCCGTGGCCCGTAGTGCATGGATAATTCGTGGTTGTGATACTAATGAATATCCATGGCCCGTAGTGCATAGATAATTTAGTGATGTGGATTATTTATTAAGCTGAGTCTCAGCGATAAAATTGATGGTAAACTTTTAAATAATAGAAGATAGTAGATATCATGCTCTACTTGACTCTTCTAATGGATTGCTTGTTCCGCTGCAGTTGTTGATGTAAAACTTGTTGTCTATTGTATTCTATCAGTTGTTATACTGTTGAAGGCTAAGGATAATTTATTCTGCAATATCTTAGTCATAATATTTCTTACTGAGCTAGTTGAGCTCACCCTTTTCTTTCACTGTTCTCTTCAGGAAATGAGAATATAGCTAGGACTAGTCGGGGAATGGATTGACGGTCTAGATGGTTATTTTAGTAGTCCTCACTATTTTGTAAAATAGTGTGATAATAATTGTAATGAGATTGAATTTGAGTGTGGATATTGTCTTGGAGACAATATCCGTATTAAAACTCTCAACTATGTTTTGTCGTATTCTACACGACGGTTGTATATTTAAGTTATAGTTGTATTCTATACCATGTATTTGGCGACTCAGAATGGGTGATGTATACCTATTTTGGGGGCGTCACAGAGCGTGGATAGCATTTCCATGAATTTGGCATCGATAACATCTCCTGACGTGATCATTACAATTAGCTTTGAGAGAGATCTAGTAATGCATTGTTCTTAAGATCTTCTTGACAAATAGAAGACCACTCATGTGTGGGGCACACACTCCACCATGGATTTCATCCACGAGTATTTGGGCTTGGTCTTTGTCTAGGCATCTTAGAAGGCCTACTCCCATATCCCTTTTGTAGAGTGTTTCTCCGCTTAGATAAAATTTCATGGCCATTCTATGGATCCGCTTTCTGTCAGCTTGACTTGCTCCAGTGGGCTTAGATCCATCTCGCATATACTATTTGATGGAATGGTACTAAGGGTGTTAGATGGGAGGCAGTTCATCCGATACTTCTCTGATGTAATTTCCATAGGCTGGTGTCTTTTGGCTTTCAAATTTGATATTTGGAATGTCTCCCCTCTCAGATATATTGATCAAGGAGGCCAGGGTTGCTAGTACATTCACAAAATCATTCATACTCCGAGGAATGTAGAGGAAGGATATTTCTTTAATCTCCACAGCCATCTTGATAACTTGCCGATGGTAAGCCAGCAAATGCAATTCTTTGGTGTTGTTGACCCAATGGTTTGTTTGATTACTAGCTCAGAATCTCCAAAGACAGTTAACCGTTCGACACCCATGGATTGGGCCAGTTTCAACCCCATTATACAGCCTTCATACTCAGCTGTGTTGTTGGTGCTGACAAACTGCAACTTGATAGCAACAAGATACTATTCTCCAAAAGTAGACACCAGAACTACCCCGGCTCTGGCACCTTCCATGTTTGTAGCTCCATCAAAATACATTTCCACGATCGGACTGTATTCTCCTAATGGTGTTGTTGAATTGTCATTAACCCTTCATCAGGGAAATATGTTTCCAAGGGTTTGAAATCCCCTAATGGTGCTGTGGCCAGTTGATCTGCAATTTCTTGACCTTCGATAGACTTTTGGATCACGTAGATAATGTCGAATTGTTGTAGGATCAACTTCCATTTGGATAGTCAATAATTCAACATAGGTTTGCTGAATTTATACTTCAGAGGATCCTTGCTGGATATGAGATGGGTTGTGTGACCATGGAGATAATGTTGTAATCTCATGGAAGCTCATGCTAATGCACACCAAGTCTTTTTAATCAAGGTGTACTGTTGCTCTCCGTTGCTAAATCTTTTGTTGAGGTAATAAATAACTCTTCATTTGCCTCTATCATCTTTTTGTCCCAGCATGCAACCCATGGCATTGTCATTGATTGACATATACATAAATAGGGGAACGCCGTCCCTTGGAGGTACCAAACAGGAGCTTTGACTAATTTCTCTTTGATGGAAAGGAAGTCTTTTTGACACTCCTCATTCCACTTCTTGGAGGAGTTTTTTCTTTAACAACTTGAAGATGGGCTCACAAGTTGATGTGAGTTTGGAGATGAACCTACTGATGAAATTTATTCTTCCAAGAAATCCTCGTATTTCCCTCTTTGTCCGGGGCATGTTCATCTCAGTGATGGCTTGAATTTTGGCAGGATCCATATCAATGTCTTTGTGGCTCACTAGAAATCCCAGCAACTTGCCTGACTTTACGCAGAAAGCACACTTGGCCGGATTCAACTTCAAGTTATATTTGCGTAAATGGTTGAAAAGGTTTTTGAGATGGTCTATGTGATCCTCTTCCCTCAGGGATTTAACGATGATGTCATTTACATAGGCATCTATTTCTTTGTGAATTAAATCATGGAAAAAGGCCATCATGGCTCTTTGATAGGTAGCACCGGCATTGATGAGACTGAATGATAACTGTCTGTAGCAAAAGGTTCCCCAGGGAGTGATGAATGATGTCTTCTCCCGGTCCTCTTCAGCAACCATGATCTGGTGGTACCTAGTAAAGCAATCTACAAAAAAGTACATGCCATTCTGAGCCATGTTTTCTATGAGTATGAGGATAAACGGCTCTAGGAAATTATCTTTGAGGAAAGATTTGTTCAAATCCCTATAATCCACGCATACTCGCACCTTCCCTTCGGGTTTAGGTACGGGAACTATTTGGATAGCCACTCAGGGTAGGTTCATACCATGACGATGTTGGCTTTGAATTGTTTCATAATTTCATCTTTAACTTTCAAACTCCACTCAAGTTTCAATCGCCTGAGCTTCTGTTTGACATGCTTGAATCCCTCTTTAATGGGCAGTCGATGAATGATGATATTAGTAGACAAACCGATCATGTCTTCATGAGACCATGCAAACACATCTTGGAACTAGGTCAATAGAACAACCATGTCATTCCTTTGGCTTGGGTTAAGGTCCGTGCCAATCTGGATTTGTTTAGGGTTTTCTGAGGTTACGATGCTGATGGAGGTGGTTTGATCAATGTTTGGTTTGGGTTTATCTTCAACCCATTTTTTGATCTCCTTAGACACCTCATAGTCCTCTTGTTCAATCTCCATCAAGACGAAGTTCAACTTTACATTAAAGTTGCAGTCATTGTAAAGATTTGGCATTCCATCAGCAAGGTTAGATAAACCTAACTCTGGAGTCCTGAAAACAAAATTCTTTCACTCAATATATGAAACTTTTTGATCATATAAAATGTTAGCATGACATGAAAAAAGTAACTGCTAGTACTATGAAACAAAAGTAAGCAGTTAATGATATCTAAAGAGAAGGGCAGAGGGATTTTATGCCCTTTTTACCCTTTCCAACAAATGCAAGGAGTGTTGCTCCAATTGCCTAGGGTCAAGTCCTAGTGATGGGCGGTTGTCATCCTCCTCCTCTTTGATGATGACAATGAATGATTTCACACCAGGGCCAATATTTCTCTTTGACCGGTTTTCCTTAGCCCTATTGATGCGAGGGATTAATATTTGATCTTCTGAACATTCATTATCTGAGATATCCTCGTTCATACCCTCGGTATGTATCAGGAAGTACATCTTTGATAACCATCTCTTCACGTCTTATTTGCATCTCTGATCCCTTTCCTCAATGTCTGGGTTTGGAATTTGGACTTCTTTCCCACTAGCCTGTCTGGGCTTAAGAATTAGCATACCTGCCATGAAAATAGGGATTTTCCTTAGAGGCCGTACAAAATCTGCATCTATAGGTTTATGCTATAGAATTATAGATGAAGGAACCGGTGTATGCTTGTGCGAGTTCCTGTGATTTGATCAAGAGGAATAGCCTAATCCAACCTTCCATGTCTGGCTGGGAATTTGAATTGGACTTCTGATTCCTTGATGATTTTTCCCTAACCCTTGTCCAAGCTGGAAACCCAAGGATATCATTTCTTGATTGGCCGACATTACTTCTGTGGAAACTCTGGGTTTCAAAGTTGGAGCCTCGAGAGGTTGATAGCGAGTGTTGCTCACCTCAAGGGCTTACAAGCTGACATGCTCAACTCCTTCATTGATAGTGACTAGATTACCATTGATGATATACTTGACCTGTTGATGAAGAGTGGATGGAACAGCTCCCGCCATATGGATCCAAGGTCTTCCCAATAATAAATTATATCATGTAGTGATGTTGAGAACTTGAAAGGATATGTAGAAGGTATGTGGACCGATCTCCATTGGCAATTCAACCTCTCCTACAATATCTTGTCGAGACCCATCGAAGGCTCTTATGACTGTGTGGCTGCTTTGGATCCAGTTGGGATTGATCTTCATTCTTTCCAATGTGGCATAAGGGCAGATGTTCAAGGAAGATCCTCCATCTATTAACACCCCTCCGATAACATATCCTGAAGACATCACTGTTATGTTTAGTGGCTTGCAATAACCTGTCCCTTCGGGGGGTATGTTATCATCAGTGAAAAATATCACATTGCTATTAAAAATGTGGTCTACCAGATAATGAAACTTTTCAACATCCACCATCTTTGGTAGGTGTGCTTCTTCCAGTATCTTCATTAAGACCTTGCGATAATCTTCAGAAGAGAATACCAAGTCCAGAATGGATATCTGTTAGGGTTCTTCTTTTAAGCTTTGCACCACATTGGCTTCATGATGTCCCATCTTGCGGAGGAATTCTTCAATCTTCTCCTCGGGCACTTTCCCCTTAGATTTGATGACTGGCTTCATCACTCGTTGAGGTAGATACAACGAGTTTTCTTTTGATACCGCAAAAGTTGTATTTGACGTTG
The DNA here is from genome assembly GCA_020205605.1 of Panax ginseng. Lineage (NCBI taxonomy): Eukaryota > Viridiplantae > Streptophyta > Magnoliopsida > Apiales > Araliaceae > Panax > Panax ginseng. Next base: position 99,088,785 of record CM035149.1, on the reverse strand, counting down.
ATCCCTCAACCTCCCCATAGTTCCATGGGAATTCCTTCAGGCTGATGACATGATACTGCGGCCTGAATGGAAATACCAGTGGTTCTGGTGCAGCCACCTTCAAAGGGTTTTCAACTTTTTTGAGCTTGATTCCTTGAATTGTAAGAGGTGTTGCAGACAAGTCTCCCTCAGAGGATATGATTGCTATAACTTCCTTCCATCTTTGCATTCCTGGAGGAAATATCTTCGCATTCTCAGGTAATACGGTGTCATTGTCTGCCATTTGTATGTCACCACTGTCAATCATATTTTGGATGAGATGACAAAGTGCCAAGCAACTTTCAGTGTTGTGAGCATGAGTGTTGGAGTGATATTGACAGACCCCGGTAGCATCAAATCTCTTTGAACGTGGATTAGTTGGGGGTAGCAGTGCTGTGATTTTCCCTTTATTGATCAGCATCTGCAAGATTTTTTCCATTGGCTGACCAAAATGGGTGAATTCCCTTTGGTTGGCATAGTCCCGACTAGCCTGGGATCTTACTTTTCTTACAAGCCTTTCTTCCAAGGTTTCACTCTCTTGGGCTTGTTTTTGATTCTTTTAAGGAGAGGAGACTTGCATGCTCCTGACTGAACAATTGCCGTGTGACTTGGTGTTGATGTATCACCAGTTTCGCTAGTTGATTGACTTTTTCATTGATAGACTTCATTTCTCGATCTATCATAAATTAGAATTCCGCATAGTCCCACTTATTGGAATTATCTTTGCTGGTTTGGGGAGAACCACCCACATATCTAAGGTAATTAGAACTTTCTCCACTCCCTATGTTGTTCATGTTGACATCCTCTTCCTTGTGTTGAGGGAGAGGGTTATCTTGAACATGTGGTTGTTCTGGCTTTGTCACCACGATCTCACCACTGTCTATCAAATCCTGGATATTATGCTTGAGGTCCCAACAATCTTGGGTATCATGACCCGGACCTCCAGAATGGTAAGCACATTTTTTGCTTGTATTGAAATTCTTTCCACTTGGATTGGCTGGTGGAAGGAGCTAGATAATTTTCTTCTGTGCTGTTAGAAGCTTGAATATGTTTTCCAATGAGTCCCGTAAGGGTGTGAATACTCTTGGAGTCTGACTTCTCCACTTCTGGGCAATGGAGGGTGTTAGTTCCCAGTAGGCGCACAATAGATTTAGAAGGGTGGTTGAATAGATTCTTTGATTTTTTAAAATACTTTTCCTGTTTATTTTGTATTGCTAATGAATTAGAATATGAAAAATATAATAATCTTTTCAAGCACAACGGAATAAGTAAAAGATCCCCTTCATTGATATATTCAATCATACATACATTGTTCTTAGAATTAGTTAAGTGGTAAGCAGTTAATACATATATAGCAGTTATAGCAGTTAAGTACATAATGTAAATGATAGTAAGTAAATGACACAAGTGATTTTAAGTGGTTCAGAGACTCAAGCTCCTAATCCACTCTTCTGCTTTAACTCATAGAATTTCCACTAAGGAAGGGCAGCACCCTGAATCACTAAGATTCCTTCAAGGCCGTGACTTGGAACTTGAGTTCACTAAGAACTCTTCAAGCCAAAGCCGAGGCTTGGAACTCCTCTAGTTCCTAGGAACTCTTCAAGCCCAAAGAGCTTGGAAATTCATTTAGTCCCTCCGGACAAGGACTCCTCAGGCCCTGGCTTCTTGTTGTTGTTGGTGTTGTTGTTATTGGTGCCTTGCTGCTAAGATGTCTTTTAGATTGAACATCTTTTGTACTTAGCAGCTTGGCGTGGTCCTCTTTGCATTCTGCTTCGAGTCTGGACCACATCTTCTCTGGTGAAGCTGATCTTCACTCTTTTTTGCTCATCTTCATCTGATGTCAGCTGTGCACCATCATCATCTGGATTTGCTAAGTTTCTGAGCTTTTGGTAGACTTCTTCTAGCACTTAGCAATCCCTGTACCCTTCTTGAATGTTTTGCAGACATGATTCTGCATCTGTTCTTTTTCAGCATTGGGTTCATGGTGATTTATAGAGTGGCTTTCTGGATCTTTTTTCTGATCTGCCCCTTTTCTGAATGCTATCTTTTTGAACTTCTCGGCTCTCAGCTTGGCTGCCATCTTCAGTGGCATTCTCATCTTTGTTGAGTGAATCTTTTTGTCTATTTGACTCTTTCTTCAAAGCTGCTTCACTTCCACCTTTGTTATCTCACTGCCACTGAGGCTTGTTCTGTTTAGCTCTAGTGGAACTCATAGAGTCAACAATATTTCATTCCAACAACTCAACGATCCTTCAACTCAGCAACTCTTGATCCTTGAAGCTCTGGCTTATTTATACTCCTTCCCAATCTTTTCGTTGGGATATAGTCGTTGAAAGTTATTTGAATTGCTTCGTAGATCTCGAGTTATTTTATGTAGACTGCAGATGTAACATGACATCCCCTTTTTCATCTTTCTAACACTGCAGTCTACTGTTTCACCTACCCCGTCAGAGATGTTACTTTGATGTCTTGGGCAGGTAGTCTTCTTTATTTCTTCTTTTTGACTTATCGATTAGATCATCAGAGATTGTCCTTTTGCATCGATACTCTCAATAAGCTATTTTCGAATATCACTCTTCAGATTAAATCGTTGCCAAGGCTTTAATCTTCAGATGACTAAAATCTACTATTCTGATGCATATGTTCTTGGACCTGATTGTAGTGTCTTGTTGAATGTTGCTCATTGACTAGTTGAGACAACACTACGATCCTGAAGAGTGTTCATTGGATCTTCAATGTAGAACACTTCTTCCTTCTATTGTCTTGATGACTTCAATACTTACATTTTGCCTTGGTGATCTCGTGAACTAATAGCTTAACTTCTTATTCTGGCCTCTTCTGAATGGCAAGACACTTCAGATTTGTGGCATGTCCAGCTCGCTTTCTCCTTGTGATCTCCCGTTCACTTATTATCAATGGACTGACACGATGCTTAATCACTTTAGCCTTGTTCTTCAAAAGCTGACCAATATCTATATGTACACTTCATTAGTTTCTACTTTGTTTGGCAAACACTACGATCATGGATACTTCCAAGTAGACACTGCAAACATGGCCTTAAGCTCAAGTAGGTAGGGTGATCTGTGGTCGTAATTTTTCAAATTTTAATAAAATTTGGGCCTTTTTTTGGCCTACAAGTGGCCCATGACTTCTTTTCTTTTCTTTTTTTAAATAAAATGTTGCTACTTGTGGGTTGTGAGGCTTGAACACAAGACTTGTAAGTAAATAAATAAGAGTTCAAACCAACTGAGATACAACTATTTATTTTTAATATAATCTTCAATATATTATTTCTTTAATTTTGTTCAAATTTTACTATTCTTAAAAAGTAAATGGTTATAATAAATGTTTATTGATGTTCAAGACTTGAATTGTTTGAGATAATTACTGGAGACTAATTTGGCATGATGTTAATGCATAAACACATGCAAACCACATAATATCACGCCTATGAGAGGATGTCATGTAATGATTGTCATAACCGTCAATTTCTCCTGAATTGCATATCATATTTAAAGGCTTTAAACTTCTGTCATAGCTACTTGCTTATCAATGAAGCCTTTCATACCGAGTTCTATTAATTCTTTCTGTATCTGCGATTAAGTTTGTTTATTAGTGGTTGCATGGAATCATTTATGTTTGAATTGGTGTCAATTAAGTCCAATGTATGCATTAACATCATGTCAAATTAGTTTCTAATTTATAATACTATTAAAAATTTAATTGATTGAGATATGTAGTTAATGTAGTTAATTATTTAATCGTGTCTGTTTGTATTATTGTTTATTATTAATTATTTTATTATTTTTAATATTTATTATTATTATTTATTTCATTGTAGCAAGATTAAAACAAAATAAATAAATAAAGGAAGAAGCTCATGTAAAGTAAGTAAAAGGGCCCAACCCGGGTCTCGGGCCTAACAATTTTAGCCCACCAAAACCCGGACCATTTTGGCTTGGCCCGCCGTTGGCCCATCCCACTCTTGGCCCTAGCAGAGCACTTTTGGCTACACTTTGTTTGCCAGGCATACTTCCAAAATTGTTGTCTTCTGTTTACTCGACAGCTACTGCACTTGCTGACTTTCCTTAGTTAGTTACTGAAGTCTTCTTCTGATCAACTTGTGGAAGACTTCATCTTGAATGGCTTCACAACTCAATCTTAATGTTGATTGGGTTGGTGCTTAGATCTTCTGTAAGCTTGCATGCCATTCGTTGAGTGCTCTTGTGGTTTCCTTCAGGTGAGATGTATCTTTGCAGCTCAGACTAGAGGCTTCATACTTTGGATATTCTAGGAGTGCTCATTTGTTGATAATCGTGTTTTACTCTACGATTCTTCCTTGGCGTTGTGAGCACTTCTGTTGAAGTCTTAGTTCTGTACTCTACGATTCTACTTGGATTCTACAAACACTACGACTCCGAGATCAGATCTTGACACTCTACGAATTCTACCTTTAAGCTTGCTGTCTTCATCTGATCTGGCTCGACTACGATCTCTGTTTCTCATTTGATCAATAGACTCTACGACTCCGAGTGTGGTCTACGATTCTTGACTTGGCTTTGGCAGATGCTCGGTCAGCTCTTAGACATGCTGTCTCTATGATTCTGAACATGACTTCCTAAGCAGACTACGACTACGAGGAAGTTCTCCTCGATACACTATGATCCTTCCTCATCTCTCCTTGCTGTCTATGAACTCCGAGATCTATTATCTTGCAAACTATAATTCTGCCTTGATAGCTCTCGAGTTCGACTCTCTTGGCAGACTACGATTTTTGGTGCAGTGCTCGACGATCAGACAAGCCTATCTATTACATTATAAGATCAACCTAAAAGGCTTGATCTTTCTATATTTATAGTCCTTGTACATCATTTCTTTTGAAGGACTTTACAAACCTGTCTTGCTTATGTAGGATCAACCTAACACATTTGATCAATTCATTCTAAGTCCTTGTACATGTGTTCCAATTATCTATCAAAGGACTTTACAACTTTTCTTGATGCAAGCATACTTGCATATTCATTCATATATATATATATATATATATCATAATCAAATCATATATATAAATAGAAATATCATTCACATGCTTATTCCTGAAAATCTCCCTTTATTTGATTATGACAAAAATAATTAGTGCATATGCATGTTATGAATGAATCTTATATACAGTGAGCAGCTGTATTTCTAAAACAGATAATCATGAATGTTATTGATAATAGTGTGGAATTACATAAGCTATGACTCTTTATATCCTGGATCTAGAACGTACCTAACTAGTTAGATATGTACCTTTTTGGCTCCATGTGTGTCTTCCAGGATGTCTGTTGATCATCTATTCATCTATTTGATCTTTTTCTTCCTGCTCTCCCTTAGATGGTGACTCCATTTCTTTTCTTTGCTCTTTCTCAGATTCATGCTCTTCTTCTTTTTTTGGCTCCCCCTTAAGCTTTGCATTCATGGTGTAACGATCGAGAAATTTGTAATTTAATTTAAATATTTATTGAATTAAATAAATATTTTATATAATTTATTTATTGAGGAAAATAAATAATTAATGAATTATGGTGAATTAATTTAGTAACTAAATTGATTAGTGTTAATTAAATTGAGTAGTGGTAATTTTATATCGAAGGATTTAATTTAAGGAAATAATTAAATTAAATCAATTGCTTAATATTGAAGAAAATAATTAAACTAAATGAATTGTTTAATATTAAAGGAAATAAATAAATTAAATAAAGTGATGTATCTAATTTATTAATTAAATTAGATATATAATTATTTATTATTCATAAATATAATTATAATAGAAATTATTTTAATTAACATTACAAGTTATTTAAATTAATTAAGCTAAAGTTATTTGGTTAACTAGAGTGTGACACATGAAATCATATAATATAATATTATTAAAATAATTTAGTTTGGGAAATAGGTGCTTAGCCAAACAAGGCCTTGTGGCCTTTGGTTTGTTTCGAACTGACGTCTTTTTGTTTTTTTAAGCGGCGTCACATTGGGATTATGGCGATTTATATTTCCTACGCGTCTTATTTTTCCCCAAGGCTAGTTATCAATTGAAGAGCATAAAGGGCTTGGAGAGAGATAAGAGAGAAAAACACAGAAGAGATTGAGAGTGAGAGCTTGAGAGAATTTTCTGTGATTATCAAGTGGAAGAGAAGGGTTTGCTAATTTTTTTTGCTAATCAAGGTATAAACTATCCCTATTTTAACTTTTAGTTTTAGGTATATATATATATATATATATATATATATATATATATATATATATATATATATATATTCTTAGTGATTGGAAATCACGTGAATTGTGGTATATATATATGTTCATATAGTTTTGCAAAATCTGTTAATCATCATAAATGGTTGATGCTTGTTTGTTAAATACATGAAATTTAGGTTTGTAGGGAGAAAAATATATAACATTTTTTATACATGAAAATTGGCTTTAGAAAGTACAAAATTTTGTGTCTTATATGTGTTATAATCTGCAAATTTAAGTTGGATTATGTTAGTATGTTATGAAACGAAAGCGTCGTAGTTCGAATCATGTTAATTGGTTAAGAAACGAGTTCGTGGCGATCGAATTCGCTAAATATGTGAAAATGATGAAATTTGGAAAAATTGGGATTTTGATCCCTTAAACTTGAATATATATGATGTTTTTGAATATAAAATGGTGTATAACATGCTTAACTATGTTATTACAGAGTTTTAGATGATTAGTTTTGTAAATTTTGTAGTGTTTAGGTTGAATTGGGATCGCTATATATAGCAGCTGCTGCTGCAGTTCGTAAATGCATGCGTGGCTTGTTGTCTTGTTACTACAGTCGAAGCAGTAAGAATTGCATGGCATACTGGGTTTTCTCATTGTCGAGCACCAAAGATACAATTGCTTGGCAAGTTAAGGAAAGCGAGATAATAAGAATTGCAATGCTGTGCTCGAGCTAAGGCAGCGATGACTTACACTTTATTTCGGTCGTCATGTAATGGACTTATATTAGTTCAGCATGTATGTTAATAATGTTGAGGCATAATATAAACCACAATAGTAGATTGTAAGGTGTTGTAATACAAAATGTGAAGATTTTAAGTAATTATTTATATAAGTTATGTAATGAACCAAATGTGATGTTTTCAAAAGTTAAAGATAATGATAAGGTTTATGTTAGTTTATAGTGTGATTTCAGAATCGTTAAGGTGTTAACCAACATCGTTAGGTGCTAGGTTAGGGTTATACCCTAAATGATGGTTTAAACCCTAAAGCTAATATTCATGCAACTAATTGTTGTTGCGAATTCAATGATATATGTAGGGTAATTGGGGAATATTACATTTGTGTAGCTTACATACAAGGCAAGTTTCTAAATCTTAACTCTTTATATTGAGCAAGCTTTCTAACTTCATTCTTTTGTTAATGAATGCAAGTTCCTAAATTTTATTGAGCAAAACTATTGATTTTATCCTTATATACGATTGAATAAACTCTTGTAACCTAATTCGTTACCTCGAGCGAGTTTTACTTTTCTAAACCTTGATATTATTATTCAAAGCATATATTGTTCTAATACATCGTTTCAAATGAGATTGTTCTAACTCTTTTGGATATAGTACTTTGCATGTATATCATGTTTATTCAATTATATATTGTTGATATCCGATCTTTGACTTTGATAGCCTTGTTCAGTTATACATTCTTGTGTTAGACCTTCAATTAGTAAGCAAACTATTATTGATTAAATTAATCTATAATGGAATATTGTTCTAAAATTCTAGAATCACTGATAAGCTAGTTCCAAGCTAAACTTTCTTTAGCGCGGGAATTCTAAATTCAAATTGAGATGAATAACCCTAACATAGGGGATTTTGTACGCGTAATGTTTAGATGTTTGTGCACAATATATGGTACAATGGGCTGATCTCCCTAAGTACGTTAAGAAGGGTCTGTATAGTCTAATGACTGTTAAGGTTAAGGTAATAAGACCTAAATACCGGAGACATAGTTCGTGGTCTTAAGACCCTCAGATATTAATGTTCGAACTTGTTTGCTATTTTGTTTCATGGAACAAGTTCATTATTGTCCAGCTTTCGTTGTTCATTCTCATGTTGTTGTTATTACTACTTTCTATATCAGTGAGCATTTGTTTGCTCACTCTTGCAATTAACATTACAGCTAAAGTGGAGAAAGTTGAAGAGCCATCTACTAGCAAAGGAAATGACAAAATGTCTAAGTGTTGAAGACTTATGAGAAATTTATTTAAATGTTTTATGTTACTAGACTTGTTTTATTTTATGATGTAACCCTTTAATGGGAGAGATTATTGTTTAAGTTATTTAAATTATGTCTTTATCCTTTGTTATAGGTAGTTAGATGTAATGGTTTTGGATAGTGAGCACCAAATTCTGTGGGAATGGAGTACCCGGATTTGGGGGTGTCACACATGTGATCATCATCCTTTGATTCCCCCTCAGATGATAATTCTGCTACTGGTGCTGCCTTCTTCTTCTTTGCCTTCCTTTTGGAATTCTTATCTTCTTTTCTTCTGATCTCCTTGCTCTTCCTTGAGTTCCATTTTCTAGACCTCTTTTTCTCCCCTTTTTTGTCATTAATCACTTATAAGAGCTGTTCCATGTTGGACATAAGCTATTCCATCAAGTAAGATGAGTTACCAACCTCCATCTTAAGTTCTTGTTGGTTTAGTTCAAGCTGTAGGGAAAGAGACTGATTCAAATTGTCAAGCTTGTCGGAGAGGGATTGGATTTGTTCTTCATTAGCCTTCTGAGCTCGTAGAGCTTCTGCCTTCTGATCATTTATAGCCTTTAGATAGATTTGATCTCTCTCTTTGATTTTGAGGAATATATTAGACATAGTGTCTTGAAATCTATCGTGAACTGAATTGCCTCCTGCTTCAGTCACCATCTTGGCCTCTTCAGTGATGATTGATATCTTTTCAGCTAAGTCATCAGAATTCTTTACTAACTCCTGCTCCATAGGAGTTTGATCATGTGGTTGGGCAGGCTCTTGTGGAGCATCAGGGTCGACTCTACGATTTTCATTCTCAGACAATTTTTCGAAGGCAGTGAGAATATGATAAATTTTTGAGTGCCAATCATTATTGGAGAATGAAGGAGTATCAGACAATTGTGCTTGTTTAAAAGGAAGCTTCTCAATCTGAGCTTGATCAACTATAATGGTAGAGTGAAGGGACTCTACGATCATCCACTTGGGCATACTCCTTCTGCCATCAGAACCCACTATATAATTATAGGGAATGTAGTGGTTACCAGCATGTCTGTAGATTTTGAAGTGGGGCTGTTCTTTGATCATTTTGATTGCAAACCTCTTTACCCTTGGAAAGTTCTGTGACACCAGCTCCAGGTTGGGAAGATGTGAGAAAAACCATGTGAGATAGTTTTTATCTCCAGTGAGAGATGCCTTTACCCATGGCATATGAGGGTGAAACCATCTTATTGCATAGTTCTTAACTTCAGGCTCATATATTACAGTTGAGGTGTCTAGCTTCATAGTCTTATGAATGTTGAGCGCATTTTCTGCAGTCATCATTACCACATTTAGCCTTTCATTCCCATGATTGATCCATCTGCTGGGAGCACATCTAGTGATTCTTCAATTTTGACTACAATCTTTCTCTTGTGATTTACAGGATTAGGAATGTGACAATTTTCTGCCTCTTCTGTTTCAGAACTGGAGTCTTTGTCATCTTCATTTTGTCTGGGGCTGGAGTTAGACCTCTGTAAACTTCCTTCATCAGACTCGTCAGTGTGTTCCTCTTATTCTTGGTTAGACTCTTTTTCCATCTTTTCATCTTCTTCTTCAGCATCTGCTTCCATGGATTCAAACTCATCATCACTCAAATCAATGACAGCATTAGAAGATTCTCCTTTCTTATTTAGAGTAGATTTGGCAAACAGTCTGTTGCTCTTTCTTCTCCTTGGAGGTTCAGCTATAGAAGAGTCAGACTTTTCTTCTTCTTCAGAATCTGAAGCTTCTGAATTACCAGACATGCTTCCTTGATGTTTAGCATTAATATGGGCAGGTCCTTCTTCTTCGGACTCAACATCTTTGGAGTCATTATGTGAACTTATTAGAACATTTTCAGTAGAGAATGCAATTGTGTTAACCTGCAACCTTTCTTCATCAGCAGAGTGGATGCTCTGAGGACTAGCCATAGGACTTATACATTCTTCTTCATTTCAAGACTTGCTCTTTGGGGACTCAATATTGAGACTTTCTTTTCCCTTCTCATCTTCTGACTTCACGCTCTCATCCTTGGAAGATAGACTTTTTTTGGGAAATGGGGCTGACTTCTTTATCACCTTTGCTTTCTTTTTAGATAGCCCTTGGAGTAATCTGTTACTCCTTTTCTTTGGGGTTTCTGCAGTTGAGACCATTTCTTCTCCTGCTTCCTTGCTGTCAGTGGAGAGACTTCTTGATGGAGCCTCTATTTTCTTCACACCCTTGGACTTCTTCTTTGCTGGTGTGGCTGTTATCAGTACTGAGTCATCAGATTGATAGCTTTCCACCTCTTGTGCCTTCCTCTTATTTGCAGAGACCTTGCTGTTGCTCCCAGTTGTCATAAGTCTACTATTTTCCTTGGGATTTTTCTTCCAGTTTACAAACAGTTGTGGAGACATGACCTTATGGACATTTAGTGGTTCTCCCTCATCATCTTTGATCTTGCTTCCTAATTTCTTCTTCAGCACAATACTCAAGAGTCTTCCATGAAAAACCTTTGTAAGGGGTTTATCTATAGACTTCTTCATTTCAGCCTTTTCTAGCCATTTGGAAATTTGATCGAGCAAGATAACTCCAAAGTTTATTTGCTTCTCTAGAACTATTGCAGACATAATCTTTAGTTGTAGATCGATTACAGTGTCATGTGCAGTATCCCCGCATAGTATACATTTGCCCACTATCTCGGCAAGGAACTTGAATTCTTCATGAAACTCCTTTTTCTTCATGTCCTTCAGACTAGGGTTTCTTTTGTATACCATAATCTTCTTTGCTTGTTCAGTGTCAATCTCATCAAGGCTTTTTAGTCCTAGGTCGGGAAAGCCTAAGAATTGATTGATATAAGACGATTTCAGCTTTAGAATCTGACCTTTGACCTTGGTAGAAAGGGTTCTGTAATTTATGGATGCATTTGAGTAAAACTCTTTGACTAGGTCACCATATATTCATGTGTTTGCCTCAAGACATTCAGAGAATCCTGCCTTCTTCATGAGTTCAAGAACATCTCTGAACTTCTTCTAAGATTTCTCAAAAGTTTTTGTTCTGAGCTGAATGCCAGTGATTACTCGCCAATCTGCCATTTGAATAGTTCGAAGTATGTGGGTATTTAATTTCAGGTGTCTAATGAGAGGTAGCTAAATATACTTAGGGCGAAGCTTGAGGTTTGATAGATTTAGGTTTTTGAAGAGAGTTTTAGGGTTTGAACAAGAGAGGGAGAGAGAGGTTCGATAGCTTTTGATAACTTGATCAGAGATTTTGGCTATTTAGAGGTAGCTAGGTTTTTCCTTAGGTATAAATTTTTACAGGTTTGCAAATTTTGAAGAGCCCGCTAATATGATACTGCCAATTATTTGAATTTCCCTCTTGTAACTATTCATTCCACATTTCTTAGTGGGACAGTTGTAAGTCGCTGATAATCATCATCTATAAGTCTTCTATCGTGTCCGTCCTTCAGATTTGACTTTTCTTCTGTTGACTATTTAAGTACGTAGAGTAGCTTGTTGCGGTAGCTATGGACTTTATGATTTTCTTTATCGACTCAACGATCGTCTTTTGAGAGATGCTTCAGTGGATGATTTGGCACTAATACACATCTTTGAAGTTGCATGGCTTAACCACTGATGTACCTCATGATAGTTTGGGTACTAAACTTCTGAGGTGAGTCTGCAGGGCATCTTTCCACACAATCTGAATAGTTGAGCATGTGTCTAGTTCTTTCGAGCTCCCTATGAGCTAATGTATCCTCTGGGAAGACTGTGATCGTCGAGCCTACTCTACGATCATTGAGGTTGCACTACGATCGTCGAGTTCACTTCAGAATCAACTCTACGAACATCGTCTGCTCTGGTTCTTGAGATGAACTTGACTAAGCATTCCTTCTGGGTTAAGGTAGCTCAGGAAGGGCCAACCTCTTAGAGTGAACTAAGGATCAGAACTAAACATTCTTTCTCGGTTAAGGTAGTTCAGAATATACTCTAAAAACATCGTTTGCTTCCATATATATAGATCAACAATCATGTGAGCTTCATTCATGTTAGCTCAGCAAGTCTTCAAGCACAAGCTTTGATAAATAAGGATTTTGTCAGAATCATTTCTGAAATGTCTTAAGCCTTCTGTTGGTTGAATCTCCTTGACTGAAGTCTTCTGCTTTAGCATTCCTTAGTGTGGTCAGATAGATCAAGCACATGTAGGTTAGATAAATTTCTATTTTTGGTACCTATGGTCAAATGGGTCCTGCTAGGTCAGCTTTCAAAATCCCTGTTCCTCATATATTTGAAATTTCATCATATTGATCACCAACAATCATATTCATGCATGTATCCAATTTAGATATGACATTTTAAGATGCATGATGATGAGTGTGTGTAAGATTAACCAATTTAATAAAACCCTCTTTCTCTTTGATGGTTTCATCATTTGCTTAGTTATGTTCACAGGGTTTACATGTTCATAGAATGAGAATCAACTCTATTACTTATTTGTATCTGGTTGATTCATGGAGGTGATCAGTTTCTACGAGTCTTCAAGATACTCTTGTAGAACTGATCATACTCTATGTGTTATCAAAAACTTAGAACATAGGTTTGTACATACATACTAACCCATCAGCAAAGATTACTCCACTTAAGAATAATTAAACCTTGGTATGCTTATTACCTATTTCAAACTTCTTTTAAGATGTTATATTCACCTTAAAACTTGGAAAGAGAAAGTTTGTTAGCATTTGAGTTTCCAACTTCAGTATACTTTCTCTCTTCTTCTTTTTAGGTAGAGTATGGTCTCTTGATAGAATACTTTTATAGTGCATAAAGTGGTGCAACAAGATGTATACATTTATAGTGATGAGGAACCGTACCTTTACATTGTTAGTTTCTTGACAGTCATTTATCTTGATATACTGAGGTTAGGCATTAATGTGCATACTTTTTGGTTAGCCAAATATATATTTGAGAGATTCTTCTTTCTTCTTTGAATGAGTACTTCTCACATATGGCCTTTTCATCTTTCAGTCTGGTGGATACTTGACTCTTTTCTGTTGATCCCTCTTGACCTCCCATATCTACTCTTCAGACTACAAGATTGACTGTGGACACGGATCGGTCTTGTTGCTATAGCATTTAAGAACATGGACCAATCTGAGCAGCTTCAGGTGTATATATACATTTACCTGTACACAATATTTCCAACTTGTGAGCTTATCTGCATTTACAAGTGACTTACTACTAAACTAAGTTTAGAACAATGTTTGTGTCTAGGATCAGACTCAAAGCGATTAGCTTTTGAATAGCATGAGAACATGCTCTGATACCAATTGTTAGTTCCCAATAGGCACACAATAGATCTAAAAGGGGGGGTGGTGGGTTGAATAGATCCTTTGATTTTTCAAAATACTTTTCCTGTTTATTTTGTATTACTAATGAATTAGCATATGACAAACATAAGAATCTTTTCAAGCACAACGGAATAAGTAAAAGATCCCCTTCATTTATTTATTCAATCATACATACATTGTTCTTAGAATTAGTTAAGTGGTAAGCAGTTAATACATACATAGCAGTTAAGTAAATAATGTAAATGACAGTAAGTTAATGACACAAGGAATTTTAAGTGGTTTAGAGACTCAAGCTCCTAATCCACCCTTCTGCTTTAACTCGCAGGATTTTCATTAAGGAAGGGCATCACCCTGAATCACTAAGATTCCTTCAAGGCCAGTAGCCTTGGAACTTCAGTTCACTAAGAACTCTTCAAGCCCAGCAGGCTTGGAACTCCTCTAGTTCCCTAGGAACTCTTTAAGCCCAATAGGGTTGGAACTTCATTTAGTCCCTCCAGACAAGGACCCCTCAGGCCCTGGCTTCTTGTTGTTGTTGGTGTTGTTGTTGGTGCCTTGCTGCTAAGATGTCTTTTAGCTTGAACATCTTCTGTACGTAGCAGTTTGTCGTGGTCATCTTTGCATTCTGCTTCGAGTCTAGACCACATCTTTTCTAGTGTAGCCGATCTTCACTCTTTTTTGCTCATCTTCATCTGATGTCAACTGTGCACCATCACCATCTGGATTTGCTAAGTTTCTGAGCTTTTGGTAGACTTCGGTTGACACTTAGCAATCCCTGAACCCTTCTTGAATGTTTTGCAGACATGATTCTGCATTTGTTCTTTTTCAACGTTTGGTTCATGGTGATTTGTAGAGTGGCTTTCTGGATCTTCTTTCTACTCTGCCACTTTTCTGAATGCTATCTTCTTGGCCTTCTAGGCTCTCAGCTTGGCTGCCATCTTCAGTGGCATTCTCATCTTTGTTGAGTGAATCTTTTTGTTTATTTGACTCCTTCTTCAAAGCTACTTCACTTCCACCTTTGTTGTCTCACTATCACTAAGACTTGTTCTGTTTAGCTCTGGTGGAACTCAAAGAGTCAACAATATAGCATTCCAATAACTCAACGATCCTTCAACTTAGCAACTCTTGATCCTTGAAGCTCTGGCTTATTTATGCTCCTTCCCAATCTTTCGGTTGGGATATAGCCATTGAAAGTTATTTGAATTGCTTTGTAGATCTCGAGTTATTTGATGTAGACTGTAGATGTGACATAACATTCCCTTTTTCATCTTTCTAACACTACAGTCTACTATTTCACCTACCCCATCAGAGATGTTACTTTGATGTCTTAGGCAGGTAGTCTTCTTTATTTTTTCTTTCTAACTTCTCGATTAGATCATCAGAGATTGTCCTTTTGCATCGATGCTCTCAATAAGCTATATTCGAATATCACTCTTCAGATTGAACCGTTGCCAATGCTTCAATCTTCAGATGACCAAACTCTACGATTCTGATGCGTATGTTCTTGAACCTGATTGTAGTGTCTTGTTGAATGTTGCTCATTGACTAGTTGAGACAACACTATGATCCTGAAGAGTGTTCATTGGATCTTTAATGTAGAACACTTCTTCCTTCTATTGTGCAGTACTTCAATACTTTTATTTGCCTTGACTGATCTCAAGAACTAATAGCTTAACTTCTTGTTCTGGCCTCTTCTGAATGGCAAGACACTTCAGATTTGTGGCATGTCTAGCTCGCTTTTTCCTTGTGATTTCCCGTTCACTTATCATCAATGGATTGACACGATGCTTAATCACTTTAGCCTTGTTCTTCAAAAGTTAACCAGTATCTATGTGTACACTTCATCAGTTTCTGCTTTGTTTTGCAAACACTATGATCCTGGATACTTCCAAGATTGTTGTCTTCTGTTTACTCGACAGCTAGTGCATTTGCTGACTTTCCTTAGTTAGTTACTGAAGTCTTCTTTTGATCAACTTGTGGAAGACTTCATCTTGAATGGCTTCACAAATCAATCTGGATGTTGATTGGGTTGTTGCTTAGATCTTCTGTTAGCTTGCATGCTATTCGTTGAGGTTGAGTGCTCTTCTGGTTTTCTTCAGGTGGGATGTATCTTTGCAGCTCAGACTAGAGGCTTCATACTTTGGATATTCTAGGAGTGTTCATTTGTTGAGAATCATGTTTACTCTACGATTCTTCCTTGGCGCTGTGAGCACTTCTGTTGAAGTCTTAGTTCTGTACTCTACGATTCTACTTGGATTCTACAGACACTACGACTCCGAGATCAGATGTTGACACTCTACAATTTCTACCTTTAAGCTTGTTGTCTTCATCTGATCTGGGTCGACTACGATCTCTGCTTTTCATTTGATCAGTAGACTCTTCGACTCCGAGTGTGGTCTACGATTCTTGACTTGGCTTTGGCAGGTGCTCGGTCGGCTTTTAGACAGACTGTCTCTATGATTCTGAACATGACTTCCTCAGCAGACTATGACTCAGAGGAAGTTCTCCTTGGTACACTACGATCCTTCCTCATCTCTCCTAGCTATCTACGAACTCTGAGATCTACTATCTTGTAGACTACGATTCTGGCTTGATAGATCTCCAGTTCGACTCTCCTGGCAGACTACGATTTCTAGTGCAATGCTTGACGATCAGACAAGCCTATCTATTACATTATAAGATCAACCTAACAAGCTTGATCTTTCTATATTTATAGTCCTTGTACATCATTTCTTTTTAAGGACTTTACAAAGTTGTCTTGCTTATGTAGGAATAACCTAACACATTTGATCAATTCATTCTAAGTCCTTGTACATGTGTTCCTATTATCTATCAAAGGTCTTTACAACCTTTCTTGATGCAAGCATACTTGCATATTCATTTATATATATATATATATATATATATCATAATCAAATCATATATATAAATAGGAATATCATTCATATGCTTATTCCTGACAGAGGGCTTGAAGATTGTGCTTAAAAAGGGGGATAGTTTCTCCTTTGAATGAGCAAGCTTTAATTGCCTCTCTGAGTTTGTCCTTGTAACACCAAGGAAACATCCTCTTCTTTCTTTTTATGGACCCTTCGGGGGTTGTTCCCATAATTTCCAGCTTAGATATGCTCAGCCACGACTTTTAAAGCGGTGAGGTCTTGAATCTTCCCAGATTTTAACCTCATTTCAGCCATCATCGCAGCCATCTCTCCATATTTGATCATTTCTGAGAATGGTTTTCCTATGCCTACTAGGACCCTATCATAAAATGGAGCTTCTTGAATGTCAATGAAGGTATATACCATCTCAGTGTCTGTCATGGATGGGATTACTTGGGCAGCCAGATGCCTCCATCTTTGGGCATATTCTCTGAATGACTCAATGTTCTAATTTTTAACTAAGTGATTTGGTATCTATATGGAGCCATTTGCGTTTGAAAGCTGTATTGGTTTAGAAAAGCATGGGCCAATTCCTCCCAGCTATGGATTTTTGAATTGTTCAGTCTAACATACCATGCTCTAGCTTCTCCAGTTAGACTCTTTTGAAACCAACTGCATTCTCAGTTTTTCATTCTTGGCATAGGATCCGAGTTCTCCAATGAAAACTTTTAAGTGAGTGTAAGGATCTCCCAATCCATCATATTTCTAGAAATCGGGAGCCTTGAATTTTTTTGGATAATGAACCCCGAGGAAGATGCAAAGGTCTGAATAAGTAACACTTCCATGTGTTCCAGTCTCTTTGATTGACCAGATGGTTTCTTCTATTTGTTGGACTTTCTTCCGAATATCAATGGTGTCTTGATCTTTTTTAAGATGGGTGATTTCAGGGATTTCGTTGGACTTCTCAGTCTGAGACTCAAGTATTTGTACTTCTTTGTCAGTACCCTAGATTCCTCCCTGTGCAAAGGATTTTGTTTGACCGGACATTTGTGGACCCTGAGCTTGTTTGTTTAGTTCTTTTGGAAGGATAACCAAATCTGTTATCTGATTCCTTAATCCTTCAAATTCCTCTCATGAAATAGGAGTAAGATTAGGTTGGGCACTTGTAGCCATGTCTGGAAGTGGGCTTAATGCCTTTTTGGACTTTAAACGGGTAACGTGACCAATTATTTCCCTACAAAAAGACTACATAGTTTAGTCTGGGTAAACATGAAGAGGTTGCATGCTATGCAATGTGTTTTTTAGGAGTGTTTTAATGTTTTCCTGCAAAACAGATGTTAGTTGTTTTGATGACAGGATATCATGATAGGTCTTGATATAAAAATGAATGCACGCTTACATCTTCCTTTAGATTTTCCATTACATTGAGATTTACATGGAATTGAATTTACATGTAATTGAAAAGGGAAGGTATGAAGAGAATTCCCTTCACGTTTGGTTTATCAGAGGCTGACCTATCTTAGGCTACTTTCATGGATTTTCGGCATGAAGGTCCCCAGATCATAGCAATTTACTTGATGGTAAGTTAATCCGATCTTTCAATTGGAGCGAATCTGGGTGCTGCCTTTCCTGAGCCTCGCGGGATTAGATTCCCTTGAGTCCAGTAATCAAACACCGACGGCTTTGCCTCATGGTGGAGGAATCACACAGTATACATTCACATACATCGCGTCTTACCGTATGGAAAGGATGACATGTTTGAATCACTAATATCACAAGCAGATATGGTGCGAAGCACTAAAGTGCAGTAAATAAAGTATTAGTACACATTCATTCAATCTAAATGAAACAATCACACAAGTAGATAAAAAAAGTTTTTGAAAAGGTTGAACAACGACTTAAGCCCTCTACTGTCCCCAACAGAGTCGCCACCTGTCGACGTCGGGAAAATTGTGTCCCCTTCAATTTTTTCCTTTTTGTGTTCTCAACTGGTTGAGTTTTTTCTTAAAAAGAGAGTTTGAAAAGGTTCGATATGTGAATGTTGAAGATTTGAAAATTAGAGTCGCCAGTTGGTAGTTTTGAAATGGTTGTACTAACTCAACCGATTTTGAAAAGGTTTACACAAAGGCCCAATGGTTGGACACTGTTTAACTGGCCTTGGAAACCGAGATTCGTTGAGTTCGGGGGCTTAATTAAGCGGGGGGAAGGTGTTAAGCACCCCTCGACTTCCGTAAAAACACGGTTACCGCAACTTTTCAATTACCCTAATTATCTGCATGTGTGTGTATGTGTTTATTGGGCCTATGTGAAATTATTTGGAAGTAGTGTTATGCCTCGTTTGCACCTATATGCAAGGGGTTTGACTTGTATATAAAAGTTCAGTTTTAGGTAAGATATAGTAGTGATGTTTTGAAAAATAGGTTTTCAAACCCTTATGCTCAATAGTAATTGAGGCCTTTGATACTTCCATTTTATTCTGTATTCGGCTTGATTGATTTTATTTTTGAGATGCGAAGCATCTTTGAGAAAATAAGATATATAGAAGTGCCGAACTCCTTATGGGCATGAGAGCCATCCAAGGATGTCTAGACACCATAGATAATTTACAAGCTGGTTGCAGCTGAAAAGTGTCTATCGTGGGAACCAGATCTAGATTCACACGTTGAATCTTTAATCTCATGGCTCCTAGGCTCACATGATAGATTAATATGTACAAAAGCTAGAAAGAAAACTAGATTTAAATAAATCTAAGTCATTCTAGCTTCAACGGTTCCAACTTAGTCACTTTTGAACTGGTTAAAGTTAGAGATAGCTAGATTTAGATAAATCTAGTCCACAGGCTGGAATATTAAATATCTACATTGCTAAAGCAGTTAAAGCAGATATATATAAAAGTAGTAAATATATATATAGTTATATATAGAGAGACGATCAATCGCCACTTAATTTGAAATCCGAAGTGAGGACTTTGGAATTGAATATATATATATATATATATATATATATATATATATATATATATATATATATATATATAAAAGCGATAAAAGGCCACGAAGTAAACTCCGGGCAGACGGAAATATATATATATATATATATATAATTATATATATATATAAGCGGTAAAAGTCACGGATATTCAATCCAGGCTCAACTGATCGAGTTCAAGTATATATATATATAAGCGGTAAAAGCCACGGATATTCGATCCATGCTCAACTGTTCGAGTTCAAGTATATATATATAAAAGCAGAAAAAGCCACAAATATTCGATCCTGGCTCAACTGATCGAGTTCGAGTATATATAAATATATATATATATATATATATATATTTATATATATATATATATTATATATATATAAATAAAAGAATGAAAAATCCACGGATCGACGATTCGGGCGTAACTACTCGATATGATCCTCGATATATATGTGTATATATATATATATATATATATATATATATTAGTAGTAGAAAGCTTAAAAATCTAAAAAGTCTTATAGTGGGCTGCCAAGAAGACTTCAGATAGCTTTTGGGGCTTGAAAACTCGGTTTCCACCATTTAAATTCTTGTATAGTCTAGAACATGAGCTTATAAGTGTTTAGAAAGAAGAATCACAAAGTTTAGAGCACTCTTGAAGAGGTTAAGAGCTGAAAAAG
This sequence comes from Panax ginseng, assembly GCA_020205605.1. Classification (NCBI taxonomy): domain Eukaryota; kingdom Viridiplantae; phylum Streptophyta; class Magnoliopsida; order Apiales; family Araliaceae; genus Panax; species Panax ginseng. The sequence goes on along the minus strand of CM035149.1, from coordinate 99,068,626 downwards.
ACAAATTTTTCTCTCTTTTCTTCTTTTTTTTTTCAAATGAGCTGATGGAGGCTCATATTTATAGACCAGATGGTCGCGGGTCAACCCATGACAAGAAGCGAGTCAACCTCATGACTCTGGCAGTCAACTCCGCCTTTGCTTGCCAGCGCCTGAGCTTACTGGTCCCGTCGTCTCAAAGTACGTACACTAGGGCTACGCGATGTCCGTTCGAACCTTCTAAACTTTCAATCTGGGCATCTGATGGAGGTGTGCTATACCTTTTTGGAAGTTGTTGTTGAGAGTTACACAATGACATAGGATTAGACATTTTCTGAATCCAGGAAGATGGGTCCATGACCAGATCTCCAATTCTTCGCTGTCTATCCGTTGAGCTGTCTTGTACAGTTGTCACTCGAGATTTGAGTTATAGTTCTTGTGGGATATCTTTGGTTACAGTTTGATTTGAACTGTATTGAGACTATGTTGAGATGATGTTGAGGTGGAAAAATGACCATTTTTTCCCTCCCGGGGTTGTCTCCAGCTTTGGTGTTGTTGTAGCAGCCTTTTCTCAGGGTTATCTTTGAGATTGACCTGCTATTGACTTTGAATGTCCACAGGGTTATCTCTAAGGTTGGTTTGGTCTCCCAGGGTTGACTCCGGCATTTGAAATTGAAGCCTCGGGGTTATCTTCGGGGTTGGAACTGACTCTCCCAGGGTTATCTCCGGAACTTAGATTAGATCTCCCAAGGTTATCTCTGGGGTTGGAATGAATCTCTTGGGGTTGGAAACTGGATCTCCCGGGATTATCTCAGGGGTTGGAACTGGATCTCCTGGGGTTATCTCTGGGGTTGGAACTGGATCTCCCAGGGTTATTTTCGGGATTGGAAACTTGATCTCCCGGGGTTATCTCTGGGGTTGGAACTGGATCTCCTGGGGTTATCTCTGGGATTGGAAACTGGATCTCCCGGGGTTATCTCTGGGGTTGGAAACTGGATCTCCTAGGGTTATCTCCAGGGTTGGAAACTGATCTCCCGGGGTTATCTCCAAGGTTGGAAACTAGTTCCCCTGGGGTTATCTCTGAGGGTGGAAACTAGATCTCCAGGGGTTATCTCCGGGGTTAGAACTGGATCTCTCGGGATTATCTCTAGGGTTGGAATGAATCTCCCAAGGTTATCTCCGGGGTTAGAAACTGGATCTCCCGGAGTTATCTCTGGGGTTTGAAATTGGATCTCCCGGGGTTATCTCTGGGGTTGGAACAGGATCTCCCGGGGTTATCTCCAGGGTTGGAACTAGATCTCCCGAGGTTATCTCCAGGATTGGAAACTGGGTCCCCCAGGGTTATCTCTGGGTTTCCCGGTGTAAGATCCCAAATAATTAATAAATGAAATTTAATTTCCTCTAATTATTATTTTGAAATAGTAAGGGTTGATGTGATTAATGTGGATGAATTCACGGGTAAAATACATAAATATTTCAAAATAAGCAAGTGGTTATAAAATATTCATTGTTGTCGGGGAATATTCGTTTGGTCGTGGAATATTTAAATGTCGGGAATATTAAATGCAATGACAGTATGACCATAATGTGGAGCCCATAAAAGCGATTGGAGGAAGAAAATGACAAATATAAGTTGTTTAAAAATAACTTGGCGTAGTTATTACTGAATTTACCTTTGTTGGAATACCGGTGGTTAAAAACACGATGTCTGGCGTTGTTGAGCGGTAGCACACGGTATTGCACCAATTATTGACTCTTACGTGAAGGCACTACTCAATAATGGTTCTGATAATTCTTTATTCGGTGTTTTATTTTATTGATTCAATAATTCTTTGCGTTGATATTTTATATTCTTTGTTGTTTTAATAATTGTCATTACAAGTATTTTTCATTGTCGAAACAATAATTCATATTATCTGAATAATATTATTAGATAACATTATTGGCAATGTCTAGAAAGTTACATCTAAGGAGAGGTTTGGTCACCTAATTGCGGCTTTTGATGAGGAGAAATTCTTATTGGAAAGCCCCCCTGCTCTGAGGAAGCGCACGGTTGTCGATATTGTGATTACGTAATATTATTTGTGAATAATTAATTATTGATTCATATGATGAGAAAATATTGATTTTATGTGGATATAGATGGAGAAAATTTTTAATGTGACAATTGTTAAAAATTGAAATTTTATCTTTTACGATAAAATAATTCATTTAAATATATATTATTATATTTTAATAATATAATAATGGTGATATTTTACAGCGAATGTGGGATATATGAGTATCTGAGGAGGAAGAGTATTTTTGTTGCAATAAATGTTTAAAACATGTTAAACATGTCGGTGGACCCCATTTATTGGTGAAATTTGATTATAGCCTCTAAAATCACCCGTTTATGGATTTGGTCAATTTACATTTGGGAATTTAGAAAAACTTTCTTCGCAAAGTTGTAGAGAATTGGATTTCCTATAAAAACTCATGAGATTCAAATTTTACGATAAAAGGGCTATTTATTGTGAATTATTGAAGTTAGAAGCTCAAAATAATTAATTTTGGAAGTTTAAATTATTTTAAATTAGAAAAACGTTTTTTTATTTTCTTCTAGAAGGTTGGCATGTGTGAATTCTTTGAGATTGATTTCAAAGAATCGTATAATATTTTATAAATATTAATATTTTATTAAATTTTACTGCTTTTGGTGTTACTAGCGATTTCTATAAATAGGTGCTTAGGTTAGAATTGAAAATCACACGAAGCTGAAGTTTTCTCTCTCTATATTATCGGCGTATTCTTGTGAGTATTTTGAGTATATTTTGAGTATTGCTATACGGTGAAAGTTCAAGATATAGTCTATATCCGATATTCGGTTAAATCTTGATCTTTCGAGGTAAAGGATGTTATTTTATTGAAAAATGATATTATTTCTTCAATATCATTATCTTTGAAATATTGGTTGGAAGTTTTTATCAAATTTGGAACTTTTGGTGTCGAAGAGTTTACTATTCACGTATCGGCCTTATTCACGATATCTGACCTTTATTCACGAATCTGACATTATTCACGAATCTGGCCTTTATTCAATGAAAAATGAAAATTTTTTTTTAAGTCCAAAATATCTATTGTGGATACTAGCTTTGATTGTATCCATGTTTTGATCATTCTTGAATTTTACGCCACTATGATTATTTTTGAGGTATTTTTGGGCGTGGATAAAACAAATACGAATCCTTAATCCTTAATCCTTGTCATTTTGATTCCTTTGGATTCATTTTTTTTTAAAAATATTTTCATCATCCTCGGTCTTAAATGATGATATTATTGAATATCTTTGGCTGTAGTGCAAAGATGAATGATTTATGATGAATATCTTTGGCGAATGGTGCAAAGATGAATGATTTTTGATGAATATCTTTGGCCGTAGTGCAAAGATGAGCAGTGTTTAGATGAACATGACCATTTGGTGAATGTCCTTGGCTTTTGTAGTGCGAGGATGAATATTTGATCGAGATATATATTGATTGATGTTACGGGGATAAAAATAGCGATGAACTTTAAAATTCATACATAGAAGATAGTAGTTTGCATTCTCTACTTAACTCTTCTAATGAATTATTATTTTCATTGCGAATATTGATTTAAAACTTGTTGTCTATTGTATTCTATTATATTTTTTCCTGTTGAAGACTAACGATAATTTTGTTGTATATTATCTTAGTCATAATATTTTTCTTGGGCTAGTCGAGCTCACCCTTTTCCTTTTTGTTCCATTTTTCTTCTCGGGGAGGCGAGAATATAGCAAATGCAGTCGGGGTATGGAATGAAAGTTCTAGGGAGAGTTGTTTAGTAGTCCTCACCATTGTTGTAAAATAATGTATCAATAATTATGATGAGGATTTATTTGTATGTGGATATTGTCTAGATGGCAATATCGTATTTAAACTCACAGTTTTACTATTGTAATAATAAAGTTGTAGTTGTTTTATCTGCAAGTGTATTGACAACTCGAGAATGGGGGATGTAGACCTATTTTGGGGGTGTCACGGTTGGTATCGAGCTTAGGGATATGATCTCTGGCGGAGATCGGGGAATAGAACTAGGAGGGAGAGGCGAGTAAATCCTTCGCTAGTGTGTGTCTACTAAGCTTATTTGATAGTTGGTCGATATATAGGGATATTATGTGATATATTGATTTCCTTAATTAACCCTTGTTTTATGGCGGTATTTGAGAATGTCGTGAGAATATTAACAATGGAAATGAGGCCAGTGGAGAGCCTTTGTACTCACCAGCGAGGAGAGCGATGCAGCAGTGGTTGGCAATGTTCCTCTGTAAACAACACCTTTGGCGAGATGATGAGCGAGGGGATATTTAGAAGCTTTTTGCGGTTCATGCAAAATCGAGACGAGGAGACTCGTGTTCAAAACATAGGAGGAAATGATAGCAATTCACGGGTTGTCACATGACCAAGCGATTCGAAAAGTTGGGACCACGAATTTAAGGAAAGCGGATCCGATCATGGCGAAACATGGGTCAAGCAAATTACCAAGATATTCGATGTCTTGGGATGCGCGGAAGAGCAGAAGGTTCCATTCGCCACCTTTATGTTAAAAGTGGCGGCGGACTCTTGGTGGGAATGCGTGAAGCGTACCCATCCGGCCGGCTTCGGCATGTCTTGGGAGGCGTTTGAAACTATTTAATGACAAATACTTTCACGAAAGTGTTCGTCATATGAAGGAAGTGGAGTTTATTAGTGGAAGCGAGAACAACATGGCGGTGTCTCGATGCGAGGCGAAATTTGCGAGTTATCGAGTTTGCACCTCATTTGGTGGAGAATGAGAGAGCATTATGGCGGATGTTTACGAGAGGTTTGAAACCCGGCATCGTCGATATCTCATCTCTCATAAATTTTCTCTCTATTCGGATGTTGTTAACGAGGGCTCAATTGTTAGAAGCGAGATACTGAAATACGGTCAATAGAGGTACCACAATCGAGGATCATCTAGGAGATAGCGATCAACAAAACAACAATAATCGGTGGAGAAAGAAAAAGGCGGACAAAAATGGTAACCACTCGGTGGTAATCATAGCCATGAAAATAGAAAAGCGAGTCGGGGAGAGATTTTAAAGAGGAGATTCAACAACGACCATGTGAAGGCAGCAGTGCCGGTGACAAGCTGGTTCAAGGAGGAGAAGCGACCACCGGTCATATCTTATAAATCACGGAAAAGAGGGACATATCGGTCAAAGCGCCTGCGAGTTCGGGTATGCTATAATTGTGGAAAGGAAGGACATATCGCTCGAGATTGCGCGATAGCGAAACCTAGTTAGTGAGGACGGTGACTCAAAGTACATCTAGAAAAGTCAAAGTCAGCGGTTCTGGAAGAAGCGTTTGTTGTGGTGGTCAAAATCACGAGAACCCAAGCGAGGTGATCACGGGTAAGCTATTTATAAATTCTTGTGAAGTTTATACTTTACTAGAATCAGGGTGCTACCCATTCATTTATCTCTCTCTGCTTGTGCTCAGCGTTTAAACTTGACTCAGGAGAAATTAGACTTTGACCTATCTGTGGAAACTCAGTTAGGAGAAACTTTCATCACATCCTTTGTTTATAAATCTTGTCTAATCCATGTTGGCACCCTTATCTTTTTGTTGACCTTATCTCTTTAAAGATACTTGCTTTTGATGTGATTTTAGGGATTGATTGGTTAACTACTCATCATGCCAAAATTGATTGTTTTCGTAAGGTTGTTAGCTTTCATATTCCTAAACAACTTTGTTGTTGAATTCAAACAACTAAACCATTAAAATCAATCATCATCATATCTAATCATAAAGCTATTCGTTTATTAAAAAGCGGATGTCAAGCTTTCTTAGCCCATGTTATGGATTTGAATAAAGACACGTCAAAATTGAATAATATTCTGTTGTTATTAACTTTCACGGCGTATTTCTGAAGAACTTCGGTCTACCCCGAGCGTGAAGTTGAATTCTTTATTGACCTTGAACACTGGTACAAAGCCCATTTCTAAAACCCCATATCGAATGGCTCTATTGAACTTTAGGAGTTAAAGGTCCAACTACGAGGAGTTGTTGGACATTGGTTTCATTAAATCTAGTACATCTCCTTGGGGTGCTCTGTTTTATTTGTAAAGAAGAAAAAGGCGGGAGTATGCGACTTTGTATTGACTATCGGGAATTGAACCATGTCACTATCAAGAATAGGTATCCTCTACCTCGTATTGATGACTTGTTTGACGATTGCAAGGAGCACAATTCTTTTCAAAAATCGATCTTCGATTACGGATATCATCGGTGAAGATTAGGCGAGGATATTCAAAGGCGCCTTTAGAACTCGATGCGGGCATTATGAATTCTTAGTTATGTCTTTCGGATTGACTAATGCTCCTATGGCTTTCATGGATATGATGAGCCGAGTATTCAAAGAGTATTTGGATCGGATTCGTTGTTGTCTTTATTGATGACATCCTCATATATATTCAAAAGCGTGAAGATCATGAGCACCATTTGAAGAAATTTGGTACTCCAAAGGCCGTGAAAACAAGCTTTATGCCAAGTTAAAGAAATGCGAGTTACGGCTTGAGGAAGTAGCATTTCTTGGGCATGTGGTGTCAAAACATGGAGTATCATTGACGCGAAGATTGAAGCAATACAAAGTTAGAACAGCAAAAGTCGGTGGTGAAATCGTAGCTTTTTGGGCTTATTTGGTTATTATCGGAGATTAAGTGGAAGGGTTTTCTCGAATCGCTACTCAGATTAACTCATCTAACTCGGAAGGATACAAAAATTCGTTTGGGCGAAGAGTGCGAGAAGAGTTTCAAGAGCTTAAAGGAGACTTATTTTGGCACTGTTCTAACAATACCATCTGGTTCGGATGGATTTGTTATCTCTGACGATGCTTCGGGCAAAGGGTTAGGATGTGTTCTCATGCAGCGTGGGAAAGTCATAGCCTATGCCTCGCGACAACTTAAAGAATATGAGAGGAATTATCCTACTCATGATCTAGAGTTAGCGCGATCGTTTCGCGCTAAAGATGGAGGCACTATCTATATGGAGAGAAAGTGGAGATATATTCGGACCATAAAAGCCTTAAATATTTCTTCACTCAAAAAGAACTTAACATCTGGCGTGACGTTGGCTCGAGCTATTGAAGACTACGACCACACTATTGATACCATCATCTGGAAAAGCGAGCGTGGTAGGTGACAGCGTTGAGTAGAAGATCATATGCGAGGAATGAGTGCGATGATGTCAAATATCGCATAGAGCCAACTTTAATAGAAAAAGTTAAGGTTGCTCAAGCCCCGCAGGCCGGGTGATGCATATGAAGAAGAAAGTACAAGAAGGAGCTATTATTAGAGCGAGAATTGATGAAGAAGGAATACTTGAGTCCACTCCGGACTTTGTGTTCTAACGATTACGATTTGAAGTACAAGATTATGATGGAGGCACACAATACACCATTTGCAATCCATCAAGGAAGTACTAAAATGTATCGTGATCTTGACATACATTTTGGTGGAACAATATGAAGAGAGAGATTGCAAAGTTTATCTCAACATGTTTAACTTGTCAGCGTGTAAAAGCGAGAGCATCAAGTGCCTAAAGGACCATTGCAACCACTTGAGATTCCGAAATGGAAGTGGGAACACATTACCATGGATTCGTTACGGGACTTCCACGGTTTCTCAAGGCATAAATGCTATTTGGGTTATTGTTGATAGATTAACCAAGTACGCTCATTTCTTGCCAATCTGGGAGACTTATTCCTTGAGCGTCTTGCTCAAATGTACGTAAATGAGATTGTGAGATTGCATGGCATGCCGGTATCCATAGTTTGGATCGTGACCCAAGATTCACTTCAAGATTTTGGGTTAGCTTGCAAAAAAGCTATGGAGTGCGGATTTAAGATTCGATTACGGCATACCATCCTCAAGCAGACGGACAATCGAGAGAGGACTATTCAAACTCTTGAAGATTTATTAAGACTACTGTGTCCTAGACTTCAAAGGCGGTTGGGATAAGTATTTACCATTGGTGGAATTCTCCTACAACAACGATTATCGAGCAAGTATAGGTGTGGCCCCATTGAAGCATTATATGGACGAAAGTGTCGCTCTCCAATATGTTGGGATGAGGTGGGTGAAGCAACATTGTTGGGACCGAGTTAAATGCGTATGACTCTAGAAAAGATCCAAATGATTCGACAGCGTATACAAGCGGCACAAGATCGACAAAAGAGTTATGCGGATCTTCATCGAAAGGATGTGGAATTTAGTATAGGGGATCATGTATTGTTGCGTGTTGCCCCATGGAAGGGAGTTACAAGATTGGGGAGAGGAAAGCTCAATCCACGATTTATTGGTCCATTTCAAATTCTTGACCGAGTAGGAAATGTAGCCTATAGACTCGCGTTACCTCAAGTATGTCTCGTGTTCATAATGTGTTTCACATATCGTACTTAGTAAATATGTGAAAGACCGAATCACGTTATTGAGTTAGAAACCAGGACGAGATAGTAGAAGACTTAACGTATGAGGAAGTACTGTCAAGATCTTGGATAGGAAGGAGCATGTCCCTACATACGAAGGTCATACCACAAGTTAAAGTCTTGTGGAGAAACCATGCTATAGAGGAAATGACACAGGAGTTGGAAGCGGAAATGAAAGCGAGGTATCCTCATCTTTTGAAAAACACGAGTACGTCGTCAATTTCGAGGGCGAAATTTCATAAGGAGGGAGGTTGTAAGATCCCAAATAATTAATAAATGAAATTTAATTTCCTCTAATTATTATTTTGAAATAGTAAGGGTTGATGTGATTAATGTGGATGAATTTACGGGTAAAATCATAAATATTTCAAAATAAGCAAGTGGTTATAAAATATTCATTGTTGTCGGGGAATATTCGTTTGGTGGTGTGGAATATTAAATCTTTGTCGGGGAATATTAAATGCGGACGTAGTGACCGACCATGTGTGAGCCCCATAACGAAAAAGCGATTGGAGGAAGAAAATGACAAATATAAGTTGTTTAAAAATAACAGGCGTAGTTATTCTATTTACCTTTGTTGGAATACCGTTGGTTAAAAACACGATGTCTGGCGTTGTTGAGCGGTAGCACTGCGGTATTGCACCAATTATTGACTCTTACGTGAAGAAGGCACTACTCAATAATGGTTACGATAATTCTTATTAGGTGTTTTATTTTATTGATTCAATAATTCTTTGCGTTGATATTTTATATTCTTTGTTGTTTTAATAATTGTCATTACGGTATTTTTCATTGTCGAAACAATAATTCATATTATCTGAATAATATTATTAGATAACATTATTGGCAATGTCTAGAAAGTTACATCTAAGGAGAGGTTTGGTCACCTAATTGCGGCGCGATGAGGAGAAATTCTTATTGGAAAGCCCCTGCTCACAGGAAGCGCACGGTTGTCAATATTGTGATTACGTAATATTATTTGTGAATAATTAATTATTGATTCATATGATGAGGAAAATATTGATTTTATGTGGATATAGATGGAGAAAAATTTTAATGTGACAATTGTTAAAAATTGAAATTTTATCTTTTACGATAAAATAATTCATTTAAATATATATTATTATATTTTAATAATATAATAATGGTGATATTTTTACAACGAATGTGGGATATATGAGTATCTGAGGAGGAAGAGTATTTTTGTTGCAATAAATGTTTAAAACATGTTAAACATGTAAATTGGACCCCATTTATTGGTGAAATTTGATTATATACCTCTAAAATCACCCGTTTATGGATTTGGTCAATTTACATTTGGCAATTTAGAAAAACTTTCTTACGCAAAGTTGTAGAGAATTGGATTTCCTATAAAAACTCATGAGATTCAAATTTTACGATAAAAGGGCTATTTATTGTGAATTATTGAAGTTAGAAGCTTTGAAATAATTAATTTTGGAAGTTTAAATTATTTTAAATTAGAAAAACGTTTTTTTTATTTTCTTCTAGAAGGTTGGCATGTGTGAATTCTTTGAGATTCAGATTTCAAAGAATACGTATAATATTTTTATAAATATTAATATTTTATTAAATTTTACGCTTTGGTGTTCTAAGCGATTTCCTATAAATAGGTCTTAGGTTAGAATTGAAAATCACACCGAGAAGCTGAAGTTTCTCTCTCTATATTATCGGCGTATTCTTGTGAGTATTTTGAGTATACTTTGAGTATTGCTATACGGTGAAAGTTCAAGATATAGTCTATATCCGATTATTCGGTTAAATCTTGATCTTTCGAGGTAAGGGATGTTATTTTATTCGAAAATGATATTATTTCTTCAATATCATTATCTTTGAAATATTGGTTGGAAGTTTTTATCAAATTTGGAACTTTTGGTGTCGAAGTTACTATTCACGTATCACGGCACTATTCACGTATATCTGGGCACTATTCACGATATCGGCCTTATTCATGAAAAATGAAAATTTTTCTTTTCGTCCAAAATATCTATTGTGGATACTAGCTTTGATTGTATCCATGTTTTGATCATTCTTGAATTTTACGCCACTATGATTATTTTTGAGGTATTTTTGGGCGTGGATAAAACAAAGTACGAATCCTTAATCCTTAATCCTTGTCATTTTGATTCCTTTGGATTCATTTTTTTAAAAAAATATTTTCATCATCCTCGGTCTTAAATGATGATATTATTGAATATCTTTGGCTTTGTAGTGCAAAAAGATGAATGATTTATGATGAATATCTTTGGCGATAGTGCAAAGATGAATGATTTTGATGAATATCTTTGGCCGTAGTAGCAAAGATGAGCAGTGTTTAGATGAACATGACCAATTTGGTGAATGTCCTTGGCTTTTGTAGTGCTGAGGATGAATATTTGATCCAGATATATATTGATTGATGTTACGAGGGATAAAAATAGGCGATGAACTTTAAAATTCATACATAGAAGATAGTAGTTTGCATTCTCTACTTAACTCTTCTAATGAATTATTATTTCATTGCGAATATTGATTTAAAACTTGTTGTCTATTGTATTCTATTATATTTTTCCTGTTGAAGACTAACGATAATTTTGTTGTATATTATCTTAGTCATAATATTCTTTCTTGGGCTAGTCGAGCTCACCCTTTTCCTTTTTGTTCCATTTTTTTCTTCTCGGAGGCGAGAATATAGCAAATGCAGTCGGGGTATGGAATGAAAGTTCTAGGGAGAGTTGTTTAGTAGTCCTCACCATTGTTGTAAAATAATGTATCAATAATTATGATGAGGATTTATTTGTATGTGGATATTGTCTAGATGGCAATATATGTATTTAAACTCACAGTTTTACTATTGTAATAATAAAGTTGTAGTTGTTTCTGTACCGTGTATTGACAACTCAGAATGGGTGATGTAGACCTATTTTGGGGGGTGTCACTATTGTCACAATTATCATCTGCATAATATTTTATATATTATTGAATCAATAAGTGAGACAACAAAGTTATTCATATTATTATTTGCAATATTGACAATGTCTAGAAGTTCTGTCAAGGAGAGGTTTGGTCACCTAATTACGCGCCAATAAGGAGAAATCCTTATCGGAAAGCCCCCTCTTTCCTGGGAATGACCTGGTTGTTAAATATTGTGAGTTATAATATTAATGATGAATGTTATAAAAAAAATCGAATTTGAGTTCGGAGTTGAATTTGGAGAAGCGGACGTGATATTTGAGTCCGGAACGATGAAATTAGTAGAAATAGACTATAAACACAAAATTTGTTGGGGTTGACTTTTTGGTCAAAAAAGTCAATAGTTGACTTTTTCAGAAAAGTCAAACTTTGAAATTTCAAAAATAAAATTTTTGAGAAAAATATTTCCATTGTGTTGGAATTATTAGTGTTAGTGAAAATCGACATTTATTTCGATAATAATTGATGTCTAGAAGTTATCGGGTAATTAATCAGATAAATGAGGAATTAATTGCTATTAATTCACATGATTATAAATATTTGTTCACATGTGTGTACTATTGATTCACATTCATGTACTATTAGGGGAGTTGGTGTAAGATTGATTGTACTTGCATGACTAAGTTAAAGATGGAGGTATAGATGGAGGTACTATACTGTTATTCGTATTTTCACATGATTATAACTATTGAATCACATGATTGAACTATTGATTCACATTATTTGCTATTAGGGGAGGTGGTGCAAGTTTGATAATACTTGCAGGACTAAATTAAAAATAAAAGAAAAGTTGGAGGTATTGTACTGTAATTTTTTGAGCCCCAAAACGTGCAATTATTGAAACTATATTTTTCTATAAATAGAAGCTCATTCTTCCTTCATTTCTCACCAATTCACTAAAGCTATAAAGCAATTATTATAGAGAGAAATTATAGAGAGAATGAAGAAGAGAAGTCTGCTACCTCTCTATTCCAGTATCCAACTTTATTCTAAGGTAAGAGGTATTATTTCTTTCGTATTCATGAAGAGAGCTATTGTTATTCCATTCCTTATTATTATGTTGGAATAACCTGTCTATGCAAAGTACCGCATACATGGTGAAATTCTTCTGTTATTCCATTCTTTATTATTTTGTTGGAATATCCTGTTTGTGCGTATTACGCATGACCTAGTTCTACTATTTATTATTCTGTTGGAATAACCTTTCTATGCGATGTACCGCATACATGGTGAAATTCTTCTGTTATTCCATTCTTTATTATTCTGTTGAAATATCACATACGTGCGTATGACATGCATGACACAGTTCCATTATTTATTATTCTCATTAGAATAACTTTGTTTTGTCTGATCTATCGCATGCACGGTGAATTTTGTTGTTATTCCATTCTTTATTATTACATTGGAATATCACGTCATGCATCGGATTTCGCATGACCTGGTTCCATTCTTTATTATTCGTGGCCCCCCAAAATAGGTATACAACACCCATTACGAGTCGCCAAAATACATGGTATAGAAAGCAAACTACAACTTTGACAATACATATGTCGTGTAGAATACGACAATACAATTTGTGAGTTTGAATACAAATATTGTCTTCTAGACAATATACACACCCAAATAAGTCCTCATTAATTATTCATACACTATTTTACAGAAGTAGTGAGGACAGCTAAAACATCTTCCTAGAACCATCACTCCATACCCCGACTCGATCCTGCTATGTTCTCACCTCCTGAGAAGAAAAATAGAACAAAAAGGAAAAGGGTGAGCTCAACTAGCCCAGTAAAGAATATTATGACTAAGATAATATACAACAAATTATCGTTAGTCTTCAACAGGGAAAAATCTAATAGAATACAATAGACAACAAGTTTTAGATCAACAAATGCAGCGGAAACAACAATCCATTAGAAGAGTCACGTAGAGAAAGAATTCTACTATCTTCTAAGGTTTAAAAGTCCATCATCAATAGTTTATCCCTGTAATAACAATCAATATACATCTTTAATCATCTTTGCACTCTGAAGCCAAAGATATTCATTTTATATCACCGATTGGTCATGTTCATCTCAACACCTGTTCATCTTTGCACTACAGGCCAAAGATATTCATTTATATCACCATTTAGGACTGAGGATGATGAAAAACAATTTTTAAGAAACAAATTCAGTGAAACAAAATGACAAGGATTAAGGATTAAGGATTCGTACTTTGTTTTACTCATGTCCAAAAATACTTCGAAAATAATCATATTGGTGTAAAATTCAAGAATGATCAAAACATGGATACAATCAAAGCTAGTATCCAGAATAGATATTTTGGACAAAAAGAAAAATTTTTATTTTTAAATTGAATAGTCAGTATTCGTGAATAGTGTCGTTATACGTGAATAGTCTGCAGTATCGTGAATAGTAACCCCGACACAACAAGTTCCAAATTTGATAAAAAGTTCACCAATACTTACGCATAATGATATTGAAGAAAAAAATATCATTTAAGAAGAAAATAATACCCTTACCTCAAAATAATCGTACTTACATTTGAATTTCGGTATAGTCTTGTGAAACACGCACCAGTATAGCAACACTCAAAGTATACTCACAAGAATACGCTTCGATAATTTAGAGAGAGAAAGAGAAAACTTAGTTTCGGTGTGATTTTCAATTCTAACTTAGCCCTCTATTTATAGGAAAATGTTAGAGCATGAAAGGAGACTAAATTAATAAATTATTATTATTAAAATCAAATTTCTCGCATGCTAGCCATCAAAGACCAGCATGCCACTCTTGAAAATAATTTTCCAGTTGACCCACATGTTGTCAAACAAGAGTGGGTCCCACCCATTATTTAATAAAATTATTTTATCTTAGAAACTTCAATAATTCGTAGAAAATAGCTCGTTTATCGGAAGAATTGAAACTCGCGACTTTCCATGGGAAATTCCATTCTCTACAACTTTGCAGAAGAAAATATTTCCAAATTCCAAGCGAAATTGGCCGAAATCCATAAGCAGACGATTTTACGCCTATAATCAATTTCGGATCAAGAATTGTGTCCACGCAAACACACAAAACATATATTAAACATTTAATGCCACAAAATACTCTACCTCCTCATATACTCATATATCCCACAATCATTATAAAAAATATCACCGTTAATATATTATTAAAATAATATATTTAAATGTATTATTTTATCGAGAAAAAGATAAAATATTAATTTTCAACAATTGTCACATTAAAATTTTCTCCATCTATATCCACATAAAATAAATATTTTCTTTATCATAATAATCAATAATTAATTATTCAAAATAATATTCTGAGAATCACAAGATCTTTTGTGACCGGTAGTTTCCCGGAAAGGGGCTTTCGATAAGGATTTCTCTTCTTGGCGCGCAATTAGGTGACCAAACCTCTCCTTAGGCAGAACTTTCTAGACATTGCCAATAATGTTATCGATAATATTATTCAAATAATATGAATTATTGATTTGATAATGGAAAATCTTGTGTAATAACAATTATTGAAACAATAATAATATAAATATCAATGCAAACAATTATTGAATCAATAAGATAAAATAATAAAGCAGTAATTACAAAGTAACAATTATTGAGTAGTGTCTTCTTACGTAAGGATCAATAATTCAACAATCATATGCAATCTGGGTATCTTCTTGTGCAACCACGCGTATTACTGTATTTTAACCACCAGGTAACCCAACAGTGTTAACGGTAATAATTTATGTCGTTATTTATAAAACTCAATCTTTGTCGTTTTCCTTCATCCAACCGTTTTTCGTTATGGGGCCCACTAATGATAGCTAGCGTCACGACGGAGATTCCCGGAACAAAAGAATATCCCACGACCAAACGAATATTCCCGACAATAATGAATATTTTATAACCACTTGCTTATTTTGTAAACTTTGCACATTTCACCCTGTAACAAAGAATTATATCAAATTAACCCTTATTAATTTAGAATAATGAATAAAGAAAAATTCAATTTTATTTATAATAAGTTGGGGTCTTACAACCTCCCTCCTTATGAAATTTCGTCCTCGAAATTGACATACGATACTGGTATATCGAAAAGGTGAGGTACCTGCTTTCATCTCGATTCTAACTCCCATGTCATTTCCTCAATTGCATGGTTTCTCCACAAAACCTTAACTTGTGGTATAACCTTCGCGTAAGACATGCTCTTTCTATCCAAAATCTCAGCAGGTATCTCCTCGTAGGTTAAATCTTACGCTATCTAAATGCGGTTCTAATGCAATAATGTGGTTCGGGTCTTTCACATATTTCTGAAGCATAGATATGTGGAATACATTGTGAACACGAGACATACTTGGAGGTAACGCGAGTCTATAGGCTACGTTCGTATTGGTCAAGAATCTCAAATGGACCAACAAACCTTGGATTGAGCTTTCCTCTTTTCCCAAATCTTGTAACTCCCCTTCCATGGAGCAATACGTAATAATACATGATCTCAATATTAAACTCCACGTCCTTTCTATGAAGATCGGCATAACTCTTTTGTCGATCTTGTGAAGTTTGAATCGTTGTCGAATCATTTGGATCTTTTACGTAGTCATGCATACTAATTACGGTCCCAACAATATTGATTCTCCCACCTCGTCCAAAGATCTTTGGAGAAGCGACATTTTAAATCCATACAACGCCTCAAATGGAGCCATGCCTATACTTGCTTGATAAATTGTTGTTGTAAGAGAATTCCACCGGTGGTAGGTACTATATCAACTTCCTTTGAAATCTAGGATGAGAGAGTCTTAATAGATCTTCAAGGGTTTGAATAGTCCTCTCGATTGTCCGTCCGTTTGAGGATGGTATCTTTGAAGCCAATAAATAAATCCGTGCCCATAGCTTTACGCAAGCTAACCCAAAATCTTGAAGTGAATCTCGGGTCACGATCCAAAACTATGGATCTTGGCATGCCATGCAATCGTACATAATCTCATTCACGCACATCTGAGCAAGGCGTTCAAGGGAATAAGTCTCGCGTATCGGTAAGAAATGGGCGGAACTTGGTTAATCTATCAACAATAACCCAAATTGCATCTACGCCTTGAGAAACTTTGGGAAGACTGTAACAAAATCCATAGTAATGTGTTCCCATTTCCATTAGGAATCTCAAGTGGTTGCAATGGACCTTTTGGCACTTGATGCTCTCGCCTTTACACGTTGAATGAGTTAAACATCTTGAGATAAACTCCGCAATCTCTCTCTTCATATTGTTCCACCAAAATGTATGTCGAATATCATGATACATTTGGTACTTCGAGATGGATTGCAAGCGGGGTGTTATGTGCCTCCATCATGATTTTATGCTTGGTCGAATCGTTAGGAACGCAAAGTCTAGAATTGACTCGAAGTATTCCTTCCTCATCAATTCTTGCTTAGGAATAGCTCCTTCTTGCACTTTCTTCTTTACGACGCATCATTGTGTCCGTAGCTTGAAAGCGGCTTTAACTTTATCGATTAAAGTCGGTTCTACTCGTATATTCGCCATCATCATGTGGGACCACAGAGTCTTTAATTCTATCTTCATCCTTTGTAAGTCGTATAAAATGGGCCTTTGCGTTGACAATATTGCACTTTCGTACTTGCATATGATCTTCTACTCAATGCGCTACCACTACGTTCGCTTTTCGAGGATGATATTGAATAGTGTGATCATAATCTTTTAATGACTCGACCAACGTCATTGTTGCATGTTGAGTTCTTTTGGGTGAAGAAATATTTGAGGCTTTTATGGTCCGTATAAATCTCCACTTTCTCTCCATACAAGTAGTGTCTCCATATCTTCAGCGCTTGAATCATTGCGCCAATTCTAGATCATGAGTAGGATAATTCCTCTCATATTCTTTGAGTTGTCGTGAGGCATAGGCTATGACTTTCCCATGTTGCATGAGAACACATCCTAACCCCTTTCCAGAAGCATCGGTTGTAGATAACAAATCCATCTGAACCAGATGGTATTGTTAGAACAGGTGCCAAAATGAGTCTCCTCTTGAGCCCTTGGCAGCTCTTCTCGCATTCCTCGCTCCATAAGAATTTTACATCCTTCCGAGTCAGCTGAGTTAACGGAGTAGTGATTCGAGAAAATCCTTCCACAAATCTCCGATAATAACCAGCTAAGCCCAGAAAGCTGCGTGCTTGATCCACCAAACTTGGTTGCTCCCAACTTTGTATTGCTTCAATCTTGGCAGGTCAACAGATACTCCTTGTTTTGACACCACGTGCCCAAGGAATGCTACTTCCTCAAGCCGAACTCGCATTTCTTGACTTGGCATAAAGCTTGTGTTCACGAAGTCTTTGTAGTACCGACTTCAAATGGTGCTCATGATCTTCACGGCTTTTGGAATAGATGAGGATGTCATCAATAAAGACAACAACGAACCGATCCAAATATTCCTTAAATACACGGTTCATCATATCCATGAAAGCGGTAGGAGCATTAGTCAATCCAAAAGACATGAGAAAGAATTCATAATGCCCGTATCAAGTCACGAATGAGTCTTTGGAATATCCTCGGTTTTAATCTTCATTTGATGATATCGAGCGAAGATCGATCTTTGAAAAGAATTGCGCTCCTTATGGCTGGTGAGCGGGTCATCAATGCGAGGTAGCGGATACCTATTCTTGATGGTGACATGGTTCAATTCTCGATAGTCAATACAAAGTCGCATACCCCGTCTTTCTTCTTTTACGAATAAAGCAGGAGCACCCCAAGGAGACGTCTTGGGGCCGAATGAAACCGATGTCTAATAACTCTGTAGTTGGACTTTTAACTCCACGAAGTTCAATAGGAGCCATTCGATATGGGGTTTTAGAAATGGGCTTTGTGCGGTTCAAGGTCAATAAAGAATTCAACATCACGTTAAAGGGGGTAGGCAAGGGAAGCTCTTCAGGAAATACATCAGGGAATTCTCTAACCACAGAAATATTATTCAAATCTGACGTGTCTTTATTCAAATCCATAACATGGGCTAAGAAAGCTTGACATCCGTTTTTCAATAAATGAATAGCTTTGTGGCTTGACAGTGACTGATTTTAGTGGTTTAGTGGTTTGAATTCGTATGACAGGTTGGTTAGGAATATGAAAACTAACCACCTTACGAAAATCAATTTTGGCATGATGAGTGGTTAACCAATCAATTCCTAAAATCACATTAAAAGCAAGTATCTTTAAAGAGATAAGATCAACAAGTAATGTGATAGTGCCAACTTGGATCATGCAAGATTTATAAAGCGTAGATGTAACGAAGGTTTCACCCAATGAGTTTCAACAGATAAATCAAAATCTAATTTCTCCGAGTCAAGTTTAAGCGTTGAGCACAAGCGAGGAGAGATAAAAGAATGGGTAGAACCGAGTATCTAGTAAGGTATAAACCGCAAGAATTCAAGATTAGCTTACCCGTGATCACCTCATTTGGGTTCCTCACGTTTTTTGTCGATCACGACAAACGCTCTTCCGAGAACCATTGATTTCGACTTATCTCGGGATGACCCTTGGAATCACCACTCCTGCTTTGAACTTGGTTTCGCGATAGTACAATCTCGAGCGATGTGGCCTTTCTTTCCACGGTTGTAACATACCTTGGATTGTTGTGGGACGGTTTGGTGATATGTCCCTCCTTCCGCATTTGTAACATCTAAGCTGGCGGTCGTTCTCCTCCCCTAGAATTTGTTGTTGGTCTTTGGTCTTCTTGCCGTTGATATCTTCTGTCATTGTTGAATCTTCTCTTTACGAAATTTCCACTTGAGTCACCTCTCCTATTATCATGTCCACGATTACCACGAGTGGTTACCGCCTTTGTCGTATTATTCTTTCCTCCTCATTTGGTTATCATCGTTACGATGACTACCACGATTGTGGTCCCTCGGTTGAGTATACTCACTATCTCGTTCTAATAATCGAGCCACATTGACAACATCCGAATCTGAGAGAAAATTTATGAGAGATAAGGTATTGACGAATCTACGGTTTTAGACCTCTCGAAACATACGCGTCATTCGTTCCTCATTTTCCACCAAATGAGGCGCAAACCTGGATAATTCTGCGAACTTTGCCTCGTACTGAGACACCGTCATGTTGTTCTGTTCGAGTCTAATAAACTCTACCTCCTTCATATGACGAATACTTTACGGAAAGTACTTGTCATTGAACGATTCTGAAATCTTTCCCAAGACATGTTAAGTGCATCTGGTCAAGTACGCTTCATGATTCCCCGATGTGTCGCTTCACCACGAAACATAAAGGTGGCGAATGGAACCTTCATTCCTCCGTGCACCCCAAAACATCGAATATCTTGGTAATTTGCTTGACCCACGTTTACGCCTTGATCGGATCCGGTTTTCCATGGAAATCTGGTGGTCCCAACTCCTTAAAGCGCTTGGTTTGTGATGACCCAGTGCATTGCCATCATTTCCACCGTATTTTGTACAAGAGTCTCCTTATGCGATTTTGCATGAACTGCAAAAAGCTTCTAAACATCCGTCGTTCATCATTTGCTCGGTGGCGTTGTTCACGGGAGGAACATTGCCACTGTTGCACGTTCTCTCCTCGTTGGTGAGCAAAGGCGTCTCCACGGTCTCATAAACTCCATTGTTAACGTTCTCGTGACCATTCTTAACATCGCCATAAAACAAGGGTTAATTAAACAAATTAACATATCACATAATATCCTATATTATGACCGACCAACAAATAAGCTTAGGTAGGACACACTAGCGAAGGATTTACTCGTCTCTCCCTCCTAGTTTATTCCCCGATCTCCTTGGAGATCATATCCCTAAGCTCGATACCAACTGTGGCGCCCCTAAAATAGGTATACAACACCCATTCGAGTCGCCAAAATACATGGTATAGAAAGCAAACTACAACTTTTGATAATACATATGTCGTGTAGAATACGACAATACAATCTGTGAGTTTGAATACAAATATTGTCTTTTAGACAATATACACACCCAAATAAGTCCTCATTAATTATTCATACACTATTTTACTGAAGTAGTGAGGGCAAACTAAAACATCTTCCTAGAACCATCACTCCATTACCCAGACTCGATCCTGCTATGTTCTCACCTCACGAGAAGAAAAATGGAACAAAAAGAAAAAGGTGAGCTCAAATAGCCCGATAAAGAATATTATGACTAAGATAATATACAACAAATTATCGTTAGTCTTCAACAGGAAAAATCTAATAGAATACAATAGACAACAAGTTTTAGATCAACAAATGCGTGAATAAACAATCCATTAGAAGAGTCACGTAGAGAAAGAATTCTACTATCTTCTAAGGTTTAAAAGTCCATCATCAATAGTTTATCCTGTAATAACAATCAATATACATCTTTAATCATCTTTGCACTCTGAAGCCAAAGATATTCATTTGTATCACCAGTTTGGTCATGTTCATCTCAACACTGCTCATCTTTGCACTTCTGAAGCCAAAGATATTCATTTATATCACCATTTAGGATGAGGATGATGAAAAACAATTTTTAAGAAACAAATTCAGTGAAACAAAATGACAAGGATTAAGGATTAAGGATTCGTACTTTGTTTTACTCATGTCCAAAAATACTTCGAAAATAATCATATTGGTGTAAAATTCAAGAATGATCAAAACATGGATACAATCAAAGCTAGTATCCAGAATAGATATTTTGGACAAAAAGAAAAAATTTTATTTTTCGGTGAATAGTGTCGTATTCGTGAATAGTGTCGTATACGTGAATAGTAACCCCGACACAACAAGTTCCAAATTTGATAAAAAAGTTCACCAATACTTCGGCATAATGATATTGAAGAAAAAAATATCATTTAAGAAGAAAATAATACCCCTTACCTCAAAATAATCGTACTTCTAACTGAATTTCGGTATAGTGCTGACAGAAACCCGCACCGTATAGCAACACTCAAAGTATACTCACAAGAATACGCTCGATAATTTAGAGAGAGAAAAGAGAAAACTTAGTTTACGGTGTGATTTTCAATTCTAACTTAGCCTCTATTTATAGGAAAATGTTAAAACGCCCAAAGGAGACTAAATTAATAAATTATTATTATTAAAATCAAATTTCTACGCATGCTAGCCATCAAAGACCAGCATGCCACTCTTGAAAATAATTTTCAAAGACCCACATGTTGTCAAACAAGAGTGGGTCCCACCCATTATTTAATAAAATTATTTTATCTTAGAAACTTCAATAATTCGTAGAAAATAGCTCGTTTATCGGAAGAATTGAAACTCGCGACTTTCCATGGGAAATTCCATTCTCTACAACTTTGCAGAAGAAAATATTTCCAAATTCCAAAAGAAATTGGTGAAAATCCATAAACGGACGATTTTACAGTCTATAATCAATTTTTGGTCAAGAATTGTGTCCACCGACACACAAAACATATGTTAAACATTTAATGCCACAAAATACTCTACCTCCTCATATACTCATATATCCCACAATCATTATAAAAATATCACCGTTAATATATTATTAAAATAATATATTTAAATGTATTATTTTATCAGAAAAAGATAAAATATTAATTTTCAACAATTGTCACATTAAAAATTTTCTCCATCTATATCCACATAAAATAAATATTTTCTTTATCATAATAATCAATAATTAATTATTCAAAAATAATATTACAGAATCACAAAGATCGACAACCGGTAGTCCCGGAAAGAGGGGCTTTCAATAAGGATTTCTCTCTACCTGGCAGCAATTAGGTGACCAAACCTCTCCTTGATGAGAACTTTCTAGACATTGCCAATAATGTTATCTGATATATTATTCAAATAATATGAATTATTGATTTGATAATGGAAAATATGTGTAATGACAATTATTGAAACAATAATAATATAAATATCAATGCAGCAATTATTGAATCAATAAGATAAAATAATGAACAGTAATTACAGTAACAATTATTGAGTAGTGTCTTCTTACGTAAGGATCAATAATTCAACAATGCTGTGCAATACCGTGTGCTACTGTGCAACCACGCGTATTACTGTATTTTAACCACCAGGTAACCCAACAGTGTTAACGGTAATAATTTACGTCGTTAGTTATAAAACTCAATCTTTGTCGTTTTCCTTCATCCAACCGTTTTCCGTTATGGGGCCCACCAATGACTGCGCCGTCGTACGGAGATTCCCGACAAAAAGAATATTCCACGACCAAACGAATATTCCCCGACAATAATGAATATTTTATAACCACTTGCTTATTTTGTAAACTTTGCACATTTCACCCATAACCAAAGAATTATATCAAATTAACCCTTATTAATTTAGAATAATGAATAAAGAAAATTTCAATTTTATTTATAATAAGTTGGGGTCTTACAATTCTGTTGGGAATAACCTGTCTGTGCGGTCTATCGCATGCATGGTGAATTCTTCTGTTATTCCATTCTTTATTATTCTGTTGGAATATCCTGTCTATGTGGATTACCACATGCATGGTGAATGATCCTTTGTATTCATTCCTTATTAAATTGTGGAAATGATCTGTCTACGTGGATTACCGCATGGCGGGCGAAAATCCATTTGCAGTTTCTTTATTAAATTGTTAAAGTTTTAGCTTCTATACTCTATGAAATTAGTAGAATTTCCTGGATATTTGCACTTCATCCAGTATCTTTTCATGGAAATATTCTTTTGAGCATTCTTGAATTTAACTCCACAAAGCAGTATCATGTTGACAATTTGGACGTTTTTGAGTTCAGGATAAATTAACATATAAATCTTTAAAATTTAATTCTTGAACTTGTTTTATTGAATTATTATGTCATTGTCATCATCCTCATGTTTATATTATGTTGAAAGTCATCTATGGCCTGTAGTGCATAGATGGACTTGGTATGATTATGACCAGGGATTATTCGGTATAGTCATGACCGTAATGTTACAAATGATGTGGTAAAAGTCCTAATTGGCCCGTAGTGCATTAATGGACAGTTGTCGGCATGATCATGACCATTGATGAAAACACAAATATCCTTGGCCCGTAGTGCATGGATAATTTGTGGTCGTGATATTATTGAATATCCTTGGCCGTAGTGCAGGGATGACGTGGTTTATTTAATAAGATGAGTCTCAGCGATAAAAGTGATGAAAATCCTTTTAAATCATAGAAGATAGTAGATTTTATGCTCTACTTGACTCTTCTAATGGATTGCTTGTTCCGCTGTAGTTAAACTTGTTGTCTATTATATTCTATCAGTTTAACATTGTTGAGGCTAATGATAATTTATTCTGTATTATCTTATTCATAAAATTTCTTACTGGGCTAGTTGAGCTCACCCTTTCTTTCACTGTTCTCTTCAGGAAATGAGAACGTAGCCGGGACTAGTCGGGGAATGGAGTGACGGTCCAGATGATAGCATTAGTAGTCCTCACTATTCTATTAAATAGTGTG
Source organism: Panax ginseng (assembly GCA_020205605.1). NCBI lineage: Eukaryota > Viridiplantae > Streptophyta > Magnoliopsida > Apiales > Araliaceae > Panax > Panax ginseng. The sequence goes on along the minus strand of CM035149.1, from coordinate 99,044,691 downwards.
ACAATAAATGTAATGAGGACTCCATTGAGTGTGGATATTGTCTAGATGACAATATTCTTATTAAAACTCTTAGATTATGTTTAGTCGTATTTTACATGACTGTTGTATAATTAAGTTGTATTTGAATTTTGTACCATGTATTTGGAGACTCAAGATGGGTGATGTATACCTATTTTGGGGGCATCACAACATGCATGTACTATTAGGGGAGGTGGTGCAAGTTTGATAATACTTGTAGGACTAAATTAAAAATGGAGGAAAAGATGAAGGTACTATACTGTAATAATTCGAGCCCTGAAATGTGCAATTATCAAAACTATGTTTTCCTATAAATAGAAGCTCATTCTTCTTTCATTCTCACTAATTCACTAAGACTCACATGAGCAATTATAGAGAGAAAAGCTATAAAGAGAAAGAAGAAGAGTATTTTGCTACTTCACTATTGCAGTATCCAGTCTTTTACTAAGGTAAGGGGTATTATTTCTTTTGTATTCGTAAGGGATATTATTTTTGTTCAATATCCGTATGAAATAATATTTTCTTCCATACTCTGTAGTATGTAAGTAATATTATTTTATTTCAGATTCCGAATTCTACACTCATTTTGTTAAAGTATTACTTCTATACTCTGTAAAATTAGTAGAATATCTTTGAAATTTGCGCTTCATTTAGTATCGTTTCACAAGGATATTTTTCTGAACATTCTTGTTAAATTTTAAGCTTTTTATGCCGGAGTACTATTCATGGGTACTATTCATTTATACGGTACTATTCATATGTATGGTACTATTCACATAATACTATTCATGGGCACTATTCATAAATATGGCACTATTCATAAAATACTATTCACGGGATACTATTCACAAAGTACTATTCATAGGGTACTATTCATAAAGTACTATTCACTCAAGTACTATTCACCCAGAGTACTATTCATGATAAAAATTGATTTCTTTTATGTCCAAATCATTTTTGATACAATATTATTCTTGAATTTTACTCCACAAAATAGTATCATTGTAACGCCCCGGAAAATCGAACCTTTGTAAATACTTTTAATAATGAATAAAATAATATTATTTATTATTATTATGTTTCGTACGATGAATGTCGTTCTATAACCTATAAACCCCGAAACGTCGTAGTATTTTAACTACGTGGAAGAATTAAAGTGTTTGAATTTCTAAGACGAAAATAAAAACTTTCAGAGAAATTTTTCGAAAAACACTATTCATCGATTTCTGCTTGGGAATTATTTTTGAACTTCCGAGAAATACGTAACGTTATAATATCAAGGTGAGATGGATTATGTAATAATAATCTAAGTATGGAAAATGTAATATTTCGCATGCGGACTTAATTTGGGAATGTTAGGTTTATTAAGCATTAAGGAAAGAAAGTTGTAATCGTATGATGCGTATGATTATGCATTATGCGAGGTAATGAACGTAAGTATAATCTGACGTATTATACTATTAAGAATGGAGAATGAAATAATGTATATTACGAATAAATATACGAGCTAGCATACGAGAATTATACGTGGTGTATATATGTTAAGTTGTTAATTAAATATAATGGACTTGTAGGATTATTCACTTAATGATAGAAGTCCAATAGAATGTGATACTCAAGCCCAAGTGTTTGATATGTCACGAGTCCAAATTATTATAGTATAAGCCCAACAAGAAATTAGCTAGATTAATTAGCAAGCCCAATGACTAAGCCATGATCCATGGGGCAAACCAAGAGAGAAATGGGTAGACTTGATGGGCAAACAAATTGTGTGATGAGCAAGTGTTGTGCTAGACAAGATAGGAATAGTAAGGAGGTGGAGGTTTAGGAGGTTAGTTGAGGAGGTGGATTAAAGGAGGTGGGATGGCTTTATGTCCATAATACCCTCACTTTGAGTAGCCTATAAATACCAAGCTTGATTTTTCATTTGTTGGTTGTTTCATTTCATCGAACAATTTTCTCTCAAGATAAACAACTTAATTGGTAGAGAGAATAAGCCACATAAGCACTTATAAGTCATTTCAACCTTTGCTAGATTTTCCAAAGAGAAGTGAAGTAATAGTCTTCAAGGGTAAGACTCATGTCTATTATCTTTATCTCTTCTATGATAAGATTGATAGAGAAGGGGGATTGTTTGTTAAGAACATTTTAGAAGTCATTGATGAATGAAATTAAGCCGAATAAGTTGAATAAGCAACTTGAACCTAAATAAGTTGATAAACTCATGAAGAACTTATCATATGTTTGTCATATGATGTTAGTATGTTCAATATAGTATGAGAACATTGATTGATGGATTTAAGTTCATAGTAAGTCATAAGCATGAGAATTTGTAGTTCATAAGTTAAATAAGTCATTGACTTATGAGAATAAGTCAAAACCTACTTTGATAATAAGTTGGTGTCATAAGTAACTTGAAATGTTCATATGTTGGTTAAAAATCCATTTAGAATGATTAGTAATGAAGCTTTGCCGGAATTCACACGATTGGACAATTATCGTCGAATTCGTGAAATTCTCGGAATGAAAGTCATATTTTGTGTTTGAAGTCAGAAACGTTGGTTTTTGATGGAGACAAGTCATATTTGGCATTATAGAGTTGCGGACTCGAAAATGACCGAATTACGACTTAGAACGAAGAAACGAGCATTGAACGTTCACGAACGTTTATCGTTTTCGTTAAAATGAACTAATAGGTGAAATTTTAGCAAACGAAGTCAAATAGATAAAATTCTTTCATGAACGCGTAGAGTGTAAGACCCCAAATTATTAATAAATGAAATTTAGTTTCCTCTATTTATTATTTTGAAATAGTAAGGGTTGATTTGATTAATGTGGATAGTTATGGGTAAAATACGCAAATATTTCGAATAAGCAAGTGGTTATAAAATATTCATTATTGTCGGGGAATATTCGTTTGGTCGTGGAATATTCGTACTGTCGGGGAATATTTGTACGACGGCGCAGTCTTTTGTGGGCCCCATAACGGAAAGCGATTGGATGAAGAAAACGACAAATATAAGTTGTTTATAAATAACGGTGTAGTTGTTACCGTTAATATTGTTGGAATACCCGGTGGTTAAAACACACTAATACGCGTTGTTGAACAGTAGCACACGGTATTGCACCAATTATTGATTCTTACGTAAGAAGGCACTACTCAATAATTTTTACAGTAATTACTATTCAGTATTTTATTTTATTGATTCAATAATTGCTGCATTGATATTTTATATTACTGTTGTTTCAATAAATTGTCATTACACGGTATTTTCCATTATCGGAGCAATAATTCATATTATCTGAATAATATTATTGGATAACATTATTGGATAACATTATTGGAAATATCTAGAAAGTTCTGTCTAAGGAGAGGTTTGGTCACCTATTTGCACGCCAGTAAGGAGAGATCCTTATTGGAAAGCCCCCTCTTTCCTCGAACTACCGGGCACAAGATCTTGTGATTCTGTAATATTATTTGTGAATAATTAATTATTGATTTATATGATAAGGAAAATATTGATTTTATGTGGATATAGATGGAGAAAATTTTTAAAGTGACAATTGTTGAAAATTGAAATTTTATCTTTTTCTGATAAAATAATTCATTTAAATATATTATTATATTTTAATAATATAATAATGGTGATATTTTTATAATGAATGTGGGATATATGAGTATACGAGGAAAAAGAGTATTTTTGTTACAATAAATATTAAAAACAGATTTTGTGTGTTGGTAGACCCATTTCTTGACTGAAATTTGATTATAGCTTGTAAAATCGTCCGTTTATGGATTTCGATCAATTTCTGTTTGGAATTTGGAAAATCTTCCTTCTGCAAAGTTGTAGATAATGGAATTTCCTATGGCAAAACGCGAGTTTCGAATTTTTCTGATAAAAGAGCTAATTATTATGAATTATTGAAGTTCCGAAGCTCCGAAATAATTGCTTTTTGGAAGTTTAAAATAATTTAAATAAGAAAAACGTTTTTTGTGTTTGGTGGGCATCTTTAACACATGTTAAGTTGCTGAATTCAGATGCTTGATGTGTAGGAAGATGTAGAAAAAAATAAATAATATTAATTTATTAAATTTTCTACTTTGGTGTTCTAAGCATTTTCCTATAAATAGGTGCTTAGGTTAGAATTGAAAATCACACTTTACGGCTGAAGTTTTCTCTCTATATTATCGAGGCGTATTCTTGTGAGTATTTTGAGTATACTTTGAGTATTGCTATACGGTGCAAGTTCAAGTCATAGCCTATATCCGGTGTTTCAACTAGAAGTACTGTCTTTCGAGGTAAGGGATGTTATTTTATTCGAAAATGATATTATTTCTTCAATATCATTATGCTAAAAAATTGGTTGGAAATTTTTATCAAATTTGGAACTTTTTCATGTCGGGGTTACTATTCATGAGTTACTATTCACGAGTTATTATTCATGAGTTACTATTCATAAGTTACTATTCACGAGTACTATTCACGAAGCATGATGATGTTTTTTGTGAAATTTCTATCTTTTGGTGTCGGAATTACTATTCACGTATACGATACTATTCACGTATATGGCACTATTTACGAATACGACACTATTCACAGAAAAATTAAATTTTCATTTTTCATCCAAAATATCTATTATGGATACTAGCTTTAATTGTATCCATGTTTTGATCATTCTTGAATTTTACTCCACTCTGATTACTTATGAAGTATTTTTGAACTTGGATTGTTTAAAATACGAATCCTTAATATTTGTTCTTTTGTTTCACTGGATTCGTTTCCTTTAAAATATTTTTCATCATCCTCAGTCCTAAATGATGATATTACTGAATATCTTTGGCCTGTAATGCAAAGATGAATGATTTCTTGATGAATATCTTTGGCTCGTAGTGCAAAGATGAACAGGTGTTGAGATGAACATATTGATCGATCGATTAATATCTTTGGCCCAGAGTGTAAAAGATGAACAGTGTTTAGATGAACATGATTAATCGATGAATATCTTTGGCTGTAGTGCAAAGATGAATATTTGGTTCCGGATATATATTGATTGATGTTATAGGGATAAAATATCGACGATGAACTTTTAAATTCATATATAGAAGATAGTAGTTTGCATTCTCTACTTAACTCTTCTAATGAATTATTATTTTCGCTGTGAAGATTGATTTAAAACTAGTTATCTATTGTATTCTATTAGATTTTTTCCTGTTGGAGACTAACGATAATTTGTTGTATATTATCTTAGTCATTATATTCTTTACTGGGCTAGTTGAGCTCACCCTTTTCCTTTTTGTTCCATTTTTCTTCCTAGGAGGCGAGAATGTAGCGAGTACGAGTTGGGGTATGGAATGATGGTTATAGAGAGAGTTGTTTAGTAGTCCTCACCATTTTTGTAAAATAATGTATAAATAATTGTGATGAGGATTTATTTGGCTATGTATATTGCCTAGAAGACAATAATTGTATTTAAACTCATAGTATATATGTTGTCGTATTTTACACGACAAATGTATTAATAAAGTTGTAGTTATTTCTGTACCATGTATTTGGCGACTCAGAATGGGTTGGATGGAATGGACCTATTTTGGGGGCGTCAAAGTTGGTATCAGAGCTTAGGGATATGATCTCTGGCGGAGATCGGGAAATAGAACTAGGAGGGGAGAGACGAGTAAATCCTTCGCTAGTGTGTCCTACCTAAGCTTATTTGTTAGTTGGTTAGTATATATGGATATTATGTGATATATTGATTTCCTTAATTAACCCTTGTTTTATGACGGTATTTGAGAATGTCAATCGAGAATATTAATGATGGAGTAAATGAGACCGTGGAGATGCTCAGATTTTACCAACGAGGAGAAGCGTGCAACAAAGTTGGCAATGTACCTCCTGTGAACAACACCACCAAAGCGAGATGATGAACGAGGGATGTTTAGAAGCTTTTTGCGATTCATGCAAAATCGATTGAGGAGACTCGTGTTCAAAATACTGAGGAGGAAATGATAGCAATTCACGGGTGGTCACAATGACAAGCGATTCAAAGAGTTGGGACCACTGTAATTCGGGGAAAGCCGGATCCGATTAAAGCGAGTCGTGGGTAAAAAAAAATTACCAAGATATTCGATGTCTTGGGATGCACCGGCGAACAAAAAGTTCTATTCGCTACTTTTTATGTTCGTAACGAGGCAGGCAGACATTGGTGGGAATCGTGAAGCGTACTCCATCCAATTGCACTTTCAAGATGTCATGGGAGACATTTTAAAAGCAGTTCAATGACAAGTACTTCCACGAAAGTATTCATCATATGAAGGAAGTGGAGTTTATTAGATCGGAGCGAGAATAACATGACGTGTGTCAAAGACGAAGCGAAGTTCATGAGTTATCCAAGTTGCACCTCATTTGGTGGAGAATGAGGAACGATGACGCGGATGTTTTCGAGAGGTTTGAAACCCAAGATACGCCAAGATCTCATTTCTCATAAATTTTCTCTATTAGGATGTTGTTAATGTGGCTCGGTTGTTAGAGCGAGATAACGAAATACGTTCAACCGAGGGACCATAACCGAGGATCATATCAAGATAGCGATCATCGAATAACGATAACCCATGGAGAATGAAGAATACGGACAAAGGCGGTAACCACTCTGGTGGTAATCGTGGCCATGAAAATAGAAGAAGCGAGTCGGGAGGAGATTTTAAAAAGAGGAGATTCAATAACGACCATGTGAAGACCTCAGCGCCAGTAGCAACTGGTTCCAAGGAAGGAGAAAGACCACCGGTCGTATATTATAAATGCGGGAAAGAGGGACATATCAGCCCAAACTGCCCACAACAGTTTAAGGTATGCTATAATTGTGGAAAAGAAGGACATATCGCTCGAGATTGTACGGTATCGAAACCCAGTCCAGCGGGAATGGTGACTCAAAAAGATGTCTCAGAAAAGTCAAAGTCAATGGTTCCTGGAAGAGCGTTTGTCATGACCGGTCAAAATGCGAGGAACCTGAACGAAGTTAGCACGAGTTAGTTAATTATAAATTCTTGCAAAGTTTATACCTTACTAGATACCGGTTCTACCCATTCTTTTATCTCTCTTGCTTGTGCTCAACGTTTGAACTTGACTACACGAGAAATTAGACTTTGACCTATTTATGGAGACTCCGTTAGAGAAACTTTCATTACATCCGTTGTTTAGAAATCTTGCTTGATTCAGTTGGCACTATCACATTACTCGTTAACCTTATTTCTATAGAGATATTTGCTTTTGATGTGATTTTAAGGTTAACTACTCATCATGCCTTAAATTGATTACTTTCGTAAGGTTGTTAGTTTTCATATTCCTAAGCAACCTGTTATTCGAATTCAAGCAATCAAACCATTGTAGTCAAACATTTTCATATCAAGCCATGAAGTCATTCGTTTATTACGGATGTCAAGTTTTCTTAGTCCATGTTATGGATTTGAATAAAGACACGTCAGATTTGAATAATATTCCTGTTGTTATTGATTTTTCCTGACGTATTTCCTGAAAAATTTCTTGGTTTACTCCCAAAGACTGATATTAAATTTTGTATCGACTTTGAACCCGGTACAAAACTCATTTCTAAAATCTCATATCGAATGGCTCCTATTGAACTTCAGGAGTTAAAAATTCAACTATAAAATTTGGTACCTGAGCCTTTATCTGGTGACTTCCTTTGTGGAATGCACCGAAGCCAGACTCTTCGTAGGGGACACCATATTCGTGCGATAGTAAACTGATAGGTGTCATTGTAACGTGCTATCTAAGGTTGGGATATGAGTCACAGTTGAGAACAACCTAAGTCGGTAATCGAAATACGTAGCTTTCTAGGCTTAGTTAGTTATTATCGGAGATTCGTTGAAGGATATTCTCAAATCGCTATTCCATTAACGCAGCTGACTCGTAGAGATACAAAATTCGAATGGAGCAAGGAATGTGGGAAGAGCTTCGAAGAACTCAAGAGGAGACTCATTTCAGCACATGTTTTGACCATGCCATCCTGGAAAAGTGAACGTGGTAGCTGACGTGTTGAGTAGAAGATCGTATACAAGTACGAGTATGATATTGTCAAAGACTCATTTCGTATAATTTACAAATAATAGAGATGGAGATGAAAACTCTAGGTACCCACGTGATGATATACGAGTATAATCGATAAAGTTAAAGCTGTTCAAGCTACACACCAGAGCTGATGAATTTGAAGAAGGAGGTGCAAGAAGTTGTTATTTCAAAAGCGAGAATCGGTGAGGTGAGAAAGCTCAAACCTTCGATTTATTAATCCATTTGAAATTCTCGATCGAATAGAAACTGTGGCCTATAGACTCGTTTTACCGCTAAGTATGACGCGTGTTCATAACGTTTTTCACGTATCGATGTTACATAAATATGTGGACGACCTGAACCACGTCATTGAGTTAGAACCGGACGAGATAGCCGAAGACTTAACGTACAAGGAGGTACTTGTCAAGATCTTGGATAGGAAAGAACATGTCCTATGTATCGAGGTTATACCACAAGTTAAAGTTTTGTGGAGAAACCATGCTATTGAGGAAATGACCTGGGAGTTGGAAACGGAAATGAAAGCGAGGTATTCTCATCTTTTTGAAATACTAGGTACGTACGTCAATTTCGAGGACGAAATTTTATAAGGAGGGGAGGTTGTAAGACCCCAAATTATTAATAAATGAAATTTATTTTCCTCTATTTATTATTTTGAAATAGTAAGGGTTGATTTGATTAATGTGGATAGTTATGGGTAAAATACATAAATATTTTTGAATAAGCAAGTGGTTATAAAATATTCATTATTGTTGGGAATATTCGTTTGGTCGTGGAATATTGATCTTTGTCGGAGAATATTCGCATGACGACGGGCGATCTTTTGTGGGCCCCATAATGAAAAGCGATTGGATGAAGAAAAGCGACAAATATAAGTTGTTTATAAATAACGGCGTAGTTATTTACCAATTAAAACTGTTGGAATACCGGTGGTTAAAACACACTAATACGCGTTGTTGACAAAGAAGATACCAGATTGCACCAATTATTGATTCTTACGTAAGAAGGCACTCATGAATAATTGTTACGAGAATTACTATTCAAGATTTTATTTTATTGATTCAATAATTCTTTGCATTGATATTTTATATTACTTCGTTGTTTCAATAAATTGTCATTACACAAAGTATTTTCCATTATCGAAGCAATAATTCATATTATCCGAATAATATTATTGGATAACATTATTGGCAATGTCTAGAAAGTTCTGTCTAAGAAGAGGTTTAGTCACCTAATCAAGGCGCCCGAGAAGGAGAGATCCTTATTCGAAAGCCCTCTTTCACAGAACTACTAGTTTGCCGAAGATTGTGATTTTATAATATTATTTGTGAATAATTAATTATTGATTTATATGATAAGGAAAATATTGATTTTATGTGGATATAGATGGAGAAAATTTTTAAAGTGACAATTGTTGAAAATTGAAATTTTATCTTTTTCTGATAAAATAATTCATTTAAATATATTATTATATTTTAATAATATAATAATGGTGATATTTTTATAATGAATGTGGGATATATGAGTATACGAGGAAAAAGAGTATTTTTGTTGTAATAAATATTAAAAACAGATTTTGTGTGTCGGTAGACCCATTTCTTGACTGAAATTTGATTATAGCTTGTAAAATCGCCCGTTTATGGATTTCGGTCAATTTCTGTTTGGAATTTGGAAAATCTTCCTTCTGCAAAGTTGTAGATAATGGAATTTCCTATAGAAAGTCGCGAGTTTTGAATTTTTCTGATAAAAGAGCTAATTATTATGAATTATTAAAGTTCCGAAGTTCCGAAATAATTGCTTTTTGGAAGTTTAAAATAATTTAAATAAGAAAAACCTTTTTTGTGTTTGGTGGGAATCTTTAACACATGTCAAGTTGCTGAATTCAGATGCTTGATGTGTAGGAAGATGTAGAAAAAAAATAAATAATATTAATTTATTAAATTTTCTACTTTGGTGTTCTAAGCATTTTCCTATAAATAGGGTGCTTAGGTTAGAATTGAAAATCACACGTAAATGAAGTTTTTCTCTCTATATTATCGGCGTATTCTTGTGAGTATTTTGAGTATACTTTGAGTATTGCTATACGGTGCAAGTTCAAGTCATAGCCTATATCCGGTGTTTCAACTAGAAGTACTGTTTTTCGAGGTAAGAGATGTTATTTTATTCGAAAATGATATTATTTCTTCAATATCATTATGCTGAAATATTGGTTGGAAATTTTTATCAAATTTGGATCTTTTTCATGTCGGGGTTACTATTCATGAGTTACTATTCACGAGTTATTATTCATGAGTTACTATTCACAAGTTACTATTCACGAGTACTATTCACGAAGCATGATGATGTTTTTTGTAAAATTTCTATCTTTTGGTGTCGGAGTTACTATTCACGTATACGACACTATTCACGTATACGGCACTATTCACGAATACAACACTATTCACAGAAAAATTAAATTTTCATTTTTCATCCAAAATATCTATTATGGATACTAGCTTTGATTGTATCCATGTTTTGATCATTCTTGAATTTTACTCCACTCTGATTACTTATGAAGTTTTTTTGAACTTGGATTGTTTAAAATACTAATCCTTAATATTTGTTCTTTTGTTTCTTTGGATTCGTTTCCTTTAAAATATTTTCATCATCCTCGGTCCTAAATGATGATATTCTTGAATATCTTTGGCCTGTAATGCAAAGATGAATGATTTCTTGATGAATATCTTTGGCTCAGTAGTGCAAAGATGAGCAGTGTTGAGATGAACACGACCGATCGATTAATATCTTTGGCCCAGTAGTGCAAAAGATGAGCAGTGTTTAGATGAACATGATTAATCGATGAATATCTTTTGCCTGTAGTGCAAAGATGAATATTTGGTTCAGATATATATTGATTGATATTATAGGGATAAAATATCAACGATGAACTTTTAAATTCATATATAGAAGATAGTAGTTTGCATTCTCTACTTAACTCTTCTAATGAATTATTATTTCCGCTGCGAAGATTGATTTAAAATTGGTTATCTATTGTATTCTATTAGATTTTTCCCTGTTGGAGGCTAACGATAATTTGTTGTTTATTATCTTAGTCATAATATTCTTTACTGGGCTAGTTGAGCTCACCCTTTTCCTTTTTGTTCCATTTTTCTTCCTAGGAGGCGAGAATGTAGCGAGTACGAGTCGGGGTATGGAATAATGGTTATAGAGAGAGTTGTTTAGTAGTCCTCACCATTTTTATAAAATAATGTATAAATAATTGGGATGAGGATTTATTTGGGTATGTATATTGTCTAGAAGACAATAATTGTATTTAAACTCATAGCATATATGTTGTCGTATTTTGCGCGACAAATGTATTAAAAAAGTTGTAGTTATTTCTATACCATATATTTGGGGACTCAGAATGGGTTGGATGGAATGGACCTATTTTGGGGGCGTCACATAGAGTATGGAATTTGTGAACCTTAGACTTTTGAACGAGCCAATTCGGACTTATAACAAAGAAGTTATGCGTCCGGGAAGTTCACAAAATTTAAAATCTGCAAAATTTTTCTATGGCACAGAGAGTTGAAATGCGCCACCCCAAGGCCAAATGGTATACCGCAAAGACTGTGAATGATGTCGGGGCATATCGCTAACTCATGCCACGGCGCAAGATGAAGAGCTAAGTGTGGCGCCGCATCGCCAGTCCCAGAGTTTTGACAGACAAGAATGTTTACAAGTATAGAAGGAAAGATAACTCATTGGTAATGAACTAAGGTGTTAATATAACATTGTTAAGGCATTGTTAAACACTTAATGTATGATGATTAAAGGTTAATAATCAATTGAAGATGAACGTAATGTGAATGACGTAATGAAAAGCCGGAAACCATAATAACAGATCTAAGTCAGGATTTAGATTGAGATGAAGGGTAAGATATAATAATATACCTACTTGATTATATAAGACCTAATGTGGTACGTTATATGATCATGTATTATAGAGACTTAGAGACTTAAAGTGTACGTGTGATAATCAAGAAGCGTATATCGAAGGCAAGTATTCTAACCCTTATTCGATTCGATGCAGGCAAGCTTTTGTAATTCATGTATCCTTTCACATGAAGTTTTGTATGAGGAAGTCAAAGCCAATTCTTTCGGCTAGACTTAAATTATGTTTCTATCAAAGCATGTACAATGTTTACCAAGTTATATTGGTATAGTTTTCAATCGAAGACTGAGTATGCTAAAATGTTTTCGTCGTTTAACGACAGGCACATGAGGTTGCCACAACTTAAACGTATACACGTTTAATGAATGTAGTGTTGATCAACATAGAGTACTATAGGATGATCACCCAGAAGTGCTCGTAAGTAATGTCGGACTTATGGACTTAGTGCCAGGACGTCTTTTTCAAAAGAACTTATGAAATGCTCAAGTTGTTGGACCGGAACTGATGTTTTACTGAATATTGTTGTTGTAAAGCGTTTTGAATGAAAAAGAAGTGCTATTTTGAATTATCGATAGTACTTCGTAACTATTGTTCGATTCATCAAGATATATGAGTTCTATGTTTTAAGCATGTTGTTTATTAGAATTGTAGTACTTCTTTGAGCTAGTCATGCTCACTCTTGCTTGAACCATATGAACCTGACCAAGATCGAAGCAGGATCAAGGCTCGTGCAAGGATAAAGGCAAGGCGAAGACGAACCCTTAGAATTCTTATGTAATAGTATAGGTGAATGTTTGTAATATATTGAATATTATGACAAGAACGAATGAATGGGTTATAAAGAACCTGGGGAAATGTAATATTATTTTGAATATATAGAAGACATATTCGTTTATTAGAGACTTTTCAATTGAATGTATGTGTGAATGGTAGTACCGTGTAGCACCATCTATCGGGTTGGAAGAGACCCAGATTTGGGGGAGTCACAATCATGTTGACAATTTGGACATTATTGAATTCTGGATAAATTAAATTATAAATCTTTAAAATTTATCCTTGCTTTCATTTAATTGAATTCTTATATCATTATCATCATCCTCATGCTTATATTGTGATGAAAGTCATCTTTGGTCGTAGTACATAGATGGACTGTTGATTGGTATGATTATGACCAAGGATTATTCGGTATAATCATGACCCGTAATGTTACAAATGATGTGGTAAAAGTTCTCATTGGCCCGTAGTGCATTGATGGATAGATGTTGGTGTGATCATGACCATGCATTCTCTTTGGCCAAGGGTGCAAAGATGAATTATTGTTTGGCATGATCATGACCATTGGTGAAAACACGAATATCCTTGGCCCGTAGTGCATGGATAATTCGTGGTCGTGATACTAATGAATATCCTTGGCCCGTAGTGCATGGATAATTCAGTGATGTGGATTATTTATTAAGTTGAGTCTCAGCGATAAAATTGATGATAAACTTTTAAATCATAGAAGATAGTAGATATCATGCTCTACTTGACTCTTCTAATGGATTGTTTATTCCGCTGCAGTTGTTGATCTAAAATTTATTGTCTATTGTATTTTATTAGTTGTTATACTGTTGAAGGCTAACAATACGTTATTCTGCATTATCTTAGTCATAATATTTCTTACTGGGCTAGTTGAGCTCACCCTTTTCTTTCACTATTCTCTTCAGGAAATGAGAATATAGATGGGACTAGTCTGGGAACGGAGTGACGGTTCAGATAGTTACTTTAGTAGTCCTTACTATTCTGTGAAATAGTGTGATAATAATTGTAATGAGGTTGAATTTGAGTTTGGATATTGTCTAGAAAATAATATTCGTGTAAAAACTCTCAGCTATGTTTTGTCGTATTTTACACAACAGCTGTATAATTAAGTTGTAGTTGTATTCTGTACCATGTATCTGACGACTCGGAATGAGTGATGTATACCTATTTTGGGGGCGTCACATATCTAGTCATGAAGATGGGTGTTGACAAAACTCTAGTTTCTATCTCTATAGAAATTATCAGTACTCACCCAACTCTTGGAAGTTTATGTGTGTAACCTTAACCCATAATAAGATTTCTCTTATTTATAGATGTAGGAAACCCTCCTAAGCTATTTAGGAATATGGTTTTATTTTAATTAATTTTATTCTTAATCCAATTAGAAATTTATGAGAGTACTTTTATTAATTAATTCTCAAACCCTTTTTGAAATTAACTAATAATAATAATACGAATCCTCTTATTAATTTATTTTTAATATTTCCAAAATATTAAATATTAAGCTATTTTATTTATTTTATCATCATAGATTAAATTAAATATACTTAACTTATTATTGCGATTATGTCATTTACTTCTTAAATAAATATTTTCCTTTTGAGGTGTGACCCTTTAAGTTCTCAATATTAAACCGGTTGTGACTAAATCAATTAGAACAATTCTCGTCTTATTTAAATAAATATATTAAACTATTTAATTTATTTAAATAAATAATATTTATTCTACAATAAGGGTAAGCCCCCTTAGCAATCAACGACTTTCTAGATAATATCAATTTTAACATTAATCATAAAAAAAAAACTTTTAGTGACTAGTTACAGTATATTTCAATCCATGCCTTCTACCATACAATGTCTCAATTAAATATAAGATATGAAATTAATCAAGTCTTATTTTATTTAATTATATGTATTTCGATTCTTAAATGCACAACTCTAAATAATGCAAATTAAAAAATCTTTTCTAATTTCATTCTACGTACCTTGGCTAAGGATTCCTGAGTTGTCATTTATTGAATCACATAGGACATTCTCTCCTTTTACTAGAAGCGGTAGATTCTTTGTTGACCATCCATTATCTCCATGTACAACTTATTATACCCAAGCATACTCTTTGATATACCCTAAGGGTCTTAAGGAATATGTCAAAATATAATTCATCATACACAAGATACTATGACAATATCAAGTTCATGGATCACTTGTACTACTATTAATAGAGGAATTTCTATTGACAGGCAAGTAAAACTCCATTAGGTATTCTTGTGGCAAGCCCTTCAACGATCTTATTCTCCAATAAGCATCTATATACTTGCTTTACTGTCTCCACACAACTGATTATGAGATCAATCATTCTCTTCCTAAGAGCAAATAAAGTATGTACCGGATTAATCTATCCGGATTCACTAATCCCCATTTTAGTAATCCAACGATTGGGAACAATTTTAGTTTTAAGCTATCTAAGAATTTAGATCTTATTATGATCATCATCATGATTCTAAAAGTATTGTTCAAAACTACGAGTTTATCACATTTAATATAACAGGATAATGTAGATAAAGTAAAAGCCTTTTATTAAATTAACTTTTATTATTAATAAATGAATAAGATTGCAAAGTATATGTTACATAATATTAAATATGATTGGCTTGTGTGCATACTACTTTCAATATCATACAAAATCAAGCATCGAAAATGGGTTGGGACCGCCCGTGGGCATGTAAATAATCTTGACAGTCCCAAGCACCTGTAAACATAATTTTTACCATCACGTGACCTTAAATCCTATCTCTTGGAACGAAGCCCTCGATGTCGTTTTAAGGCTCGAGGGTTACATGTACAATGATTTGGATATCTATTATTATAATTGAAAGGAAATCTAGTCAAAATCCGATTTGTGGATCTCGACTCAAATATTCCTAGGCTCACATCGCAAAAGATAATAAACAAAATAAAAGATCTAAAAGTGGGCTCGTAACCCTATCTTTTAGATTGCAAAATCGAAGCCAATATCATGAGGGACTTTATGTATTGACAAGATCTATTGAAGGGACTTAGAATCTATGACACAAATCTATGGATCTAAGATGCCTAAGATCCGTACAATGACACAATCGGGATCAAAATAGAAAAATATAAAAAATATATCCCAAATTGACTATCAGCTGATATGTGACGCCCCCAAAATAGGTATACATCACCTATCTTGAGTCGCCAAATACATGGTACAGAATACAAATACAATCTTAAATATACAACATGATTACTGAGTTTTAATACAAATATTGTCTTCTAGACAGTATTAAAACTCAAAATAAGTCTTCAATACATTTATTAACACACTATTTCATAGAATAATGAGGACTACTAATGCTATCATACGGATAGTCACTCCATTCCCCGACTCCCCTCGCCACGTTCTCATTTCACAAGAGAATAATGAAAGTAAAAGGGTGAGCTCAACTAGTCCAGTAAGAAATATTATGACTAAGATAATGCAGAATAAATTATCATTAGCCTTCAACAATGTTAAACTGATAAAATACAATAAACATCAAGTTTAACTACAACGGAACAAGCAATCCATTAAAAGAGTCAAGTAGAGAATAAAATCTACTATCTTTTATGATTTAAAAGGTTTTTCATCACTGTTATCGCTGGGACTTAGCTTAATAAATAATGCACATCATCCATGCACTATGTCCAATGATATTCATTAGTATCACAACCACAAATTATTCATGCACTACCGGCCAAGGATATTCGTGTATTCATCAATGGTCATGATCATGCCAACAACTGTCCATCAATGCACTACGGGCCAATGAGGACTTTTGCCACATCATTTGTAACATTACGGTCATGATTATACCGATTAATCCCTGGTCATAATCATACCAAGTCCATCTATGCACTATAGGCCACAGATGACTTTCAATATAATATAAACATGAGGATTATGATAATGATATAAGAATTCAATAAAACAAGTTCAAGAATTAATTTATCCAGGAACTAATAACGTCCAAATTGTCAACATGATACTTCTTTGTAGAGTAAAATTCAAGAATGCTCAGAAGAATATTTCTATGAAAAGATACTGGATGAATCGCAAATATCAAGGATATTCCACTAATTTCATGGAGTATAGAAGTCAAAACTTTAACCAACTGAGTATAATAAAGAATGGAATAACAAAAGAAATCACCAGGCATGCGATAGACCGCATAGACAGGTTATTCCAATAGAATAATAAATAACGGAACCAGGTCATGCGTAAATGCACAGACAGGATATTCCAACAGAATAATAAATAACGGAATCAGGTCAGGCGAAATTCGCACCGACAGGATGTTCTAACAAAATAATAAATAACGGAACCAGGTCATGTGTAAACGCATAGACAGGATGTTCCAATAGAATAATAAAGAATGGAATAACAGAAGAATTTTACCATGTATGCGATTACTTTGCATCGACAAAGTTATTCAACATAATGATAAAGAATGGAATAATGTAAGAATTTCACTAAGTATAGGGTAGATCATGATATCTGAGTTATTCCAACAGAATAAAAAAATGGAATAATAGAAGTTCTCTTCATGAATACGAAAGAAATAATACCCCTTACCTTAGAACAACTGGATATAGGAGTAGTGAAGTAGCAGAATACTTTTCTTCTTTCTCTCTATAGTTTCTCTCTCTAGAGTTTCAGTGAATTCGTAATAAATAATAAAGGAATGAACTTCTATTTATAAGAGAATGGACTGAATAGTAACTAATTCCTGAACGGTCCAGATTGGTTTACTATAAAATATTCTAATAAAACAAAATCTTTTAAATAAAATATAATATATTCTATTTATAATCTAATAAAACGAATAACTTTATAAAAGTATTCTGTTTAATATAAAAAGATTTTAATATGCAAAACACTATGCAGGCTGTAAGACCCCAGATTTTATGAAATAAAAGAATTCAATTTTTCTTATAATTATTATTCGGTAAATGGTTAAATTGATAAAATTTTAAAGTTAAGGGTAATATATGTAAAATTTTCAAAATACGCAAGTGGTTATAAAATACTCATTTCTGTCGGGGAATATTCGTTTGGTCGTGGAATATTCTTATTGTCGGAGAATATTAAATTTAATGCTAGCCTTGATCATTTGTGGGCCCCATAACAGAATAATTGTCAGATGAAAAAAACGACAAGTTGAGTTTTTATAAATAACGGCGTAGTAGTTACCATTAACACTGTTGGAATACCTGGAGGTTAAAATACGATTAATATGTGTGGTGCACATGTAGAGCATGTAGTATTGCGATGATATTTTTGAATTATTGATTCTTACGTAAGAAGGTACTACTTAATAATTATTACAAAGAATTCTCGCTCAATATTCTATATTATTGATTCAATAATTCTTTGCGTTGATATTTTATATTATTGTTGTTTCAATAATTGTCCCGCACAATGATATTTCCCATTATCGGATCAATAATTCATATTATTTGAATAATATTATTAGATAGCATTATTGGCAATGTCTAGAAAGTTCAGTCAAGGAGAGGTTTGGTCACCTAATTGCGCGCTAGTATGGAGAAATCCTTATTGGAAAGTCCCATCTTTCCTGGGAACCACCTGGTTGTCATAATTGTGATTCTGTAATATTATTTGTGAATAATTAATTATTGATTTATATGATAAAGAAATATTTATTTGATGCGGATATAAATGATGGATTTATTTATGTGGTTATAAATGAAGGAATTAATGTTGAGGTGTTTTATCATTATTTTTGTCGGAATGGAGGTATTAAAAATCAAATCAGTATTTTTATGATATATTGCGTGAGTTATAATTTTTAATCCGACCGTTGGATCGTTGTGATTTTTGAATATGTTATACATATATAAGTTGAGTATATGTCCACAAATTTTGAACCGTTAAAAATGAACGTATGATTTGTTATGAATTGTAAGAGGTGACTGATTCGAAAATTAGGTTTATAAATGATTTTGGTGGAAAATTCTAGAATTTAGTGGGTCCCACCTATGGTTGGTGTAGAAATGTGCTGAAAATTCTAATTCAAATGTGGTGGGTGGCAATAGTAGCAAGTAAAGCCATCAGGTAGCAGGTCAAGTCTGCTTCGGCGTGCTAACATTTTCCTATAAATAGAGTGCTGAGTTAGAATTGAAAATCACACCAGAAACATAAGCTTTCTCTCTCTATATTATCAAGCATATTTTGTGAGTATTTAGATACTTTGAGAGTTGATATTCAGTGCAAGGTTCCTTCGGCTTTACATTCCGGTCAGAAGTACTGCTCTTTAGAGGTAAGGGATATTGTCATTATATTGGTAAGGGATTTTAAGGATTATTATGTTTTTTAGTTTCAAAATTTTTTTGAACTTTCAAAAATTCTGGAAAAATTTGAAATGATAATTTGATGAGTTTCCTAGATTGTGTCCAAAAATGACGATTTTTGGATGTATAGATTAGGAGTTATGAATTTTATGAGAAAAGACTATTTTAAAAGTAAACCCTTATAACTCCTTGTGGTTAACTCCAAAATTGATGAAATTTTTATTGAGTACATCTCTATAATATCAGTATATTATGTAAATTTCAGAATTTTTGGACAAAAGTACAATTTATGATAAATGTCTAAATATTCGACAGTTTTGGCCATGTGAAAAATAGTAAATGAATTTTAAAAATTCTGAGAAAAATATATGTTCAATATGGGACTATATTCTACTAAATCCCAGCAAAAAAATATTTTTGGAACTGATTTGGTATTTTTTATGAAAATAGACTAGTTATGAGTAAATGAATTAAATATGTTATGTGAAGTAACAAAATTGGAAAATAGGATTTTATGGCTTGGGAATCCTATATATATATGCAGATTTTTGATGAGGTTGTTGGTTATTGGTGATGAAATCTTATGAGTTTGGCATTTTAGGATGATTAAATGCATTAATTAGTAAAGTGTAAACAATTAAAATAAATTGTTTATAAGTTTAAGAAATGATTAAAATATTGTGGTAATATTAATAATATTAGATTATGAGTTTATTAAGTGATTTATAACATTTGAATTAAGGTGTTATGAAATCATTGATTTATGAATCTTACTCTTGAAATTAAATGCAGTTGTTGATTATATTGTTTTTATTATCATATATAACATTTTTATAATCCTGGTGATAAAATTTCTCTTTGGCTTAAGTGTAAAGATGGGTAGATTATTGGTATGATCGTGACTATGGGTTCTCTTTGGCCAGTAGTGCAAAGATGAATTGTTGACTGGTATAATCATGACCATTGAATTTACAATTGAATATTTTTAGCTTAAGTGCAAAGGTGAATTGATCAACATGGTTATAATTATTGTTTATATAAATTCTGAAATGATTATGTATCTTTTTGAGATATTAATATCTTTGGCCTGTAGTGCAAAGATGAATTGTTGTTGAATATCTTTGGCCTATAGTGCAAAGATGACCTGTTGTTGAATATCTTTGGCGTGTAGTGCAAAGATGACCTGTTGTTGAATATCTTTAGCCCGTAGTGCAAAGATGACATGTTGTTAAATATCTTTGGCATGTAGTGTAAAGATGAACTGATAATGAATATCTTTGGCCCGTAGTTCAAAGATGAACTTATTAGTATGATTATGAACAGGAACTGTGATTTGGTATAACCATGATCTTTGATGTTTCAGGCAAAGACATGTGATGAAAAATATCTTCGTCTTGGATGAGAAGAGAAAATTTGAACTACAATTATGATTATGAGTTATTCATATAACTGTGAATAGGATCTGTTGATTAATGTTACAGGGTTAAAGCATTGTTGGTGGACTTTTAGCATAGAGAATATAATAGACTTTATGGTCTATTTGACTCTTCTAATGGATTGCTCATTCCGCTGCAACTATGGTTGAAAAGTTTTATCATCTACCATATGTTCTAAATCTCTGATTTATTACTGATGAAGGCTATTGATAATTTAATTATCTTTAGTCATAATATTCTTTACTGAGCTAGTTGTGCTCACCCTTTTGCTTCACAATTCCTTCAAGTAATAACAGTGTAGCTGGGTCGAGCGGGGATAACAGGGGAATAGTGTGGTGGTCCGAGACTGTCAAAGTTTCTCAACACATTATAAAACGGCATGACATACAATATATAATTGTATTGAGGACCTAAGATGTGTGTGTTGTATATTATACATCACTTAATAATTGATTTTGGTGAACAACAATAGGGTGAGGTGAACCTAACTTTGGAAGGGTGTTTTGCCACTATCATACAAGATGTCTAATGACATAAAATCTCGTGTTATCGTAAGACAGGGTTGTGCACACCCACTTGCTGAGTATATCTACGAGCACTACCTATATGATCTTGGAGTTTATTTGAAATATAATTTTCAAGCTGGAGCGAGTGGAGATAGTTATATGTCAAGAGAAGACTCACTATTGGAAAGAACATGATAGTAATCTTCTCGTTTTTCTTTGGGGTCTATTGGGTCAACCAAGGATAATTCTCTGGACATATGATATCTATCATAACTTAGATTCATAGCCTCCTATGTACGAAGGTTTCCTTGAGCACTTCCTAAAGATTTTAATTTTTAAAACAGTTATTGACTGTACCTTTATGTAATGTATCAATGTGAGGTGTTGTCCATAGTTGGAACATGAGTCACAGTTGGTATTAATACTCACAGTATATGTGTTGTTGTATTTTGCACGACAATTATAGTAATAAAGTTGTAGTTGTTTTCTGTACCATGTATTTGGCGACTCAGAATAGGTTGGATGGATTAGACCTATTTTGGGGGCGTCACACAGGCACTATGCAAATACTATGCATAATAAAATATAATATATTCTATTTATAGTCTAATAAAACGAATAACTTTATAAAAGTATTTCTGTTTTATATAAAAAGCTTTTCCATTTTATTACATTAATAATACTAATAAAACAAAACTTCAACATCATTATTATAATTCACACTATTAATCGACTAGGTCGTTCCCAGGAAAGAGGAGGCTTTCCAATAAGGATTTCTCCCTATTGGCGCACAATTAGGTGACCAAACCTCTCCTTGGCAGAACATCTAGACATCGTTAATATTGTCCATAGTTGGAACATGAGTCACAGTTGGTATTAATACTCACAGTATATGTGTTGTTGTATTTTGCACGACAATTATAGTAATAAAGTTGTAGTTGTTTTCTGTACCATGTATTTGGCGACTCAGAATAGGTTGGATGGATTAGACCTATTTTGGGGGCGTCACACAGGCACTATGCAAATACTATGCATAATAAAATATAATATATTCTATTTATAGTCTAATAAAACGAATAACTTTATAAAAGTATTTCTGTTTTATATAAAAAGCTTTTCCATTTTATTACATTAATAATACTAATAAAACAAAACTTCAACATCATTATTATAATTCACACTATTAATCGACTCAGTCGTTTCGTGAAAGAGGAGGCTTTCCAATAAGGATTTCTCCCTATTGGCGCACAATTAGGTGACCAAACCTCTCCTTGGCAGAACATCTAGACATCGTTAATATTGTAAATAATAATATTAATAACTTCGTCATCTCAATTATTGATTTAATAATATATAAAATATAAACAATAATTGAATCAATTAACGTGAGAGACTACTATGCAACAATTCAAGCAATAATTGAACAAAACTGAGTGACTTCTCACGTAAGCATCAATAATCAATACCGTGTGCTACTATGCAACCACGCGTATTCATGTACTTTTAACACCTGGTGTTTCAACAGTTAACGATAAAACTTTCGCCGTTATTGTTAAAACGAATATTCCCCGACCAATCGAATATTATATAACAACTTGCGTACTTTGCAAAATTTATAACTATTACCCACAACTATTACATTATATTAAATTCATTCCATAATATGATAATTATAAAAAATTCATCTTTATTCATAAAAGTTGGGGTCTTACATGATTCAATTGTTAGAATCCCTTGACGGCGGGTAGGTGGTTCCCCCTCCCTACTAGATATAGATCTAGGGTTTTGCATAGTGAACAAAATCAATTTAAAACATTGAGAATAACTATATCTTAGACTAGATCCAAGCCAATCTAGCATAAATTAAGATTCAAGCTTTAAGCTTTAGAATCAGGTATGGGCTAGATCTAGTAAAAAGATTAAATCTTTAATAACTTACAAGCAAAATAACCGGTAAAATAAAATAGATCTATAAAAAATCAATGGATATATAGATATACACACACACACACACATATAAAGATCAAAACTTGAACAAGATATAAGGATTAGATCTTTTACTTTGGGAAATGGAGAAACAAACTCTCTAGCCTTAAATCTATGTTATTACACTCAAGTATATGAGAGATCTACCTAACAAATACTATATTTATATGAAATCTAGGAATTTTTTACTCACAAATTCGAGCTCCTCTCTCTAGAACTCCATTTCTCTCTAAAACTATGCAAATGTGTTTATTCAAAAATGAGCTGAAATCATCCATTTATAGGCCTCGGGGACTAGCCTCATGGACCAGCCTCAGATACATTTGTGGCTGGCTGTAGATATACCTTCAGCTAGGCCGTAGATGTAAATGCGGCTAGCCCTTGTGCGGCCCACAAGTCTCAATTTTTATGTTGTGCAATTGGTTCTTGCGTTGTTCGTTGAAACGTTCGTATCTTTTAATCCTAGAAAAGTTGGGATGCGCGTCATACCAGTTTGGAAACCTTTTTTTTAGAGCTACGCAATGATATAGAGTTTGACCAATTCCGAGTTCGGGAAGATAGAGCAAAAAGAAAACAAAACATCTTCTTGAATCTGTTAGACAGTCAAATGCCTTGTCTTGGGTAGTCTACGGCTCGGGATTGTTGTGGTGACTCTTATGAACTTGTTCTTAGCCCTGTGACCCATGCTTGAATGTCGGGGTGAAATGACGTTTTTGCCCTCCTGCCAGGGTTAGTAAAAGGAAAGCCAAATTTGGTTGTCTACAAATATCAAAAAATAAAACTAATTTGCATAAAACAAAACTAAAATAAAATGTGAGAGGAAATGAGAATGTGGAATAATGGGATGAGAACCTAGTGACAATATGTGAAAAAAATAGAAGAAGTAATTAAGCAAACATTTTCAATATTTTTGTTATTTCCATCAATAAAGTCAGAATCAACAAACAGTACATATTAAAAAGTCTAATTTTATATAAAAAAAAATTATGCACCAATAAGAAAGCTCATGTACTACATATCATTAGAAATGTGTAAACAAATCAATAGTAGATCAAACTTTTTTATTTTCTTTCTTTTGTATACTATTTGTATACATATAGATTGTGTTCATGACTTTACTCAATCGAAAGTAGGTTTCACCTAAGTTTTTCCTAATTTCCTTCCTGACTCGTTTCCAAGTTCTTCCATAAGCCCATGTGATTAAAATGTATAATACTATATATTTTAATTAAAATAAAAAGAGAGAGAGAATATAATTACGTTTTAAAATACTTTTTCTTATAATACTTCCTAAAAGGGCAATACCATATACTTCCTAAAAAGAGAGAGAGAATATAATCAGTTTCAATACTTGTTCTCTAGCTTTAGCTATACCATATACTTCTAATTGTTTTGCATAATTTCCGCAACATGTATTTGTAGTTGCTTACCATTTTGGTAAATATAGGAAGCGAAAGAGGCAAACATATGTACCTAACAGTCCAAAATTTTGAAACCAACAAATCTCGTGCATGATTAGACCTGCTTTCTAATATATTATCTAAGTGGGAGTTTGCTTTTTCTGTTTTTTTTTTTGCTTTAACTGTTATCAGGTTGACACACAATTCACCTTTTTTATTTCCGACATTCAAGCGTAGCCTTACTCTATAAATACTGGTGCAAATCACTTCTTGAAAAAAGAAGAGAGAAGCTTAAGAAACTCATTTCATATAGTGTACGTGAGAGAGAGAGAAAAAAAATGGAATGGAAGAAATGTTATATGGATGTGATACTAGTACCTTTGGGGTTTCTAATATCTATAAGTTATCATGTTTGGTTATGGCACAAAGTTCGTACGCAGCCGCTAACCACCGTGGTCGGAACAAATTCGATAGGCCGCCGCTGGTGGGTATCGGCGATGATGAAGGTATCTGTCGGTGCTTATATGTTCTAGATTTAAAATCAATTTTGACATTTTAAAGTTATATATTTTAAGATATTTTTTACTTTATATTTAATGTGATTTATTTAAATTAAAAATATATATGTTATTAGTAGTACTTCTTAATTAGATGGGTATAATTTTCATAATTATATTCTTTAAAAACTAAATAGATTTGTATTAATTTTATTACTATTGTAAACGAACATATATCAAGTTACTGTTTGTCCATAGGTTTTGGTATGTTTAAATTTGCACAGGCTATTTGAACATATTTACCATTTTGCAGAGGACTCGGTGGTTAATTTTTTTTTTTCGGGGCTTGTTTATTTCAAATTTATTAAGTGATAGAACTTTTTGGTCAATTTACGACAGATTTTAAGTTCAAGGTTTCAAAATTGTTCAAATTTGCAGGATGTTCTATAAATATATATCTTGAAAAATATATATATATATATATATATATATATATATATATATATATATATATATTTATATAAAAAATAAATATCACTTTGTTCTTTGTTCTTTTCATTTCCCTTTTTTTAGTATTTATATTACAGCAATATGGTCATACACTTGTATATATTTTATTTGTGCATAGTATGCTAAAACTACGCCGTTTAGACAAATTTGTTTTTAAAAAAATCACGTATTAGACTTCTCTCCTCCTAAATCGGAAATCAAAAATAAATCTGTCAAAACGACGTAATTTTAGCAGATTATACGTACACAAATAAAACATACACAACCGTCTATGACTATTATTCCCTTTATATTATCAATGTTTTAGCCTTTTAGGGGTTCAACAATCTCACATCTAAAGATCATAAAGATCATACACAAAGAACTATATAAGATTTCAAAAAGATGTTGAAAAATTAATTAAGATTCATATATAAGAAGCATAGCATTTGTTATATACATGCAATGCATGTACACCTTGAATAGAAAACCTAATTAACTACAGACTGATTCTATGGGGACCGGTACTAGCGACTGGGGTTCTTCTTCTCTTTTTTTTCCTCCCAAAACAATAAATTCTAAACTCAAAATAATAAACCCTAAACTCAAAATAATAAACTCTAAATCCTATTTTTAACATGTATCCAAATTATAAATATATACAGTCTGTCCAACCCTCTATTTTTTTACATGTATCAAAATTACACCTAAATAACTGAATTATGCAAAAATTTGAGTTAAAATAAATATTATAAATTTTTTGAGAGAAAAAAAAAATAAAACCCCGATCGCTAGATCCGATCACCCTGAAATTTTTCATAACTACCACATGAAAAATCATGTTAGCATTATTTAGTTAAAATATTACGTGTACGTTAAGATGACATTTTTAGGTATTTAATTTCGAAGAGGTTGAATTATAAAAATGTTGTTCTAACTTGTGACTAATTTTAATTTAATCCTTTAAATAATAAAACTTTCTATAAAATCCTCTAAGTGGCCAAATTTTATAAAACTCTTATTTTGTCCTTGGGCCAATTATACAACAACTGCGTCACTTGTGCTACTTTTAATTTAAGAAAAGATTGACAGCCATAAAGATTTAATTATAGTTTTGCGTTACAAGAACCAATTGTTGTTGGTGGCTTCTCATGTCAGCTCCTTTGTATCTTCTTTAGTAAGTTGAATCCTCTTTGTTTTTTTCCTCCCACACAACTCTAGGAATTGGTAGGGCTAAGGCTAATGAGTAAAAAATTCGAATTCGATTCATGTTCATTGGATTAAAAAATCGATTCGAGTTTAACTCAAAATATAAATCATTCAAATATGAGTAAATTTTAAATTCGATAAATTATTCGAACCTTCTCAAATTATAATTTTCTATTGATACTCGAATTATATTCGTTCAAAAAGTTCAAACTGCACGGGTTCGATTCGAGATCGTGCACGACTTGATAGATAAACGAGTCTGAATAAAATTTTATTTTCTATTTAATAAATTTTGTAAATCAAATCTGAACAATTTAATACTCGACTCGACTCGACTTGACTCAATTCATTTACATTTTAAGTAGGACAAAGGGTGTTGGCCATATTGTCAACTAAGTGCAATCCCCGTCAAAATCAATTATCTAACACTGAGTACAATTAATGATCATGAATGTGAGTCATTTGATAGTGTGCCATTTTCAATATCAAAAATTCAAAGGCATGTCCATAAAGGATTTTGCGTTTGAGATATGGGAAAAGGAAAGTAGAAGAAAATAAAAGGAAAAATAGTACAATTTTATTTTTTATTTTAATTTTTTTTGGCATATGCATAGGTCAAAAATGCCATGAAAAGTTTAGGTTCCATCATTAATGATTTTTTGGTTTAGTGTTTTCCCATTTCTATGCATTTTGTTTCTAAACTTTCTACTTTTCTTTTCTTTTTTTCTAATAAATTAAGTTTTTAAACGCCAAAAACAATATTTATGTTATCCGAAAAATTGCATTTAGCAAGACTTTAAAAAATTTGTTTTAATGACATTTTTTACTTAGCAGTCTTTAGTGCTATTACGATATAATTGTTGCTATGATATTATAAATGATCATATATCATAATACTCTCCATATAAGATAATTATTGACCTTTCAAGCAATTTGAGGCATTTTGTAACTAAATATTAAATCAAATTTATTTAATTTTAGTAAATACAATGGTAGATATATATGATAAACTATGTAAAAATTACTATAAATTACAAAATTTAATGTTCATAATTTTTAATGAATCATGTTAATTTAAAATTTAAAAATATTTTAAATTAACTTTTAAAAGTCTATAATTTGAAACAAAGAATAAACCAAATCTTTGCAAGAAAATAATATTCGTTATAATATTCCCTACTCATTTTCCTGTTCAAGATTTCCGACATTTTAAAGTGATCCACACAAATCACACATCATTTTCTAAGCTTTATGTGCTACACTCATTTTTTTTTCTTCCTTTGCCTCCTATTGACAGGACAATGACAAGAAAAACATCTTAGCCGTCCAAACCCTGCGGAACGCAATCATGGGCTCAACCCTAATGGCAACCACCTCAATCCTCCTTTGCTGCGGCCTTGCCGCCGTCATAAGCAGTACATACAGCATAAAAAAGCCCCTAAACGAGGTCGTTTATGGCGGCCATGGCGAATTCATGATAGCCCTAAAATATGTTACTCTCCTCGTAATCTTCCTTTTCTCCTTCATGAGCCACTCTCTGTCTATTAGGTTCATAAACCAAGTAAACTTCCTCATCAACTGCCCTCAAGATCCCGACAGCCACGTGGCGAGCATAGTAACCCCCGAGTACATTTCTGAGCTCCTCGAGAAAGGATTTACCTTAAACACGGTGGGAAATCGTTTGTTTTACGCCGCGCTTCCGCTCTTGCTTTGGATATTAGGGCCAGTGCTTGTTTTCTTGTGTTCTTTAACTTTGGTGCCGGTGCTTTACAACCTTGACATAGTGTTTGTAAAGGGAAAGGCAAAGGGAAAAGTTGATGAGATTGGAAATGTGTAGGAGACATAACAATGTTAGTAGTGATGTTGTTGGTTATGTGTATGTCTAAGTTATTAGCCATTTATGAGCTAGCTTTCGCTTGTTAGTTGGTGCTTTTAATTTCTAAGTGTAGATGATATGTTAATCCACTAAAAGTTGTCTTTTATGGTATCAAAGGTTTTGGATTGTATTAAAAAGTGGAACTAATTAATTGTTAATGTTAAAATTTGTCCACGCGTCCAATCTTGCACAAAAACAAGATCACATGTCAGAAATTGACGGCCTGGGCCGCCGGAGATATCTACGGTGTGAGAATAAGTACATGTTAAAATCAAGTTAATTAACAATGGAGGCTTGCAATTTAGTGCTTAATGAAAACGTTACCTGTGAATTATGATATAGTTTTGTATTTATATTGATCACACCTTCACATAAATCGTCCCCGAATTGGAATAGAATTCCTTAGAAATAAAGTAGAATTTGGATTGGGATTCCTTAATAACTACAATTCCAATTAAAATATATTCCTACGTGGGGAAAACCCTCCACGGCCCCCACCAAATCATCCAGACCCTAAAAAGCAGGCCCTAACATTGCCCCCACTTTATTCTTATAACAAACACTTAACAAGAAAGTACAAAAAAAACTCTAAATGGGGTATAATATCAAAAGGCACATCTTGTGATGACCCAGAAATTCTATGTAGTTTGTAAATTAAGTATTTTGGAATATTATTGAATAAAATAAGATTTTATGAATATTATTTCATTTTATGTGTTAAGAGTTGAATATTTGTGAGAAACGTGTTTCTGTGATAGAATTTACAAGTTTTAAGATCGTATAAGGAAGTAAAAAAATTTCGAGAAAAAGTCACTATTCATAAAAAGCAGAAAACGCAGAAAAATACTAATAAATGTACTTTTCGAGAATTTTGAATTACGTCATAGCGTTTATTTGAGAAGACGAGATAAAATATGTAAAAAAAGTTTTTCGGGAAAAACTGTAAAAACATTATTCACACTAAAAAAAACAAACTCGTTTTTTCGAAATATTAAATTGCGACATAGCGTTTCTTTGGAAAAGGGGTAACGGTGGCGAAATTGAATTTTTGAAAATCGAAAGTCGGTTTTTTGACTAACCGAACGGGTTATGAAAACGTAACCTAAAAAGTTAGGAAAATCTAACTAGATAGAAATCGGGTAACTGACTTAGTTCGGGAAGTAAACCCTAATCAATTGTACGAAAGGGCAAAAAGGACTTTTTGATAACTAATCGAATTATGAAAGTGAATTACCAAAGTTAAGGGAGAATAATGCGAGTTACGAAAACCTTAAGGTTAAAAACCTAATGTGACGCCCCCAAAATAGGTATACATCACCCATTCTGAGTCGCCAAATACATGGTACAGAATACAACTACAACTTGATTATACAACCGTCGTGTAGAATACGACAAAACATAGTTGAGAGTTTTAACACGGATATTGTCTCCTAGACAATATCCACACTCAAATTCAATCTCATTATAATTATTATCACATTATTTCACAGAATAGTAAAGGCTACTATAGCAACCATCTGGACCGTCAGTCTATTCCCCGACTAGTCCTAGCTATATTCTCATTTCCTGAAGAGAACAGTGAAAGAAAAGGGTGAGCTCAACTAGCCCAGTAAGAAATATTATGACTAAGATAATGCAAAATAAATTATCCTTAGCCTTCAACAGTATAACAACTGATAGAATACAATAGACAACAAATTTTAGATCAACAAATTGCGCGTGAATAAGCAATCCATTAGAAGAGTCAAGTAGAGCATGATATCTACTATCTTCTATGATTTAAAAGTTTATCATCAATTTTATCGCTGAGACTCAGCTTAATAAATAATCCACATCACTGAATTATCCATGCACTACGGGCCAATGATATTCATTAGTATCACGACCACGAATTATCCATTCACTACGGGCCAAGGATATTTGTGCTTTCATCGATGGTCATGATCATGCCAAACAATAATTCATCTTTGCACCATTAGCCGAAGAGAACGCATGATCATGATCATACCAAAAATTGTCCACCAATGCACTACGGGCGAATGAGGACTTTTATCACATCATTTGTAACATTACAGGTCATGATTACACCGAATAATCCCTGGTCATAATCATACCAATCAACAGTCCATCTATGCACGGCCAAGGATGACTTTCATCTCAATATAAGCATGAGGATGATGACAATGATATAAGAATTCAATTAAATGAAAGCAATGATAAATTTTAAAGATCTATAATTTAATTTATCCAAAATTCAATAATATCCAAATTATCAACATGATATTGCTTTGTGGAGTAAAATTCAAGAATAATATTGTATCAAAAATGATTTGGACCAAAAAGAAATTAATTTTTGTCATGAATAGTACTCCGGGTGAATAGTACTTGAGTGAATAGTACCCCGTGAATATTACTTCATGAATAGTACTTCAGGAATAGTACTATGTGAATAGTATCTCATGAATAGTACCCCGTGAATAGTACTTTGTGAATAGTATTTCGTGAACAGTACTCCGACATGAAAAGCTTAAAATTTAACAAGAATGTTCAGAAAATATTTTTGTGAAATGATACTAGATGAAGCTCAAATTTTAAGGATATTCTATTAATTTCACGGAGTATAGAAGTAATAATTTAACAAAATGAGTGTAGAATTCAGAATCTAAAACGAAATAATATTACTTACATACTACAAAGTATGGAAGAAAATATTATTTCATACGGATATTGAATAAAAATAATATCCCTTACGAATACGAAAGAAATAATACCCCTTACCTTAGTAGAAGGCTGGATACTGGAATAGTGAAGTAGCAGAATACTCTTCTTCTTTCTCTCTATAGCTTCTCTCTCTATAATTTCTCTTGCAAGTCTTAGTGAATTGATGAGAATGAAAGAAGAATGAGCTTCAATTTACAGAAAAACATAGTTTCGATAATTGCACATTTTGGGGCTCAAATTATTCCAGTATAGTACCTTCATCTTTTCCTCCATTTTTAATTTAGTCCTACAAGTATTATCAAACTTGCACCACCTACCCTAATAGTAAATGCATGTGAATCAATAGTACATGCATGTGAATCAATAGTTCCATTCATGTGAACAAATAATTATATGCATGTGAACTAATAGCAATTAATTGCTCATTTATCCGATTAATTGCCGGATTGGTCAATAAAGCCAACCAATCACAAAATACCTCCTCTGAGGGTATTGGGTCACATCAGAATTAAAGAAAAGTAAATGAACAAACATCTTTAATCAATACGAACTTATTCATCATTAATATTATAACTTACAATATTTAACAATCAAATCATTCCCAGGAAAGAGGGGGCTTTCTGATAAGGATTTCTCCCTATTGGGGTGCAATTAGGTGACCATACCCCTTTCCTCGACAAAAATTTCTAGACATCGTCAATAATGTAAATAATAATATGAATAACTTTGTCGTCTCAATTATTGATTTAATAATATAAAATATTATGTAGATGATACTATGACAATAGTTGAATCAATAATATGAGAGATATTATGCAGTAATTACGTAGCAATAATTGAGTATAACTGAGTGACTTCTCATGTAAGCATCAATAATCAAAGATACTATACAATACCGTGTACTACTATGCAACTACGCGTATTACTGTACTTTTACCACCGGGTATTCCAATAATTAACGATAAAACTTTCGCCGTTATTTTCATAAAATGATATTTATGTCATTTTCTCATTCCGACAGTAATTCCGTTATAGGGTCCACCAATGATTGTGTCGTCGTATGAATATTTTTTGATAAAACGAATATTCCCCGACCAATCGAATATTTTATGACAACTTGCATACTTTGCAAAATTTATAAATACTACCCACAACTATAACATTATATCAAATCCACACCTTAATATTAAAAAAAATATTTCGAGAAATTAAATTCTTATTCATAAAATTTGGGGTCTTACAACCTCCCATCCTTATGAAATTTCCCCCTCGAAATTTACGTACGTACTTGGTATACCGAAGAGGTGAGGATACCTTGTTTAGATTCTAACTCTTGAGGTATAACCTTTGAGCGTCGAATATATTCCTTCTTATCCAAAATTTTAACAAGTATCTCCTCATACGTTAAATCTTCTGCTATCTCATCTAGTTCTAATTCAATAATGTGGTTCGGATCGTCCACATATTTATGTAACCTCGATACGTGAAAAACGTTATGAACACGTGACATACTTGGCGGTAAAGCGAGTCTATAGGCCACAGTTCCTACTCAATCGAGGATTTTAAATAGACTAATAAAATCGAGGGTTGAGATTTCCTCTCTTTGTTGATTCTTGCTTCTAGAATAACTCCTTCTTGCACCTTCTTCTTCACATTCATCAGCTCTGAGTTTGTAGCTTGAGCGACTTTAAATTTATCGATTAAAGTCAATTCTACTCATATATTTGCTATCTTCACGTAGGTTCTTGGAGTCTTTAGCTCTATCTCCATCCTTTGTAAATTATACAAAATGGGTCTTTGTGTTTGTAACGCCCGAGAAAATTGGATTTGTATATGAATTAAATTTTTAATTGATTATTTATGTGAGTAAGTTGTATGAAGGTCGTTCTATGACCTAGAATGTGCAGATGTGGTTAGGATTCTGGCTATGTGTTAGAATTAATTGTTTGGAATTTCCAAGATAAAATAAAAGTTTTTCGAAATTTTTTTCGTAAAAACACTATTCATCCATTTCTGCTTGGGAATTTAGTTTGAAATTTTGAGATACGAGTAATGATAGAATTCTAAGACGAGATGGAATATCCAATAATATTTCAGTTATGGCAAATGAAGTTTTCGCTTGCGGACTTAAAACCTAAGGGTTAGGGAAAGTGATTTCCGAGAAGGAAATGAAATGCGTATAATGATTAGGGTTATTATACGTGTGATATACGAGTAAGATACTATTTAGTATACGAGTATAGTATGAAGAATATTATGACGTATAATACGAATACTAAACGAATTAAATACGTGAGTTATACTCGTATAATACGATTAGTTCTTGTTGGACTTTGAGTTTATGGACTTTGTAGAATCCAATTGGACTTGGATTATATCAAGCCCAATGCATTGTGAAATCAAGCCCAAGATAGGCCCGATATAAATTAATCCTAAGGTCCGATCCAAGAAACCGAACTGCGGATCGAACCGATGGGTCACCGGATGGGCCGGCCACTTGGTCACCAAGTAAAGTGTTTACTTGATGGCTAAGTTGTTGTGGATGTGGTAAATAGTAAGGAGGTTACCAAAAGACTATTTTGCCCTCCATTGGATTTTCCTATAAAAGGAAGCTTAGGTTGGTCATTTGATGTTTTATAAACATTGACCAATATAATTTGATTTAAAAAAAGAGCTAGAAACAAGTAATCAAATGAGCTTGAAGCAAATCATAAGAGTTTTTAGCAAGAATGCGAAGAACGTAAAGGTAATAATTCGTAAAACCTTAGTTTTCCATTTGTCTAAATTTATTTTTCGTAGAGAATCATAAATTGGTGGAGAATGTCTCTTTCGGAGTAATAAGGATGGCTAATAGTTAATTAACCATTTATAAGTCATGTGTAAGTAGAAATCATAAATGTTAAGTAAGTTTTATCGCGGATAAACCATTAAATTTTGACTTGGTTGTTGATGGACAAATTGAAAACCATCATTTATAGGGTATGTGAATTTTGCTTGGTTAGGATGTAGACAATGAATCAATGGATTGATTCCATTTTATTTGGTGTATAAAACACGAGTAACGAAGTTATGGCGAATTTTACGAAATTAGACGTTAAACGTTGAAATCGTATAATTTCGGATTAGTAGTCAAAATTTGCCGTTTAGTTCAAAAACCTTGGTTTTCGATGGCATAGCATAGTTTAATGTATTCAAGAGTTATGGACTCAAGAATGGTCGAATTCCGACTTATAACGAAGAAAACGAGCTTTGAACGCTCAAGAACGTTTAACGAACGCATTATTAGGACGTTAATAGTGAATTCATTGTTAAAAGATTTAAAAACTATTTTTATCTGGATGAAATCTAAGTATATGATACGTGTAAGAAAATGGCTTTTGAACGAGCCGATTCTGACTTAAAACGACTAAGTTATGAGTCCGGGAAGAATCGAAGAGAACATTAGGAAAAAAAATTCAAAGGCTCAGGGGAGGAGCTGCAGCGCCAACCTAAGCTATAATGGCCGCACCGCAGCGTCAGTAATAGTAACTTTAGCTACTGGAGAGTGGCGTCGCAGCGCCACTGGTACAAAGAGATCTCGCGTCGCAGCGCCGAGACTGGACCTTAGCCAATGTTAGTTGGCACTGCATTGCCAATAGCGTATGGATGTCTGGCGCCGCAGCACCGGTAGTGAGATTTTTTTGGACAAGTTGGTTTCTAATCCCAATTGATTGTAAACCAATAGTGGAGCATGTAGACACTTGAAATTTTCTTTTCCTGTTACTAACTGTGCAGGAGGACAAAAGAGACTTTTTCACACTCCAGAGGTAATCCTAGAGGACCACAACATCAATTCTAACCTCAGAGATAACCCTGAGTACATTCAGAGTCAACAACATGACAATCTCAGAGATAACCCTGGGAAAAACCCGCTACAACTGTGCAAAAACCGGAAATAACCCCGGGAAGGGCAAAATGGTCATTTTGCCAACTCAACTTCACTTCAAACCAAATACACTCATTTCAACTCATATTTCTTCAAAAGAAGTGTCACAAGAACCATATCTCAACTTCCGAACGCAAACTACGCAAAATAGCTCAATGGACTGCCTAGCGAAGACCCAGAAATGCTATTTCGATCATGGACCCATCTTCCTGGAATCAAAAAGGGCAAATCCCATGTCATTGCGTAACTTTCGACACAAGCGGTCCGAAGAAGGTCGTATATACCTCGTTCGGATGCTCAGATTGAAGTTCTGCAAGTTAAAGAGGACATTATAATGCACAAGTACACGTACTTCGAGACAACGGGACCCGCGGAACCCCGGGCAGGTCGGGCAGCCGCAGGTGTAATAGAGGCTGCCGCAGGTACACCTATGGCCATCAGTTCTATATATATGGGGCTTGGGCTAGCCATTTTGAGGGAGAGAGAGGCGAGGAAGCCCTGTCTAATTTGCTCTGTACACACCCATATTGAGTATTTCCTCATTTTAAACATTTGTTAGCTCATATATAGTTATATTTTTATCCGACGGGAGCTGAGTGTTTATCTATATAAAGTCATAGAAGTCTACTTTGGCAGCCCAATGTAAGCCGTCTCACATTTTATAAAGCCTTCTTCTCACATTGAGAGTCGTGTTGTGTGTGTTTGCCCGGACTTCGGTCCGTGGTTTTCATTTCTGTCTGTATATATGTACTTATATATATGTATATATTTTATATATGAACTAACATTATCGAGTTATGCCTCGATTGAGCCTAGACTTATGTCCGGAGCATTTACCTGCTTACATATATATATATAATTGTTGTCGGACATATCCGATGAGCCTGGATTTACATCCGGTGCGTTTACTGCTTTTATATATATATATATTTATATTTCATCCTGCTTGGAGTTTACTTCGTGGCAGTTGATCACTTTTATAGCTTTATTTACATTTCGTCCTGCCTGGAGTTTACTTCGTGATAGTTGATCGCTTTTACAACTTTATTTACATTTTGTCCAGCCTGGAGTTTACTTCGTGGCAGTTGATCAGTTTTACAACTTTATTTACATTTCATCCCACCTGAAGTTTACTTCGTGGTGGTTGATCATGTCCATATATATATTTATCGCTTTTATATATTTACATTTTTCGATCCCCCATGGAGTTGCTTCGTGGTGGTTTATCATGTCTGTATATATATATTTACATCTTTTATATATATAACTGCTTACTGCTTTCCATACAAATTGCAGTATCATGTGAGCCTAGGAATCATGTGATCACAGATCCAGCCCATTGAATCTAGATTCGGTTCCTGTGATGGACGTTTTTCAGCTGTAAGCAGCTTGTACATTATTTATAGTGTCTGAATTTCCTTGGATGGTTGTCATGCCCATGAGGAGTTTGGCACTGCTGTATATTATTTTCTCGAAGATGCCTCACATCTCGAAAATAAAAGTAAATAAGCCGAACATTTAATAATAAAATAGAAGTATCAAAGGCCTCAATTACTATTGAGCACAGGGTTTGAAAAACCTCTTTTTACAAAACTTCATTGATATATCCGGTTAAAACTGAATTTTTCTATAAATTCAAACTCTTTGTATATAGGTGCGAACGAGGCATAACACTACTTCTAAATAATTGCACATTGATCCACACACACACACACATTCATATAATAGTTTCTTTGAAAAGTGGCGGTCACCGTGGCAACACGGATGTCGGAGGGTGCCTAACACCTTCCCTTCGCATAATCAAGCCCTCGAACTCAAATGAATCTCGGTTTCACGAGATTGGTTTAGCGAGTGTCACATCTTCGGGTCAAATGCAAACCTTTTTGGTCTTGCGTTAGTGCAACGATTAAATACACCTGTTGGCGACTCTTAAAGTCAAATCGTCGACATTATACATGTCGGACCTTTTTCACTTGTTTTTTCAAATAAATCTCACATTAACATGAGAACACTAAAGAACAAGTAATGAAAAGGGACATCTAAAAATTCCGACGTCGACAGAGCATGTATGTATTTAATATACATGGTAAGACCAATCTTAAATCACTTATTTAGTGATGACTTTAGGAACTTGAGCATTGTTTAATAGAGATTAAATGAAGAATACGAGATATACAGAAGTAAAATGTACTCGAACTTTGGTAATTAACAAATGATGATCGAGTCTCAGTTAGTAATGTAAGACGTTAACAAGCCGTAATGAAGGATAGTAAGTTGAATTGACATTTGTTAATGAAATAAATTCACTTAAAACATAGAAAAAAAAGAAGTTGGTAAAAATAATGTGATTAGATTGTTTGGTAGCTAATTACAGTGTACTATGTGAATATATTATGTAGATACTGTAAAGACCAAGAATAGTTGAATATTGCTAATCAAGTAAGCTTGAAGCAAATCATAAGAGTTTTTAGCAAGAACGCGAAGAACGTAAATGTAATAATTCGTAAAACCTTAGTTTTCGATTTGTCTAAATTTATTTTTTGTAGAGAATCATAAATTGGTGGAGCATGTCTCTTCCGGAGTAATAAGGATGGCTAATAGTGAATTAACCATTTACAAGTCATGTGAAAGTAAAAATCGTAAATGTTAAGTAAGTTTTATCATGGATAAACCATTAAATTTTAACTTGGTTGTTGATGGACAAATTAAAAACCATCATTTATAGGGTATGTGAATTTTGCTTGGTTAGGATGTAGACAATGAATTAATGGATTTGTTCCATTTGATTTGGCATATAAAACACGAGTAACGAAGTTATGGCAAATTTTACGAAAGTAGACGTTAAATGTTAAAATCGTATAATTCCGGATTAGTAGTCAAAACTTTTTGTTTAGTTCAAAAACCATGGTTTTTGATGGCATAGCATAGTATAACGTATTCAAGAGTCATGGATTCAAGAACGGTCGAATTCCGACTTATAACGAAGAAAACGAGCTTTGAACGCTCAAGAACGTTTAACGAACGCGTTATTAGGACGTTAATAGTGAATTCATCGTTAACGGATTTAAAAACTATTTTTGTACGGATGAAATCGAAGTATATATTACGTGTAAGAAAATGGATTTTGAACGAGCCGATTCTGACTTAAAACGACTAAGTTATGAGTCCGAAAAAAATCGAAGAGAGAATTAAAAAAAATTAAAAAAGGCTCGTGGAGGCGCATACAATACCAACCCGAAGCTATAATAATGGCCGCGTCGCAAAGACTTTGGTAATAGTAACTTTAGCTACTGGAGAGTGGCACTGTTACGCCACTAGTACAAAGAGATCTCATGTGCATGTGCAAGAGAGCCAGGACCTTAACCATCATTAGTCAGTAGGCGGCGACATGATAGTGTATAGATGTCCGCAACATAAAGCACCCAGTAGTGAGATTTTGTTGGACAAGTTAGTTTCTAATCCCAATGGATTATAAACCAATAATGGAGCATGTATGTATTTAATATACATGGTATGACCAATCTTAAATCACTTATTTAATGATGACTTTAGGAACTTGAGCATTGTTTAATCGAGATTAAACGAAGAATACGAGATATATAGAAGTAAAATGTATTCGAACTTTGGTAATTAACCAATGATGATCGAGTCTCGGTTAGTAATGTAAGACGTTAACAAGCCGTAATGAAGGATAGTAAGTCGAATTGATATTTATTAATTAAATAAATTCACTTAAAACATAGAAGAGAAAGAAGTTGGTAAAAATAATGTGATTAGATTGTTTGGTAGCTAATTACAGTGTGCTATGTGAATATATCATGTAGATATTGTAAAGACCAAGAATAGTTGAATATTGTATTTGAAGGCGCTTTAAGGCAAAAGTTTTCTAACAACATCTAACCTTCGTGTTAGCTAAGTTTACGTGATTCATGTTATGAGATGCATGAATTGTTTTACGAAAGGGTCAATGCCAGTTTTAACTCGGCTAGACTATTCTTAAGAGTTAGATTGATTTGTTTAACAAGTCTTTCAATATAGAACTGTTAACGTTATCCTATGCCAATTATTTGGTACGGATTCAAAGGTAAGTTTGTATATAAACAAACAAATGTATTTTTCATCGATTATTCGATGGGCACGTGAGGTTGTCAAAACCTAAATGTAAACATGTTTAATGGATGAGTGTTGATCAACATATAGTACTATAGACTGATCACCTAGAAGTGCTCATAAGAAATATCGGACTTACGGACTTAGTGTCGGGATGTCCTTTTCATATATGAAAACAAAAAGAGAATGTTCATGGTCTTTCGACCAGTTCAGAATTCCTAAGCTATTATATATACTTTGGAATTGTTTTTATGAAATGAGAAGTGCTAGTCAATGTTTCATAGTACCTCGTAACTACTTGTTCAGTTATTGAAGATAATCATATAATTCTTGACGTGGTATTTGTATTATCTTTTGCTAGATTTGTTGAGCTAGTTATGCTCACTTCTTTCTTGAATTATATGATTGCAGCTAAGGCCGAAAGACTGATGATCCCCGTAGGGATAAAGGCAAAGCTAAGATGGAGAAATAGATTATCATGTAATAAACTAGTATGTTTGTAAGAATCATACTATGATAAACAAAAAATGTATTCGGTTACAAAACCTGGGAAAGGATTTATACTTATTATTGTAATAAGAATGTGGTAATTATGTTCATTTTGATATTGTTTCAATGGAATGAATGTATAGATAGTAGTACCGTGTAGCACCATATCTGTGGGTTGAAAGTACCTAGATTTGGGGGTGTCACAGTGTTAACGACGCCGCACTCGTAACGATCTTCTATTCAACGCGTCAACTACCACATTTGATTTTTCCACGATGGTATTGAATGGTATTATCGTAATCTTTCAATAGCTTGAGCCAACGTCTTTAGCGCATTATACGTTCATTTTAGTTGAAGAAATATTTGAGGTTTAAGAAATGGGTTTTGTACCGGGGCCAATACAAAATTTGATTTCATGCTCTAGGGGTAGGCCAGGAAGTTCTTCGGGGTATACTTCAAGAAATTTATTAACGATAAAAATATCAATCAAAATTGTGACTCTCATCCAAGACTTGGATAGCACGTCACATTGATACCTATCAACTTGCCACTGTTGTTCACGGCGTCCCCTAGGAAAGTCTGGCTTTAGTGCATTCCAAGACTTGGAAGTCACCAGCGCAAGGCTCAGGGCTATTTACTTATGGCTTGATATGATAGTGATTGACTTTAGTGGTTTGGTTACTTGAATTCGCATAACAGGTTGGTTAGGAAGGCTAACAATCTTACAAAAACAATCAATTTTAGCATGATGAGTAGTTAATCAGTCGATTCCTAAAATCACATTAAAGGCAAGTATTTTTAAAGGGATAAGATCGACAGGTAACGTGAGGGTATCGATTTACATCAAACAAGATTTATAAAAAATAGATGTAACGAAGGTTTTTTTTAAAGAAGTTTCAACAGATACATCAAAGTCTAATTTCTCTAGAGTCAAGTTCAAACGTTGAACACAACTAGGTGAAATAAAAGAGTGAGTAGAAATGGTATCTAACAAGGTATAGACTTCCTAAGAGTTTATGATTAACTTACCCGTGATAACTTCGTTCGGGTTCCTCAACAAACGCTCTTACTTAAACTACCGACTTTGAATTGCCTAGGACATCCTTTGGCGTCACTATCCCAGCTGGACTTGATTTTACTACATGATAAAATCGAGCTAAATGACCTTCTCTTCCGCAATTGAAACACGCTTTGGGTTGCTGCGTATAATTTGGACGGATATGTCCCTCTTGTCCGCATTTAAAATATACGACCGGTGGTCGTTCTTCTTCCTTTGAAATGGGTGCTGGTGCTGCTGACTTTTCATCATTGTTGAACCTTTTTCTCCTCTAAGCATTCCAAGACATCAAATATCTTGGTGATCTACTTTATCCACGTCTCCGCCTTAAGTGGTTTTGGCTTTCCTAAAAACTCTGGTGGTCCCAGCTCCTTGAACTGCTTAGCGGTGACTAGCAGTGAGTTGCCAGTGTTTAAACTTGCATTTTGAACAGGAGTCTTTCTCGTTTGGTTTTAATAAATTCTATAAAACTCTTAAACGTACCATCGTTCGTCATTTGGTCAGTGTTGTTATTTACACGAGGATTATTGCCTTCCTGATGCACATTAACCTGGTTATTGATCAGCAGTGACTTAACGGTCTCATGTGCTTCATTGCTTATCTCAATATTTTCAGATGCCATTTTACTATCACAAAACAAGGATTAATTGGCATGCCACATATTATCCCTATATTCTGACCGACCAGTTAAATAACAAATAAACTTAGGTAGGTCATACTAGCGAAGGATTTACCCGTCTCTCCCTTCCTAGTTCTAGTCTCAAATCTCAGCCAGGGATCATATCCCTAAGCTTTGATACCAACTGTGACGCCCTCAAAATAGGTATACATCACCCATTCTGAGTCGCCAAATACATGGTACAGAATACAACTACAACTTGATTATACAACCGTCGTGTAGAATACGACAAAACATAGTTGAGAGTTTTAACACGGATATTATCTCCTAGACAATATCCACACTCAAATTTAATCTCATTATAATTATTATCACACTATTTCACAGAATAGTGAGGGCTA
Organism: Panax ginseng; assembly: GCA_020205605.1. Lineage (NCBI taxonomy): Eukaryota > Viridiplantae > Streptophyta > Magnoliopsida > Apiales > Araliaceae > Panax > Panax ginseng. The sequence continues at coordinate 99,002,765 of CM035149.1, read as the reverse complement.
CTATAGCAACCATCTGGACCGTCACTCCATTCCCCGACTAGTCCCAGCTATATTCTCATTTCCTGAAGAGAACAATGAAAGAAAAGGGTGAGCTCAACTAGCCCAGTAAGATATATTATGACTAAGATAATGCAGAATAAATTATCCTTAGCCTTCAATGATATAAGGCGATAGAATATAATAGACAACAAGTTTTAGATCAACAACTGCAGCGGAATAAGCAATCCATTAGAAGAGTCAAGTAGAGCATGATATCTACTATCTTCTATGATTTAAAAGTTTATCATCAATTTTATCGCTGAGACTCAGCTTAATAAATAATCTATATCACTTAATTATCCATGCACTACGGGCCAAGGATTTTCATTAGTATCACAACCACGAATTATTCATGCACTACGGGCCAAGGATATTCGTGCTTTCACCAATGGTTATGATCATGCCAAACAACAATTGATCTTTGCACTCTTGGTCGAAGAGAACGCATGGTCATGATCATACCAAAAACTATCCACCAATGCACTACAGGCCAATAAGGACTTTTACCGCATCATTTATAACATTACAAGTCATGATTACATTGAATAATCCCTGGTCATAATCATACCAATCAACAGTCCATCTATGCACTACAGCCAAGGATGACTTTTATCTCAATATAAGCATGAGGATGATGACAATGATATAAGAATTCAATTAAATGAAAGCAAGGATAAATTTTAAAGATCTATAATTTAATTTTTCGAGAATTCAATAATATCCAAATTGTCAACATGATATTGCTTTGTGGAGTAAAATTCAAGAATAATATTGTATCAAAAATGATTTGGACCGAAAAGAAATTAATTTTTATCATGAATAGTACTCTGGGTGAATAGTATATGAGTGAATAGTATCCCGCGAATAGTACTTTCTGAATAGTACTTTGGGAATAGTACTCTGTGAATAGTATCCCATAAATAGTACTTTATAACTAGTACCCATGAATAGTACTTTGTGAATAGTACCCCATAAATAGTACTTTATGAATAGTATTTCGTGAACAGTACTCCGACATGAAAAGCTTAAAATTTAACAAGAATGTTCAGAAAATATCCTTGTGAAACGATACTAGATGAAGCATAAATTTCAAGGATATTCTACTAATTTCACAGAGTATAGAAGTAATACTTTAACAAAATAAGTGTAGAATTCAGAATCTGAAACGAAATAATATTACTTACATACTACAGAGTATGGAAGAAAATATTATTTCATACGGATATTAAACAAAAATAATATCCCTTATGAATACAAAAGAAATAATACCCCTTACCTTAGTAGAAGGCTGGATACTGGAATAGTGAAGTAGCAGAATACTCTTCTTCTTTCTCTCTATAGCTTTTTTCTCTATAATTGCTTTTGTGAGTCTTAGTGAATTGGTGAGAATGAAAGAAGAATGAGCTTCTATTTATAAAAAAATATAGTTTCGATAATTATAAGACCCTAACTTTTTTAGAATAAAGAATAATTTTTCTCGAAATATATTTTTGAATATTATGGTGTGGATATGATATAATGTTATATTTGTGGGTAATATTTGGAAAATTTTGCAAAGTAATCAAGTTGATATAAAATATTCATTGTGTCAGGGAATATTCGATTGGTCGGGGAATATTCGTTTAACAGGGAATATTCGTACGATGGCACAATTATTGGTGGACCCCACAACGGAAGTATTGTCGTAGTTAGAAAATGATAGAAATATCTTTTTATAAAAATAACGGTGAAAGTTTTACCGTTAAACTGTTGAACTACCCGGTCGTAAAAGTACAGTAATACACATAGTTGCATAGTAGCACACGATATTGATTATTGATGCTTACGTGAGAAGTCACTCAGTTATACTCAATTATTGCTACAGTAATTGTTGCATAGTATCTCACGTTATTTGATTCAATTATTGTCACATTATCATCTGCATAAATATTTTATAATTGAGACAACAAAGTTATTCATATTAATATTTGCAATATTGACAATGTCTAGAAGTTCTGTCAAGGAGAGGTTTGGTCACCTAATTGCGCGCCAATAAGGAGAAATCCTTATCAGAAAGCCCCCTATTTCCTGGGAATGACCTGGTTGTTAAATATTGTGAGTTATAATATTAATGATGAATAATTGTTGAAGTATTAAGAACGTGTTTATTGAAGATAAGTGAATTTCAAAAGTTAAGGGGGAATAATGCAAACTTGAAAAACTTTAGGGGTACTAAAGTGTAATAAGTTAAATCAATCTGGACCATTGGTGGTGGTTTTAATAGTAAATCAATCTGGTCCATTGATGATGGTTTTAATAGTAATTCAATCTGGACCGTCAGTGGTGGTTTTAATAGTAAATCAATTTGGATCGTCGGTGGTGGTTTTAAAAGTAAATCAATCTGGACCGTCGGTTGTGGTTTTAATAGTAATCAATATGGACCGTCCGTTCTAATAGTGAATCAATCTGGACCGTTCGTGAATTAGTTACTATTTAGTCCATTCTCCTATAAATAGAAGCTTAATTCTTCTTTCATTCTCACCAATTCACTGAGATTCACAAGAGACACTATAGAGAGAGAAACTATAGAGAAGCAAGAAGAAGAGTATTCGCTACTTCACTTTTGCGGTATCCGACTTTCTCTTTGAGGTAAGAGGGTATTATTTCTTTCGTATTCATAAGGAATACTATTTTTCGTATTCATCCTTTAGTATGTCGGAATAACCTGTCTACGCGGATTACGTACCGTATGACAGGTGAAAATTCATTTGCCGTTTTCATATATTAATTCTTTTCATATTCTTAAATCTAAACTTACTATGGTAAATATTGCTTCTATAATCCTTGAAATTAGTGGAATATCCTTGAGTTTTGCGCTTTATCCAGTATCATTTTATTGGAATATTGATATAAACTTTTTTATTAAATATCAATATTTTAACCCGAAGTACTATTCATAAGTTACTATTCATGGGTTACTATTCACCTGGTTTTTATTCACTATAATATTATTCACTCGGGTATTCAGGGCACTTTTCATGCCGGGGTACTATTCACGAGTTACTATTCATGGGTTACTATTCACCCAATTACTATTCACTCAAATATTGTTCACTCGGGTATTTAGGGCACTTTTCATGTCGGGGTACTATTCACGTGGTACTATTCATGATGTACTATTCACGGGGTACTATTCACCGAAAAATTTATTTCTTTTCTGTCCAAATTATTTTTGATACATAGATATTGTTCTTGAATTTTACTCTACAAAGCAGTATCATGTTGAAAATTTGGACATTATTAAATTTTGGATAAATTAAATTATAAATCTTTAAAAATTTATCCTTTGTTTTCTTTTAATTGAATTCTTATATCATTGTCATCATCCTCATGCTTATATTATGATGAAAGTCATCTTTGACTTACGTGCATAGATGGACTATTGATTGGTATGATTATGACCAGGGATAATTCGGTATAGTCATGACCATTGATGATTACACGAATAATTCTTGTCCCGTAGTGCAAGAATAATTTGTGGACATGATACTAATGAATATCCTTGGCCCGTAGTGCAGGGATGATTCGATGATGTGATCTATTTATTATGATGAGTCCCAGCAATAAAGTTAATGATAAACTTTTTAAATCATAGAAGATAGTAGATATCATGCTCTACTTAACTCTTCTAATGGATTGCTTATTCCGCTGCAGTAAAACTTGTTGTCTATTGTATTCTATCAGTTTAACATTGTTGAAGGATAATGATAACTTACTCTACATTATCTTAGTCATAATATTTCTTACTGGGCTAGTTGAGCTCACCCTTTTACTTCCATTGTTCTCTTCAGGAAATGAGAACGTAGCCGGAACTAGTCGGAGAACGGAGTGATGGCCCGAGATGGTGTTATAGTAGTCCTCACTATTCTATAAAATAGTGTGCCAATAAATGTAATGAGGACTCTATTTGAGTTTGGATATTGTCTAGATGACAATATTTGTGTAAAAACTCTCAACTCATGTTGTATAATTAAGTTTGTATTTGTATTCAGTACCATGTATTTGGTGACCCAAGATGGGTGATGTATACCTATTTTTGGGGCGTCACAATAATTGCACGTTTTGGGGTTCGAAATATTACAGTATAGTACCTTCATCTTTTCCTCTATTTTTAATTTAGTCCTACAAGTATTATCAAACTTGCATCACCTCCCATAATAATACATGCATATGAATCAATAGTACAAGCATGTGAATCAATAGTTCCATTCATGTGAACAAATAGTTATATGCATGTGAACTAATAGCAATTAATTGCTCATTTATCCGATTAATTACCCGATTGGTCAATAAAACCAGCCAATCACAGAAATACATCCTCTGAGGGTAATTGGGTCACGTAAGAATTAAAGAAAATTGAATGAACAAACATCTTTAATCAACACGAACTTATTCTTCATTAATATTATAACTCACAATATTTAACAACCAGATCATTCCCAGGAAAGAGGGGGCTTTCTGATAAGGATTTCTCTATTGGCGCGCAATTAGGTGACCAAACCTCTTTCCTCGACAGAACTTTCTAGACATCGTCAATAATGTAAATAATAATATGAATAACTTTGTCGTCTCAATTATTGATTTAATAATATAAAATATTATGCAGATGATACTATGACAATAATTGAATCAATAATATGAGAGATATTATGCAGCAATTACTGTAGCAATAATTGAGTATAACTGAGTGACTTCTCACGTAAGCATCAATAATCAAATATACCGTACAATACCATGTTTTACTATGCAACCACGCGTATTACTGTACTTTTACCACCGGGTGTTCTAACAGTTAATGATAAAACTTTTGCCGTTATTTTCATAAAAAGATATTTCTGTCATTTTCTCATTCCGACAGTAATTCTGTTGTGGGGTCCACCAATGATTATGTCGTCGTACAGATATTCCCTGATAAAACGAATATTCCCTGTAAGACCCCAACTTATTATAAATAAAATCAAATTTCCTCTATTTATTATTTTGAAATAATAAGGGTTGATTTGATTAATGTGGTTAGTTATGGGTAAAATGCGCAATTATTTCAAATATGCAAGTGGTTATAAAATATTGATTTTTATCGAGATAATATTAGTTTGGTCGTGAAATATTCTTCTTGTCGGGAAATATTTAATGACAATAGTAGACCTTGTGTGGGCCCCATGTGAAAGCGATTGGATGAAGAAAGCGACAAGTATAAGTTGTTTATAAATAAGCGGTGTAGTTATTACAATTAATCTTTTGTTGGAATACCGGTGGTTAAAACACGATAGAATATTGGCGGCATTGCATCAATTATTGATTCTTACGTAGGAAGGCATTACTCAATAATTATTACGGTGAATTCTTGTTCAATATTTTATTTTATTGATTGATAATTGCTACATTGATATTTTATATTATTGTTGTTTCAATAATTTCACTACTACGATATTTTCATTATCAAATCAATAATTCATATTATTTGAATAATATTATTAGATAATATTATTGGCAATGTCTAGAAAGTTCTGTCTAAGGAGAGGTTTGGTCACCTAATTGTGCGCTAGTAAGGAGAAATCCTTATTGGAAAGCCCTTTTTTTCTTGAGAACTGCCTGGTTGTCAGTATTGTGATTCTGTAATATTATTTGTGAATAATTAATTATTGATTTATATGATAATAAAAATATTCATTTTATGTGGATATAGATGGAGAAAATTTTTAATGTGACAATTGTTAAAAAATTGTTATTTTATCTTTTTCGATAAATAATTCATTTAAATATATTATTATATTTTAATAATATAATAATGGTGATATTTTATAATGAATGTGGGATATATGAGTATATGAGGAGGAGTATTTTTTGTTACAATTAATATTTAAAACATATTAAAAACATGTCGGTGGACCCCATTTCTTGGTGAAATTGGTTTATAGCACAGTAAAATCGCTTGGTTTGTGGATTTGACCAACTTACGCTTGAAATTTGGAAAAACTTAAACTTAAAAGTTGTAGAGAATGGAATTTCCTATGGAAAGGACATATGGTTTGAATTTTTACGATAAAATGGCTATTTATTATGAATTATTGAAGTTAAAGTAGTTAAAATAATTGATTTTTGAAAGTTTTAATTATTTTAATAACAAAAATGTTTTTTTTGTTTTTGTCATTATTTGGTGGTTTGAATTAGGATGGTCAAGGTAGGCTAAGGAAAATTTTATAAATATATTAATATTTTATTAAATTTTACGCTTTGGTGTTCTAAGCATTTTCTATAAATAGGGTCTTGGGTTAGAATTGAAAATCATACGTAAAGCGAAGTTTTCTCCCTTTCTCTCTATATTATATCGAGCGTATTCTTGTGAGTATTTTGATACTTTGAGTGTTGCTATACTCTGGTGCAAGTTCCTTCAAAGACTATATCCGGTATTCAAATTAAGTACAGTCTTTTTAGGGGTAAAGGATATTATTTTTTTAAATGATATTATTTCTTCTAATATCATTATCTAGGATTATTAGTACGATTTTTCTTGTGAAATTCTTGTCTCTTAGTGTTGGGGTTCTTATTCACGTATCGGCCTTTATTCACGATATCTACTTTATTCACAAATACGATTACTTATTCATGGGAAAATTAAATTTTATTTTTGTCCAAAATATCTATTATGGATACTAGCTTTGACTGTATCCATGTTTTGATCATTCTGAATTTTACTTCACTATGATTATTAATGAAGTATTTTTGAACTTGGACTATTTAAAGTATGAATCCTTAATATTTGTTCTTTTGTTTCACTGGATTCATTTTCTTTAAAATATTTTTCATCATCCTCAGTCCTAAATGATAGTATTACTGAATATCTTTGGCCTTTAGTGCAATGATGATTGAATTTTTGATGAATATCTTTGGCCTGTAGTGCAAAGATGTACAGGTGTTGAGATGAACATGACCGACTGATGAATATCTTTGGCCTGTAGTGCAAAGATAAATATTTGATTCAAGATGAATATTGATTGATGTTACAGGGATAAAATATTGATGATGGACTTTTAAATTCATAGATAAAAGTAGATTTCATTCTCTACGTAACTCTTTCATGAATTATTATTTTAAGCTGCGAATATTGATACGAAACTTGTTGTCTATTGTATTTTATCAGATTTTTCCTATTGAAGACTAACGATAATTTGTTCTATATTATCTTAGTCATAATATTCTTCTTGGGCTAGTTGAGCTCACCCTTTTCCTTTTTGTTCCATTTTTCTTCTCGGGAGGCGAGAATGTAGCGAGTTCTAGTCGGGTGTGGAATGATAATTCTAGAAAGTTGTTTTAGTAGTCCTCACCATTTTGTAAAATAATGTACCAATAATTGTAATGAGGACTTATTTGGGTGTGAATATTGTCAGAGCGACAATATTTGTATTTAAACTCACGATTTTTATGTTGTATTAATAAAGTTGTAGTTGTTTACATACCATGTTATTGTGACTCAAAATGGGTGATGTATACCTATTTTGGGGGCGTCATGATTAATATCGAGCTTAGGGATATGATCTCTGGCGGAGATCGGGGAATAGAACTAGGAGGGGAGAGATGAGTAAATCCTTAGCTAGTGTGTCCTACTAAGCTTATTTGTTAGTTGGTCAATATATAGGGATATTATGTGATATGTTGATTTCCTTAATTAACCCTTGTTTTATGGCAGTATTTGAGAATGTCGACTGAGAATGTTAACAGTAGAGTAAATGAGACCGTGGAGACACCTGTACTCACCAACGAGGAGAAGCGTCTGCAAGAAGTGGCAATGTTCCTCCCTGTGAACAACCCCAATTGAGCGAGATGATGAGCGACGGGATGTTTAGAAGCTTTTTGCAGTTCATGCAAAAATCGAGACGAGGAGAGACTCGTGTACAAAATACAAGTGGAAATGATAACAACGCATACGGTTTGTCACAACAAGAAGTTCAAAGAGTTGGGACCACGAGTGCAGGGAAAGCAAGAATCCGATTAAAGGCGAACGTGGGTCAAACAAAATCAAGAGATATTCGATGTCTTGGGATGCGGAGGAACATAAGGTTCCATTCGCCACCTTTATGTTAAAGTAATGAGGCGGATTCTTGGTGGGAATCGTGAAGCGTCCATCCATCCAGTACTTTTCGGCAGATGTCTTGGGAGACATTTCAGAAACTTTTCAATAACAAGTACTTTCCTAAAAGTATTCGTCATATGAAGGAAGTGGAGTTCATTAGACTGGAACAAAATAACATGACGGTGTCCCAGTACGAGGCAAAGTTTGCAGAGTTATCCGAGTTTGCACCTCATTTGGTGGAGAATAAGGAACGTATGACGCGGATGTTTGAAACCCGGCATACGTCAGTATCTCATTTCTCATAAATTTTCTCTCTATTCAGATGTTGTCAACACGGCTCAATTGTTAGAGCGAGATAACGAGTACTTTCAATCGAGGGACCATAACCAGGATCATACTGGTGATAGCAGTCATTAGAACAATGATAACCAGCAGAGAAAGAAGAATACGGACAAAGGCGGTAACCACTCTGGTGGTAATCATGGCCATGAGAATAGAAGAAGCGAGTCGGGAGGAGATTTTAAAAAGAGGAGATTCAACAATGACCATGTGAAGACGTCAACACCAGAAGCAACTGGTTCTAAGGGAGGAGAACGACCACCGGTCGTATGTTATAAATGTGGAAAATAGGGACATATCAGCCCAAACTGCCCATAACAGTTCAAGGTATGTTATAATTGTGGAAAAGAAGGACATATTGCTCGAGATTGTACGGTAGCGAAACCAAGTCCAACGGGGATGGTGACTCAAAAGGTTGTCCTAGAAAAGTCAAAGTCAACGGTTCCTAGAAGAGCGTTTGTCGTGACTGGTCAAAATGCGAGGAACCCAAACGAGGTGATCACGGATAAGCTAATCATAAATTCTTGCGAAGTTTATACCTTACTTGATACCGGTGCTACCCATTCATTTATCTTTCCTTGTTGTGCTCAATGTTTAAACTTAACTCCAGAGAAATTAAACTTTGATTTATCTATGGAGACTCCGTTAGGAGAAACTTTCATCACATCCACTATTTATAAATCTTGTTTGATCCAAGTTGGCACCATCACATTACCTGTTTACCTTATCTCTTTAAAGATACTTGCTTTTGATGTGATTTTAGGGATTGATTGGTTAACTACTCATCATGCCAAAATTAATTGTTTTCATAAGGTTGTTAGTTTTCATATTCCTAACCAACCTGTTGTACGAATTCAAGCAACTAAACCATTAAAATCAATCACTGTCATATCTAGTCATAAAGCTATTCGTTTATTGAAAAATGGATGTCAAGCTTTCTTAGCCCATGTTGTGGATTTGAATAAAGACACGTCAGATTTGAATAATATTCCTGTTGTTAGTAAATTTCCTGACGTGCTTCCTGAAGAACTTCCCGGTCTACCCCCAGAACGTGAAGTTGAATTCTTTATAGATCTTGAACCTGGTACAAAGCCCATTTCTAAAATCCCATATCGAATGGCTCATATTGAACTTTAAGAGTTAAAGGTCCAACTACAGGAGTTGTTGGACAACATTTTCATTCATCTAGTATATCTCCTTGGGGTGCTCTATTTTATTTGTAAAGAAGAAAAGGCGGGAGTATGCGACTTTGTATTGATTTATCGAGAATTGAACCATGTCACCATCAAGAATAGGTATCCGTTACCTCGTATTGATGACTGTTTGACCCGATTGCAAGGAGCACAATTCTTTTCAAAGATCGATCTTAGCTCGGATATCATCAATTTGAAGATTAGGCGAGGATATTCCAAAGGCGCCTTCGGAACTCGTCACGGGCATTATGAATTTTTAGTCATGTCTTTTGGATTGACTAATGCTCTGCGGCTTTCATGGATATGATGAGAACCGAGTATTCAAGGACAATTTGGATCGATTCGTTGTTGTCTTTATTGATGACATTCTCATATATTCCAAAAAGCGTGAAGATCATGAGCACCATTTGAAGCCCCGGTACTCAAAGGCTTCGTGAAAACAAGTTATATGCCAAGTTGAAGAAATACGAATTACGGCTTGAGGAAGTAGCATTCCTTGGAGCGTGGTGTCAAAACATGGAGTATCTGTTGACGTGAAGATTGAGGCAATACAAAGTTGGGAGCAATAGAAGTCGATGCAAAACGTAGCTTTTTGGCTTAAATTGGTTATTATCGGAGAATCATGGAAGGATTTTCTCGAATCGCTACTCCGTTAACTCAGCTGACTCGGAAAGATATAAAATTCGTATGGAGCGAGGAATGCGAGAAGAGTTTTCAAGAGCTTAAGAGGAGACTCATTTCGGCACCTGTTCTGATAATACCATCTGGTTCGGATGGATTTGTTATCTACAGTGATGCTTCAGTCAAAGGGTTAGGATGTGTTCTCATGAAATGTGGGAAAGTCATAGCTTATGCCTCGTGATAACTTAAAGAGTATGAGAGGAATTATCCTACTCATAATCTAGAGTTGGCAGCAGTCATTTTCACGCTAAAGATCTGGAGGCACTATCTATATGGGGAGAAAGTGGAGATATATTCAGACCATAAAAGCCTCAAATATTTCTTCACCCAAAAGGAACTCAACATGCGACAACGACCTTGGCTCGAGCTATTAAAATATTATGACCACACCATTCAATACCATCTTGGAAAAGCAAACGTGGTAGCTGACGCGTTGAGTAGAAGATCATATGCAGGAACGAGTGTGATGATGACAAGTATACGCATAGAACCAACTTAATCGATAAAGTTAAAGTTGCTCAAGCCACAGACCCGGAGCTAATGCGTATGAAGAAGAAAGTACAAGAAGGTGTTATTCCATAAGCAAGAATCGATGAAGAAGGAATACTTCGAGTACACTCCAGACTTTGTGTTCCTAACGACTTTGATTTGAAGTACAAGATCATGATGGAAGCACACAATACACTATTTGTAATCCATCCTGGAAGTACCAAAACGTATCATGATCTTCGACATACATTTTGGTGGAACAATATGAAGAGAGAGATCGCGAAGTCTATCTCGAGGTGTTTAACTTGTCAACGTGTAAAGGCGGAGCATCAAGTGCCTAAGGGTCCATTGCAACCACTTAACATTCCGAAATGGAAGTGGGAACACATTACCATGGGTTTCGTTACGGGTCTTCCCATGGTTTCTCAAGGCATAAATGCTATTTGGGTTATTGTTGATAGATTAACCAAGTTTGCTGATTTCTTGCCGATACGGGAGACTTATTCCCTTGAACGTCTTGCTCATATATGTATGTAAATGAGATTGTGAGATTGCATGGCATGCCGGTATCCATAGTTTGGATCGTGACCCAAGATTCACTTCACGATTTTGGGTTAGCTTGCAAAAAGCTAGCTACGGGTTCTGATTTATTGATTCGGCATACCATCCTCAAAGCGGACGGACAATCAAAGAGGACTATTCAAACTCTTGAAGATCTATTAAGACTCTATGTCCTAGATTTCAAAGGGAGTTGGGATAAGTATTTACCATTGGTGGAATTCTCCTACAACAACAGTTATCAGGCAAGTATAAGTGTGGCTCCATTAGAAGCATTGTATGGACGAAAGTGTCGCTCTCCAATATGTTGGGATGAGGTGGGTGAAGCAACATTGTTGGGACCCGAGTTGGTACGTATGACTACGGAAAAGATCCAAATGATTCGACAACGTATACAAATGGCTCAAGATCGACAAAAGAGTTATGTGGATCTTCATCGAAAGGACGTAGAATTTAGTATTGGGGATCATGTATTGTTGCGTGTTGCCCCATTGAAGGGAGTTACAAGATTCGGGAAGAGAGGAAAGCTCAATCCACGATTATTGGTCCATTTCAGATTCTTGACCGAGTAGGAAATGTAGCCTATAGACTTGCGTTACCTCCAAGTATATCTCGTGTTCATAATATTTTTCATATATCTGTGCTTCGTAAATATGTGAAAGACCTGAACCACGTTATTGAGTTAGAACCGGATGAGATAGCCGAAGACTTAACGTACGAGGAGGTACCTGTCAAGATCTTGGATAGGAAGGAGCATGTCTTATGTACAAAGGTCATACCACAAGTTAAAGTTTTGTGGAGAAACCATGCTATTGAGGAAATGACCTGGGAGTTGGAAACGGAAATGAAAGTGAGGTATCGTCACCTTTTCGAAATACCAGGTACGTACGTCAATTTCGAGGACAAACTTTCATAAGGAGGGGAGGTTGTAAGACCCCAACTTATTATAAATAAAATCAAATTTCCTCTATTTATTATTTTGAAATAGTAAGGGTTGATTTGATTAATGTGGTTAGTTATGGGTAAATGCGCAAATATTTCAAATATGCAAGTGGTTATAAAATATTCATTTTTATCGGAGAATATTCGTTTGGTCGTGGAATATTCTTCTTTGTTTGGGAATATTTCGTATTTACTGTGAAATTTTCTTGTGTGGGCCTCATAACGGAAAGAGATTGGATAAAGAAAACCATTAAAATCAATCACTGTCATATCTAGTCATAAAGCTATTCGTTTATTGAAAAACGGATGTCAAGCTTTCTTATCCCATGTTATGGATTTGAATAAAGACACGTCAGATTTGAATAATATTCATGTTGTTAGTAAATTTCCTGACGTGTTTCCTGAAGAACTTCCCGGTCTACCCCCAGAACGTGAAGTTGAATTCTTTATTGATCTTGAACCTGGTACAAAGTCCATTTCTAAAACCCCATATCGAATGGTTCATATTGAACTTTAAGAGTTAAAGGTCCAACTACAGGAGTTGTTGGACATCGTTTTCATTCGTCCTAGTATATCTCCTTGGGGTGCTCCTATTTTATTTGTAAAGAAGAAAGACGGGAGTATGCGACTTTGTATTGACTATCGAGAATTGAACCATGTCACCATCAAGAATAGGTATCCGTTACCTCGTATTGATGACCTGTTTGACCAGTTGCAAGGAGCACAATTCTTTTCAAAGATCGATCTTCGTTCTGGATATCATCAGCTAAAGATTAGAACTGAGGATATTCCAAAGACTGCCTTCAGAACTCGATACGGGCATTATGAATTTTTAGTTATGTCTTTTGGATTGACTAATGCTCCTGCGGCTTTCATGGATATGATGAACCGAGTATTCAAGGACTATTTGGATCAGTTCGTTGTTGTCTTTATTGATGACATTCTCATATATTCCAAAAGTCGTGAAGATCATGAGCACCATTTGAAGCTGGTACTCCAAAGGCTTCGTGAAAACAAGCTATATGCCAAGTTGAAGAAATGCGAATTCTGGCTTGAGGAAGTAGCATTCCTTGGGCACGTGGTGTCAAAACATGGAGTATCTGTTGACCCGGCGAAGATTGAGGCAATACAAAGTTGGGAGCAACCAAGCTTCGAATCAAGTACGTAGCTTTTGGGCTTAAATGGTGGTTATTGTCGGAGAATCGTGGAAGGATTTTTTCGAATCGCTACTCCGTTAACTCAGCTGACTCGGAAAGATACAAAATTCGTATGGAGCGAGGAATGCGAGAAGAGTTTCCAAGAGCTTAAGAGGAGACTTATTAATATTTTATTAAATTTTCTACTTTCTTTCATTCTAAGCATTTTCCTATAAATAGGGTGCTTAGGTTAGAATTGAAAATCACACGTAAACTGAAGTTTTCTCTCCTTTCTCTCTCTATATTATCGGCGTATTCTTGTGAGTATTTTGATACTTTGAGTGTTGCTATACTGGTGCAAGTTCCTCAAAGACTATATCCCAGTATTCCAAATTAAAAAGTACAGTCTTTTCAAGGTAAGGGATATTATTTTTTTTAAAATGATATTATTTCTTCTAATATCATTATACAGGATTATTGGTACGATTTTTCTTGTGAAATTCTTGTCTTTTAGTGTCGGGGTTACTATTCACGTATACGGCACTATTCACGTATACGACACTATTCACGAATACGGCACTATTCACAGGAAATTAAAAATTTTTTTGTCCAAAATATCTATTATGGATACTAGCTTTGACTGTATCCATGTTTTGATCATTCTTGAATTTTACTTCACTATGATTATTAATGAAGTATTTTTGAACTTGGACTATTTAAAGTATGAATCCTTAATATTTGCTCTTTTGTTTCACTGGATTCGTTTTCTTTAAAATATTTTTCATCATCCTCAGTCCTAAATGATGGTATTACTGAATATCTTTAGCCTGTAATGCAAAGATGAATGAATTTTTGATGAATATCTTTGGCTGTAGTAGTGCAAAAGATGTACGATTGTTGAGATGAATATAATGATCGATGAATATTTTTGGCCTGTAGTGCAAAGATGAATATTTGATTCAAGATGAATATTGATTGATGTTACAGGGATAAAATATTGATGATGGACTTTTAAATTCATATATAAAAGTAGATTTCATTCTCTACGTAACTCTTCTATGAATTATTATTTCCGCTGCGAATATTGATCTGAAACTTGTTGTCTATTGTATTTTATCAGATTTTTCGCTGTTGAAGACTAACGATAATTTGTTTTATATTATCTTAGTCATAATATTTTTTACTGGGCTAGTTGAGCTCACCCTTTTCATTTTTGTTCCATTTTTCTTCTCAGGAGGCGAGAATGTAGCGAGTTCTAGTCGGGGTGTGGAATGATGATTCTAGAAAGTTGTTTTAGTAGTCCTCACCATTTTTATAAAATAATGTACCAATAATTGTAATGAGGACTTATTTGGGTGTGAATATTGTCTAGACGACAATATTTGTATTTAAACTCACAGTTTTCATATTGTATTAATAAAGTTGTAGTTGTTTCTGTACCATGTTATTGACGACTCAAAATGGGTGATGTATACCTATTTTGGGGGCGTCACATCGGTTGTTCCCAATTACTTACTGCTTCGACCTTTTCGGGGTCTACTGAGATTCAATTCTCATCCACCATGTGGCCTAAGAATTGAACCTTCTTCATCCAAAATTCGCACTTAGAAAACTTCGCATACATCTTCTCCTTTCGTAGTGCCTCCAAAACAATCTTCAGATGTTCGGCGTGTTCTTCCTCCGTCTTCGAGTAGATCAAAATATCTTCGATGAAAACTACTACGAATTTAACCAAATATGACTTGAAAACTCGATTCATCAAGTCCATGAAGGATGCCGGAGCATTAGTTAAATTGAATGACATTACAAAAAACTCGTAATGTCCATAACGGGTTCTAAACGCAGTCTTCGGTATATCTTCACCCCGCACCTTCAGTTGATGATATCCTGTTCGTAGGTCAATCTTCGAGAAATATGTCGCTCCCTTCAGTTGATCAAATAAGTCGTCTATCCTTGGTAGCGGATATCTATTCTTGATCATTACTCTATTCAATTCTCGATAATCGATACAGAGCCTCATTGATCCAACCTTTTTCTTCACGAATAACATTGGTGCTCCCTAAGGAGACACACTCGGTTGAATGTAACCTTTATCCAATAACTCTTGAAGTTGTATCATCAATTCCTTCATTTCTACTGGCGCCATTCGATATGGAGCTTTCGAAATTGGTGTCGTTCCCGGTGCTAAATCTATTACGAATTCGATTTATCTGTCTGGCGGAAGGCCAGGCAGATCGTCCGGAAACACATCCTGAAATTAACTCACTACTGGTATCTCTTTAATCTCTACTCCTTTTTTTTTGAGTATCCACGATGTAAACTAAATAACCTACACATCCTTTGTTTAACAATTTCTTGGCCTGCATCATCGTAACGCAACACGATTGCTTAAGCGATGAGCTACCATAAAACACTACCTTAGACTTACTCGGAGCTGAAGGTTCACACATTTGTTCTGACAATCAATTATCTCTTTGCATGGTTATATAACCAATCCATCCCCGATATTACGTCAATTCTCTCTAATCTAATAGGAATCAAGTCTACGCTTTCGATTCATGTTCTCTAATGTTTGCTGACAATTTCTATAGGCGTATTCTCTGGGGATTATTTCTTATTCATGACTTCTATGTTCAAAGGATCTTCTAAACGTTCTCGGGGTGTACTAAGTTTATTATCAAATTCTTCAGATACCAACGAACAGGTGGCACCCGAATCGAAAAATACATAAGCATTTATATTATTGATTGGGATTATACCTGACACCACGTCCTTTGCAGCTATGGCGTCTTGGACGGTCATGTTAAAGGTTTGAGCGGTCGATCGGTTGGGTTGCGCAGGTCCACCAATCATTAACTTACTTCCTCCTCCCTGGCTTCCGCCAACTCCGCTACTTCCTTTCTTCGGGCAATCCTTTATCTGGTGCTCTGTTGATCCACAAGCAAAACATCCACTGATCTTCATCGGCTTTGGGTAATTTGGCGATATGTGCCTTGTGACGCCCCCAAAATAGGTATACATCACCCATCTTGAGTCGCCAAATACATGGTACAGAATACAAAAACAATCTTAAATATACAACAAGAGCTGTGAGTTTTAATACAAATATTGTCTTCTAGACAATATCCACTCTCAGAATAAGTCCTCATTACAATTATTATCACACTATTTCATAAAATAGTGAGGACTACTAATGCTATCATCTGGACCATCACTCCGTTCTCCGACTAGTCCCTGCTACGTTCTCATTTCCTGAAGAGAACAGTGAAAGAAAAGGTGAGCTCAACTAGCCCAGTAAGAAATATTATGACTAAAATAATGCTGGATAAATTATCATTAGCCTTCAACAATGTTAAACTGATAAAATACAATAGACATCAAGTTTAACTGCAGCGGAATAAGCAATCCATTAAAAGAGTCAATTAGAGAATAAAATCAACTATCTTTTATGATTTAAAAAAATTTTCATCACTTTTATCATTTGAGACTCGACAATAAATAATCCACATCATCCCCGCACTTACTACCAAGGATATTCATTAGTATCACGACCACAAATTATCCATGCACTACGGGCCAAGGATATTCGTGTATTCATCAATGGTCATGATCATGCCAAAAACTGTCCATCAATGCACTACGGGCCAATGAGGACTTTTACCACATCATTTGTAACATTACGGTTATGATTATACCGAATAATCCCTGGTCATAATCATACCAAGTCCATCTATGCACTACAGGCCACATATGACTTTCAACAAAATATAAACATGAGGATGGTGACAATGATATAAGAATTCAATAAAAACAAGTTCAAGAATTAATTTATCTAGGAACTAATAACGTCTAAATTGTCAACATGATACTTCTTTGTAGAGTAAAATTCAAGAATGCTCAGAAGAATATTTCCATGAAAAGATACTGGATGAAGCGCAAATATTAAGGATATTCCACCAATTTCATGGAGTATAGAAGTCAAAACTTTAACCAACTGAGTATAATAAAGAATATATGAAACTGCAAATGGATTTTTGTCCGCCATATGGTAATCCACGTATACAGATCATTTCCACAATTTAATAAGGAATGAATACAAAGGATCATTCACCATGCATGTGGTAATCCACATGCATGAGTTATTCCAACGAGAATAATAAAGAATGGAATAAATGAAGGATTCACCATACATGTGATAGAGACCGCACAGATGAGTTATTCCCAATGAATAATAAATAATGGAACCAGTCCGGCAGAACATTACGTAGATGGGATATTCCGGCGAATAATAAATAATGGAACCAGTAAAGGCGTAGAAAACACACGACGGGATATTACAGCGAATAATAAATAATGGAACCGGTAAAGGCGTAAATGCTGATGCAGGATATGATAAAGCGAGAATAATAAATACGGAATAATAAATAATGGAACTAGGTCCCACAGAACGCATGAGACATGATATTTAAACGAGAATAATAAAGAATGGAATAACATACTTCGCATAAACAGGTTATTCCAACAGAATAATAAAGAACGGAACCAGGTCAGGCAAAATTTGCACCGACAAGATATTCCAACAGAATAATAAAGAATGGAATAATAGAAGAATTTCACCATGTATGCGGTACTTCGCATAAATAGGTTATTTCATCATAATAATACAGAATGGAATAACAGAAGTTTTCTTCATGAATATAAAAGAAATAATACCCCTTACCTTATAAAAAAGAAACTGGATATAGAAGTAGTGAAGTAGCAGAATACTCTTCTTCTTTCTCTCTATAATTTCTCTCTAGAGTTTTGAAGAAATTAAGTAAAAAAAATAATGAAGGAATGAGCTTCTATTTATAGGAGAATGGATTGAATAGTAACTAATTCATGAACGGTCCAGATTGATTTACTTTTAAACGGACGGTCCATATTAAAACTTAAAGCAACGGTCCATACTGATTCACTATTAAAACTTTAAACCAGCGATCCATATTGATTTACTATTAAAACTTTAAACCAGTGATCCATATTGATTTACTAATATAATTTCAACCAACGGTCTAAAAAATTAGCACATCTTCTCATGGAATAATATTGTACCCAAAAATAATTTGGACCGAAAAGAAATATATTTTATTCGGGTGAATAGTATCCCGTGAATAGTAACTCGTGAATAGTAACTTATGAATAGTAACTCGTGAATAGTAACTCATGAATAGTAACTCCTAAATAGTAACTCGTGAATATTAACTCCGACACGAAAAGTGCCCTGAATACCCGATTGAACAATATAACCTCCAGACATCAATTATCATCGAAATAGATGTCGATTTCTACTAACACAAATAATCCCAACACAATAAAACTATCAAATTCATCTTTAATCAACTCGAGCTTATTCATCATTAATATTATAACTCACAATATTTAACAACCAGGTTGTTCCCAAGAAAGAGGGGGCTTTCCAATAAGGATTTCTCCCTATTGGCGCGCAATTAGGTGACCAAACCTCTCATTGACAGAACTTCTAGACATTGTAAATATTGAAATTTAATAATATAAATAACTTTGTCGTCTCAATTATTGATTTAATAATATAACATATAATGCAAATGATACTGTGACAATAATCGAATCAATAATATGAGAGATATGATCTGACAAATTATCGAAAGTAATAATTGATTATAACTGAGTGATTTCTCACGTAAGCATCAATAATCACTACCATGTGCTACTATGCAACCACGCGTATTACTGTACTTTTACTACCGAGTAGTTCAACAGTATTAACGGTAAAACTTCTGCCGTTACTTTCATAAAAATATTTTTGTCATTTTTTAAATCTGACAATAATTCTGTTGTGGGGTCCACCAATGATTGCGTCGTTGTACGAATATTCCCTTCTAAAATGAATATTCCCTGACCAATCGAATATAATACAATAACTTGCATACTTTGCAAAATTTATAAATACTATCCACAATTATAACATTATCTCAAATCCATACCATAATATTCAAAAAAATATTTCGAGAAAATTAAATCTTTATTCGTAAAATTTGGGATTTTGCATGCCTGTGACGCCCCCAAAATAGGTATACATCATCCATCTTGAGTCGCCAAATACATGGTACAAAAATACAAATATAACTTAATAATACAACTGTCGTGTAAAATACGACAAAACATAAATTGAGAGTTTTAATAAGAAATCGTCATCTAGACAATATCCACACTCAAAGGAGTCCTCATTACATTTATTGTCACACTATTTAATGAATAGTGAGGAATACTAATACTATCATCCGGACCATCACTGTTCCCCGACTAGTCCCATTACGTTCTCATTTTTCTCAAGAGAACACGGTGAAAGAAAAAGGGTGAGCTCAACTAGCCCAATAAGAAATATTATGACTAAGATAATGTAGAATAAATTATCATTAGTCTTCAACAATGTTAAACTCGATAAAATATAACAAACATCAAGTTTAAGCTCGCGATGATGAACAAGAAATCCATTAAAAGAGTCAAGTAGAGAATAAAATCTACTATCTTTTATGATTTAAAAGGTTTTTCATCACTTTTATCGCTGAGACTCAGCTTAATAAATAATCCACATCATCCCTGAACACGGCAAGGATATTCATTACTATCACGACCATAAATTATCCATGCACTACGGGCCAAGGATATTCGTGTTTTCATCAATGGTCATGCTCATTCCAACAACTGTCCATCAATGAACTACGGGCCAATGAGGACTTTTACCACATCATTTATAATATTATGGTCATGATTATACTGAATAATACCTGGTCATAATCATACCAAGTCCATCTATGCACTACAGGCCACAGATGACTTTCAACATAATATAAACATGAGGATGATGACAATGATATAAGAATTCAATAAAACAAGTTCAAGAATTAATTTATCCATGAACCAATAACGTCCAAATTGTCAACACGATCTTCGCTTTGTGGGGTAAAACTCAAGAATGCTCGGAAGAATATTTCCATGCAAAGATTTGGATGAAGCTTTAAATATCAAGGATATTCCACTAATTTCATGGAGTATAAAAGTCAAAACTTTAATCAATCGAGTATAAATAAGAATGGAATAACAATGAAATCACCAGCATGCGATAGAGCCTTGCAGACGAGTTATTCCAATGAGAATAATAAATAACGGAACCGGTCATGCGTAAATGCACAGACATGATATTACAACAGATAATAAATAATGGAACCAGGTCATGCGTAAACGCACTGACGGGATATTCCAACAAAATAATAAAGAATGGAATAATGAAGAATTTCACATGTGTATGCGGTACTTAGATAAACAAAAGTTATTCCAACATAATAATAAAGAATAGAATAACTGAAGAATTTCACCAAGTATAGGGTAGTCCGCGTATACAGGTTATTCCAATAGAATAATAAAGAATGAAACCAGGTCATGCGTAAACCGCACAGATAGGATGTTCTAACAGAATAATAAAGAACGGAACCAGGTCATGCGTAAATGCACAGACAGGATGTTCCAACAGAATAATAAAGAATGAAATAATAGAAGAATTTCACCATGTATGCGGTACTTCGCATAGACAGGTTATTCCAACATTATAATAAAGAATGGAATAACAAAAGTTTTCTTCATGAATACAAAAGAAATAATACCCCTTACCTTAGAAGGAACTTAATATAGTAGTAGTGAAGTAGCATAATACTTTTCTTCTTTCTCTCTATAGTTTCTATATCTAGAGTTTCAGTGAATTTGTAAGAAATAATGAAGGAATGAGCTTCTATTTATAGGAGAATGAACTGAATAGTAACTAATTCATGAACAGTCCAGATTGATTTACTAAACGGACGGCCCATATTGATTTACTATGCAGTATTAATAAAATATTCTAATAAAACAAAATCTTTTAAATAAAACATAATATATTCTATTTATAGTCTAATAAAACAAATAACTTTATAAAAGTATTATGTTTTATATAAAAAGATTTTACTATGCAAATACTATGCAGGCACTATGCAAACACTATGCATAATAAAATATAATATATTCTAATTATTGTCTAATAAAACAAATAACTGTATAAAAGTATTTTGTTTTATATAAAAAGATTTTACTATGCAAACCCTATGCAGGCACTATGCAAACACTATGCATAATAAAATATAATATATTCTAATTATTGTCTAATAAAATAAATAACTTTATAAAAGTATTATGTTTTATATAAAAAGATTTTACTATGCAAACACTATGCAAGCACTTTTGCAAATACTATGCATAATAAAATATAATTCTTCTAATTATTATCTAATAAAACAAATAACTTTATAAAAGTATTATGTTTTTATATAAAAGATTTTACTATGCAAACACTATGCATAATAAAATATAATATATTCTAATTATTGTCTAATAAAATAAATAACTTTATAAAAGTATTTTGTTTTATATAAAAAAAATTTACTATGCAAAACACTATGCATAATAAAATATAATATATTCTAATTATTGTCTAATAAAACAAATAACTTTATAAAAGTATTACATTTTATATAAAATATTTTACATTTTATCACATTAATAATACTAATAAAACAAAAATATATATATATATATATATATATAATATATATAATATATATATATATAAACTTCAAAGTGACTTCATAAAAAGACACCTCAATATATTTAACAACATTTATCATCATTATTATAATTCACAATATTAATCGACCAGTGTCGTTTCCAGAAAGAGGGCTTTCAATAAGGATTTCTCCCTATCATTGCGTAGCAATTAGGTGACCAAACCTCTCCTTGGCCTTGGCGAACTTCTAGACATCGTTAATATTGCAAATAATAATATTAATAACTTTGTTATCTCAATTATTAATTTAATAATATATAAAATATCGACAATAATTGAATCAAATAACGTGAGATACTATGCAATAATTCATGTAGCAATAATTGAACAAAAGCGAGTGACTTCACGTAAGCATCAATAATCAATACCGTGTGCTACTATGCAACCACGCGTATTACAGTACTTTTAACACCGAGTGTTTCAACAGTTAATGGTAAAACTTCCGTCGTTATTTTTATAAAAATATTTTTATCGTTTTCTAAATCCGACAATAATTCCGTTGTGGGGTCCACCAATGATTGTGTCGTCGTACGGATATTCCCAAACAAAAAGAATATTATATAACAACTTGCATACTTTGCAAAATTTATAAATACTATCCACAAATATAACATTATATCAAATCCACACTATAATATTAAAAAATATTTAGAGAGATTTAAATCTTTATTTATAAAATTTGGGGTCTCACAGTGCCCCTTTTGGCCGCAATTATAGCAGGTGCTTTTCCTCTTCCAGCATTCTCCCTGATGACTTCTTCCACATTTGTTGCAAGCTTCGATCCTCTTCTTGAAGTTTCCCTGGTGACTCCCACCTTGGTTATTGTTTTTGTTGTTGTTATTATTTTCCCATTTCCTTTTCTTGGAGTTACTTCCTCCACTGCTGCTCCCTCCACGATGCTCACTACCAGCATTCTTGTTCTTCTTCTCCTTATGATATAGACTTAAGGCCTCACTGCCACCTTCGGCAATGATTGCCTTCTCCAACAACGTTGTAAAGGAATTAATCTGGAAGACTGATACCTTATTATATAACCACGGCTTCAACCCTTGCTCAAAACGTCTCGCCTTCCTCTCCTCATCCACAACTTGGTGTTCTGCAAATCGCGCTAGTTCATTGAACTTAGTTGTGTATTTTTCCACCGTTATATCACCTTATTTCAACTCTAGGAACTTCACTTCCATCCTACTCTTCATACTCTTCAGGAAGTAGTTCTCGAAGAATAACGTAGTGAACCTCTCCCACGTTATCGTTCCTTCCCCCGCTCTCTGCTGATTAGTTTTCCACCAATAGTTCGCTTCACCCCTCATCATGTATGTGGCAAATACTATCTTTTTTTCTTCACTCATGCGAGCTATAGTGAAGGCCTTCTCGATCTCCTTAATCCAGGTTTGCGCAATAATCGAATCAGTGGTTCCCGCGAACTCTGGGGGGCCTACACTCTTAAAATCCTTGAAGGTTATTACTGGGACAGCTTGGGGAACGGGTGGTACAGGTTCGTTTCTTCCCCTCAGCGGTTCTCCCAATAAATCTACCAGTTTTTGTATCGGATCTATAGGACCTCTCTCATCATTAACTGACTCTTCTGGGACAGTTATTCTACGTCTGGGCGGCATTTTCTGCATCACAAAATTTTCATTTTATTATCTAATTATCATATTTAGACATTTCTCAATAGAAAAGAACTACAGGTTTATAACACGTTTCTGGAATAAGATCATTTATATTCATATACCAAAGGGTTACATTACATGTTCTTTTCTAGGATACCTCTATAAATGATAACACATATCCCCTAATATCACAAAAGACGGGGACATACTAACTTACTACCCTTCTAACACTTTTCAGAAGTTTAGGGGTTTACCACTATCTCACATCTTACACAAAAGACTGAGATTACAACAACATCTTAATAACACATAAATAAAAATACTACACTACTGAGCTTTTCCCTCTAGACTCAATCTAACATCCCACGCTCAACAGCGCTCTGATATTCCTTCTAGGTGATGTGCACCACCATGTCTCGGCTTATGATATGTCGGGTCTGTCCTTGCTCAGCTGGGTAATGACATACCCCATCGATCAATCTCTCCATGGTCGTGCGTAGAGCATAGCCCATCTTGTTCATCTTCCTCCTCTTGCACTGCACCTCATCCTCTAGGTCATTTGCCCTATCATTGGCTTCCTCCCACTTCTCCTCGAATTGAATCATATCCATTACCTCCATTTCTAACTGAGTTTGGAGAGCCTTCTTCTCCGCCCTCTCACTCAAAACCTTCTGCTCTAATTCCTCCAGCTTTTCTGCCACCTCAACATTCCTCACCATCACTCGGTGAAACAAAGCTCCCATCTGGATCCCTGCTTCCTTACGGTGAGAAATCTCTACCTCCATATCTTGCATCACTATTTACCTCTGATAGTCCTCGTCCCTCAACTTCTGGAACGCAGACTCCCTCTCCCTAGCCTCAGCCTCTAGCTCCTCCATTCTACATCCCAACTCCAATATCTGCTCCTCATACTCTCCTAACATCTAATCCTCAAAAATAGCCTCGTCGGAGTCCATCATAGGCTCGGGCTCCTCCTCCAAAGGTTCCTCCTCCAAATCAGACTCCACCTCTTCCTCATCGTCATCATCAAAAGGGGCCACTACTGAATTAGGCTCCGCTATCAAGGGTGTCTCATAGACTACGTGGATATCACGCGGCTCCTCCTCTACCACTCAGCTAGGTCCCCCCATGTCAGTCATCCTACAATCACCAACATAAGACAACACAAACAACAACTCCATTAGAATGTTAAAAAAACATAAGTTCATTGTATAAAATGAAGTTACATTTCATAACATACTAAGTCTCTCAAGTAAAACTCTATATGAGTTTTATCTCTTTCCTAACTTCTAGGTTTTCTTAAGTTATAATCTAAGGACACTCGCTCCTAAGGTTTATAACTACAGCTTTGATACCAACCTGTGACACCCCCAAATTTGGACCTCCACTTGGTCACTCAAATTCGGTTCATCACGTGCTCAAAGTATTACCATAATAACTAAAATCATACATTCACAACGGAAAATCTAAATTAGAATAATGTACAATGATTTATTATAATTATTCCCCCAAGTCTCGCAACCTACAGTACTTAATAGATTACATAGTAGTATCGAATAAAGACCTACTACATAATCCTACTAAAGTTTAAACATAGTCTGCAAATAGTCTTAACATAACATAAAAGTTTTTAAACATAAAGGATTAATCTAGTCGGTAGCCTTGCCCTTACCCTTGTCTGTTCCAGAGACACCTCCATGTTCCTCCTTAACTGAAAGTTTTTAAATAAGCAAGGATGAGCACAAATTGCCCAGCAAGTAATATACAACAAGGGTGTAAGATATAATATCACAAGGTTTGAAATATTGAAGTGTCATTTCTAGGATAGTTCAAAGTGTCAGAATAAAATCATGGATAAGGAATATCAACAATTCTTGGAATAAGAACAACAATTCTATATAAATCAACAGATATATATGAATTCAACGACTAACAATGTATCCAATTGGATAAACAATTTATACTGAGCAGTCACTAAGGACCATTGAACTTCCACTAGAGTTACCAATATTAAACTGATAACCCAAAAATATCAAGTACTATAGATGATCTGTCTACAATACTTTACGTTATGCTTAACACCACAATAATATTCATTCATGTGTTGGGGTTTCCAACGACATACACTCCCCTTACCAAAAGGGTTGTCCAACTCAGTTTTCAAGATTTTCGCACCAATCAATTGGCTTGGACAGCTTTTATAAACATGCATATAGTATAGCCGAATCAAATGGCATCGACTCTTTCACAATATTCAAGAACAATACTAAGTTCAACATGAATAATAACATTCACAAGGGTTTAAACATACTAGCTCATTTGAATGAGAAAGTAGTATAATTTGTATTCAATAAGCTTACGGTATTCGTCGAAGGAAGAATGCAAAGATACTCGCACAATAAGAGTAGGGTTCGGATACTTGCTCAATATAAATTTGAGTAAGGTTAGAGAACTTGCCTTAAGCGTAGTTTATCCACTTTAATAACTCAACACTTTCGAATCCTAGTATAGCGTATTATAAGTATAAGGTGATCATTAGCTAACAGTCTTTAAACAAGCTTGACACAATTCAAGTATGCACATATGGTACAGAAATCAGATTATCAATTCATCATGAATCAAATACTTAGTTACTTCATAAGCAAATCAAGAATGCTTAGTTTAAGACCTCCTTACTCATGGACTTTCCATTGCAAGGCAAAACCAACTTATCATCTAAGCATCATATATATATATATATATATATATATATATATATATATATATATATATATATATATATATATATACATCGATGAGTTTTAAAACACTTCTAGCATTTTAGGTACCATACAAGTTATTTGCTAAAAGTCGAATTCACTATCTGGGATTCAGATGGCCTTGGTGAGCCATGGCTAAGCTTAGGGACCCGTAGCCTTGTTGCAATCCTCTGGCCATGCCAAGACTCATTTCTTGCCTTTGTTTTCTGTAAACTTGACCAAAACAATCACACATAATATATTTGTCATGTTAGGTCTTTTCATGCTCCTTAAGTCAATCTAGGTTCCTTCTTTCACAATAGAATTCTAAATTGATCATTTCAATCATTTGAGGCCATTCGAGGTCATGAACTCACAAAGTCTATCATGCTTGCTCTCTAAACATTTAAGATAGTCACAAAGTTCATATTAGGCATGCTTGTGAGTATTCATAACGTATATGTGAAACTAACACCACTTAGTTGAAGATAGGCTTCGTTCATGATTTTCTTGAAATATGACACACATGCATGGTATATATACGTTTATGCTACATGAGTGAGTTTAAGAGTGTCATCAAACATGATCACAAATATCAGACTTTAGTCCTCAAGGTAACTTGACAATATTCATATTCAAAGCTTACTAGTAGGTTCAACATGCTCATGTTTCCTTATTATTCATATAAACACAAACTAAAGGTTTATTCATGCATTTCTGAGTCATCCTAACATGGTTGCAAAGTCAGTACACAAACATGTTATTCATACTCATCAAGTTTGTTTCTAAGGTCATGAATCCATTTAAACTATACACTTTCGTTAATCATGCCAATTTAGTCTAAACATGCTCACATTAAGTTAACATATCTATATATACATCATACACATGTTTACATGCTAGCTTGAGTCATAATGTTTAACTAACATGAATCAAATTGCAAAAGCGAAGCTCAATCTGAAAATGTAGTACGGTTGTCTCTGCGCCTCAATACAAATATGCAGTAGAACGGCCTTGTGTACTAATTCGAGCAAAAACGATGCCTTCGGCAATTGTTTAGCCCAAACACAGAGATTACTCACGAAATGGATTTTAAACATTCCTATTACAGTTGAAACATATTTATATGGTCATATAACAACTATATAACCCCTACCCAACTTCATTAACATCCAATTCCATGAATTCAAGAATTTGAATTTTAAGAGTTCAAGAACTCTGTTTACAGAAAATGAAATTGGCAACAAGGAATGGGATTATACCTCTGAATTGTGAAAGGAACTTGCTCCAATTGAACTCCTAAGCTCCTAAAACACTTCTATGCTGTCAACTCTCACTTAGCAAATTCTCAGACAATTCTCAACAACAAGAAATGAAGAAGTATAGCTACTATTTATAGAAGAACATAAAACCAGACATTGCATTTTCCCATTGAATCAACCCCATGGATTGTAGGATTTCATGATGGTTATGGAGGAGTTGGTAGATTGGTTGGTAATTTGCATCATGAACACCACTCCCCCCATGATCATTTAGCTAGGAAGTTGGAAGAAAAATGAGGAACATATGCCTTAGCCTTTTGTTCTTACACGTGACTGAGAGTTTGGAAGTGAATGGGACTCTCAATTTTGGACAATCCAATATATCTCAGCATTCTTGTATACTCCTACACATTCTCACTCTTATGTTATATTTTAATACACATCTCAACCATATATTATAACCTAATGTCACAATATGACTTAACATGTCAAGGTAGTAAATGTTATACAACATATATATAATCCATGTACATTTTATCACACTGGTACATTTTATTAAAATGATAGTTTAGAATATGCTCATGGTATATTATTTTAATACATACCCACATACATATTGTCACATAGATAATGTATTTATAACATATAGTTCCAATATGTTTACTCACATTGCCTCATACAATATAGTTTTATACAACTTAATATATAGTCACATAAATGCCATAATATACTATATAGTATAGTTGTATTATTGCTCATTTGCAAATAACTATTAATATAATATTATTATATTACTAACCTACTTATTTATATTAAATAAATAATGCACTTCCTTAATTAATTAACATCAACATTAATTAATCAAATCATCATGTATTTATGAATTTCCATAATCATTATTTATCTATATAATATATTGCAAATAATAGTAATCACACATTATTAGTTAATTACTAAGAATTCAATATTCTACCACAACCATTATCAATTAATTAATATAAAAATTAACAATTAATATTGGTTATTTGCGTACTTTTATTTCATAGTTTATTAATATTACATATATCACATAATTATTCCATTTTATTTCTAAGGTAGAAAGTTAATTTTCTCCAATCGACCCTTTGGTAGCAGAACGCTTGATTTATCTTATTGAGACGGTAGCTTAATTGCAAGGCTGCGTACCCTAACGATTGCCAAGACTGGTTTAGCTTAAGCCGGTGTCAACCCCTATCGCCACACTCGTCCTACACGACATGAATTAATATCCACAAGAATGTTACTACGAGTCTACGAGTGTATTGATTACTTATATGAAATCATCTTATCAACACGATTAATCTTCTTAATCCTCATTTTAATCTACTTAATGGATTTCCTCTTTTCACATTATACCACACAAGGCATTTCACAATCCTCATTGTCACTTCACACATCTTAATACGCATTGATCTAATACGAATTAATTGAATTAACCAACTCACAAAATAATAACACTTTTATTCACAGAAATTTTATTTCCATTAATATATTCATTTAATAATATGTGGAAATTCTCAGGTATTACAGATACAGCCTCTGAGGAAAAGATTGCTACTTTCAAACAGTGGCAAGATGATGCATCTGTGGCTCAATGCATCATGCTCGTATCCATGAGTAATGAGCTTCAGCGTCAGCATGAAACCATGGATGCTCCTACTATGCTACTGCACCTTCAAGAGTTGTATGGTGAGCAAAGTAGGACTGCTAGATATGAAATATCTAAGGAGCTCTTCCGATCTCGGATGACCGAGGGCACTACCGTTGAGACTCATGTCTTAAAGATGATCAATCTGATTGAACGTCTTGGATAGCTTGGGTTCTTCATGGATGGGGAGTTGAGTCAAGATTTAGACTTGCAGTCACTCTCAGACACCTTCTCACAATTTGTTATGAATTTTCACATGAATAAGTTAGATGTTAGCTTTCCTGAATTACTTAACATGTTGAAAACTGCTGAAGGTCACTTCCCATCCAAGAAGAACCATGTCTTACTGGTGGATGATTCTTCCAAGAAAAGAAAGAGGCCCAAGGTATCTTCTGAAAAGAAGAAATCCAAGAAGGCTAAGGGAAAGGTGAAAGTGAAGGATCAAAAGAAACCTGATCTAGCTAGCAAAGGAATTTACTTCCATTGCAACAAGCCGGGTCACTAGAAGAGGAACTGCAAGGATTATCTTGCGGAACAAAAGTAGAAGAAGCTTGGAGAAGATTCGAATCCTAATCAAGGTTTGTTTGTAACGCCCCGAAATCCGGTCTATTTTCACATCCGGATTACGTACGTCACAATCCCATCTTCTTCACAATATATATCATTATATAGCTAAATATAACAACATACATCCTTAAATCTCAGGTTTTAAAACCTTATAACCTCTTTCATTACAAATAATGAAAATTACATTATTCTTTACATCTTGTACAAGTGACTTTTATCCGCCACCAAGGATACATAATCATTCATTAAACTATTCTATAGTTTAATTCTATTATTCTATATTACAAGTCTTCGCTTGATCTTCACGCACATTCATATAATGAATGGTACTTCTTTTGGATACCAATCGGCTTGATTCTTACGGGATCCTTAAGTTCTTCTAACATCGTTCGCTGAAAATGTTTTTATTTTTTATTTTAAGCAAGTGTGAGCATTCAATTGCCCAATGTGTCATGCAGATTGAACAAACAACTTTAAGAATTCAAACATTCTTTTAAGACTTCAATAACTTAGAACAAAGGTTATGAAGCGACTTGAATAATAGGAATAATCTCGATTCATATCATTTTAAAACATTAGTCACATTCACTTTGAAATACTTTTATTCTCTACTTTCTTTCATACACATTCTGTCTGGCTAGAATCAATAACACAGACTTAACAATAATGGTTCATGTATAAATAGAACATTCTCATATTGATCAGTTCAATCACAGAACAGTTCATATCATAGAAACACCAAATTGTTTAAATTGTGGCACAAGGCCTCATATCTTCTAACACCTTGTACAAATATCACACATTTGTGCATACACAGAACTTCTCAAGTTCAACATCTGAGAAGTTTTAGAAACTAGCATTCATTTGAAATATGAATGAAGTTAGGAAACTTTCTTATGCTGCACTCTGACTTATAGTTTCTGTTTGGATTTGCTCATTCCAATTCCTATGCAGCACATAAGGAAATAACACATGTACCAATTAGTCATATACTTAACTTACGCATTGGTTTACTTAACTTTACTTCTTAGGGTTCGTGTTCTTACACTCTAAGTTTACGCGACCAACTTCCTTTACCGGTTAACGGCTTCATGACATATGGAGATGTCTTACTCAATACATTTATCATCTTAGATGATTTACATTCTTATCTTTAAATTATAACTCTCTTAGGACTCAGCACACATCGTGTCTCTTTTAGTAGTCCATATGGTACTCTGAATGGTTTCCCACAAACAACCAACAAACAAGTTCCCGTCTCATCTACACTGCCCATAACAGTGAGTTAGATCAGTTTCCAGTTTTGT
This sequence comes from Panax ginseng, assembly GCA_020205605.1. Classification (NCBI taxonomy): domain Eukaryota; kingdom Viridiplantae; phylum Streptophyta; class Magnoliopsida; order Apiales; family Araliaceae; genus Panax; species Panax ginseng. Next base: position 98,971,430 of record CM035149.1, on the reverse strand, counting down.
ATATATCTTCGCTCTCTAAAGGAATTGTTTAGCCCAGCTCCCATATGTCAACCATCAAAGGTTACGATTGTACTACAACCTAAATTCATCTTAACTTATTCGAACTATTAAACTATAATGTTCGTTACGTCAATTTCTTATTCCTTATGGCTTTCCGGCAACTAAATGACATACCTCAGGGTTTATTCTTTATCGTCCAAGTCATACAGTCTGTTGTATACTCAGAACGATCATTCAATAATCATTCTACGCATTTATAGTGTTAAGCATTTTATGTTACCTTATTCTTATCTTATAACGTCCGATTCATTCAACTCGGAATGTCATCCAAGTTATAAACATTAACTCGACTTCTTTTACGTTATACGTACTTGTCTTTAATTCAGCTTCTTCATCGTTCCCAGGTTTAATCATTGATCTTCATTACCTTACGGTCAAACCATACACGAAGTGTAGGTTCTATCCGTTTAATATTTACGTACACTTAACCTTTACGACGGTTCAAGTGTTCAACGCTTACATTTCATTCTAACATTCTCCTCTAACTCACATTCGGCTTTCGTTAATCTTATTACTGTTCGCTATGGATTTCTTGATAATTCTTATCTTACTTACTACCTTCGTCAACGTCTAAGTCATACAACCAATGTATACTTAGAACGTTCGCCTGACGTGAATACGATTCACGAGGATCATTTACGTATTCAACATTTACGTTGTTCATCCCTTAATCTCTCATTCAACCTTTATCTAAGGTTTTAATCGCTTTCATTCATTACTATCATCTGAACCCCATGTTCAATATTCTTTCTTAATGTCAAAGCCATACGGTTCGTTGTATGCTAAGACCGATTGTTCATCACAACAACGTTGCGTTCACAGCGTCTAAATGCTTTACATTCATCTCCCATTACCATGTCATAACATCGAAATGTTATTCATTACCCTCGTCAATCAACGTTTAAGGAATCACTATCATAGCAATTCCTCACGTTCATTTATCGTGACTACGGTCCCCGGATATTGGTTCCGCAACATGCATTCACATTCTTTGTCTTTTAATCTCATTTAATCTTTTCATTCAACCTTCATCAAAGGTTTAATACACTTAATTAAGTGTTACATTAGTTGAATTACATGTTCAAATTTCTTTCTTGCACATCCCCGAAAGAAGCGAAAGCAAAAAATTCATTTTCGGGCATTGCCACGCACGTCGGCGTTCTTGGCGCCATGTCCTTCCCCTTTCCTTGCGACTGCGGCATAACTTCAGAAGATGGCGATGTCCCGAGTTCATGACTGGCAGCCTAACCCCCAAGGCACGACTCGCTCTGCGACGCCGAACATGAAACCTAGAAAAATTTTCTAAGTCTTTTACAAGCTTGAGACGCTGACTTCGAAATCTCATATCTTATTCGTTATAACTTGGAACGAGGTCATTCCAAAGTCATTTTCTTCCTTATCTTACGTACTTTGATTACCCATGGACAGAACTTCGTTCTGAATCTGTTAACATACCATTCAATTAGCTTAATATTTGCTCTTCGTTCGTTTTACATTTTTAACGTTCTTCATTCGTTCGTCCGTAATTTGGTCATCCGAACTCGGAACTCGTTAATTCTTGAGTCCACGACTCATGTTTTATACGTTCTCTTACATTCTTATGAAACCCTACACATTCGGGTTCATTTACTAACTTTCTAATTCTCGTTTGTCTTTTACGAAATTTTTGCCATAACTTCGTTATAGCTCCGTTTAATCCGTTCTTCATGAACATTTCTAACGTTCCTAACCAAGAAATAAGCAACTAACTTATACACGATGGTTTTAAACTTGTCCATCAACAACAATTATCTTACGATGGTTTTAAATTTATCAATCAACAATATTCTTCGCGTGTTCCTCGCGTTCTTCGCGTTCTTCATTCGTTCTTCATTTTTAATCGATATTTTGATTAGGATTTTACTTTTTAGAACATCATTCCTTACTTAATTCACCTGCTCATTCATATAATCCACTCGGATTGTTCTAATTCATTACGAATCATACAATTCCTTAAGAAATTTATAAACTAAATTGCTACTTTCTTATTTCTTCTTTTCTCATGATTTCAACCATATAAAATCATTCTAAACATATTTTACTTCTTATTCTCATTAAGTTATGATTTAAACATATAAACTTAAAGAAAATTATCTAGAAGTTAGGTTTTTGGATTACCTTTCTTCAATCTCATTCTGTCGGACAAAGCGTGAACTTGGGCAAGCTTTTCCTCATTCTCTCCCTCTTCAACCAAACTCTATCTCTCTCTCTCAAGTGTTGGTTGAAATTTCAAACCAAACAAATGAGCTTAAGGCTTGTTTATATAGAAAACCAAGGCTAGGGGCGTTTTAGTCATTTCACCCCAAACCTCCTTACTATTCAAAGCTTAAGGGCCAAGTTAACTTAGCCCTCTAGTCTGCTTATCCCTTAAGTTTCGTAGTTCTGTCTTTCGGTTTTCGTCCAACAGTTTTAAAAACTGTGATTCTAGGAATCCAAATATTTTTGGATATTTCGTCTTTCCTTTACCGATTAACTTTTACATATTCTTCGGATCTCCGAAAAATTGAAAAACACTTTTTGGTGTCAAGCGTTTTCCATCACATTTTCACCTAACGTAGCTAAAAAAATGAAAAGTACATAATAGTACTTTTCGTCATTTTTATTTTATCTGATTTCTGCACGTTTTTCGAGAAAAACTTTTATCGGCTTACTTAACTTTTCATGATATATTATCGTCAAATCTTTCGACAGAATGTCATTTCGACATACTGAACTCTTGGAAAGGCTTAGGTTATTCAAACCCTAACCCTTAGGGTTTTGTTGGGTGAATAGTGCCTATTTCGTCTTTTTTTCCGAAAAATTTTTATTTTTGTCTTGAAAATTCTTACTCGTTCAGTCTAGCTCTTGGCCAGAATCCTCCCGATTAATAATCATCCTAGGTTCTAGAACGATTAATAAACACATAGCACAGAATAGTATTAATAAAAATTCATTTTATTAATAACTAATTCTTTAAATCTTAAATTCTGAACAATCCGATATTCCCGGTTGTCACATTCTTCCCCCTTATAAAAATTCCATCCTCGAAATTTCTTAAAACCACACCCATACCCGGGTCATCACATTCACCCCTTCTTCATAGAATTTCGTCCTCAAAATTTTATCTTACTCATCTTCTCAACTTCTCTTCAAGGAAGTTCTTATCTTTCATACATTCCCTACCCTTCATAACTTATCAAGAATCACGAAGTGAAAGGAATAAAAAGAATATAAAGATTCCTTTAAAACATTTCATTCTTTTGCTGAGGGGTCAAATCGACCATGAACTCTTACTAAGTTTAACAGCATTTCACCATAAACCCTTCTTACACGGTAAGTTTACAATCACACAAAAGGTAAACTACCTCTTCCATACGTAGGTGATCAACCCATCGTATAACCCCATTTCAGGGTATGTTCACCTCAGACTTAATCATTAGATTATGTACCAAAACAATTTGGTTCGGCATAACTCTTCAAAGAGTGCTCGATTTTCTGTTAATCATGACATACCATTTGTCTTAGCCAAATCAAGTAGCTTAGACCATACCAATAAATTGGACATCAACTTGAAACATTCGTCTAGTCAAATCAATTGACATCGACTACTTCTTTAAATTCTTTTGCTATAAATCAAAACGTTTTATGACGTCATGATACCGCACTTTTTACAGTATGTTGAGGACTTCATCAATTTATGACTTCATCATTATGCATCATACCATAGTGGTTTGTTGATCCTAAGATCAAATCCAACACCAAGTTCAATTACATTAATAACTCCATCCTTTTACCATCTTTGCATCAAATGCACTGATGATATAAAATTCATTTTGATATTTCAAATTAATTTCTGTCTAGCTGAAACAATTAGCATAGACATACCAAGAATAGTTCTTTTAAAATCCATTGGTTCCAAAAACTGAACCAATTCTTTCATTTTCAAAATGCGCACATCAGCACGATTTCAAGAAACTTCAAAATCTAGCATAGCTAGATGACTTGGAATATCCTATTCTCCATCTTCCTTCATTGTCTTACTTGCGAAAATACATAATCTTCTCTAGCACCTTCAATGCTAAGCCTACTGAAAATAACGTGTTTTCAGTCTAAACATTCCTATACCTTAAATACGGTCCATCAACTTACCACACATTATGAGAGTTCAGAACTTTCCACAATAATATGAGTTTAAGAACTATCCTGCATGCGGACCATAAAGCGCCCATTATTTGAGAAGTTCAAAAATATACCATATAATTATGAGTCACGAACTTTTCATAAGTATGAGTTTCAAGAACTCGCACCTTATCTTATCGTTCTCTACCTATCAAGTATATACATGAGAAAAGATTCACCTTCTCGTCATATACATCTTGATAGCGTGACCAATTTCAATGATTATCACTGTTATAAACTGAGTGGTTGTTACACCCAGCACAAACCTCTGCCCATACAAAGGTTCATACAACACAGCTATCACATGAGTCCTCAATTGAAATCTTACAACTTCTAACTTTCTCTTTACTTAATACAAATTTTCTTTAATTCGTATACTATCCTTTACAACTCAATCTGAGTTCTTCTTCCTGTACTACTTTGTAGTACCATTTATTCATAGCATTAGCTACAAATCATACATCGTTTAACAGTTCATCTGTTACTACGATTTACTATGATCGCGTGGTGATCTCCTTATCCTTCTCTCTACAATTATAGTCTTAGGTACTCATACCTAAGATTTATAACCTATCAGCTCTGATACCAATCTGTAACGCCCCGAAATCCGGTCTATTTTCACATCTTGATTCCATACGTCACGATCTCATCTTCTTCACAACATACATCATTATATAGCTAAATATAACAACATACATCCTCAAATCCCAGGTTCTAAAACCTTATAACCTCTTTCATTACAAATAATGAAAATTACATTATTCTTTACATCTTGTACAAGTGACTTTTATCCACCACCAAGGATACATAATCATTCATTAAACTATTCTATAGTTTAATTTATCATTCTATATTACAAGTCTTCGCTTGATCTTCACGCACATTCATATAATGAATGGTACTTCTTTTGGATACCAATCGGCTTGATTCTTACGGGATCCTTAAGTTCTTCTAACATCGTTCGCTGAAAATGTTTTTATTTTTTTATTTTAAGCAAGTGTGAGCATTCAATTGCCCAACAGGTCATAACAGTTGAACAAACAACTTTAAGAATTCAAACATTCTTTTAAGACTTCAATAACCGAACAAAGGTTATGAAGCAGCTTGAATAATAGGAATAATCTCGATTCATATCATTTTAAAACATTAGTCACATTCACTTTGAAATACTTTTATTCTCTACTTTCTTTCATACACATTCTGTCTGGCTAGAATCAACAACACAGACTTAACAATAATGGTTCATGTATAAATAGAACATTCTCATATTGATCAGTTCAATCACAGAACAGTTCATATCATAGAAACACCAAAGTGTTCAAATTGTGGCACAAGGCCTCATGTATTCTAACACCTTGTAAAAATATCACACATTGCACATAGACAGAACTTCTCAAGTTCAACATATGAGAAGTTTTAGAAACTAGCATTCGTTTGAAATATGAATGAAGTTAGGAAACTTGCCTTACGTACAGCTACAGGTTATAGTTTATGCTGAACTGCTCATTCCAATTCCTATGCAGCACATAAGGAAATAACACATGTACCAATTAGTCATATACTTGACTTACGCATTGGTTTACTTAACTTTACTTCTTAGGGTTCGCGTTCTTACACTATAAGTTTACACGACCCACTTCCTTTACTGGTTAACGGCTTCATGACATACAGAGATGTCTTACTCAATACATTCATCATCTTGGATGATTTACATTCTTATCTTTTTCTTATAACTCACTTAGGACTCAGCACACATCGTGTCTCTACTAGTAGTCCATATGGTACTCTGAGTGCTTTCCCACAAACAACCAACAAACAAGTTCCCGTCTCATCTACACTGCCCATAACAGTGAGTTAAATCAGTTGCCAGTTTTGTATATACCTTCGTTCTCTGAAGGAATTGTTTAGCCCAGCTCCCATATGTCAACCATCAAAGGTTACGATGGTACTACAATCTAAATTCATCTTAACTTATTCGAACTATTAAACAATAATGTTCGTTACGTCAATTTCTTATTCCTTATGGCTTTTCGGCAACTAAATGTCATACCTCATGGTTTATTCTTTATCATCCAAGTCATACAGTCTTTTGTATACTCAGAACAATCATTCAATAATCATTCTACGCCATTTATAGCATTATGCATTTTACGTTACCTTATTCTTATCTTACAACATCCGATTTATTCGACTTGGAACGTCATCCAAGTTATAAACATTAACTCGACTTCTTTTATGTTATACGTACTTGTCTTTAATTCAGCTTCTTCATAGTTCCCAGGTTTAATCATTGATCTTCATTACCTTAGGGTCAAACCGTACACGAAGTGTAGGTTCTACCCGTTTAATATTTGCGTACACTTAACCTTTACGACGGTTCAAGTGTTCAACGCTTACATTTCATTCTAACATTCTCCTCTGACTCATATTCGGCTTTCGTTAATCTTATTACCGTTCGCTACGACTTTCTTGATAATTCATATCTTACTTACTACCTTCGTCAACTTCTAAGTCATACAACCCATGTATACTTAGAACGTTCACTCGACGTGAATACGATTCACGAGGATCGTTTACGTATTCAAGGTTTACATTGTTCTTCCCTTAATCTCTCATTCAACCTTTATCTAAGGTTTTAATCGCTTTCATTCATTACTATCATCTGAACCCCATGTTCAGTATTCTTTCTTAATGTCAAAACCATACGGTTCGTTGTATGCTAAGACCGATTATTCATCACAACAACGTTGCGTTCACAGTGTCTAAACGCTTTACATTCATCTCCCATTACCACGTCATAACATCGAAATATTATTCATTACCCTCGTCAATCAACGTCTAAGGAATCACAATCATAGCAATCCCTCACGTTCGTTTATCGTGACTACCGTCCCCGGATATTGGTTCCGCAACATGCATTCACATTCTTTGTCTTTTAATCTCGTTTAATCTTTTCGTTCAACCTTCATCAAAGGTTTAATACACTTAATTAAGTGTTACATTAGTTGAATTACATGTTCATATTTCTTTCTTGCACATCCCCCAGTAATTGAGTAGTAAAAATTTCATTTCTGGGCGTTGCAGCGCCATGTCCTTCCCTTTCCTTTCGGCTGCATAACTCAAGAGTGAATCGATGTCCCGAGTTCGCCGCAAATTGCTAACCCCAAGGCACGATTTCGTACTGCTGACCTTGAACATGAAACCTAGAAAAATTTTCTAAGTCTTTTACAAGCTTGAGACGCTGACTTCGAAATCTCATATCTTATTCGTTATAACTTGGAACGAGGTCATTCCAAAGTCATTTTCTTCCTTATCTTACGTACTTTGATTACCCATAGACAGAACTTCGTTCTGAATGTGTTAACATACCATTCAATTAGCTTAATATTTGCTCTTCGTTCGTTTTACATTTTTAACGTTCTTCGTTCGTTCGTCCGTAATTTGGTCATCCGAACTCGGAACTCGTTCATTCTTGAGTCCACGACTCATGTTTTATACGTTCTCTTACATTCTTATGAAACCCTACACATTCGGGTTCATTTACTAACTTTTTAATTCTCGTTTGTCTTTTACGAAATTTTCGCCATAACTTCGTTATAGCTCCGTTTAATCCATTCTTCATGAACATTTCTAACGTTCCTAACCAAGCAATAAGTAACTAACTTATACACGATAGTTTTAAACTTGTCCATCAACAACAATTATCCTACGATGGTTTTAAATTTGTCCATCAACAACATTCTTCACGTTCTTCGCGTGTTCCTCGCGTTCTTCGTTCGTTCTTCATTTTTAATCGATATTTTGAATACGAATTTTACTTTTTCTTGGAATTTGATGTTATAGAACACCATTATTTACTTAATTCACCTACTCATTCATATAATCCACTCGGATTGTTCTAATTCATTACGAATCATACAATTCCTTAAAAAATTTATAAACTAAATTACTACTTTTTTATTTCTTCTTTTCTCATGATTTCAACCATATAAAATCATTCTTAACATATTTTACTTCTTATTCTCATTAAGTTATGATTTAAACATATAAACTTAAAGAAAATTATCTAGAAGTTAGGTTTTCGGATTACCTTTCTTCTTTAATCTCATTCCGTCAGACAAAGCGTACACTTGGGCAAGCTTTTCCTCATTCTCTCCCTCTTCATCCGAACTCTCTCTCTCTCTCTCTCAAGTGTTGGTTGAAATTTCAAACCATACAAATGAGCTTAAGGCTTATTTAAATAGAAAACCAAGGCTAGAGGCGTTTTAGTCATTTTGCCCCAAACCTCCTTACTATTCAAAGCTTAAGAACCAAGTTAACTTAGCCCTCAAGTCTGCTTAGCCCTTAAGTTTCGTAGTTCCGTCGTTCGGTTTTCGTCCTACAGTTTTAAAAACTGCGATTCTCGGAATCCAAATATTTTTGGATATTTCGTCTTTCCTTTATCGATTAACTTTTACGTATTCTTCGAATGTCCGAAAAACTAAAAAACACTTTTTGGTGTCAAGCGTTTTCCATCACATTTTCCCCTAACATAGCTAAACAAATGAAAAGTACATAACAGTACTTTTCGTCATTTTTATTTTATTTGATTTCTGCACCTTTTTTGAGAAAAACTTTTTCGGCTTAATTAACTTTTTACGATATATTATCGTCAAATCTTTTGACAGAATGTCATTTCGACATACCAAACTCTCGAAAAGGCTTAGGTTATTCAAACCCTAACCCTTAGGATTTCGTCAAGTGAATAGTGTCTATTTTGTCTTTTTTCCCAGAAATATTTTGTTCCCAAATTTTTATTTTCGTCTTGAAAATTCTTACTCGTTCAGTCTAGCTCGTGGCCAGAATCCTCCCGATTCATTTTATTAATAACTAATTCTTTAAATCTTAAATTCTGAACAATCCGATTTTTCGGGTTGTCACATTATTTATGATTGAAATTAATTTTTCTGAAAGTCAATCTTCTACTTTGGTATTGGATACCGGTTGTGGTTCTCACATATGTAATAATATGCAGGGACTGGTCAGAAGTAGAAAGTTGAGCAAGGATGAAGTCGTCCTACGAGTGGGAAATGGAGCAAAGGTTGCTACATTAGCTGTAGGAACTTATTATTTAGCACTGCCTACAGGCAAGTTCATTAATTTAAATAATTGTTATTTTGTTCCAAATATCATTAGAAACATTATTTCTATCTCTGTATTGGATATGGATGGTTTTAATATTATAATAAAGAACAATAGTTTTTCTATTTATAATGATAATGTTTTATATGGTGTTAGTAATTTGCGAAATGGACTTTATATACTTGACTTGCATGAAAATATACTTCAAATTGAACAAACTAAGAAAAGGAAAAGTGATGATGTTAATTATACCTTCATGTGGCATTGTAGACTCGGTCATATTAATTAAACAAGATTATCCAAGTTGCGTAAAGATGGGCTCCTAAAGCTATCGGATTATGAATCATATCCAACTTGTGAATCTTGTCTCATGGGCAAAATAACTAAATCTCCTTTTAGTGCAAAAGGAGAAAGAGTTACAGAGTTGTTAGCGTTGGTACACACAGATGTATGTGGACCTATGACAACGACTGCACGAGGTTGGTACTCTTATTTTATTACATTCACTGACGATCACTCAAGATTTGGATATGTGTATTTAATGAAATACAAATCGAATCATTTGAAAAGTTCAAAGAGTTGAAGTGAAGTAGAAGCAACCTGGTAAGAGTATTAAGATTCTTCGATCTGATCGAGGAGGAGAATACTTAAGTGGTGAGTTTCTCAATTGTCTCAAAGAAAATGGTATAATCTCACAATGGACTCCACCAAGGACGCCACAAATGAATGGTGTATCTGAAAGGAGAAATCGAACATTGTTGGACATGGTTCGATCCATGATGAGCTTTACCGACCTTTCAGTTTCCTTCTCGGGATATGCCCTAGAATCGGTCAGCATACCTACTTAATAAAGGTACCTACAAAATCATCCCCAAGACCCCATATGAGTTATGGGCGGGGAGGAAACCAAATCTTAAGCATGTTAAGACTTGGGGTTGTCCAGCTTATGTCAAAAGGTTTGAAAACGATAAGTTACAGACTAGATCTGACAAATGTAGATTTCTGGGATACCCTAAAGAAACATCGGGGTATTATTTCTATCATCCAACTGATCAAAAGGTGTTTGTTGCGAAACATGTTGCTTTCTTGGAAAAGGAGTTTATCCTTGAAGGGGTCAGTGGGAGTAAGATATATCTTAAAGAGGTTCAAGAACCACAAAATACTACAGATCAAAGTGAGGTACCTAACCAAGTAGAGATTCCTTCTGTACCACACCCTATTCATAAATCTAGAAGAGTACCAAAGTTACCTGAAAGGTATGGACTTGTCATAGAGGATGACAATGAGGTACGCATCATAGATGATGATGATCCATTGAATTAAAAACAGGCTATGAGTAATAAAGACTCAGAGAAGTGGCAAGAAGCCATGAAATCTGAGATGGACTCTATGTATGAGAACCAAGTATGGACTTTGGTTTCACCACCTGAAGGCATTAAGCCTATTGGGTATAAATGGGTCTTTAAAAGAAAGACTGGAGCAGACGGCAAGGTAGAGACCTATAAAGCCCGACTGGTCGCAAAATGTTTCAAACAAAGACAAGGAGTTGACTATGACGAAACCTTCTCACCATTAGCAATGCTGAAGTCCATTCGGATTTTGCTTACGATTGCAGCTTACCATGACTACGAAATCTGGCAGATGGACGTGAAAACGGCCTTCCTCAATGGGAAACTTGAGGAAGATGTGTATATGACACAACCAAAGGGATTTTCTTCAAAGGTTGGAATAAATCAAGTCTGTAAGCTACAACGATCCATTTATGGATTGAAGCAAGCTTCTCATAGGTGGAACATCCGTTTTGATGAGACAATCAAAGAGTTTAATTTTATCAAAAATGAGGATGAACCATGTGTGTACAAAAAGTTTAGTGGGAGCACTGTTTCATTCCTTGTATTATATGTTGATGATATATTACTGATAGGGAATGATATTCCTATGCTACAATCAATTAAAATCTTGTTATCTAAACACTTCTCCATGAAGGACTTGGGAGAAGCGTCCTAAATTTTGGGAATAAAGATCTATAGAGATAGATCTAAAAGGATGCTTAGCTTGTCCCAAGGAACGTACATTAACTCGATGCTAAAGAGGTTTAGCATGGAAGATTCCAAAAGAGGTCTCATGCCGATGAGCCATGGAATACATCTCTCCAAGAAACATGCCCCAAACACACCTTAAGGAGAGAGACCATATGAGTAAGATTCCTTATGCTTCAGCAATAGGATCTATCATGTACGGTATGATATGTACTAGACCAGATGTCGCTCATGCACTTAGTGTAACAAGCAGATATCATTCGAATCCAGGAGAAGAACACTAGAAGGCAGTGAAAAATATCCTAAAGTACTTAAGAAGAACTAAGGATGTATTTCTTATCTACGATGTGTCTGAATTAAAACTAGAGGGCTTCACAGACTCAAGTTTTCAAACAGACCAAGATGACAGTAAATCCGTTTCGGGGTATGTGTTTACCTTAAATGGTGGCGCAATGAGTTGGAAGAGTTCCAAAGAGCAAACAGTTGCTGATTCAGTGACAAAGGCAGAGTACATAGCTGCAAGTGAAGCTGCAAAGGAAACTGTTTGGATGAAGAAGTTCATTACCGAACTTGGTGTGGTTCCTAGCATTACGGGACGGTGCCTTTTATTCTCGTGACAACACTAGAGTCATTGCAGACAAAGCTAAGGAACCTGTGTCTCATCGTAAATCCAAACACATGTTGCGGCGATTTCATTTGATCAGAGAGATCATTGAAAGAGGAGACGTCACCCTGGAGCGTGTGGACTCTCAAGACAATATTGCATATCCATTTACTAAAGCGTTAACATAACAAATAGTTTGATCGTCACTTAGAGAAGATGGGTATGAGATACCACCACGATTGGCTTTTAGTGCAAGTGGGAGATTGAAAGTAGTATGCATACAAGCCAATCATTATGATGATAAAGCATATACTTTGTAATCAATCTTATTTATTTATTAATAAAAGAATTATTTATTAAAGGCATTTATTATCTACATGGTGTTTGTTTTTTAATAATATGTGATAAACTCATAGTTTTAAGCAATGCTTTTAGAATCATGATGAGATCATGCTAATGAGATCTAAATTCTTAGATAGCTTAAAACTAAAATGTTCCCAATCAATGGATTACTAAATAGGGATTAGTGAATCTGGATAGATTGGTACGACGTCGTTCTTGCTCATTGGATGAGGATGATTGATCTCATGATCATTTGTGTAGAGACACTAAAGCAAGTATGTAGGTGCTTATTAGAGAATAAGTTCACTGAACGTGACTCGCTAAGGAATACCTAATGGAGTTTTACTTGCCTATCAATAGGAATTCCTGTAGTGATAGTAGTACAAATGATCCTTAGACTTGAGATCATCATAGTATCTTATATATAATGAATTACACTTTGACTTATTCCTTAAGACTCTTATAGTATATCAAAGGGTATGCTTGGGTGTAATAAGTTATATATGAAGACAGTGAATGATCAATAAATAATCTACCACTTCTAGTAAAAGAAGAGAAATGTCCTATGTGATTCGATAAATGACAACCCAGGAATCCTTGGCCAACGTGGAATAAAATTAGAAAGTAGTTTCTAATTTGCATTCATTAGGAGTTGTGCATTTAGAAATCGAAATACATAAAATTAAATAAAATAAGACTTGACAGTAATTTCATGTCTTATATTTAATTGGGACATTGTATGGTGGAAGGATTGAATTGTACGGTAACTATTAACTCAAAGGTTCTTTTATGATTAATGTTAAAATCTATATTATCTGGAAAGTCGTTGATCGCTAGGGAGGCTTATCCCTATTGTAGAACAAATATTATTTATTTAAATAAATTAATCGTTTAATTTATTTATTTAAATAAGATTAGAATTGTTCTAATTGATTTATTCACAACCGGTTTAATATGGAGAACCTAAAGGGTCACACCATAAAAGGAAGAATAATTATTTAAGAAGTTAATGGCATAATCGTAATAATTTGTTAAGTATATTTAATTTAATTTATGATGATAGAATAAATTAAATAGCTTAATATTTATTATTTAATATTTTAGAAATATTAAATATAAATTAATAAGAGGAGTCTTATTAATATTATTACAATTATTATTATTTTAATTTCTAAAAGAGTTTAGAAATTAATTTAATATAAGTACTCTCATTTATTCCTAATAGGATTAGGAGAGAAAATTAGTTAAAGGAGTTTAATTAATTATCTCTAATAAGATTAGAGAGCTCATTTAATTAAAAGAGTTTAATTAAATAAATAATACCTTATTTTAATTAAATAGGGTTACTTGATATCTTTATAAGAGGAGTCTTATATCAGATATCTAATATACGTAATTCCAATAGTTGGAGAGTACGCCTCCTTTTCTATAGAGATAGAAAAAACTAGGGTTTGAGCCAATACACCCTTCTTCTTGAAAATTCTTCTTCCTTGGTGGATCACCTCTAGAGGTCATACACTTGGGTGGCTTACATTGATCAAAGAAAAGAATCTACCCGGAGATTCAAGGAGATCGCGGAGAAGTAGGAGGTGAACTCGTACCTGTGGAAGCTCGTATCTATAAGGGTATGATTCCATAACTTCTTGTTCTTCATTTTAATTAATAATAAGCATAAAGAATGATCCAGGTAATTGGTTTGTGAAAAATTTTAAAATCTAATTTTACTTTGCTTCCGCTAATTTTGCAATTTGATTGCTACTTTGATTTTCACAAAACCTTACAGCTAACAGGCGAGTTAGAAGGTGAAGTGAGAGATAAGAAGGTTAGGATGGACAGGATAAAGTACGCATTTAAGTCAGCACATGGGAGGTTCCAGCATAGGGTGTTTCACTTTCCACGTGAGGAGTACCGGTCTAGACATACCATAAGTCGTGGACTGGTGTTGGAGATGGCAGATGAAGAACATGAAGACGCCATTAGGTGGGGTCTTTGGTCGAGAAATATTCGTTTTAACAGAGAATATTCGTATGACGGCACAATCATTGGTGGAACCCACAACGGAAGTATTGTCGGAGTTAGAAAATAACAGAAATATCTTTTTATAAAAATAACGGCGAAAGTTTTACTGTTAAACTGTTGAAATACCCGGTGGTAAAAGTATAGTAATACACGTGGTTGCATAGTAGCACACAGTATTGTACATTATCTTTAATTATTGATGCTTACGTGAGTAATCACTCAGTTTTATTCAATTATTGCTACAGTAATTGCTGCATAATATCTCTCATATTATTGATTCAATTATTGTCACAGTATCATTTGTATAATATTTTATATTATTAAATCAATAATTAAGACGACAAAGTTATTCATATTATTATTTGTATTATTAACGATGTCTAGAAAGTTCTGTCGAGAAAAGGGGTTTGGTCACCTAATTGCGCGCCAATAGAGAGAAATCCTTATTGGAAAGCCCCCTCTTTCCTGGGAATGATCTGGTTGTTAAATATTATGAGTTATAATATTAATGATAAATACGTTCGTGTTGATTAAAGATGAAATTGATATTTCCATTGTGTTGGGATTATTAGTGTTAGTGAAAATCGACATTTATTTCGATAATAATTTATTTTTGGATGTTAAATTGACCAATCGGGTAATTAATCGGATAAATGAGCAATTAATTGCTATTAGTTCACATGCATATAACTATTCGTTCATATGAATGGAACTATTGATTCACATGCATGTACTATTGATTCACATGCATGTACTATTAGGGGAGATGGTGCAAGTTTGATAATACTTGTAGGAATAAATTAAAAATGGAGGAAAAGATGAAGGTACTATACTTTAATAATTCGAGCCCCAAAATGTGCAATTATCGAAACTATGTTTTCCTATAAATAGAAGCTCATTATTCTCTCATTCTTACCAATTCACTAAGACTCACAATAGCAATTATAGAGAGAGAAGCTATAGAGAGAAAGAAGAAGAGTATTCTACTACTTCACTATTGCAGTATCCATCCTTCTACTAAGGTAATGGGTATTATTTCTTTCGTATTCGTAAGGGATATTATTTTTGTTCAATATCCGTATGAAATAATATTTTCTTCTATACTCTGTAGTATGTAAGTAATATTATTTCGTTTTAAATTCTGAATTTTACACGCATTTTGTTAAAGTATTGCTTCTATACTCCGTGAAATTAGTAGAATATCCTTGAAATTTGCGCTTCATCTAGTATCGTTTCACAAGGATATTTTTCTGAACATTCTTGTTAAATTTTAAGCTTTTCATGTCGGAGTACTATTCATGAGTACTATTCATTTATACGGTACTATTCATATGTATGGTACTATTCATAGAGTACTATTCATGGGCACTATTCATAAATACAGTATTATTCATAAATACGGTACTATTCATAAAATACTATTCACGGGGTACTATTTATGAAGTACTATTCACGGGGTACTATTCACAAAGTACTATTCACGAAATACTATTCACTTGGGTAATATTCACCCGGAGTACTATTCATGACAAACATTAATTTCTTTTCAGTCCAAATCATTTTTGATACAATATTATTCTTGAATTTTACTCCAAAAATCAGTATCATGTTGACAATTTGGACATTATTGAATTCTTGATAAATTAAATTATAAATCTTTAAAATTTATCATTGTTTTCATTTAATTGAATTCTTATATCATTGTCATCATCCTCATGTTTATATTGTGATGAAAGTCATCTTTGGCCGTAGTGCATAGATATATGGACTGTTGATTGGTATGATTATGACCAGGGATTATTTGATATAATCATGACCCGTAATGTTACAAATGATATGGTAAAAGTCCTCATTGGCCCGTAGTGTATTGATGGACAGATGTTTGTGTGATCATGACCATGCGTTCTCTTCGGCCAAGGGTGCAAAGATGAATTGTTATTTGGCATGATCATGACCATTGGTGAAAACACGAATATCATTGGCCCGTAGTACATGGATAATTCGTGGTCGTGATACTAATGAATATCCTTGGCCCGTAGTGCATGGATAATTCAGTGATGTGGTTTATTTATTAAGTTGAGTCTCAGCGATAAAATTGATGATAAACTTTTAAATCATAGAAGATAGTAGATATCATGCTCCACTTGACTCTTCTAATGGATTGCTTATTCCGCTGCAGTTGTTGATCTAAAACTTATTGTCTATTGTATTTTATCAGTTGTTATAATGTTGAAGGCTAACGATAATTTATTATGCATTATCTTAGTCATAATATTTTTTATTGGGCTAGTTGAGCTCACCCTTTTCTTTCATTGTTCTCTTCAGGAAATGAGAATATAACTGGGACTAGTCGGGGAACGGAGTGATGGTCCGAGATGGTGGCTATAGTAGTCCTCACTATTCTATGAAATAGTGTAATAATAAATGTAATGAGGACTCTATTGAGTTTGGATATTGTCTAGAAGACAATATCTGTATTAAAACTCACAGCTACGCTTTTTATCATATTGTATAATTAAGTTGTATTTAAATTTTGCACCATGTATTTGGCGACCTAAGATGGGTGATGTATACCTATTTTGGGGGCGTCACACTTACCTCTCAGGCCTAACTTCCTATGCTAATGAGAAGTGTTGTGCACATAAGCCACTGATCCCCAAAGCCGCATTCCGCCCAATTCGGGCTTTCTACCGGTCCACATTTCATATGGGGTGGACTGGACTGATTTTGAAGGCACACGATTAAGTATGTATGTCTTAGTCAATAATGCATCACCCCAATAGGAGATAAGCAAATTTGTTTGTGCCATCATAGACCTAACCATGTCTAATAATGTTCGGTTCCTCCTCTTCGCCACACTATTTTGTTGCGGAGTTCTAGGGATTGTCAGTTGCCTGATTATCCCTTTTTCCTCACAAAGTTCTCTAAACTGATCGGACAGATACTCGCGGCCTCGGTCAGTTAGAAGTGCCTTAACACTTTTATCTAACTGATTCTCGACCACAATCAAATAATGTCTAAAGCAATCTAATGCCTTAGACTTATGAGAGATCAAAAAAGTGTACCCGATGCGCGTATAGTCATCTACCATTGTGAGAAAATATGAACATCCATGCCTTTCTTTCACATTCATAGGGCCACAGATATCTGAGTGAATAAGTTGAAATGGTGTTTCTACCCTAGTGGCTTTATCGAATGTTTTTCTAGTTGATTTTCCTGACCAACAATGTTCACATATGGGTAGATTGACTTTAGCGAGTGAGCCTAAAAGACCTGCTCGAGCTAACCTAGCCATTCTATTTTGTCCAATATGGCCTAATCTGGCATGCCATTAAATTGAACCATCATGATCATTTTCAACAAGTAAGGAATAATAATCACTACTATTACTGCTAGAATTAATAGTATCCAAAATCATAAAACCATTCATCATAAAACCATATCCAAAAACATTCGTCCCATGCAAAATTATTACAGAATTATTCTCAAAACTAACAGAATAGCCTAAACAAAGTACTGATAAAACAAAAAATAAATTCTGTCAGACATCCGGCGCATAAAGTACATCATAAAGGATCAATGCTGATCATTCTCGCATTTCCAGTTTGGAAGTGCCAATGCCTAGCACATCTACACTGGAATCGTTCCCCATGAATACTTTTCTGCCAGCCGGAACTCGGCGGTATTCCACGTTCCACTCCGATCTTTAGCTATGTGGTCTGTTGTTCCGGAGTCTACAATCCACATATGGAAAGAATGAGCAACGAATGCAGTGGAAGGCACTAAACACATAGCTTGATCAAGACAATTGAGTACCTGCTTTGGCTTAGTGCACTCACGAGCGAAGTGTCCTGCCGTGCCACAATTACAACAAATCAACTTGGCCTTGTCCTTCTTGCCAGAACTACGTTTACTTCTATTCTTCTTGGAAGTACCAGCCTCTGTTACCTTCTGAGGCGCATAAACAGTGGCAATCTCTATTAGTCGAGCCTTTAGGCGTTCATTCTCTAGTCGTTCAGTCTTTAAACTCTCAGCCTCTAGCTGCTCAGCTTCTAAGCGCTCAAGGTAATGAAAAATATCTTTCAAAGATTTAATATTTTCATCTTGAACTATGTTAATCTTGAGATTATTCCAATTGATGGGAAATGAAGCGAATCCTTTGCCTCGAATTTGTTGTTCATCTGACAAAGGGTTCGGCAGTAGACTCCTAACGCTTCAATCATATTCGACATACCCTGAAGATGTTCTCTAAATGTGTGTTCATCTTTCTTCGTATAACTATCGAATTTGGTAATTAAGAGATGCAACCTAGCCATGTCCATTTTCTTTTGAGAAAAGAAAGAGGGAGAATCTTATTAGAGATATTCGAGTAGTTCACCACAGTATATAAATCATCTTTGCCGCATGAACCAAATTAACATAAAAATAATAGGACATAAATATAAAAGGGAGACTTCGCTAGGCTTAGGAATCACAATTCGTATAAATGTCTAATTATTTAAATTTAATTTTTCAGCGCACAAGAAGTATAATTTAGGAAATAATTTAATTAAATTACTACAACCTAAATCACTCCCACTAGGAACAGGGGTATATATGTAATTACAGCATAATAATTTAATTCCAAGTACTAACAATTAATATTCCAAAAATATTAACAAATGGAATTAAATAATAGGCATTATTACTCGATTAATATACCAAGTATGCTATAAAAACTTTAAAATGCATCCAAAAATTTTTCTACAGTATATTAACATTATAAAACATTACTGTCATTTTCTGGAATTTATTTTGATAATTTTGCTAATTATCACAATTAATTAATCAATGCACAAATAGTTGGAAATTAACCAAAGATATCCAAATCTGTTAATTTCTTCCAAAAAATTTATAACAATAGCTTAACATCATAAAAGGATAACTATAATTTTCTGGAATTTTCTGATAATCATGCTAATTATCATAATTAATAAACTATTGCACAATTAATTGGAAATTAACCAAAACTATACAAAATAGATAATTTCCTTCTAAAAAAATTACAACAGTAACTTAATATCACAATATAGTCACTGAAATTTTCCTGGAATTTTTATGATATCTTTGCTAATTTTCATAATTAATAAGCCATTAATTAATAGTTAGAAAATTAACCAAAAATATCCAAAACAGTCAATATTTCTAAATTCCAGTATAATAATTAATTATATGTCAATAATTAATTTTTATTATTTTTTTAGAATTTAATAGTCACTGTTACTATTTTTAAATTAATTTCCATGCTAAAAAAAATTAATAAATCTATTTTTGGAAATTAAATATAAAAAATTTGTCAAAGCGGGTCAGAACTGCAGGTCAGGCGCTGGTCGTCTTCAACCTCCAGCTACCAAAATTTACAGAAATGCTATTTCGTGACTAAAATTTTAAGAAGCCATATCTCACTCTATATAACTCCGATTTAGGCCCATAATATATCGTTGGAAAGCTTACAACGAGTACTACGCATACATAGAAAAATCAATCGAATCGGACGATCAAAGAAAAAGTTATGGCTATTCAAAGAAGACTGTTTGCAAACTAGGGTTTCAAATTATTTTTAAATTAATTATCCAATTAACCCCAAATTATGCAGATCATATACACTATAAGTCTATAATATACTGCATTATTAGCCCCTAACATTTAGTGTATCTAAGATTGCCGTTAATGATGTTTTCAAGCTTTTTAAACATGCAATCATGGCATATATAAAGTGTAACTATTCCATACAAGGCATACATGAGATCGTTAAACCTTGCTCTGATACTAATGAAGGGTTTTTAATATGCATGTTATTCATATTTACACATAATTAGGAGAATCAAAGGCATACCTCTTGAAGCGTGATTAAGTCTTTGATGCGGAAAATCTCCTGTCGTTCCTTTAACCCAACGGCAGCTCCGAACTACGAACGAGAATGAATCACTGATTCATGGTACGTAACAATTAGGGTTTGGTCTCGATATTGGGGGCGGCACTGTATATTTGGCCAACTGAATGATATTGTGCATTCTTTTTGATCGACTGAGGACGAATGGGTATTTAATACAAGAGTGGTTAAACCACTTCCCCACGATTAGTCAATCTCATGTTCAATCCCACGTTCTCTAACCCAAATGGGTCGGATCTTTCAAGGACGTCCCAATTGGATATCCATAATCCAACACTATTTATCACTGAACTTAAAATAATATTAAAAGTCTCATATTTATCAAGTATGTCTAGTAGGGTAAATGCCGACTTTACATACAAACGATTTTCCTTAAAATCAATTTTTTTAATATGAAGAGACATAATAATAGACTCGAATTCAACAAAGCATATGAAAAAATATTGACACATCAGACACACGCTTGTAGAATTTAAGTTGCAATATTTATATTTAGCCTTAATAAATAGTGTTATATATTGTACCTTATTTTATATTTTTGAGACTTATTATTTATCATATTTGAGTTTGATAAAACTCATTTGTAGATGTAATTTAAGTAAGTATAAAAGATGTAACTTAATGTCCTAGAGAATGAGAGTAATTCATTTGGTTCAAGTTGGAATCATATGACTTGTGTTTATCAATGACTTAAATGAAACATTTAATAAGGTGCAAGTTGTTTGTAAAAACTAATTTGTCTTAGTTCTTATAATTAATAAATGATTACTAGTTGCTTTATAAGCATAAGAGGTGTAATCTTATTTAATTATGTGAAACAAAAGAAACTCTCCATTTTTCTATTTAAATTACATTATTATTAATAATTTGTAACTTACATCATTATGACTAATGTGTAACTTACAACATATTATATCTATAATAATGTGTAATTAAAATAGATATATATATATATATATATATATATATAATAGTTGTTACTATTATATATGTATACATATATATCTATATGTGTAGATATATGAAGAGATATACATATATGAGGAATGCAGTATACTTACATGAGAAGAAGAAAGCTTGCACATGAAATTCTCTCTTCTTTCAGTTAATTTTTTCAATAAACATACAACGTTCACAAAGAAATATTCGACTGGAATATTTGTGAATTGCTATCACAAAATTGTTCAACTTCAAAATATAATTTGACATATATCCTGGAAGTATATCGCCTGTAATTCATAGCAAATCATTCGCGATGAGGGTGATAAAAACCTTAAAGATAGGAATTACCCGTATCATATTTTTCGATTATGACTACAAAACTACGATTCTAACAAATGGAGTATCTAGATGTAGTCTAAAAGATGATAGTACTTTGTTAGTTATGTTTAGATTTGAGCAAATAGGGATAATGATTGAGTTGGCAAAAAAAAAGGATTAGGCAAAGATGCATGAGGCTAGGGAATGGCCATATCATTTGTCAACTTGTGACTTATAAAACAAGGCATGTGTGCTCTGCGTACCAAATGTGGTCTTCTTACATTCTTGTTCTTTTCCTCTTTTAAGTTGGAGAATAAATTATACTATAAGGGTAATGTTAGGATTGTCCGATTTTTTGTCCTAAATAATTTTCAAATATTGTGTAATTGAATATTTTAATTTAAAAGGAAATTAGGATTTGATAATCCGTATAATTAATTAAACAATTTTGCGGTCGTAAATAATTATTACACAATTTATCACTACAATTCAAATTAGGAAATTGATATTTTCACATAATTTTTTGATATTTTCACATGAAAAGTGTCGCTATAGATGTATAGTGACGATTTTCATGAAAATATCTAAAAGTCATGTGAAAATATCAATTTTCTTCAAATTAATATCTTGATTTTTCTTTCTAAATTTACCTACATGTTACTATTGAATAGTGTAGAACACTTATTTTACAGGTCATCCTTATATAATTTATTCCCTTTACTTTAATATCGGCACCTCACAAATTGTTACATCATTATCAAAAAAACATATTCGTCCTTCACATTTGTTTGTTAAAGGCACCCTTTTCCTCAAATGCCTCTATTTTCATAATTGACATCCCTATATGAAAATGGTGTATTTGTTAAAAGGAATCAATAAATCCATTTTACATAAGTGAAAATATATTTAGCGACACTTTTATAATTATTTTAGTGATATTTAAAATTTTAAACTAGATTTATTGCCCTAACAATATCAACTTCCTTTATATTTGTTTAGTTGCACTTCCCTGTAGAACAAAAATAAGCTTTAATTTAACATTATGATAAAGTGCAAATAGTTATAAATGGAGTGTATTTATCATCGCCTTAATTTGAAAAATAAATAAATAAATCTTTGGATGCCACTGAATAAATACACTTTATATTTTATTAGTTACATTTCTTTGTACGTAGAACAAAATCAACTTTAATTTAGCTATATGATAAACTGCAGATGACTAGACATTCATACCCAAAAAAAAGGGAGAGAGAGAGAGAGAAAAATACCCTACTTTTATTAAACAATCATAATTACTAGTATTCCATTTGTGTATCAAATAAAGTTCCCAAGCATTATTAGGGTTGAATTGATTGCTTTGTCATGGTGTTATATACTTGTATGGACTTAAGTGTAGAGGGACCAAAAGACCTTGCATTATATGATGATATTATGGAGACCACAAATTGAAGTTAGATAATGGGAAATAAAGCTAAAAAGTAGCTGTAAAATTCATAGAATCTAGAACTAGATCCCAAATCCGACATTGAGGCATGTATTTGGTTCATTTATAGTATGTTTTTAGAATTATGTATTGAACTTTGAGTCCAACTACTTATTGTAAAATGTTAGTACGTGATTCTCTATAGGCGATTTTATAATAGATAGTATTTAAAGTTATTTATCTTATTTCAACCGTACTTCACATTATATCTCAATTACTCATAATTGTGATGTATTTATATTTATAAATATATAAAAATTAAGAATAATTATATTTTAATTTATTCTATCTTATTAAGTACATACAATGAGATATGTAGGAATTAATTAAGAATGACTCCACCATAATTTATTATATCTTATCACATAAATTTTTACGTTGAACACATTTCAACTTCGTTACATATTTGTCAACATGTATATCATTTCCCTTTTTCCTTGAACTTTTTATCTCCTTATTTTCTTCACTCTTTTTTTTTGTTATTGAGATGAACTATGACATCAATTAGGTTTTTGCGTGTAATCCAATGTTTTGAACTTTATTTGGATGTTCAAAACGTGAGGGGAAAGTGTAAAGTAATTCAATAGATTTTAATGGAAAAATTCAGTTTTATATATATAAGTCATAACTATGTAGCAACAATTACAATTTGTGAAGTTAACCAAAGCTAATTTATTTGAGAATTGAGATTATCTTAGCCATTTAAATTTATTTTTACTACATGTTAATCATGTATGGAGTGAAATTGAATGGAAGATGTATCGAATATATGGTGTTAGAATATAAGATCAATTAAACAACAATCTCACATACAAAATAGAGAATAACAGAAACTAAGAACACATCATATATTCAGGGGCGAAACTACCTTAGAAGTTATAGGGTCAATTAACCCTATTAGAAAAAAAAAAAATTTATAATATATGATAAATTTAGAAGAAATTTAAGTGTAATGAATAAATTGATCACACTGAAATTTTATAAATTTTTTAATATACAGGGTCAAATTGAATTTTTTTTATAACTTTCTCAATTCCATATTACTTCTACTCATGTATGCATCTTCCTCTAATATTTTTAAAATAAATAATAATCTAATTTATATTTTTTTATAACATAAGACATTTAAATATTTATTAACAAATTTACGATTAGAAAAGCGTATTAGGGGGGGTATATATATATATATATATATATATATATATATAATGATATTACTTGTTATATTAACAATATTATAACAAAATATATGTTTTACATATGAAACTGGCCAAAAAACATAAAATTATCTTTAAAAAATTGGCTCGGAAGCTGTGCGCCCGAACTCCCGCCAAATTATTTATAGCATCCCCAAAATTTTGACCCTACTAGATAAAAATCTTAGCTTCGTCAGTGCATATATCCAAGTTCACCAATTTGACTAATACTGTTTGTCTAATATATTCATTTGATGTCAGACACGTTTTACAATAATTAACCCACCAAACAATATTTTTATAATAATTAGACTCTCGATTACCCTGTCATAATGGGTATCAGTAGGATCAGTAGAAGTCACACATGACAAATATATATTAGCATTAACATTTTTGAAAAAAGGCAAAATAATTTTATTTCTAAAAAGATCAATAACCCAAAAGGGTGGGATTATGACTACTATATTTATAAAGTTTGATTTCTATTTATAAGCATGCTTATTTATTAATAATTTGTATAGAAAAAAGAGAAGTGACTTTTCTTGGTGTTGTTGTTTGGATATTTTATGAGTTTTAAGAAGAAATGATAAGAAAATTGGCAAACTGACTTCACAAAAGAATCTCTCTAAAAGTGAAACTGAAATGATTTTTTTTCTGTGATGGAGAAAATTACACTCCATCGAACCAAAAAAAGCAGACCAAAAATGATCAAACTATAACGACGATTTTTTTGTTGTTATAGCATAAAAAATCCGAATATATCTAAGGCGACAGTTCGAATCATCGCTATAGCCCAGAAAGCCATCGTTATATCCTAGTTCGTCTTTGGTTAATTTTTTTTATTTTTTTAAACAAATTTTCCATGTGTGTGAGAGAGAGAGAGAGGTGAAAGAAGGAAAATAGGAAGGGATTAGACGTCCCACAAAATTTCCCTCTTGCATGAGTGAGAGATATATTTTCTTGAAAAAATACCATTTTTCAAGAAAATAATATTTACCAAACATAGAATTCCCTCTTAGAGATGAAACAAACAAGGACACGTACTTAAAACAAGTAAGACGCGTGGTATTTTTCAAAAACAAGTGATCCTATGAATGGCGAAAAAAATAGTTATTTGTGTTGAATAAACATAGAGCTCTTTTATACGGATAAAAATTTAAATATGAGTGTATTTAAATTTTAATTATTTGTGTTTTGACCCCAATAAAGTTAAAATTTAAATACACTCATGTATAATTTTCTTGTCCATAGAGTTTTTGATAAACATAATGACACTAATTGAAATTGATTTTTGTATCATTTTCTCTTTTATAATCTCTCCTCTGTCCTTTAATATAATTCGTTTTAGAAAAATATTTTTGTCTCTTAATATTTGTTGTTTGAGAATTTCAAGTAAGCATTAATTACTTAGTTTTCGATATTAACCTAAGTATTAAATATAATTTTGGTTATCTCAGTATTTTCTGTTCAATAAATAGTACTCTAATACAAGGATAATATAGATAATTGATATTATATTTAATGCTATATAATTATTTCCTTAATATTTATTTACTTTCAAAATCACGTGAATTGTCCCTTTTCTATTTCTACCGGAACGAAGATAATTCCTTATTGCATGGTCCAATTTAAGTCGAAAGGTAAATGTAAACCAATAATTTGATTGGATCAAGAGTTATGAGTTTTAAATTTAAGTGTTTCAAAAGAAAGTATTTGATACTCTTTCCATTCTAACATGTAGAATTGATTGGATTTTTTAAATCGATTTGAGATATTTTTAAATTTATTAATACAAATTTATTTGACTTTAATTAGATGTTATAATTATAAAATGGTAAAAAAAAACATAACATAATTTATATATGGTCCTTCAAATAAAATGAATTTTGATCTTTATTTAATAATCTAATCGTACAGATACAAAAAACGTATAGAAATATGGAAAAATGTCAATTTTCATATAATTTAGTGATAAATGTCAAATGTTTTATAATAATTAAAAATCATCAAATATCGTTAAAAATATCATTACTTAACGTAATCATAATAATGGTGGTCTACAATCCTAAATTATATAAAACTTGGCTTTATACTTGGATTCTTGGATACTTGGATACTTGTCAAGTCATGAGAAACTACTTGCCTTTTCTTGCTAAAAATTTAAAGCACAAACGTAACATGTTCCTTTTGCCTTTGAACTACAAAGTAGTAATAGTAGTACTCATTATGGACTAATAAATTTTATATGAACATATAGTGAATCACATTTTTATATAAAAAAAAATTATATAAAAATATTAAAAATATATATAAAAATATAAAATTTATATATAAAAATATCATTTCTCACGATGTTATCTTTTGTTAGTGATAATGTCAAAATAATAATTATATTGTCAGAACAAATATCATTTAACGATATTTTTTATAGTAGTTTTAATGATATTTTAAATCTTTAGACATTTATTGATATGATAATATAAATATTGCTCTAACTTTATCAACGCCTTACCTTTTGTTTGGATCTTATTGTATAAGTAGAATATGATTGTCTTTTCTTAAATTAATTGACATAAAGAAACAAAGTTAAGAAGACCTAAAATAAGCCCTTACATAATTCAAGAGGTATTATCTCCTTTTTAAATTATATAATTATTATTGTCTTTTGAAAGATAATTTAAAATATTTTCAAACTCAAAATTAAAATGATTCGTTAAAAATTATAAAATAATAAGTCTTATAATAATTAATATTTTTATGTAGTTTATAATATTCACTCTTATATTAATTAAAATTAAAAGAGTTTAAATTTAAAATATTTTAAATTAATTTTAAAAATTAATAATTATCTTATATTTTATATTTTGAGACAGAGAGAGTATCATATATCTTATGAAATTTTCCAAAAAATGTAGCCAATCCTCCTTACTTGCAATATTGATTGAAAAAATAATCACAAAAATATCTCAAGATAAAAT
Source organism: Panax ginseng (assembly GCA_020205605.1). Classification (NCBI taxonomy): domain Eukaryota; kingdom Viridiplantae; phylum Streptophyta; class Magnoliopsida; order Apiales; family Araliaceae; genus Panax; species Panax ginseng. Next base: position 98,944,199 of record CM035149.1, on the reverse strand, counting down.
ACAATTATTTAATGTTACATTTTAGATAAATATATCATTTCTAAAGTAATGTATAACACCTGATGCACATAATATAACTTGAATACGTAGCGCATAAAATGAAACTCATAATTATAGGATGGATCCGGTTAGCATGAAGTTTATTTTCTGGTAAGTTGGTCGATTGATCAATAGAATACTGACATATATAGAGTCTCGTCTGCGTGTCAGCACTTTATTGGCCAATAAATCAACTTACCAAAAAATAAACTTTATGCTAACCACTTCCTTATAGGATGGATATAGTACATAACTTTAACTACCAAAAGCAAATGTTAGGCTAGTTCATGAACCGGTCCGGATCTTAAGCTCACCCGTTATTCAACTCACCCGAGCTCATCCCCCCTTTAACGACGGATCCGGCGACGGTTCGGTCATACAACCGCCGTCTATACTTTTAGCGACACTATATGTTATCCGTCGCTAAAAGTATAGACGACGGTTGTATGACCGAACCGTCATCGGATCCGTCGCTAAAGGGGGATGAGCTCGGGTGAGTTGAATAAGGGGTGAGCTTAAGATCCGGACTCCTTCATAGACATCACATCTTTAAGCATCCAAAACAAAATAAAAATAATTTATCTCCATTAATTTTATGTTAAATATAGATTTCGACTAACATGAACAGTAAATGAGAAAATAAAATAATAATGATAAATTCTTTATTTATATATTTTATTTTATGTATTTATATACACTAGTATTTAATATCGACATTAATAGTTATATATATATAGCAACATCAAATAAAAATTCAAGAATAATGGAGGGAAAATTTATACAAGTTTGCTGAAGACTAGCAAAAAAGAAAGTTAACTTTGATCAATTGATCAATACAGTATCGACACACAAATTGGGAGATGATCTCTCTGCGTATCAACTGACCAATTTATCATAAAATTAATTTCATGATAACCGAATCCCAAAAAAACACAAGAAAAAGATGGTCAAGCATGCAAATAAACCAGGCCCCACTCCACTCAAAGAGGAGCAATCTTACACCAATGCTAAGAAAAGAGTAGGCCAAAGTAGGTAGGGGTCCATCAGAGTGTTATCACATACATGCTCCACGAGTCTTTGTTCTTTATTTCTGCACTTGGATTTTTGATACGACACTTTTCTCAAGTGTTTTCATCTAATTACCATCTCCCTTTTTACCGTATATTTTTATCTTTTTCTTTGATAACTCCCTTCAAAAATGGCCTATAAATTGCACTGCCAACCCTACACAAATCAATATAAACTCAAGAGAGAAGAGAGAAGAGAGAGAGGGTAAAAAGAAGAGAGAGAAATGGAAACTTTCCCAATCATCAACATGGAGAAGCTTAATGGTGAAGAGAGGGCTGCAACAATGGAGATGATAAAAGATGCTTGTGAGAATTGGGGCTTTTTTGAGGTAAAACTTAGTATATAGTATGTATATATGTGTGTGTATATATATATATATATAGACATATATTAATAAAAATGCGTATATATAGGTATTTATGAATAAAAGGCCTCTTTCATATCATTTTGTGCTTCAATTTGACCAGTTAGCAAATTCATCTCACAAAGTGCAATTATTAGTATAAAATCGTACCTTTTAAGATATAATTAGAAGTACAAAACTGACCCAAAAGGTTAATTTTGAACTACTAATTATACCACGAGGTATAATTACCATGTTATCTTATAAAGTCAAATACCATGTTACAATTTTGTATTTTTAGTCTATATATAGGTATAGGTATAGGTATAGGTATAGGTATTTATGTGTATAAAATTTATGTTTTAGCATAAGCTTGCAATATATGATATATATATATATTGAGTTAGTTTTGTTTTGTGTGTGTGAAATTGTAAGTTGGTGAACCATGGGATATGTATTGAGCTAATGGACACCGTGGAGAGGCTGACAAAAGAGCACTACAAGAAGAGTATGGAGGAGAGGTTCAAGGAAATGGTGGCAAGCAAAGGTTTAGAGGCTGTTCAGAATGAGATGCATGATTTGGACTGGGAAAGCACTTTTTTTCTCAGCCATCTTCCTCATTCCAACATCTCAGACATTCCTGATCTTCAGGACGATTACAAGTAATATCGACTTGACTTGTTCATCCTTCGTAACTACCTACCTAATATTACATATATATATATATGGAGAGGATCTGTTGACGGACTAGCTACGGCGATGACCGCATGAATGCCGAGGGTTTATACCGTCGTCATAACTCAAAAAATCGTCGTTATAGCCGATCCGTCAATGGATCAATTCGTTAGAGAACCGGCCTCTATATATATATATATATATATATATATATATATATACAAGTTACATGCATGGATTTGGGATCCTAGCTAGAAGTATCCGACATTGAAGAATTCTCCTATGTTTAGAACATTTTTCTCATTACAATGTTTTATTTTGTGAATGAAACAGGAAGGCAATGAAGGAGTTTGCAGCAGCAATAGAAAAACTAGCAGAGGAGCTTTTGGAGTTGCTATGTGAGAATCTAGGGCTCGAGAAAGGTTATCTCAAGAAGGCTTTCTATGGCTCCAAGGGTCCTACCTTTGGCACCAAGGTGAGCAACTATCCTCCATGTCCCAAACCAGACCTCATCAAGGGCCTCCGGGCCCACACCGACGCAGGTGGGATCATCCTGCTCTTCCAAGATGACCAGGTCAGTGGCCTCCAGCTCCTCAAGGATGACAAATGGATCGACGTTCCACCAATGCGCCACTCCATTGTCATCAACATAGGTGACCAACTCGAGGTAATAATCTAATTATTATTAAAAGAAAAAAAAACCACTACATAAAATTGATTCTAAAACATGAAAATCTCCTTGGAAATACATACATACAGGTGATCACAAATGGGAAATACAAGAGTGTGATGCATCGGGTGATTGCACAAACAGACGGGAACAGAATGTCATTAGCATCGTTCTACAATCCAGGTGGCGATGCTGTAATCTATCCAGCACCAGCATTGGTCGAGAAAGACCAAGAAAAAGCTCAGGTTTACCCCAAATTTGTGTTCCAGGACTACATGAAACTTTATGCTGGTCTCAAGTTTCAGGCCAAGGAGCCTAGGTTTGAAGCCATGAAAATCGCAACAGTTTGAATGAGAACCTAAACAGAACAGTTTCGTCTATGTTTAAGGATTAGTATATGTATGTCTTTTACATATTAAGGTTTTATTATTAATCTTCGCGTGTATAAAGGAATTTAGCGGGTTTAAAGTCCTAAGTGTGTTATCAGAGTCTTTGTGATGTTAAGTTTATGATAATTATAGTATCCTTTTATATAAACTACTGAACTTACCTCTTTGATAATAAATATCCTAATCAGATCTGGTAGGTAGAATCTATGTTAATTTATGTCATTCCTATTCCCCTTTTCAGCTAATTCTTAGCTCTGTATAATGTTTTTTATGATATTCAAAGCACAAAGAAAGACTGACCAATAAACAAATGGTACCAAGTAAGATCATATATGAGCTCAAATATGAACTGCTCTGTTTCTCGAAACAACATTTATACAGTACATAATAGAAGGATAAGGCTTTTTCCTTCTTGCTAAATCTATTTTACTCGCACCTCAAAAGAACCTGGGTTATCTTCTGCTGGTAGTTTGTTTCTTTTTTTCCCTTTTATTGGTAATTTATGCTATATGATTTGGACACCCCACCACCACCCCAAAAAAAAAACAATCTCGTCACTCCGGATGATGTGCCCGAAGTATACCAGCTCCAAGTCAGTTGTAAGAGAGTCAAAAATCTTCTACAAGTGAGCGAATATATTAAATGGTGTGGGGACAGCAGAGACTACTAGGGTATAAAGCCAAGCTCTCTTCGCTATTTTCTTTGGTGCCGGTCCTTTCATTTCATTACATTCGTTTTTGTTGGTTCCATAGATAGGAAAAATGCAAGAGATTCTTCCTTGACATGCTATTCTCCAGCCTAACTCGATAAAGAAAAAAACAAAGGATGAAAAGTTGGAGAAATGGCAGAACCATTGAGGAATAACGCCATGGTCGCTAGTTCCAAGGCCAAAACTATCAATCAGGAAGGGGGGGAAGAAATACGAAGCTTCTCCCTTCTCATCTTCAGGACGCAAAAATACTATACAAGTCCCCTCTAATAATGTAGTCTTTCTTTCAAGTTGGCATTTTTCCTTTGCAAGTCAAATATTAAGACATTTCCATCAAAAAAACAAAAATATAGTCCTTAACATACCTTGATTCAAGAATTTATCACAATAAGACACTTTCTAGCATGTAATATTTGCCAATTTCGAGTTCATTATAACTAGGCCAAACTTCTGTTGGTCAAGGGTTCAAGTATCTGGAGTGTAGTATGTGCAGCGGGAATCTTCGGTGGAGCGGTGAAATGCATAGAGATCAGAAAGAACACCAATGGCGAAAGAACTATGCTAGGCCGACACCGACCCTGAGAGATGAAAGCTGAAAGAGCTAATGGGATTAGATACCCCAGTAGAGTTATCCATTGGGGCTTGGTGATTAATTGTTATGTGCTATTAAAGAGTTATGAACCAACAGCGAGAACCTAATTACGAGGTAATCTGTAGGCGTCTCTGCCTAGTCCACACCCCCTATATTTCTTTTAAAAAAACATTGCTACTTTCTTGCTAACAACTACCCAACACATCACTTGTAGCCTATTATGTAAACATTCCGATTAAGACCCAAGTAAATGAATATTACAAAGAAACACCTGAAGTAGCCAAGAGGCCCAAGACATTTAAAACTTCTAGACTAGTAAAAGAATGAAGAAAAACACTTCAAATAAATTATTACCAAGGGAAACTCGAAATAAGATAAGTTTATCCGTGCATAGCTCAAGAATTTGCCTCGCAAAAGAGTAACTATGTAATTTCAAGGTCAAATATTGAAACTCATCTGCCAATTAACAAATAGAATTTCTGAAAATTATCAGTAACACCTACTAAAATTGCAACGAGACACTAGCAATCAAAACAATCTTACTGATCTAGCTTTTCATTAACAGCCATGGGAGATTTTTATTTATTTATTTATCGATAAAAGAAGAAATTTTATTAAAAGAAAAGAAATGATACAATAAAAGGGAAACAAGAAGTCCACCCTTAACAAACTAAAAAGCAAAAATAAAAAAGAACATTTAAAAAAATGCAACACTCCAATCTCTACATAAATCAGACACACAGATACCTCTAAAAGCCCTCATAGAAGAAGAGCAACTTCCTCTAACCAGTCCAGTATTACGTTCATTCTAAATTTCCATTAAAATGGAAAAAAAATGCACACTTCCACAAAATTTTGGCATCTCTCTTATTTCCAAATCCTCGAAAATAAACCAACATATCTTTCACTGAACCAGGACACACTCGCTCATCTCCCAACACTCCAAAGAGAGAGCTCTACAAGCCCCAAGCAACATGACAATGCAAAAATAAATGAACATGAGTCTCGTTACTCTGTCTGCACATAAAACTAATGCATGAAGATAGAACTTTGTAAGGCCTGCGATTTTGATAGAGACCACACAAACCTTGACTTTCGAAGGGGCCTTAGCTTTCCAAATATATGAAGCCAAAGGAAATAGATTAGGAACAATAGACCGAGTCAAAAAAGAAAAATAACTCTTACAAGAAAAAGAAACACATAGATCTAAAGTCCAGATACGCTTATCAGAGGAAAATGATAAATGAACCGAATCAAGAAAGATAAGCAAAGTTTCCATTTCAATAGTCTCCAATGAGATTCCTGAAAAATATGAAAATCTCAACAAAAAAAAATTCTCTTCACACTTATCATACAATGAAGAAATACGATACAACCGATTAAAAGCAAGAGAAGTGATTATCTCCCGACCAATAATCCTCCAAGCCATGGGAGATATTATGCCCGATCTTTACCATCAATATACTCCCTGGAGACTATTTATATGGTAATACAACTATTGAACAGATTCTTTCTCTGTAAAACTCAATTTTTCTTGATATTGCATGTGTAGAAAGTAGAGAACCGTCAGTATCTAAATCACTTGACTTCCGAGATATATGCATCACATGCTTGATATGAAAATTTCTGATAATCAACATTTAATATCCACTTTCAACAGTAAAAATCAGAAAACCTCCTTTGATTTTCTCAATAATAAGGGCTTTGACCTTTATACTCGTTTGCCAAAAATCTTGAACAAAATAATTTCCGACTTCTCCATACAGTCATAAAAAGTCTATGCAAAGAATGGGCAAACTCATTATTTGAAGTTCCTTCATGTTTTATTTGTAATTGTTATATATGAAGATTCTTCAGTTGTTTTCCAAGCATACTGAAGTCAGCTTATTATCACCAAACATGAAAGTATCTTACAAAATAAGTGGATTCCTATAAGTTTTAGGAGCAAGATATTAGGTTATGATATAAAACATGGAAAAACTTTCAGTTCTATAATATGAATAATCCAACCATCTAAACAACAACAGCATACATAGCCTTGATGAAACAAAAATGCAAAAGTTTTTCATAGAGAAATCATCAATATTGCAAAAATTAGCAGGACCTTTAAATTACAGGGTCAAGCTAAAGACCCGTAACAATATGAGTAACCATGACAGTGAAATGCTGGTAACCTATTCTTAGTAAGATAGAAAGCAGAACTAGAAACTCACCCTTCTGCTAAGAAAAAAGCCGCTTCTTTAAACTCTAGAATGAGGTAAAATTACTGATTGGAGCCTAGATGCGAGTCTCACAAATCACTCCCCTGAAATTTGATTGTTGTCATTATCACTATCTGCTTTAATAAAAGAATTTGCGCTTGGATTTTCAACCTTCTTCTCATTACCTTCTGCAGCATCCCCATTAGAGCAGTGATTCTTTAGAACTGTTGAAATGTCAACCTCAGAAGCTCCAGCAAGCTTAAACCGCTCGACAGAAGTATCCAGGTTCTTCTTCCAACCTGTCAACCCCAATTTGCACTCAACTTGAGATCGCTCGTAAAGCATGTTACCCCAAAACAGATGAATCTGTGATTGCATAACTGCTGCTTGTTCTGCTGCTTCATCAGATGAAATTTCCACTTGATTGGGTGCACCTTCATTACCACTTGCCTGTTTTTTTTTTCTTTTTAACAATTCCTCCCTCTTGCTTGAACTAGGATCCTTCAACTCCTTGGCTCTCTGTTCCTCCAGCTTCTCCCACATCTCAGTGGCAGAACGCATTTTCTCCTCTGCACTGTCAAAAAGTTTAATTGTTTCTGCAGGATCCCATTTAGAGAGATTTTCTTTCTTAGCAAGAACATAGGACCAATGAAGCTTTGCCATTTCAAATTGTTGCTGCCCTAGTGCCAGCAATCCTTCGTAAAAGTCTGGTTTAATCAAAAGTGCTTCCTCATACTTCTCTTTGGCTAAAGAATATTTTTCCTTTACCCAGTCGTAAGCTGCTTGAAGTTGTGATGCCACCAAATCCTTTGCAGCATAATCATCTATTGGGATTCGTTTCCTTGCTGCACACATATGGACATTGCCCCAATTGAAATAAGCTAAAGCAGCAACCTCTTGGAACTTTAAAGCAGCTTTGTCAAAAAGGCTTTGAGCTTCCTCACTTGTCACCGTCTCCTCAAGGGCCTCAGAACATAGCTCCATCCCAAGCTCATGCAGGTCAATGTGAGCATCTGGGTCAATGCCAACATGAGTCCGGAACAGCTGAGCAAACTCAAACAACCAATCATCCATTTCCACTTCCCTGCATTCCAGATCTTCTGATGCTGCTGGTTTCTCCACCAGAGCTGCCTTTTCTGTCTTGCTATCAACCTCAGTTTCCACAGTTTCAGCAACAGAATCACCCAATGAAGAATGTGATCCACTCTCATCTCCACCTTTGATCCCTTCACTCTCAAGAGACTTCTCCTCCACCTCCTCCTCCAATATAGGTGGCTCCTGCTCCAGACTAACCTCAACAATATGCAATCTCAACAACCCAATCAAATCACTTTTATCTGTTTCAGGTTCTTTTGGCACCAGGCTGTCAACAGAGGACTCCGCCAATCTGAGTTCACTTGTACATGTTATTGTCACCAAGTCTCCATCATTATCCTTATACTTGATCAAAACCGACTTTGATGGTGGAAAGCATTTTCCCACAATCTCCCTCAATACTTTGAAACTGCAACTCACAGGCATCTGCGCAAGCCTTATGTCATGACCATACACGAGTTTTAATGGTCTCCATCGTATTACAGCTTCAGAAGATTTCCCATGAGACAGCTGTGATGAAGATGAAAAGAATGTATGTTTTTTTATATTATCCTTGACCAGATTGGCATTGGGTTTCGAAGAACCATTTGAAGGCTTCAACACAAGTTTTGGCATTTGGGATTTTACTTCAGGACCATTCTGAAGTCCATTTTCAGTAGGTAGCAATGGATAGGTTTTATCTGGCTTATTAACAGACCCAGCCACCAGAGCTGCTGCCTTTTTTGGCACTGGACGAGCTGGCAAACAGGGGCCAAGACCCACAATTGGGGCTCCTCGGACTGCAGAAGCACCAAGGGCTGCCGGTGATGGGCGACTCTGAAGGTCATGTTGATCCTCTTGGCGCGTCCAGAGTGCTAACCTCAACCGATGAGAAATTTCCAAAGCATCCCGGTGATTTGGATCAGCACCCAATAGCGCTTGCACATCCTGCATTGCCATTTCATTCTTTCCTATTGCCTCGAATGCACGAGCCCTCCTTAAAAGGGCTCGAACAAACCGAGGCTGGACCTGAAGTGCCATAGAACACTCGGCAATTACAGTTTCATAATCAATGGGCTTCATTTGCATCAAACAAGCAGCTCTATTGCTATGAAAAACAGCTCGGTCCGGGTGTATTTTGGGGATAACTTTAAGGGCATTATCATATTGTTCAAGAGCACCCACAAAATCTTTGGCTTGAAATCTTCTGTTTCCTTCCTCTTTAAGCTCATGTGCTCTTTTCAAAAAAATTGGTGAGTCCAAATCAATCCCACCATTAGAAACTGGCAAACGATTATTATTTACTGAAACTTGGTTCGGGTTTTGGTTAACACCACCCTTCTTCTTTCTACCTCCAGATTTCCCCATATAATTCCCTCAAGCTTTAATTCAAGGAAATGATAAATAGCAATTTTGCAGTATGTTCAATTACAGTTTGTTCCAATGAAATAAACAAGAGAGAAATAGAGACTTACAAATGCCCAAAAAAATAAAATCAAAGATTTCTGTGCAGATTCTGATGCTGTATGATCCAATTGTGAAGACCCAGAAACTGATTGAAAATATAATCAGATTAGATGAAATGGGTCTCTCTGATTGAAATGCCCTGAAAGCATGGTTTTATTGAAAGAGATGGAGGAGAGATGAAGATGAAGATGGGGTTTTGGGAAAAAGATGGTTTATTTTGAAACCCTAGATAGAAGGTTCAGTTTATTTAGATTTAAAATGAATATCCTTGGTGGAGCTCACTTGATCATGCTGGACTGTTCGGGAACTCCTTATTGTAAAAGATGGATTATAAATTATAAGTTAAAATATAAATTAATTTATAAGTTGATTTAAGTTAATTGTTCGACATTAATTTGACTTATAAGTCAAAAATTAAGTTAAAATAATTAAAACAAGTTATTAAGGTGTTTGGCTTATAATGACTTTTAAGTTAAAATAATATAAAAATTACTAAAAAGAACATTAATAAAAAAGGGACAAAATAGATATTAAATTTGATCAAACTAACTTATTTTAAAATAACTTATAAGTCAATTTAAAATAAATCACAAATAATTATTTCTTTTTTTATTTAAAAACTAACTTATAAATTAAAAAATAAATAATTCTCAAACACTCAAATAATAATAAATGATTTATAAATTTATTTAACCAACTTATAAGTAACTCTCGAACACCCGCTTACACGTCTAATATGTAGAAAATTATTATGATGACTAAAATTCTCAATTCAAGGAAAATGATAAAAAATGATATGATATATTTGTGAGTATAAGTTTATTTGTCGGATTTTTTTTGTCGCCTAGATAATTATCGGTAATAATTCTTCTTTTAATATAGTGGATCACTTTATAATTTCTCTCTCATATACTCTCTTCGTCTTTAAAAATATAACTTTTTTTTATTCTAAAATAATGAGACTATTAAAGTACGGAATAATTAAGTTATTTAAGGCCCGAGGCCTATGGCCTGGTCTTGATTTGGTCTGAGTCTGATCAGGTCAAAATCTAATTTGGTCTAGTCAAAGCTTGGCTTAGAAAGTTTGAAAATGCTGCTTTTTTAGACAAAAATTTGGTGCAGTCGACCTACAAAAGGTCGACTGGTTCGGCCTCGAGAGCCCGGCTCGGAATCGCCTGGCTACCGACATGATGTGACGCCTCCAAATAGGTATACATCACCCATCTTAGGTCGCTAAATACATGGTACAAAATTCAAATACAAACTTAATTAATACAACTGTCGTGTAAAATACGACAAGAAATAGCTGAGTTTTTACACGAATATTGTCTCATAGACGATATTCAAACTCAAATTCAATCCTCATTACATTTATTATCGGACTACTAAAATAACCATCTCGGACCATCACTCCGTTTCCCGACTAGTCCCGGCTATGTTCTCATTTCCTGAAGAGAACAATGAAAGTAAAAGGGTGAGCTCATGTAAGATCCCGAATTTTATGAAATAAAAGTATTCAATTTTTCTATTTTGGTAAATAGTTAAATTGATAAAAGTTTAAAGTTAAGGGTGATATTTGAAATTTTTTCAAAGTAAGCAAGTTGTTATAAAATAATCGGTAGAAAGTTATTCAGTATATATATAATGGTACCCACTGTGATGGTGACATGTTGGTGGGAGGGGAACATGTGGGGCCCATATGTTGGAAGAAGAAATTGGGGGGAGGAATCTTGAAAGTTGTCACGGGTGGGAAGAATTAGTATATAACATATGTTTATATATATATATATATATATATATATATATATTATTAAAATTTATTTTATATGACATTATTGAAAATCTAGCATCTGTAAGTAGCAAACTCAGCCCGTGAAATTTTTGTCACTATTGGTCCATATCTCCTAAATTCCAGTTACCTTCATGGGAGGGCACTCCCTTATTGGTTGTCTCAGTTTTGTTTTATTATTAGTAATAAAAGCAGAAACTCTCTCTTTCCAAGAAGGATCTCAGTTGTCTAAGTTTTTGTTTTATTATTAGTAATAAAATAGGAATTTTTTTATATAAAGCATGTAATACTTTTATAAAGTTGTTTGTTTTATTAGACTATAAATAAAAAATATTATATTCTATTATGCATAGTTTTTGCATAGTAAAATCTTTTTATATAAAGCAGAATACTTTTATAAAGTTGTTTGTTTTATTAGAATATAAATAGAATATATTATATTCTATTATGCATAGTGTTTTGTATAGTAAAATCTTTTTATATAAAATAGAATACTTTTATAAAGTTGTTTGTTTTATTAGACTATAAATAGAATATATTATATTATTATTATGCATAGTGTTTTGCATAGTAAAATCTTTTTTATATAAAAAATGTAATACTTTTATAAAGTTATTTGTTTTATTAGATTTTAAATAAAATATATATATATATATATATATATATATATATATTTTATATTATATTTTATTGCATAGTATCCTTTCTATTTTCCTATAAATAGGATGCTTAGTTAGAATGTAAAATCACACAATGAGAATCGGAGAATTCTTCTTCATAATATTGAGCGTATTTCTTTAGAGTTTTAGAAAGCTTTGAGCGTAGAAATACGATTGAAAGTTTTCTTCAAGAATATATCCGCTTATACCGGTTGGAATACTCTTCTTTTCAAGGTAAGGATTATTATTTTTTTATTCCGAAGAGAAATTATTTTTCATATTCATATGAATATTATTATCGTTCAATATTCATTATATTCGTTTAATATTCGTAAGAAATATTATTTCCGTTCAATATTCGTAAGGAATATTATTTTTCGTTCAATATTCGAAAAAGTTATTATTTATTTCATATTTTGAAGGGATATTATTTTTCGTATTCGCATGAATAGTATTTTCGTTAAAAAGGGGTTTCTGCTAGAGGCAGTTTCGTAATTTTTTTGACTCTCAAAAATTCTGGAAAAATTTGAAATGATAATTTGATGAGTTTTCTATATTGTGTCCAAAGATGGCAATTTTTGGATGTATAGATTAAGAGTTATGGATTTTATGGGAAAAGACTATTTTAAAAGTAAACCCTTATAACTCCTTGTGGTTAACTCCAAAATTAGTAAAATTTTTATTGGGAGTACATGAATATAACAGGAGTATATCCTGTAAATTTCAGAATTTTTGGACAAAAGTACAATTTATGATAAATGTCAAAATATTCGACAGTTTTGGCCATATGAAAAATAGTAAATGAATTTTAAAAATTCCGAGAAAAATATATGTTCAATATAGGACTATATTCTGTTAACTCCCAGAAAAGAAATATTTTTGGGACTGATTTGGTATTTTTCATGAAAATGAACTAGTTATGAGTAAATAAATTAAATATGTTATGTGAAGTAACAAAATTAGAAAATAGGATTTTATGGCTTGGGAATCCTATATAGGGTATATGCAGATTTTTGATAAGGGATTTGATCATTGGTGATGAAATCTTATGAGTAAGGCATTTTTGAATGATTAAATGTATTTTTTGGTAAAGTGTATATAATTGAAATAAATTGTTTATAAGTTTAAGAAGTGATTAAAATATTGTTATAATATTAATAATATTAGATTATGAGTTTATTAAGTGATTGATAATGTTTGAATAAATTTAAAGTCTTTAATATTTATCCTTGTTTTCGTTTGATTAATGCTTATATCATTGTCATGATCCCCATGCTTATATTGTGTTGAAAGTCATCTGTGGCTTACGTGCATAGATGGACTTGGTATGATTATGACCAGAGATTATTCGGTATAATCATGACCGTAATATTACAAATAATGTGGTAAAAGTCATCTTTTGCCGTAGTAGTGCGTAGATGGACTTGGTGTGATTATGACCGAGGATTATTCGGTATAATCATGGCCAAGTAATGTGACGAATGATGTGGTAAAAATCCTCATTGGTAGTAGTGCATCGATGGACACTTTTGGTATGATTATGGCTATGGATTCTCTTCGGCCAAGGGTGCAAAGATGAATTATTTTATGACATGATCAGGACTGTTGATGAAAACACGATTATCTTTGGCCCGTAGTGCATGGATAATTTGTGGTCGTGATACTAAATAATATCATTGGCCTGTAGTGCAGGAATGATTTGATGATGTAGATTATTTATTAAGCTGAGTCTCAGCGATAAAAATTGATGAAAACATTTTAAATCATAGAAGATAGTAGAATATATTCTCTCTTGACTCTTTGATGAATTTCTTGTTCAATTATGATTAAACTTGATGTTTGTTATATTGTATCGGTTTAACATTTGTTGAAGGCTAATGATAATTTATTACGCATTATCTTAGTCATAATATTTCTTCTTTGGGCTAGTTGAGCTCACCCTTTCTTTCACTGTTCTCTTTAGGAAATGAGAATATAGCTGGGACGAGTCGGGGAATGGAGTGACGGTCCAGATGATAGCATTAGTAGTCCTCAATATTCTGTTAAATAGTGTGACAATAAATATTGTGACGCCCCCAAAATAGGTATACAACACCCATTTTGAGTCGCCAAAATACATGGTATATAAAGCAAACTACAACTTTGATAATACAGATGTCATGTAGAATACGACAATACAACTGTGAGTTTGAATACAAATATTGTCTTCTAGACAATATACACACCCAAATAAGTCCTCATTAATTATTCATACACTATTTTATAGAAATAGTGAGGACAGCTAAAACATCTTCCTAGAACCATCACTCCATACCCCGACTCGATCCTGTTATGTTCTCACCTCCTGAGAAGAAAAATGGAACAAAAAGGAAAAGGGTGAGCTCAACTAGCCCAGTAAAGAATATTATGACTAAGATAATATACAACAAATTATCGTTAGTCTTTAACAGGGAAAAATCTAATAGAATACAATAGACAACAAGTTTTAGATCAATAAATCCAATGTGAGCAAAGAATCCATTAAGAGAGTCACGTAGAAAGAATTCTACTTGTCTTCTAAGGTTTAAAAGTCCATCATCAATAGTTTATCCCTGTAATAACAATCAATATACATCTTTAATCATCTTTGCACCACAGCCAAAGATATTCATTCATATCACCAATTGGTCGTATGTTCATCTCAACACTGCTCATCTTTGCACTACTGGGCCAAAGATATTCATCGATTAATCGTTCATCTTTGCACTACTGTGCCAAAGATATTCATTTATATCACCATTTAGGGTCGAGGATGATGAAAAACATTTTTTAAAGCGAATCCAGGTAAAACAAAATGACAAGGATTAAGGATTAAGGATTCGTACTTTGTTTTACCCATGTCCAAAAATATCTAGAAAATAATCATGTTGGTGTAAAATTCAAGAATGATCAAAACATGGATACAATCAAAGCTAGTATCCGAATAGATATTTTGGACAAAGAAATTTTTATTTTTTTGAATGAATAGTCCGTATTCGTGAATAATGTCGATATCGTGAATAAAAGTGTCATTATACGTGAATAGTAACCCAAACACAACAAGTTCCAAATTTGATAAAAAAGTTCACTAATACTTTGACATAATGATATTGAAGAAAAATATCATTTAAGAAGAAAATAATACCCACCTCAAAATAACCGTACTTTAAGCTGAATTTTAGGTATAGTCTTGTGAAACTTCATGACCAGTATAGCAACACTCAAAGTATACTCACAAGAATACGCTCGATAATATAGAGAGAAAGAGAAAACTTAGTTTCGATGTGATTTTCAATTCTAACTTAGCCTCTATTTATAGGAAAATGTTAGAACGCCAAAGGAGACTAAATAAATATAATAATAATATTCTTATTTTCTTCCTACGCAACCTATGTTGCCAACAAAGACCAACCACCCCAAAATCAGTTGACCCACATGTTGTATCCACCAACCAAAAAGTGGGTCCCCCCATAAATTTAATAAAAATTATTTTATTTTTTGAAACTTCAACAATTCGTAGAAAATAGCTCGGTTATCAGAAAAAATCAAAACTCGCGTCTTTCCATGGGAAATTCCATTCTCTACAACTTTGCAGAAGAAATTTTTTCCAAATTCCAAATAGAAATTGACCAAAATCCATAAACGGGCTATTTTATAGTCTATAATAAATTTTCGGTCAAGAATTGTGTCCACCGACACACAAAATATATGTTAAACATTTAATGCCACAAAATACTCTATCTCCTTATATACTCATATATCCCACATTCATTATAAAAATATCACCGTTAATATATTATTAAAATAATATATTTAAATGAATTATTTTATCAGAAAAAGATAAAATATTAATTTTTAACAATTGTCACATTAAAAATTTTCTCCATCTATATCCACATAAAATCAATATCATATAAATCAATAATTAATTATTCACAAATAATATTATAGAATCACATTACTAACAACTGTGCAGTTCGAGAAAGAGGGACTTTCCAATAAGGATTTCTCCTCTTTGGCCACAAGCAATTAGGTGACCAAACCTCTCCTTAGACAGAACTTTCTAGACATTGCCAATAATGTTATCTGATAATATTATTCAAATAATATGAATTATTGATTTGATAATGGAAAATACTGTGTAATGACAATTATTGAAACAACAGTGATACCAAATATCAACGCAGCAATTATTGAATCAATATAATATTGAGCAATAATTCTCTGTAACAATTATTGAGTAGTGCCTTCTTACGTAAGGATCAATAATTCAACAATCTTTGTGCAATACGTAGGTGCTCTTCGTGCAACCACGCATATATCGTATTTTAACCACGGGTAACCCAACAGTGTTAACGATAACAATTTACGTTGTTATTTATAAAACTCAATCTTTGTCGTTTTCCTTCATCCAACCATTTTCCTTTATGGGGCCCACCAATGACTACTACGCTGGTAAATACGGAGATTCAAACAAAAAGAATATTCCACGACCAAACGAATATTCCCCACAATAATGAATATTTTATAACCACTTGCTTATTTTGTAAACTTTGCACATTTCACCCATAACCAAAGAATTATATCAAATTAACCCTTATTAATTTAGAATAATGAATAAAGGAAAATTCAATTTTATTTATAATAAGTTGGGGTCTTACAAATATAATGAGGACTCCTTTGAGTGTGGATATTGTCTAGAAGGCAATATTTGTATTAAAACTCTCAGCTATGTTTTGTCGTATTGTACACGACTGTTGTATAAGTTAGTTTGTAGTTGATTTATGTACCATGTATTTGGCGACTCAAGATGGGTGATGTATACCTATTTTGGGGGCGTCACAGCTCAACTAGCTCAGTAAGAAATATTATGACTAAGATAATACAGAATAAATTATCGTTAGCCTTCAATAGTGTTAAACTGATAAAATACAATAAACATCAAGTTTAACTGCAGCGGAACAAGCAATCCATTAGAAGAGTCAAGTAGAGCATGATATCTACTATCTTCTATGATTTAAAAAGTTTATCATCAATTTTATCGCTGGAACTCAACTTAATAAATATACCACATCATCGAATCATCCCTGCACTACGGGCCAAAGATATTCATTAGTATCACGTCCACGAATTATCCGTACACTACGGGCCAATGATATTTGTGTAATCATCAACGGTCGTGATCATGCCAACAACTATCTATCAATGCACTATGGGCCAATGAGGACTTTTATCATTTACAACATTAAAGGTCATGATTATACCGAATTATCCCTGGTCATAATCATACCAATCAACAATCCATCTATGCACTACGGGCCAGAGATGACTTTCATCACAATATAAGCATGAGGATGGCGACAATTATATAAGAGTTCAATTATGTTAGTTCTAGTAGGTACAATATATAGATCTAGAAGGGGGGGTTGAATAGATCCTTAGAATTTCAAAATATTTTTGTCTATTAAGTTGTATTGCTCATTAAGTAGCTCATGACAAACTTAAGAATATTTTCAAGCACAACGGAATAAGTAAAAGATCCCTTTATTAATATATTCATAATCAAACATACATTGTTCGTAGAGTTACTTTAGTAGTAGCGAGTTAAAAATTCATAGCAGCTTTATAGCAGTTAATGTACATAATGTAAATGACATAAAGTAAAAGATACAAGAGGTTTTAAGTGGTTCAAAGACTCAAGCTCCTAATCCACTCTTCTGCTTTCAATTAGCAGGATTTCCACTAAGCTCATAATTCTATTACATATTTATTAGACTATAAATAGAATATATTATTCTATTATGCATAGTGTTTTGCATAGTAAAATCTTTTTATATAAAATAGAATACTTTTATAAAGTTGTTTGTTTTATTAGACTATAAATAGAATATATTATATTCTATTATGCATAGTGTTTTGCATAGTAAAATCTTTTTATATAAAACAGAATACTTTTATAAAGTTATTTGTTTTATTAGATTTTAAATAAAATATATATATATATATATATATATATTATATTTTATTGCATAGTATCCTTTCTATTTTCCTATAAATATAATATATTATATTATATTATGCATAGTGTTTTGCATAGTAAAATCTTTTTATATAAAACAGAATACTTTTATAAAGTTATTTGTTTTATTAGATTTTAAATAAAATATAAATATATATATATATATATATATTATATTATATTTTATTGCATAGTATCCTTTCTATTTTCCTATAAATAGGATGCTTAGTTAGAATGGAAAATCACACCAGAATCAGAGAATTCTTCTTCTATAATATTGAGCGTATTTCTTTAGAGTTTTAGAAAGCTTTGAGTGTAGAAAGCGGTGAGAGTTTTTTCAAGAATATACATTATACGGTTGGAATACTTTTCTTTTCAAGGTAAGGATTATTATTTTTTTTATTTTGAAGAGAAATTATTTTTCATATTCATATGAATATTATTATCGTTCAATATTCATTATATTCGTTTAATATTCGTAAGGAATATTATTTTCGTTCAATATTCGTAAGGAATATTATTTTCGTTCAATATTTGAAAAAGTTATTATTTATTTCATATTTTGAAGGGATATTATTTTTCGTATTCGCATGAATAGTATTTTCGTTAAAAAGGGGTTTCTGCTAGAGGCAGTTTCGTAATTTTTTCGACTCTCAAAAATTCTGGAAAAATTTGAAATGATAATTTGATGAGTTTTCTATATTGTGTCCAAAGATGACAATTTTTGGATGTATAGATTAAGAGTTATGGATTTTATGGGAAAAAGATTATTTTAAAAGTAAACCCTTATAACTCCTTGTGGTTAACTCCAAAATTAGTAAAAATTTTATTAGGAGTACATGAATATAACATGAGTATATCTTGTAAATTTCAGAATTTTTTGACAAAAGTACAATTTATGATAAATGTCAAAATATTCGA
Organism: Panax ginseng; assembly: GCA_020205605.1. NCBI lineage: Eukaryota > Viridiplantae > Streptophyta > Magnoliopsida > Apiales > Araliaceae > Panax > Panax ginseng. Next base: position 98,925,566 of record CM035149.1, on the reverse strand, counting down.
CAGTTTTGGCCATATGAAAAATAGTAAATGAATTTTAAAAATTCCGAGAAAAATATATGTTCAATATGGGACTATATTCTGTTAACTCCCAGAATAGAAATATTTTTGGGACTGATTTGGTATTTTTCATGAAAATGAACTAGTTATGAGTAAATAAATTAAATATGTTATGTGAAGTAACAAAATTAGAAAATAGGATTTTATGGCTTGGGAATCCTATATAGGGTATATGCAGATTTTTGATAAGGGATTTGATCATTGGTGATGAAATCTTATGAGTAAGGCATTTTTGAATGATTAAATGTATTTTTTGGTAAAGTGTAAACAATTGAAATAAATTGTTTATAAGTTTAAGAAGTGATTAAAATATTGTTATAATATTAATAATATTAGATTATGAGTTTATTAAGTGATTGATAATATTTGGATAAATTTAAAGTCTTTAATATTTATCCTTGTTTTCGTTTGATTAATGCTTATATCATTTTCATGATCCTCATGCTTATATTGTGTTGAAAGTTATCTGTGGCTTACGTGCATAGATGGACTTGGTATGATTATGACCAGAGATTATTCGGTATAATCATGACCGTAATATTACAAATGATGTGGTAAAAGTCATCTTTGGCCCGTAGTGCATAGATGGACTTGGTGTGATTATGACCAGGGATTATTCGGTATAATCATGACCGTAATGTGACGAATGATGTGGTAAAAATCCTCATTGGCCGTAGTGCATTGATGGACAGTTTTGGTATGATTATGGCTATGGATTCTCTTCGGCCAAGGGTGCAAAGATGAATTATTTTATGACATGATCAGGACTGTTGATGAAAACACGATTATCTTTGGCCCGTAGTGCATGGATAATTTGTGGTCGTGATACTAAATAATATCATTGGCACGTAGTGCGAGGAATGATTTGATGATGTAGATTATTTATTAAAATTTGAGTCTCAAATGATAAAATTGATGAAAACAATTTAAATCATAGAAGATAGTAGAATATATTCTCTACTTGACTCTTCTAATGAATTGCTTTTCATTTCTTTGTTAAACTTGATGTTTGTTATATTGTATATCAGTTTAAACATCGTTTAAGGCTAATGATAATTTATTACGCATTATCTTAGTCATAATATTTTTCATGGGCTAGTTGAGTTCACCTTTCTTTCTTTATTCTCTTGTGAAATGAGAATATATTTGGGACGAGTCTGGGGAATGGAGTGACGGTCGGATGATAGCATTAGTAGTCCTCACTATTCTGTTAAATAGTGTGACAATAATTATAATGAGGACTCCTTTGAGTGTGGATATTGTCTAGAAGGAAATATTTGTATTAAAACTCTCAGCTATGTTTTGTCGTATTGTACACGACTGTTGTATAAGTTAGTTTGTAGTTGATTTATGTACCATGTATTTGGCGACTCAAGATGGGTGATGTATACCTATTTTGGGGGCCACAACATTTCAACTAGCCCAAAGAAGAAATATTATGACTAAGATAATGCGAGAATAAATTATCGTTAGCCTTCAATGATGTTAAACCGATAAAATACAATAAACATCAAGTTTAAGCTCATAGTTGAACAAGCAATCCATTAGAAGAGTCAAGTAGAGCATGATATCTACTATCTTCTATGATTTAAAAAGTTTATCATCAATTTTATCGCTGGAACTCAACTTAATAAATATACCACATCATCGAATCATCCTTGCACTACGGGCCAAAGATATTCATTAGTATCACGTCCACGAATTATTCGTACACTACGGGCCAAGGATATTTGTGTAATCATCAATGGTCGTGATCATGCTAACAACTATCTATCAATGCACTATGGGCCAATGAGGACTTTTATCATTTACAACATTAAAGGTCATGATTATACCGAATTATCCCTGGTCATAATCATACCAATCAACAATCCATCTATGCACTACGGGCCAGAGATGACTTTCATCACAATATAAGCATGAGGATGACGACAATTATATAAGAGTTCAATTATGTTAGTTCCTAGTAGGCAGAATATAGATCTAGAAGGGGGGGGGGTTGAATAGATCCTTAGAATTTCAAAATATTTTTTGTCTATTAAGTTGTATTGCTCATTAAGTAGCTCATGACAAACTTAAGAATCTTTTCAAGCACAACGGAATAAGTAAAAGATCCCCTTTATTAATATATTCATAATCAAACATACATTGTTCGTAGAGTTACTTTAGTAGTAAGCAGTTAAAAAATTCATAGCAGATTATAGCGAGCTTAATGTACATAATATAAATGACATATAAAGGAAAAGATACAAGGGGTTTTAAGTGGTTCAAAGACTCAAGCTCCTAATCCACTCTCTTCTCGCTTTCAATTAAGCGAGGATTTTCACTAAGCTCATAATTTATTACTTATTTATTAGACTATAAATAGAATATATTATTCTATTATGCATAGTATTTTGCATAGTAAAATCTTTTTATATAAAATAGAATACTTTTATAAAGTTGTTTGTTTTATTAGACTATAAATAGAATATATTATATTCTATTATGCATAGTATTTTGCATAGTAAAATATTTTTTATATAAAATGTAATACTTTTATAAAGTTATTTGTTTTATTTGATTTTAAATAAAATATAATATATATATATATATATATATATATATTATATTATATTTTATTGCATAGCATCCTTTCTATTTTCCTATAAATAGGATGCTTAGTTAGAATGGAAAATCACACCAGAATCAGAGAATTCTTCTTCTATAATATTGAGCGTATTTCTTTAGAGTTTTAGAAAGCTTTGAGCGTAGAAAACAGTGAAAGTTTTCTTCAAGAATATATCCGCTATACCAGTTGGAATACTCTTCTTTTCAAGGTAAGGATTATTATTTTTTTTATTTTGAAGAGAAATTATTTTTCATATTCATATGAATATTATTATCGTTCAATATTCATTATATTCGTTTAATATTCGTAAGGAATATTATTTCCGTTCAATATTCGTAAGGAATATTATTTTCGTTCAATATTCGAAAAAGTTATTATTTATTTCATATTTTGAAGGGATATTATTTTTCGTATTCGCATGAATGGTATTTTCGTTAAAAAGGGGTTTCTGCTAGAGGCAGTTTCGTAATTTTTTCGACTCTCAAAAATTCTGGAAAAATTTGAAATGATAATTTGATGAGTTTTCTATATTGTGTCCAAAGATGGCAATTTTTGGATGTATAGATTAAGAGTTATGGATTTTATGGGAAAAGACTATTTTAAAAGTAAACCCTTATAACTCCTTGTGGTTAACTCCAAAATTAGTAAAATTTTTATTAGGAGTACATGAATATAACAGGAGTATATCCTGTAAATTTTAGAATTTTTGGACAAAAGTACAATTTATGATAAATGTCAAAATATTCGACAGTTTTGGCCATATGAAAAATAGTAAATGAATTTTAAAAATTCCGAGAAAAATATATGTTCAATATGGGACTATATTCTGTTAACTCCCAGAAAAGAAATATTTTGGGACTGATTTGGTATTTTTCATGAAAATGAACTAGTTATGAGTAAATAAATTAAATATGTTATGTGAAGTAACAAAATTAGAAAATAGGATTTTATGGCTTGGGAATCCTATATAGGGTATATGCAGATTTTTGATAAGGGATTTGATCATTGGTGATGAAATCTTATGAGTAAGGCATTTTGAATGATTAAATATTTTTTGGTAAAGTGTATATAATTGAAATAAATTGTTTATAAGTTTAAGAAGTGATTAAAATATTGTTATAATATTAATAATATTAGATTATGAGTTTATTAAGTGATTGATAATATTTGAATAAATTTAAAGTCTTTAATATTTATCCTTGTTTTCGTTTGATTAATGCTTATATCATTGTCATGATCCCCATGCTTATATTGTGTTGAAAGTCATCTGTGGCTTACGTGCATAGATGGACTTGGTATGATTATGACCAGAGATTATTCGGTATAATCATGACCGTAATATTACAAATAATGTGGTAAAAGTCATCTTTGGCCCGTAGTGCATAGATGGACTTGGTGTGATTATGACCAGGGATTATTCGGTATAATCATGACCGTAATGTGACGAATGATGTGGTAAAAATCCTCATTGGCCGTAGTGCATCGATGGACAGCTTTTGGTATGATTATGGCTATGGATTCTCTTCGGCCAAGGGTGCAAAGATGAATTATTTTATGACATGATCAGGACTGTTGATGAAAACACGATTATCTTTGGCCCGTAGTGCATGGATAATTCGTGGTCGTGATACTAAATAATATCATTGGCCTGTAGTGCAAGAATGATTTGATGATGTAGATTATTTATTAAGCTGAGTCTCAGCGATAAAAATTGATGAAAACATTTTAAATCATAGAAGATAGTAGAATATATTCTCTACTTGACTCTTCTGATGAATTTCTTGTTCCGCTGCAGTTAAACTTGATGTTTGTTATATTGTATCAGTTTAACACTGTTGAAGGCTAATGATAATTTATTCTGCATTATCTTAGTCATAATATTTCTTACTGGGCTAGTTGAGCTCACCCTTTCTTTCACTGTTCTCTTGAAATGAGAATATAATTTGGGGACGAAGTCTGGGAATGGAGTGACGGTCCGGATGATAGCATTAGTAGTCCTCACTATTCTCGTTAAATAGTGTGACAATAAATATAATGAGGACTCTTTGAGTGTGGATATTGTCTCAGAAGGCAATATTTGTATTAAAACTCTCGACTATGTTTTGTCGTATTGCATACACGCATCGTTATATAAGTTAGTTTGTAGTTGATTTATGTACCATGTATTTGGCGACTCAAGATGGGTGATGTATACCTATTTTGGGGAGTCACAGTTCAACTAGCCCCAAGAAGAAATATTATGACTAAGATAATGTAGAATAAATTATCGTTAGCCTTCAACTGTGTTAAACTGATAAAATACAATTAACATCAAGTTTAACTGTAGCGAAACAAGCAATCCATTAGAAGAGTCAAGTAGAGCATGATATCTACTATCTTCTATGATTTAAAAAGTTTATCATCAATTTTATCTTTGGAACTCAACTTAATAAATATACCACATCATCAAATCATCCCTGCACTACGGGCCAAAGATATTCATTAGTATCATGTCCACGAATTATCCGTACACTACGGGCCAAGGATATTTGTGTAATCATCAATGGTCATGATCATGCCAACAACTATCCATCAATGCACTATGGGCCAATGAGGACTTTTATCATTTACATCATTACAGGTCATGATTATACCGAATTATCCTCGGTCATAATCATACCAATCAACAATCCATCTACGCACTACGGGCGTAGATGACTTTCATCACAATATAAGCATGAGGATGACGACAATTATATAAGAGTTCAATTATGTTAGTTCCTAAGTAAAGTAATATAGATCTAGAAGGGGGGGGGGGGGGTTGAATAGATCCTTAGAATTTCAAAATATTTTTTGTCTATTAAGTTGTATTGCTCATTAAGTAGCTCATGACAAACTTAAGAATATTTTCAAGCACAACGGAATAAGTAAAAGATCCCCTTTATTAATATATTCATAATCAAACATACATTGTTCGTAGAGTTACTTTAGTAGTAAGCAGTTAAAAAATTCATAGCAGTTATAGCAGTTAATGTACATAATGTAAATGACATAAAGTAAAAGATACAAGGGGTTTTAAGTGGTTCAAAGACTCAAGCTCCTAATCCACTCTTCTGCTTTCAATTAGCAGGATTTCCACTAAGCTCATAATTCTATTACTTATTTATTAGACTATAAATAGAATATATTATTCTATTATGCATAGTGTTTTGCATAGTAAAATCTTTTTATATAAAATAGAATACTTTTATAAAGTTGTTTGTTTTATTAGACTATAAATAGAATATATTATATTCTATTATGCATAGTGTTTTGCATAGTAAAATCTTTTTATATAAAACAGAATACTTTTATAAAGTTATTTGTTTTATTAGATTTTAAATAAAAATATATATATATATATATTATATTTTATTGCATAGTATCCTTTCTATTTTCCTATAAATATAATATATTATATTATATTATGCATAGTGTTTTGCATAGTAAAATCTTTTTATATAAAATGTAATACTTTTATAAAGTTATTTGTTTTATTAGATTTTAAATAAATATAATATATATATATATATATATATATTATATTTTATTGCATAGTATCCTTTCTATTTTCCTATAAATAGGATGCTTAGTTAGAATGGAAAATCACACCAGAATCAGAGAATTCTTCTTCTATAATATTGAGCGTATTTCTTTAGAGTTTTAGAAAGCTTTGAGTGTAGAAAACAGTGAGAGTTTTTTCAAGAATATACCCGCTATACCAGTTGGAATACTTTTCTTTTCAAGGTAAGGATTATTATTTTTTTTATTTTGAAGAGAAATTATTTTTCATATTCATATGAATATTATTATCGTTCAATATTCATTATATTCGTTTAATATTCGTAAGGAATATTATTTTCGTTCAATATTCGTAAGGAATATTATTTTCGTTCAATATTTGAAAAAGTTATTATTTATTTCATATTTTGAAGGGATATTATTTTTCGTATTCGCATGAATAGTATTTTCGTTAAAAAGGGGTTTCTGCTAGAGGCAGTTTCGTAATTTTTTCGACTCTCAAAAATTCTGGAAAAATTTGAAATGATAATTTGATGAGTTTTCTATATTGTGTCCACAGATGGCAATTTTTGGATCCATCAATGCACTATGGGCCAATGAGGACTTTTATCATTTACATCATTACGTGTCATGATTATACCGAATTATCAGTTCAATATAAGCATGAGGATGAGGCACAATGATATAGATCTAGAAGGGGGTTGAATAGATCCTTAGAATTTCAGAAATAATACTTTTTGTCTATTAAGTTGTATTGCTCATTAAGTAGCTCATGACAAACTTAAGAATCTTTTCAAGACAATGCGGAATAAGTAAAAGATCCCCTTCATTGATATATTCATAATCAAACATACATTGTTTCGTAGTAGAGTTACTTTTAGTAGTAGCGGTTAAAACATTCATAGTGATTATTATAGAGTTAATGTACATAATGTAAATGACATAAAGTAAAAGACACAAGGGTTTTAAGTGGTTCGGAGACTCAAGCTCTAATCCACTCTTACGCTTTCAACTAGCGAGATTTCCACTAAGGAAGGCGCACACCTGAATCACTAAGATTCCTTGAGGCCGATGACCTTGGGACTTGATTCACTAAGAACTCTTCAAGGCCAGCAACCTTGGAACTTCTCTAGTTCCCTAGGAACTCTTCAAGCCCAGCAGGCTTGGAAACTCATTTAGTCCCACCGGACAAGGACCCATCAGTCCCTGACTTCTTGTTGTTGTAGTTGTAGTTGTTGTTGGTACTGAGCTGCTAAGATGTCATTAAGCTCTGAATATCTTTTGTACTTAGCAGCTTGGTGTGGTCCTCTTTGCATTCTGCTTCGAGTCTGGACCACATCTTCTTTGGTGCAGCTGATCTTTACTCTCTTCAACTCATCTTCATCTGATGTCAGCTGTGCACCATCACCATCTGGATTTGCTAAGCCCTTGAGCTTTTGGTAGACTTCTTTTGGCACTTAGTAATCCTTGAACCCTTCTTGAATGTTTTGCAGACATGATTCTGCACTTGTTCAGTTTCAGCTTTAGGTTCATGGTGATCTGTAGAGTGGCTCTCTTGATCTTCTTTGTACTCAGCCACTTTCCTGAATGCTATCTTTTTGGCCTTCTCGGCTCTCAGCTTGGCTGCCATCTTTAGTGGCATTCTCATCTTTGTTGAGTGAAGCTTTGATCTGTATGAGTCCTTCTTCAAAGCTGCTTCACTTCCACCTCGGTAGTCTCAACATCTTTGAGACTTGTTCTGATTGATCTTTGGTGGAACTCGTAGAGTCAACAATAGCATTCACCAACTCAGCGATTACGCAACACACAATCATCATCAACTCTTGATCTTTGAGGCTCTGTTGATTTATACTACTTCCCAATCTTCCCATTGGAAAGTAGCCGTTGAAAGTTATTCAAATTGTTCGTGAGATCTCGAGTTATTTAGTGCGAATTGCGGATGTGACATGACATCTTTTTACGACTTCACGACTTTGTAGTCTCTTTATTTCACCAACCACATCGGATATGTCACTTTGATATCTTGGGCGGTCGATGACTTTATTTCACCCCGCCGATTTCTCGATCGGAGGTTGTCCTTACATCGATGCTCTCAATAAGCTCTTGTCAGAACATTACCCTTGATTGAGCCGTTTCAATGCTTTGGTCTTGATTATTGAACTCGATTACGATGCATGTCTTCATGGACTTGATCGTAGTGTCTTGTTGACTTGTAGAAACAACACTACGATCTTGAGGAGTGTTCACTTGTTCTTTAGGGTAGAACATCTCTTCCTCTTTTTGTGCGATGCTTCATCACTTACATTTTGCCTCATTTGTTCTCGAGATATTGATGGCTCGATTCCTTGCTCGGCCTCTTTTGAATAACAAGACACTTGATTTTGTGGCGTGTCCATTTCGCTTTCTCCTTGTGATCTCCGTTCACTTATCATCAATGGGTGACCCGATGCTTAATCACTTTAGCCTTGTTATTTAGAGGCTGACCAGTATCTCAGTGTGTACTCCATCAGTTTCTTCTTAGATTGGCAAACACTACGATCTTGGTTGCTTCCAAGATCGTTGTCATCTTTCCACTTGTCGACTCTTTGCCTGGTGACATTCCTTAGTCAATTATTGAAGTCTTCTTATGATCATCTTGTGGAAGATTTCATCTCAAATGGCTTCATAACTCAATCTTGATGTTGATTGGATTGGTGCTTATGTCTTACATTAGCTTAGCATGCCATTATTGAGTGCTCTCTGGTTACCTTTAGGTGGGGCGTATCTATCTGAGTGTCGACGGAGGCTTCATTCCTTTGGATATTCAGGAGTGCACATTAGTTGAGAATCGTATTTGCTCTCTGATTACGCCTTGGCATTGTGAGCACATCTGTTGAGGTCGTAGATACGCACTCTCTGATTGACTTTGCATTTGTGCTGAGACACTACGACTCGAGATCGAGATCTTGACACTCTATGATTTCTATTGTTGTGCTTGTTGTCTTCATCGATCTTGCTCGACTCGATTTATGCCTTTGATATGATCGATGAACTCTACGATTACGAGTGCGATCTACGATCCTTGATTTGGCCGTTAGTAGACTCTACGACTCCAAGTGTAGTCTACGATTCTTCACTTTGACTTTGGCGAGATGCTCGGTCGGCTCATGTAGGTGAGTTGTCTCTATGATTACGAACATGACTTCCTCAATGAGACTACGGCCACGATGAAGTTCTCCTCGACACACTTCTGATCCTTCCTCGTCTCTCCAGAAGTCTCTGAACTCGAGATCTACTATTTTTGAGACTACGATTACGCCTCGATAGCTCTCTAGTTTTCCTTGACTCTCTGGCGGACTACGATTTACAGTGCGATGCTTTCGACGATCGAGACAAGCCTATCTATTACATCATAAGATCAACCTAACATGCTTGATCTTTCTATATTTATAGTCCTTGTACATCATTTTTTTTAAAGGACTTTTAAAATTTGTTTTTGCTTATGTAGGATCAACCTAACACATTTGATCAATTCATTCTAAGTCCTTGTACATATGTTTCTATTATCTATCAAAGGACTTTCTGACTTTTCTTAATGCAAACATACTTGCATATTCATTCATATATTATATATATATATATATATCATAATCAAATCATATGTAAGCAGGAATATCATTCACATGTTTATTCTTGACAATCTCCCCTATTTATTTGATTATGAAAAAAACAATAAGTGCATATGCATGTTATGAATGAATCTTATATACGGTGAATTTCTTTGTATTTCTAAAAGAGATAATCATGAATGTCATTTATAATAATATGAAATTTAATATATTATGACATCTTACATCTGGATCGAGAACATACCTAACTAGTTAGAGATATACCTCTTTGGCTCCATGTATGCTTCGGGATGTACGGTTGATGTCTTTATTCATCTTTGATTCATCTGTTTGATCTTTTGCATCTGCTCATCACAGGACATTGGCTTCATCATCCTTTTGTATGCTCCCCCCCCTCGGATATTTTTTGCTCGACTCCCCTCGGCCTTTTGCAAATCTGGGTTCATCATCCTTTAGCTCCCCCCTTTGATGATGATTGACTTCTTCTCTCTATCTTCTCTTTTTTGTTTCCTTCTGCGCTCTTCTTTCCCTTTCTTGTTTGCCCTCTTTCTATGCCTCTCTTTCTCCCCCTTTTTGTCATTAATCGGTTGAGAGAGCTATTCCATATTGAACATAAATTTGCTCCATCATGTAGGAGGAGTTGCCAACTTCATTCTTGATTTCTTGTTGACTTAGCTCAAGTTGCATAGAAAAGATTGATTCATGTTGTCAATCTTGTCGGAGAGGATTTTGAGTTTCTCTTCATTTGCCTCTTGTAACAAGAAAGGCTGTAGCTTCGATCATGTATGGCTTTCGGATAGATGTGATCTCTCTCTTTGATTTTGAGAGATATATCGACCATAGTTTCTTGGAGTCTATCTTACATTGTTGTTAAGCTGCTTTGACTCTTCATTCATTAGAAATATCTTCTCATTGACATTTCGTGAGAATTCCTCTGACTCTCTGCTCCACGAGGATTTTGGTCATCGATCTGGCGACTTCTTGTTGAACACTAGCTTGGACTCTATGATTTTCATCCTTGGATAGATTGTGGAAAGTGTTGACAATCGAGAAATCGTTGAGTACCAGCGGATATTGGAAGATGAAGGGATGTTAGATATCTGAGCTTGGGCAGATGGAGGCTTCTCAATTTGGATTTGAACATCATCAATGGTAGAGTAAGCGGACTCTACGATTATTCCTTTGGCCATAGTCCTTACGCCTTGAGTGTCGACTCTATGATCATAGGGAATATAGTGATTTCCAACACATTCGTAGATCTTGTAGTGAGGCTTGTCATTGATCATCATGGTTGCAAACTTCTTTACCCTTGGGAAGTTTTGTGACACCGACTCTAGATTTGGAAATTGAGAGTAACACCGGTGAAGTAGCTCTCATCCTTATCGGTATGAGCCTTTAACCACGACATCCATGGGAAGAACCATCTCTCATCGGAGGATCTTGAGTTGTACAATATTGTTGTGCAATCTAACTCCATATTTTTCAATTATGAAGTACTTCATATGTAGTCATCCTTCTGACTCGAAGTTGTTCATTTCCATGACTTATCCATCTTGCTTACGGTTCAATTTGGTGGTTCATCAAAAACTTCCACCACTATTCTTACTGTTGATTCTAAATTTGGAGAGAGAACATGATAGTATTACAGTTCCTCACGATTCTGAAGTCTTGAAATCGGACTCTTTCCTATTTCTTCCTTTTGATCCAGAATCTCATTTGACTTCCTTCATTGATTCTTGATTGAAGTCTTCTTGTTGAATTTCATTTGAGAACCTTCTTTGATATCTTCCTTGGATTCATCACTAATTCCATCTTCATCATTTTCTTCATCAGATTCATCATCATTTACCTTCAATAGTTGCGGTAGAGTGATCATTTTTTTCTTGTTAGAGGCAAATTTAGCTTGATGGTCTGTGGCTCTTCCTTCTCCTTGGTGGTTCGTTGAAGAATTTGAGAGTCGGACTCTTCTTCCTCTTGAGACTACGAGGCCTTTGAGTCATCGAGACGAGGCTTTCTTGATTTTCATCATTGTGAGGGCATGTCCTTCTTCTTGAGAATCATCTTCATTTACATCTTGGACAGGCTAGCTTGATGTTGGTGATAGTATGGGCATGTTTTTCTTCTCTCGGACTGCATCATCTTTTGGATTTGTTAGGCGATTGTTGTAGAGGATATTGTTGTGTTAGCTGCTGACCTTTCTTTATCATTAGAGTGAATGCTACGAGAGTTAGCCGTGAAGCTTGCACATCCTTTTCTTCACCATCGGACTTGGCTTTTTCTTTCACAGATTCAACTTCTTCCTTATTTTGGACTTGCTCTTTAAGGATTCAATCTTTGAACTTTCAGTTCCTTTTCTCATCTTGGACTCTTCATGTTCTTCTTGGTTGGATGGACTTTCACTGGGGGCTGAAATTTGGTTTGTTTACCACCTTAGCTTTCTTTCTTGAGGGTTCTGAAAGTAATCTCATTACTTCTTCTCTTTTGGGTTTGATGTAGTTTGGTGGTTCTTCTTTTGTTTCCTTATTTCTTCTTAATGGTGGAGACATGGCTTGATGAAGCCTTAGCATTCTTCATATTCTTAGGCTTCTTGCTTCTTTGGTGTGGCGTGGCAATGGCGGTGTGGAGTCACCGGACTTCAGAGCTTTCTTCCTCCTTTGCCTTTCTCTTCTTTTGAGAGATCTTTTCTTTGCTTTCTGCTGTAGTTAACCTTACATTTTCCTTTGGGTTTTTCTTCCGGTTCTGAGCAGATGAGGAGACATAATTTTGTGAACATTAAGAATCTCGCCCTCATCATCCTTGATTTTATTCTCAACTTTTTTTTCTTGAGGATGATACTTAAGAATCTCCATGAAAAACCTTTGTGAGTGGTTTTTTAGTTGACCTTTTCTTTTCTTCCTTATCCGGCCCACTTAGACATACTGGTCAAGCGGGGATGACTCCATAGTTGATATGTTCCTTGAGGACTATAGCGAGACATGATCTTCATTTGTTGATCAATCACGATATCATGTATGCGGTGTCTTTGCATAAGATACATTTACCCACTATTTGATGAAGAACTCATATTCTTGAAACTCCTTTTTCTTCATGTCCTTGAGACTAGGGTTTCTTTTGTATCTTGCATAATCTTCTTAGCTTTTTTCGAGTGTCGATCTCTTCGGAGCTTTTCGGATCTTGGTCGGGAAGGTCTAAGCATTGATTGATGTCGGAAGAACTTAGTTTTGATGTCGACCCTTAACCTTGGTGGAAGAATCCCGAATTTATGGTTGCGTTTGAATGAAACTCTTTGACCGGTCACCATATATTCGTGTGTTTACCTCAAGACATTACGAGAACCTGCCTCCTTCACAAGTTCGAGAATATCCTGAACTTTTTTCTCGGATTTTTGAGCGACTTGGTTCTGGTGAATGCCGGTGATTACTCGTCGATCGCCATTAGAAGATTGAGGAGTATGGGTGTTGATTAGGAGAGATTTATGAGAGAGGCGGTGATTGTTATTTGGGTTACGGAGGTTTAATTTGATTTAAGCTTTGAAAGGATTCTAGGGTTTGAAAATGGGAGGAGAGAGGTTCGAGAGGTTACGATAGCTGTTTGCGATTTGAATACATCTTTATGGCGGTTCCTTCTTTTACTTTGCATACTGTTATGGCGTGTCGACTAGTCATTGGTTGCACGATGCCCGATGTAAGTTGTAACTCCCGGTAACTTGTCGGTTTATTTGTCTCTTTTAGAAGAGTGGACGTTTGATTGACGTGGATTGACCTTTGACCTCTTTAGTTCGTAGAGTAGCATGATAGGACAGCTATTGACTCTACATTTTCCTTTGTTGGCTTAACGATCAATTCTCTGAAGGATGTTACAGTGAATGGTTTTGACATTACTTCTCGTTTTGAACCTCCACACCTCATTCACTGTGGTGCTTTATGAAGCCTTGGGTACTTTCCTTTAGCAGTACCTCTTTCCAACTATCTTTCGAACCTGTCTTCTCTTATTGTGAATGACTGAGCAAATGTCATGTTCTTCCAAAGCTTCTCATGAGCTAAAGTATCCTCTTGTAAGACTGCGAGCGAACGTCTACTACTGCGATTCTTGAGTTTCTACGATTGTTGAGGTTGCTCCATGATCGTTGAGTTTACTTTTACCTTCACTCTCTATGATCGTTGACTTGTCTTGGTCTTTGAGATGAACTTGACTAAGCATTTCTTACGGGTTAAGGTAGCTTAGGAAGGGCCAACCTCTTAGAGGTGAGCTAAGGGTCGGGTTTGTCCCTGAGGCGCTTTCGGATGAAATACCTTAGAAGTAATTGCACTGATATCTCTTTTGACCTTTTTACGATGAGGAGACCCTTCATCGACTTTAGACAATTGCATTCTTTGTGATCGTGGTGTCTTCTTGCTTTTTTACACTATGATCATATGTTTGATTGTAGGTACTCCACGATTTTGAATTGGGTGGTGATAGGTTATCAATGATACGTTTTTAGGCGTTCCTCTTGACTATGGATCTTTATTTGGTTCATCAACCACAAAGTTTTGGGACTCTGCGGTGGTACATTGCTTCATATAAAACATTTCGATTTGATCTTGTTGCTCCTTAACGAGATCTTTGCTCCCCATGGTTGATGTTGTCTTTTTCGGTGAGGTGTGATTCCTTTTTTCCTTATGTACATAAGGAGGCATCCTGCATGTCTCTTACATTTGAAGTCATTAAATCTTCTTATATCGTAGAAATGAGCATCTTTAGAGTTGATCATTCTACGATCCTTTGATACCACTCTGAACGTAGTCTTCTTTATCGACTTGTGCTTTCGTGGAGTTACGCTCCCATACTAAGTTCCTAATGTTTGATGCTCGATGGTCCTTTGATGTGAGCTTCCTTGAGAACAAGTTTTGCATGCTTGAGCATCTAAGACCCCTTTTTTCATCTACGGTTGAGTGGCTGCTTTCATATATAAAGATATGCGACCATTTGAGCTTCATTTAGATTAGCTCATCAGGTCTTGAGGAGACGAGCTTTGACATATAGGAATTTTGTCGAATTATTTACGAGCAGGTCCTAAGCCTTCTCTTTGGTTGACTCTCTTCTTGGTGAAGTCTTTTGCTTTAGCATCCTTAGTGTGGTCGAGATAGACCGGTACTGCTGAGGTTATTCATTTCTAATTTTTGGTACCCATGGTTAGATGGGTCTGCTTTAGGTTAGTTACTAAACCCCTATTCCTCATATATTTGGATGAACATCACATTGACCACCATCGATCGTATCCATGTATGTACTTCATTTAGATAATACATTTTGAGATGCATGGTGGTGAGTGTGAGAGAAATCGACATTTTAATAAAACACTCTTTTCTTTGATGGTTTCATCATATATGCTAAGTTATGATCACGAGTTTAAATGTTCACAGAGTGAGAATCAGCTCTACGATTTATTAGCATCTGGTTGATTCATGGAGGTGATCAGTTTCTATGAATCTTCAAGATTCTCTTGTAGATCTGATCATACTCTGTGTATCTTTAAACACTTAGACCATAGGATGTACAAAGCACCTTATCCCATCAGCAAGGATTTCTTCACATTCAATCGACCTGTGAGGCTCTTAAAACCATTTCAGGTCTCTTTCAAGTTATCATCTTCAACCTAAAACTTGGATGGAGAGAAAGTTTATAGACATTTGAGTTTCTATCATTAGTGTACTTTCTCTCTTCACCTTTTTAGATAGATTATGAATATTTGAAGGAAAACTGTTATAGTTCATGAGTGAAATGCAAATATGATGTTTATATCTATGTTTAGCGAGGAACCATACCTTTTTGCTGTTGATTTCTTAACAGTCATTTATCTTAGATATATTGAGTTTAGGCATTGATGTGCATGTTTTCTCATTTGCTTACGTGACCATTTGCTCGAGTTGATCTTGATCGATCGATCGTGGTCTTGAAGATACAAGCTAAGAGAGTGTCAGCATCTCTAATTCTTTGACATCCTTGAGTTCACAAGATTTACATCCAATTTTGAGTTTGACCCGAGCATGTGGTTGAGAAGTTCTTCTTTCTTCTCTGCGGATAAGCATTACTTAGCATGTGATGGCCTTTTCATCTTTTTAATTTGGTGGATGTTTGAATCTTTTACATTGACATCTCTTGAGCTTTCTAGCCTGGTCTTCAGACAACAAGATTGACATCGAGCAAGGATTGGTCTTGTTGATATGATAATCAAAGACATGGACCAATCTGAGCAGCTTCAGGTGTATATGCACATTTACCTGTACACAATATTTCCAACGTGTGAGCTCATCTGCATATAACAAGTGACTTACTACTAAACTAAGTTTAGAACAATGTTTGTGCCTAGGATCAGACTCAAAGCGATTAGCTTTTGAATGTAGCATGAGAACCTGCTTTGATACCAATTGTTAGTTCCCAGTAGGCACAATATAGATCTAGAAGGGGGGTTGAATAGATCCTTAGAATTTCAAAATACTTTTTGTCTATTAAGTTGTATTGCTCATTAAGTAGCTCATGACAAACTTAAGAATCTTTTCAAGCACAATGGAATAAGTAAAAGATCCCCTTCATTGATATATTCATAATCAAACATACATTGTTCGTAGAGTTACTTTAGTAGTAGCGGTTAAAACATTCATATGAGTTATAGTAGTTAATGTACATAATGTAAATGACATAAAGTAAAAGACACTGAGGGTTTTAAGTGGTTCGGAGACTCAAGCTCTAATCCACTCTTACTGCTTTCAACTAGGTGAGATTTCCACTAAGGAAGGCGGCACCAGAATCACTAAGATTCCTTGAGGCCGGTGACCTTGGGACTTGATTCACTAAGAACTCTTCAAGCCAACAACCTTGGAACTTCTCTAGTTCTAAGAACTCTTCAAGCCAATGAGGCTTGGAAACTCATTTAGTCCCCAGGAGAAGGACCCATCGGGCCACGGCTTCTTGTTGTTGTTGTAGTTGTAGTTGTTGTTGGTCTTTGTTTGCTAAGATGTCATTAAGCTCTGAATATCTTTTGTACTTAGCGACTTGGTGTGGTCCTCTTTGCATTCGCTTTGAGTGCGGACCACATCTTCTTCTTTAGTGCGGTGATCTTTACTCTCTTCAGCTCATCTTCATCTGATGTCAGTTGTGCACCATCACCATCTGGATTTGCTAAGTCCCTGAGCTTTTGGTAGACTTCTTTTGGCACTTAGTAATCCCTGAACCCTTCTTGAATGTTTTGTAGACATGATTCTGCACTTGTTCGATTTCGACTTTTAGGTTCATGGTGATCTGTAGAGTGGCTCTCTTGATCTTCTTTGTACTCAGCCACTTTTCTGAATGCTATATTTTTGGCCTTCTCGGCTCTCAACTTGGCTGCCATCTTTAGTGGCATTCTCATCTTTGTTGAGTGAAGCTTTGATCTGTATGAGTCCTTCTTCAAAGCTGCTTCACTTCCACCTCGGTAGTCTCACTGTCTTTGAGACTTATTTCATTGATCTTTGGTGGAACTTCGTAGAGTCAACAATAGCATTCACTGACTCAACGATTCGCATGACACACAATCATTAACAACTCTTGATCTTTGAGGCTCTGTTGATTTATACTACTTCCCAATCTTCCGTTGGAAAGTAGCCGTTGAAAGTTATTCAAATTGCTAGCGAGATCTCGAGTTATTTAGTGCAGATTGAGATGTGACATGACATCTTTTTACGACTTTCACGACACTGCTGATGTCTCTTTATTTCACCAACCACATCGGATATGTCACTTTGATATCTTGGGCGGTCGGCGACTTTATTTCACCCTTCCGATTTCTCGATCGGAGGTTGTCCTTACATCGATGCTCTCAATAAGCTCTTGTCCGAACATTACCCTTTAGATTGAGCCGTTGCCAATGCTTGGTCTTGATTATTCGAACTCTACGATTACGATGCATGTCTTCATGGACTTGATCGTAGTGTCTTGTTGACTTGTAGAGACAACACTACGATCTTGAAGAGTGTTCACTTGTTCTTTAGGGTAGAACACCTCTTCTCTCTTTTGTGCGATGCTTCATCACTTACATTTGCCTCTCATTGTTCTCGAGATCTTTGATGGCTCGATTCCTTGCTCGGCCTCTTACGAATAACAAGACACTTCAGATTTGTGGCGTGTCATTTCGCTTTCTCCTTGTGATCTCCCGTTCACTTATCATCAATGGGTGACCCAATGCTTAATCACTTTAGCCTTGTTATTGAGAGGTGACCCGGTATCTCGATGTGTACTCCATCGGTTTCTTCTTAGATTGGAAAACACTACGATCTGGTTACTTCAAGATCGTTGTCATCTTTTCCACTTGTCGACTCTTGCACTGGTGACATTCCTTAGTCGATTATTGAAGTCTTCTTATGATCATCTTGTGGAAGATTTCATCTCAAATGGCCATAACTCAATCTTGATGTTGATTGGATTGGTGCTTATGTCTTCTTGTTAGCTTAGCATGCCATTAGTTGAGTGCTCTCTCTGGTTACCTTGGTGGGGCGTATCTATCGTGCCAACTAGAGGCTTCATTCCTTTGGATATTCGGGAGTGCACATTAGTTGAGAATCGTATTTGCTCTACGATTACGCCTTGGCATTAATGAGCACATCTGTTGAGGTCGTAGTTACGCACTCTATGATTTGACTTTGTTGTGCAGAACACTACGACTCGAGATCGAGATCTTGACACTCTATGATTTCTATTGTTGTGCTTGTTGTCTTCATCGATCTTGCTTCGACTCGATTTACGCCTTTGATACGATCGATGAGACTCTACGATTACGAGTGCGATCTACGATCCTTGATTAGCAGTTAGTAGACTCTACGACTCCAAGTGTAGTCTACGATTCTTCACTTGACTTTGGCAGATGCTCGGTCGGCTCGTAGGCAGGCTGTCTCTATGATTCTGAACATGACTTCCTCAGCAGACTACGGCCCTGATGAAGTTCTCCTCGACACACTACGATCCTTCCTCGTCTCTCCTGGAAGTCTCTGAACTCTCAAGATCTACTATTTTGCAGACTACGATTCTGCCTCGATAGCTCTCTAGTTTTCCTTGACTCTCCTGGCAGACTACGATTTCCAGTGCAGTGCTCGACGATCAGACAAGCCTATCTATTACATCATAAGATCAACCTAACATGCTTGATCTTTCTATATTTATAGTCCTTGTACATCATTTCTTTTTAAAGGACTTTACAAAGTTGTTTTGCTTATGTAGGATCAACCTAACACATTTGATCAATTCATTCTAAGTCCTTGTACATATGTTTCTATTATCTATCAAAGGACTTTACAGCTTTTCTTAATGCAAACATACTTGCATATTCATTCATATATATATATATATATATATATATATATATATATATATATATCATAATCAAATCATATGTAAGCAGGAATATCATTCACATGTTTATTGAATAGTACCCGGTGAAAATATTGATATTTAATAAGAAAGTTCATATCAATATTCCAATGAAACGATACTAGATGAAGCGCAAAACTCAAGGATATTCCACTAATTTCAGGGTTTATAGAAGCAATATTTACCATAGTAAATTTAAATTTAAGAATATGAAAAGAAATAACATACGAAACTACAAATGGATTTTCACGTGTCATGCGGTACGTAATCCGCGTAGACAGGTTATTTCGACATATTAAAGGGTGAATACGAAAAATAGTATTCCTTATGAATACGAAAGAAATAATACACCTTACCTTAGTAGAAGACTGGATACTGCAATAGTGAAGTAGCAGAATACTCTTCTTCTTGCTCTCTATAGTTTCTCTCTCTATAGTTTCTCTTGTGAGTCTAAGTGAATTGGTGAGAATGAAAGAAGAATTAAGCTTCTATTTATAGGAGAATGGACTAAATAGTAGCTGATTCACGAACGGTCCAGATTGATTTACTATTAGAACGGACGGTCCATATTGATTACTATTAAAACCACAACTGACGGTCCAGATTGATTTACTTTTAAAACCACAACCGACGGTCCAGATTGATTTATTTTTAAAACCACCCCCGACGGTCATGATTGATTTACTTTTAAAACCACCACCGACGGTCCAGATTGATTTACTATAAAAACCACCACCAACGGTCCAGATTGATTTACTATTAAAACCACCACTGACGGTCCATAAAATTAGTAAATCTTCCCATGGAATACTAAGTCAAACTTACAACAAACGCCTCATAACAAATCCCTATATTTATATCAATAATTGAATAAATATTTACAACAAATCATTTATCTTTAATAAACACATTTTTAATCTATTAACAATTATTCATCATCAATATTATAACTTACAATATTGATAACCAGATCATTCCTAGGTAAGAGGGGGCTTTTCGATAAAGATTTCTCCTTATTGGCGTGCAATTAGATGACCAAACTCCTTTTCTCGACAAAACTTTCTAGACATTGTCAATAATGTAAATAATTATATGAATAAATGTGTTTTCTCAATTATTGATTTAATAATATAAAATATTGTACAGATGATACTGTGACAATAATTGAATCAATAATATGAGATATTATGCAGCAATTACTATTGCAATAATTGAATAAACTGAGTGGCTTCTTACGTAAGCATCAATAATCAGAGATATTGTGCAATACCGTGTGCTATTGTGCAACCACGCGTATTACTATATTTTTATCACCGGATATTTCAACAGTTAACGGTAAAACTTTTGCCGTTATTTTTATAAAAAGTTATTTCT
The DNA here is from genome assembly GCA_020205605.1 of Panax ginseng. Lineage (NCBI taxonomy): Eukaryota > Viridiplantae > Streptophyta > Magnoliopsida > Apiales > Araliaceae > Panax > Panax ginseng. Next base: position 98,904,995 of record CM035149.1, on the reverse strand, counting down.
GTCGTTTTCTAACTCCGAAAGTTATTCCGTTGTGGGGTCCACCAATGATGGCGTCGTCGTACAGATATTCTCTGACAAAAAGAATATTCTCCGACCAAACGAATATTTTATATCAACTTGCTTACTTTGCAAAATTTTCAAATATCACCCTTAACTTTAACCTTTTATCAATTTAACCATTTATTAAATAGAATAATAATTATAAGAAAATTGGATACTTTCATTTCATATAATTCGGGGTCTTACACATGAGGCCTGGCCTGAAACCTTACATGATTTTTTATCCAATTATTTGTAATTTTTGAACTTTAAATTTATAATTATTCATCAATAAAGTATAAATTTTTACTTATTTATTATTGTTATTTATAAATTATAATACATTAGTTTTAATTAATACATCAATAAAATTTAAAATTTTAATTATTCATTCTTAATTTCTTGTTGATACATTTAATTAATATACATCTTCAATGAATATAACTATTTAGTATATTTAATATTAATAATAAGCTAGTTACTTAGTTGATTAAATATTAATAATAAGTTAATTTATTATATATACTAGATTACTAATATTTAATAATAAAATTTTATTCATATTCTTTGTTACTTTAATGTTAAATATATATTAACATTAATTAATACATCAATAAACTAATTTTTAATATTAAATATTAATAATAAGTTAGTTTATTGTAAATATTCAAGTTCTTCATTAATTTGGATATGCTAAATTCTTGGGGGGATTTATGATTTTGGTTATTTTTTAGGTATTCTGTGTGCCAATTTAAATAAAAATTCCATAAAGCAATTAAAAAACTAACTGAAATTAATACTTGAGATATAACTATGTAAGAGTTTAATGACCATAAATGAAAAGATATATGTGTGTTTAAACTTTACAAAATATATGTCCAACCGATCCTAGTATGTATTATAAGAAAATAAAATCAAAACTAACTTTATATTCAAAAAATAAAGTGTAATCTACAGTATTTAGGTAATCTACAATATTTTCTACGAAGTGCATAGTAGACAATTACACATATATTTAAGAAATCAATTTGTTTTATATTCCAGTTACATCTAAATAATATTTTTCTATAATTTAAGATGAATATATTTATTTTTTGTTCTAATCATTCAACTTATATTGGTGTGTAGTAGAATGTTAAAATAAAATAAATCTCAAAAATCTTGCATCATTTTTACACAATTTATTAATTTATATTTTATAATTTATATTTTTAATATTTAATATGTAAAATTAAAAAAAGGGACCAAACCAGCCAAGGCCTTGGGCCTAGCATGGCCTTGGTCCTAGGCCTGGTATTGGTCCGGCACGGCTGCAGGACTCAGCTGGACCACGCCTCAATGACTAAGGCCTCTGGCGGCTAAAAGTCAACGCCTAGCTTTGGCTGGTCAAAGCCCAAGGCTGGCGAGGCCAGGGCTGAGCCGCACTCAGCCGAGCTTTGTTGTGCATGCCTACTTATTAGTATAAAAAATAAAATAGGCTACTGTCGTCATAACCGACTGTGTACTACACAGCTGTGTATATACCCTTTTTCCAAAATAAAAATATTCATCATTTTATATAATCTTGTAAGACCATTCTAGGAATAAATTCTTTTAAAAAATTATTCTCCTTTATTTTTATTTTTTTAATGTATGTATAAATTATATTTTGCTAATTTTTTTGAAGACGCAAAGAGTAAAATATATGCGGTAATAATAATTCGGTAAAAAAAACTCAATAACACGATTTTAAAAAGAATATTCAATGTTATGGTATGATGATCATGTTACTCATATGAGAGGGTAGAGACTATCATACCTTCTCACAATTCATTTCTATTTTTAATAATTACATTAATGTATTGTTTCCATTTCTTTTTCAATATTTTATGAGAAAAATGATAGGCGTTGAAATGAGAATTATTTGATTTATGGTGTCTGTGTACAACAACCAGGAACAACAGCACATCTTTATAAAATTAAAAAGTTTCTTTTGAAATTTGTGTTTTTCCTAAAAAAATTTCTCTTAAAGAGGGACAAAGCTACATATAATTAATGGGCAAATATACAAAATACCCCTGACATTTTTTCTGAAATCTCACTTCTGAACTTTTTTTTTTTGTCCAAAAGTATACTTAACATTATAAATTTTGGGTCAACTGTGCCCCTGCCGTTAACGGACTTGCTAACTAAATTAACTCCGCTTACACCTGGACATTTTTTGCTGACTAAGCTCTTTCTCTATCTTCATTATTATTTGTTTTTTCTTTTTCTCTCTACCATCATTTCATTCTCTTTCTCTAATATCTACCCAAAAAAATCAGATCCAACATTAAAGAACATTAAATCTGAAGTAGAACAGGGAATTCTTCCAATCAAATATAAAAAAAATCCTTTTATGTGACACCCCCAAAACAGGTATACATCACCCATCTTGGGTCGCCAGATACATGGTACAGAATTCAAATACAACTTAATTATACAACTGTCGTGTAAAATACGACAAAACATAAACTGATAGTTTTAATAAGAATATTGTCATCTAGACAATATCCACACTCAAAGGAGTCCTCATTACATTTATTGTCACACTATTTAACAGAATAGTGAGGACTACTAATGCTATTATCTGGACCGTCACTCTGTTCCCCGACTCGTCCCAATTATATTCTCATTTCCTGAAGAGAACAGTGAAAGAAAGAGTGAGCTCAACTAGCCCAGTAAGAAATATTATGACTAAGATAATGCAGAATAAATTATCAATAGCCTTCAACAATGTTAAACTGATAAAATACAATAGACATCAAGTTTAATTACAGCGGAATAAGTAATCCATTAGAAGAGTCAAGTAGAGCATGATATCTACTATCTTCTATGATTTAAAATGTTTTCATCAATTTTTATCGCTGAGACTCAGCTAAATAAATAAATCAAATCATCGAATCTTCCCTGCACTATGGGCCAAAGATATTCATTAAATTATCAATGGTCATGACAATACCGAATAATCCCTGATCATAACATACCAAAAACTTTCCATCAATGCACTACAGGCCACTGAGGACTTTCACCACATCATTCGTCACATTACGGTCATGATTATACCGAATAATCCCTAGTTATAATCATACCAGGTCCATCTATGCACGTAAGCCAAAGATGACTTTCATAACAATATAAGCATGAGGATGATGACAATGACATAATAATTCAATAAAACAAGTTCAAGGATAAATTTTAAAGATTTATAATTTTAATTTATCCAGAAATTAATAACGTCCAAATTGTCAACATGATACTTCTTTGTGGAGTAAAATTCAAGAATGCTCAGAAGAATATTTTCATGAAAAGATACTGGATGAAGCGCAAATATCAAGGATATTCCACTAATTTCATGGAGTATAGAAGCCAAATCTTTAACCATCTGAGTATAATAGAATATATGAAACTGCAAATGGATTTTCGCCCGCCATGCTGTAATCCACGTAGACAGATCATTTCCACAATTTAATAAGGAATGAATACGAAGGATCATTCACCATGCATGCGGTAATCCACTTAGACAGGTTATTCCAATAAAATAATAAAGAATGGAATAACAGAAGAATTCACCAGGCATACGATAGACCGCACAGACAGGTTATTCCCAACAGAATAATAAAGAATGGAACTAGGTCATGCGTAATCCGCATAGACAGGATATTCCAATAGAATAATAAAGAATGGAACTAGGTCATGCGTAATCCGCACAAACAGGATGTTCCAACAGAATAATAAAGAATGGAACCATGTCATGCGTAATCCGCACAGACAGGATGTTCCAACAGAATAATAAAGAATGGAATAATAATAGATTTCACCAGGCATACGATAGACCGCACGGACAGGTTATTCCAACAGAATAATAAAGAATGGAATAACAGAAGAATTTCACCATGTATGCGGTACTTCGCATAGAAAGGTTATTCTAACATAATAATAAAGAATGGAATAACAACTCGTACGAGTATTGAAAGAAAATAACTCTCTTCATAAATACGAAAGAATAATACCCCTTACCTTATAGAAAAAACTTGATACTGGAATAGTGAGGTAGCAGACGTCTCTTCTCCTTTCTCTTTATAATTTCTCTCTATAATAATTGCTCTATAGCTTTAGTGAATTGGTGAGAAATGAAAGAAGAATGATCTTCTATTTATAGGAAAATATAGTTTCGATAATTGCACGTTTTGGGGCTCAAAATATTACAGTATAATTCCTCTCTCTTTTTCTTTATTTTTAATTTAGTCCTGCAAGTATTATCAAACTTGCACCACCTCCCCTAATAGTAAATCATGTGAATCAATAGTAAATCATGTGACTCAATAGTTCTAAACATGTGAAAAAAATTATTACAGTATAATACCTTCATCTATACCTCCATTTTTAATCTAGTCATGCAAGTATTATCAATCTTGCACCTACTCCCCTAATAGTAAATCATGTGAATCAATAGTACACACATGTGAACACATAGTTATATGCATGTGAATTAATAGCAATTAATTGCTCATTTATCTGGTTAATTACCCGATTGGTCAATATAACCTCCAGACATCAATTATTATCGAAATAAATGTCGATTTTCACTAACACTAATAATTTCAACACAATGAAACTATCAATTTCATCTTTAATCAACACGAACTTATTCATTATTAATATTATAATTCACAATATTTAACAACCAGTTCGTTCCCAAGAAAGAGGGGGCTTCCGATAAGGATTTCTCCTTATTGGCGCGTAATTAGGTGACCAAACCTCTCCTTGACATAACTTCTAGACATTGTCAATATTGCAAATAATAATATGAATAACTTTGCCGTCTCAATTATTGATTTAATAATATAACATATTATGCAGATGATACTATGATAATAATCGAATCAATAATATAAGAGATATGATGTAGCAATTATTGTAGCAATAATTGAGTATAACTGATTGACTTCTCACGTAAGCATCAATAACCAATACTGTGTGCTACTATGCAACCACGCGTATTACTATACTTTTACTACCGGGTAGTTCAACAGTTTTAACGATAACACTTTTGCCGTTATTTTTAATAAAAGATAATTCTGTCGTTTTCTTATTACGACAATACTTCCGTTGTGGGGTCCACCAATGATTGTGCCATCGTACGAATATTCTCTGTTAAAATAAATATTCCCCAACCAATCGAATATTATATAACCACTTGCTTACTTTGCAAAATTTGTAAATATTATCCACAACTATAACATTATATCAAATCCACACCATAATATTCAAAAAAATATTTCAAGAAAAATTAAATCTCCCCTCCTTATGAAATTTTGCCCTCATAATTTACGTACGTACCTGGTATGCTGAAGAGGTGAGGATATCTTGACTTCATTTCAGATTCTAACTCTTGAGGTATAACCTTTTAGTGTCGAATAGGATCCTTCTTATCCAAGATTTTAACACGTATCTCATCATACATTAAATCTTCTGCTATCTCATCTAGGTCTAATTCAATAATGTGGTTCGGGTCGTCCACATATTTATGTAACATCGATACGTGAAAAACATTATGAACACGCTACATACTTGGCGGTAAAGCGAGTCTATAGGCCACAGTTCCTACTCGATCGAGGATTTAAAATGGGCTAATAAAATCGAGGGTTGAGATTTCCTCTCTTCATCGATTCTTGCTTCTAGAATAACGCCCTCTTGAACCTTCTTCTTCACATTCATCAGCTCCAGGTGTGTAGTTTGAGCAGCTTTAATTTTATCGATTAAAGTCTATTATAATCGTATATTCGCTATCTTCACGTGGGTCCCTAGAGTCTTTAACTCTATCTTCATCATTTGTAAGTTATACAAAATGGGTTTTTGTGTTAACAACATCACACTTGTAAACACATATGATCTTCTACTCAACGCGTCAGCTTCCACGTACTCTCTTTCACAATGATATTGAATGGTATAGTCGTAATCTTCAACAGCTTGAGCCAACATCTTTGGCGCATGTTATGTTTATTTTAGTTGAAGAAATATTTGAGGGTTTTAGAAATGGGTTTTGTACTAGGGTCAATACAAAATTCGATTTCACGCTCTAGGGGTAAGCTAAGAAGTCTTCAGGAATATGTCAGGAAATTTATTAACAATAGAAATATCACTCAAAACTGTGACCCTCATCTAAGACTTGGATAACACGTCACATTGATATCTATCAACTTGCCACCAATATTCACAACGTCCCCTACGAAAAGTTCGGCTTTGGTGCATTCCACACAAGGAAGTCAACAACGAAAGGATCGGGGTTCTTTACTTATGGCTTGATATAACAGTGATTAACTTTAGTAGTTTGGTTGCTTGAATTCACATAACAGGTTGGTTAGGAATATGAAAGCTAACAACCTTACGAAAAATATGATGAGTAGTTAACCAATCGATTCCTAAAATTACATCAAAGGCAAGTATTTTCAAAGAGATTAGATCGACAGGTAATGTGAAAGTGTCGATTTGAATCAGCAAGATTTATAAACAGTGGAGGAAACGAAGGTTTCTCCTAACAGAGTTTCAACCGATAAGTCAAAGTCTAACTTCTCTAGGGTCAAATTTAAACGTTGAGCGCAAGCAAGAGAGATAAAAGAATGGGTAAAACCGGTATCTAATAAGGTATAGACTTCGCAAGAATTTATAATTAACTAACTCGTGCTAACTTTGTTCGGGTTACTCGCTTTTTGAGAAGTCACGAAAAACACTCTTCCTGAAACCACCGACTTTGTTTTGTCCGTATCCGCCTTTGGTGCCACCGTCCCAGCTGGACTTGACTTTGGTGCACGATAAAATTGGGCTAGGTGACCTTCTTTTCCATAATTGTAACATGCTTTGGACTGCATCGTGCAGTTTGGACTTATATGTCCTTCCTCTCCGTATTTGAAGCATATGATAGGTGGTCGTTCTCCTTCCTTAACAACGGGTGCTGGTGCTGACGTCTTTCCATCATTGTTGAATCTCCTTTTTTTAAAATGTCCATTCTTATTGTTTTGGCCATGATTACCACTGAAGTGATTACCATTCTTGGTATGATAATTTCCCCCACAATGGTTATCGTTGTTCCGATGTCCGTTGCCAACGGTACGATTATTATCATGTTGTTGCTTTTTGGTTGTGCTGCCTCATTATCGCGCTCCAATAACTGAGCCCTATTCACAACATCTAAATAGAAACAAAGTTTGTGAGAAATGAGGTATTGATGTATATCGGGTTTCAAACCTCTTAGAAACATTCACATCATTCACTCCTCATTATCGACCAAATGAGATGCAAACCGGGATAACTCCGCAAATTTAGCCTCGTATTGCGACACAGTCATATTGTTTTGCTCCAACTTGATGAACTCTACCTCCTTCATGTGACGAATACTTTTAGGAAAGTACTTGTCGTTGAACAGTTCTTGAAACTTCTCCCAAGACATCTTGAGTGCGTCAGGCTGGGTACGTTTTACAGATTTCCACTAGTAATCTGCCTCTTCACGTAACATAAAGGTGGCAAAGGGAACCATTTGCTCCTCGGAGCATCCCAAGACATCAAATATCTTGGTGATCTGCTTTAACCACGTCTCCGCCTTAAGTGGTTCTGGCTTTCCCAAAAACTCCGCCGGTCCCAGCTCATTGAATTGCTTAGCAGTGACTAGCCGTGGGTTGTCATTGTTTCCACCTGCATTTTGAATAGGAGTCTCTCTTGCCTGATGTTTCATGAATTGCATAAAGCCTCTGAACATCCCATCATTCATCATTTGATCGTTGCAGTTTACCTGAGGATTATTGTCTTCCTGTTGCACATTATCCTCGGTATTAATCTGTGGTGACTCAGCGGTCTCATGTGCTTCATTGCTTATCTCAACATTTTGGATGCCATTTTCAAATACTGCCACAAAACAAGGGTTAATTAACATATTACATATTATCCCTATACTCTGACCGACCAATTAAATACCAAATAAACTTAGGTAGGTCACACTAGCGAAGGAATTCCCCGTCTTTTCCCTCCTAGTTCTTGTCTCACATCTCAGCCAGGGATCATATCCCTAATCTTTGATACCAACTGTGACGCCCCCAAAACAGGTATACATCACCCATCTTGGGTCGCCAGATACATGGTACATAATTTAAATACAACTTAATTATACAACTGTCGTGTAAAATACGACAAAACATAAACTGAGAGTTTTAATAAGAATATTGTCATCTAGACAATATCCACACTTAAAGGAGTCCTCATTACATTTATTGTCACACTATTTAACAGAATAGTGAGGACTACTAATGCTATCATCTGGACCGTCACTCCGTTCTCCGACTCATCCCAACTATATTCTCATTTCCTGAAGAGAACAGTGAAAGAAAGGGTGAGCTCAACTAGCCCAGTAAGAAATATTATGACTAAGATAATGCAGAATAAATTATCATTAGCCTTCAACAATGTTAAACTGATAAAATACAATAGACATAAAATTTAATTACAGCGGAATAAGTAATCCATTAGAAGAGTCAAGTAGAGCATGATATCTACTATCTTCTATGATTTAAAATATTTTCATCAATTTTTATCGCCGAGACTCAGCTTAATAAATAAATCATATCATCGAATCTTCCCTGCACTATAGGCCAAGGATATTCATTAAATCATCAATGATCATGACTATACTGAATAATCTCTAGTCATAATCATACCAAAAACCGTCCATCAATGTACTACAGGCCACTGAGGACTTTCACAACATCAGTCGTCACATTACGGTCATGATTATACCGAATAATCCCTGGTCATAATCATACTAAGTCCATCTATACACGTAAGCCAAAGATGACTTTCATCACAATATAAGCATGAGGATGATGACAATGACATAATAATTCAATAAAACAAGTTCAAGGATAAATTTTAAAGATTTATAATTTTAATTTATCCAGAAATTAATAACGTCCAAATTGTCAACATGATACTTCTTTGTGGAGTAAAATTCAAGAATGCTCAGAAGAATATTTCCATGAAAAGATACTAGATGAAGCGCAAATATCAAGGATATTCCACTAATTTCATGGAGTATAGAAGCCAAAACTTTAACCATTTGAGTATAATAGAATATATGAAACTGCAAATGGATTTTCGCCCGCTATGTGGTAATCCACGTAGATAGATCATTTCCATAATTTAATAAGGAATGAATACGAAGGATCATTCACCATGCATGCGGTAATCCATATAGACAAGTTATTCCAACAGAATAATAAAGAATAGAATAACAGAAGAATTCACCAGGCATGCGATAGACCGCACAGACATGTTATTCCAAACAGAATAATAAAGAATGGAACTAGGTCATGCGTAATCCGCATAGACAGGATATTCCAACGTAATAATAAAGAATGGAGCCAGTCATGCGTAAAATCCTGATGCATGTGATGTTCCAACGTAATAATAAAGAATGGAACCGGTCATGCGTAATCCGCATGCATGAGGATGTTTCAAATGTAATAATAAAGAATAGAATAACAACAGAATTCACCGTGCATGCGATAGATCGCATGCATACGGGTTATTCCAATGTAATAATAAAGAATGGAATAATGGAAGAATTTCACCATGTATGCGGTACTTCAGATAGACAAAGTTATTCAACATAATAATAAAGAATGGAATAACAACTCTTACGAGTATTAAAAGAAAATAACTCTCTTCATGAATACGAAAGAATAATACCCCTTACCTTAGAAAAAAATTTGATACTGGAATAGTGAGGTAGCAGACGTCTCTTCTCCTTTCTCTCTATAATTTCTCTTTATAATAATTGCATTATAGCTTTAGTGAATTGGTGAGAAATGAAGGAAGAATGAGCTTCTATTTATTGGAAAATATAATTTCGTTAATTGCACGTTTTGGGGCTCGAAATATTACAGTATAATACCTCTCTCTTTTTCTTCATTTTTAATTTAGTCCTGCAAGTATTATCAAACTTGCACCACCTCCCCTAATAGTAAATCATGTGAATCAATAGTAAATCATGTGACTCAATAATTCTAAACATGTGAAAAAAATAATTACAGTATAATACCTTCATCTATACCTCCAATTTTAATTTAGTCATACAAGTATTATCAATCTTGCACCTACTCCCCTAATAGTAAATCATGTGAACACATAGTTATACGCATGTGAATTAATAGCAATTAATTGCTCATTTATCCGGTTAATTACCCGATTGGTCAATATAACCTCCAGACATCAATTATTATCGAAATAAATATCGATTTTCACTAACACTAATAATTCAAACACAATTGTGAGACCCCAAATTTTATGAATAAAGATTTAAATTTCTCAAAATATTTTTTTGAATATTATGGAATGAATTTGATAAAATGTTATAGTTGTGGGTAATATTTATAAATTTTGCAAAGTACGCAAGTTGTTATATAATATTCGATTGGTCGGGGAATATTCGTTTTAACAGAGAATATTCGTACAATGGCACAATCATTGGTGGACCCCACAACGGAATTATTGTCGGATTGAGAAAACGACAAAAATATTTTATGAAAATAACGACGGAAGTTTTACCGTTAACTGTTGAAACACCTGGTGTTAAAAGTACAGTAATACGTGTGGTTGCATAGTAGCACACGATTTTGATTATTGATGCTTACGTGAGAAGTCACTCAGTTTTGTTCAATTATTGCTATAGTAATTGTTGCATAGTATCTCACGTTATTTGATTCAATTATTGTCGATATTTTATATATTATTAAATCAATAATTGAGATAACAAAGTTATTAATATTATTATTTGCAATATTAACGATGTCTAGAAGTTCTGCCAAGGAGAGGTTTGGTCACCTAATTACGCGCCAATAGGGAGCAATTTTTATTGGAAAGCCCCCTCTTTCCTGGGAACAACCTGGTCGATTAATATTGTGAATTATAATAAAGGTGGTAAGTTTTGTTTTATTATTATTATAAATGTAATAAAATAAAAACTTTTTATATAAAAAATGTAATACTTTTATAAAGATATTCATTTTATTAGACTATAAATAGAATATATAATATTCTATTATGTATAGTGTTTCAGATAAGGCACTGCATAGTGTTTGCATAGTATAATCTTTTTTATATAAAATGTAATACTTTTATAAAGTTATTCGTTTTATTAGACTATAAATAGAATATATAATATTCTATTACGCATAGTGTTCAGATAGTACACCAGATAGTATTTGCATAGTAAAATCTTTTTTATATAAAAATGTAATACTTTTATAAAGTTATTCGTTTTATTAGATTATAAATAGAATATATTATATTTTATTTAAAAGATTTTGTTTTATTAGAATATTTTATTAATCTTGATAGTAAATTAATATGGATGGTCGTCCGATTTAAAAGTAAATCAACTGGACCGCTCATAAATTAGTTATTATTCAGTTCATTCTCCTATAAATAGAAGCTCATTCCTTCATTATTTCTTACTTAATTCTTTCAAACTCTAGAGAGAGAAACTATAAAGAGAAAGAAGAAAAGTATTTCGCTACTTCACTACTCATATATCCCGCTTTCTTCTATAGTAAGGGTATTATTTCTTTTGTATTCATGAAGAGAGCTTTCGTTATTCCATTCTTTATTATTCGTTGAATAACTTTGATAATGCTGCATTCACGCTTATACTTGGTGAAATTCTTCGTTATTCCATTCTTTATCATTATGTTGAATAACTCTACATGCCAAGTACATCGCATACATCGTGAAATTCTTCTTACATTATTCCATTCTTTATTATTCTCGTTGGAACATCCTGCGTGCGTTTAGGCATGACTGGTTCCATTATTTATTATTTTGTTAGAATATTTTGTGTGCAAGTTTTACGCATGACCGGTTCCATTATTTATTATTTCGTTGGAATATCGCGTATGCATGCGCTTACGCATGACTGGTTCTCATTATTTATTATTCTCGTTGGAATAACTCATTGCAAGCTTCATCGCTTGCTTTCGGTGATTTCTTTTGTTATTCCATTCTTTATTATACTCGGTTTGGTTAAAGTTTTGGCTTTTATACTCCATGAAATTAGTGGAATATCTTTGATATTTGTGCTTCATCCTGTATTTTTTTCATGAAAATATTCTTCTGAGTATTCTTGAATTTTACTCCACAAAGCAGTATATGTTGACAATTTGGACGTTATTGGTTCCTGGATAAATTAATTTATAAATCTTTAAAATTTATTCTTGAACTTGTTTTATTGAATTGTCATCATCCTCATGCTTATATTATGTTGAAAGTCATTTGTGGCCAGTAGTGCATAGATGGACTTGGTATGATTATGACCAGGGATTATTCGGTATAATCATGACTATAATGTTACAAATGATGTGGAAAAAGTCCTCATTGGCCCGTAGTACATTGTTGGATAGTTTTTGGTATGATTATGGCTATGGATTCTCTTCGGCCAAGGGTGTAAAAATGAATTGTTTTATGGCATGATCATGACCATTGATGAATACACAAATATCATTGGCCCGTAGTGCATAGATAATTTGTGGTTGTGATACTAATGAATATCCTTGGCCGTAGTGCAGGGATGATGTGGTTTATTTATTGTCGAGTCTCAAAGACAATAAAAGTGATGAAAACCTTTTAAATCATAGAAGATAGTAGATTTTATTCTCTACTTGACTCTTTTAATGGATTGCACATTCCGCTGCAGTTAAACTTGATGTTTGTTATATTGTATCAGTTTAACACTGTTAAAGGCTAACGATAATTTATTCTGCATTATCTTAGTCATAATATTTCTTATTGGGCTAGTTGAGCTCACCCTTTTACTTTCATTGTTCTCTTCAGGAAATGAGAACGTAGCAGGGACTAGTCGGGGAATGGAGTGACGGTCCAGATGATAGTATTAGTAGTCCTCACTATTATATGAAATAGTGTGTTAATAAATGTATTGAGGACTTATTTTGAGTTTGAATACTGTCTAGAAGATAATATTTGTATTAAAACTCACAGCTCATGTTGTATATTTAAGATTATATTTGTATTTTATACCATGTATTTGGCGAATCAGAGTAGGTGATGTATACCTATTTTGGGGGCGTCACAATAATGGCTATCAATTTCATCTTTAATCAACACGAATTTATTCATCATTAATATTATAATTCATAATATTTAACAACCAGGTCGTTCCCAGGAAAGACGAGGCTTTCCGATAAGGATTTCTCCTTATTGGCGCGCAATTAGGTGACCAAACCTCTCATTGACAGAACTTTTAGACATTGTCAATATTGCAAATAATAATATGAATAACTTTGCCATCTCAATTATTGATTTAATAATATAACATATTAAGCAGATGATACTGTGACAATAATCGAATCAATAATATGAGAGATATGATGTAGCAATTACTGTAGCAATAATTGAGTATAACTTTCTCACGTAAGCATCAATAACCAATACCGTATGCTACTATGCAACCACGCGTATTACTATACTTTTACTACCGGGTAGTTCAAAAGTTTTAACGATAACACTTTCATCGTTATTTTTAATAAAAGATAATTCTGTCGTTTTCTTATTACGACAATACTTTCGTCGTGGGGTCCACCAATGATTGTGCCGTCGTACGAATATTCTCTGTTAAAACGAATATTCCCCGACCAATCGAATCTTATATAACCATTTTCTTACTTTGCAAAATTTATAAATATTACCCACAACTATAACATTATATCAAATCCACACCATAATATTCAAAAAAATATTTCGAGAAAAATTAAATCTTTATTTGTAAAATTTGGGGTCTCACATTTTATATATCATTGGACTTCATCAAACAAATTCACAATTCATCTTCAGCCTTAAAGACAAATTATAAAACCCTTATCAGTATCAAGGATGATCATCAAACAAAGCTTTAAGCAAAACTCAAATCACTAATTACTTATCAAGTGAAAACATGTTAGCCCTTTTCACACTTTCAGTGTGTGGAAAAACCAAGATCACCAATCACGATTTCAATACAAACCCAGGTATCCAAAATAGAAAATAACTTACCAAAACCCTAGTTTGATCTGATTTGCATTAACACTGCCCTCGCCCTTTAAAAATTGATTACTTTAGGTTTGTGTGATCCTATGGTTTCAATTATGCATAAATGGAAAGGTTTGGGGGGATTGATTTTGTTGACCTATGTCTATCTCTATTGCAGTCTTAATCCTCCATTTCTAAATCAGATCTCATCTCGATAACCATCTTTTATCCGACTCGATCTCCATCTCCTTTCCAACTCATCTCGATCTCTCCTCTCCGACACGATTCCTTTTCAAATTTACTCTTCCAAATTATGAGAGATCTTCAAGCAGCTTATCTTTAGCTCATATTTTGACCGGTTCTGCGATAATTAGAAGGATTAATTCGTGATCTTTTCTACTTCATTATCTAAGTTGTATTTATGATTTCTTTTTTGTTGGTTGCTGAAATGGATTATTTAGCGCCCTTATTCTAGATTTTGATGTATTTGTAGATTGGGTGGATCTGTATATGTAGGTGGTGGTAGATCGGGTGGATCTCGTGGTGGTGGTGGTGGATCTTTTGATGGGGTAATTTTGAGAGGAGATGGTGTAAGGTGGTGGTGGTGATGGATTTGGTTTTGTTGGTGGATTATGGTGGTGTATGTAAGACCCCGAATTGTATGAAATAAAAGTATTTAATTTTACTTATAAATATTATTCTAAATAGTAAGGTGATAATTTAATAAATGTTATAGTTATGGATGATATGTACAAATTTTACAAAATAAGCAAGTTATCATAAAATATTCGTTATATCGGGGAATATTCATTTGGTCGGGAATTATTCTTTTTGTCGGAGAATATTCGTACAATGGCGCAATCATTGGTGGATCCCACAACGAAATAATTAATTGTCGGATATAGAAAGCGACAAAAATAATATTTTTATAAAAATAACGGCAAAACTTTTACCGTTAAACTATTAAAATACCCGGTAATAAAAGTACAGTAATACGCGTTGTTGCACAGTAACACATATTATTGCACAGTAGCATATGGTATTGCACAATATCTCTTATTATTGATGCTTACGTAAGAAGTGACTCAGTATTGCATTCAATAATTGCCACAGTAGTTGCTACAAAGTATCTTATATTATTGATTCAATTATTGTCACAGTATCATCTGCACAATACTTTATATTATTAAATTAATAATTGACATGAAAAAGTTACTTATATTATTATTAGCATTATTGTCAATGTCTAGAAAGTTCTGTCGAGGAAAGGGGTTAGGTTATCGAATTGTGCGCCAATAAGGAGAAATGCTTATCAAAAAGCGCCCTCTTTTATGGGAGTTGTCAATATTTAAATCTCTATTATTAATGGTGAATAATTATTGAAAAGATTAAAGATTTTATTGATTAAAGATAAGTGAATTACAAAAGTTAAAGGGAAATAATGCAAACTTGGAAAACTTTAGGTGTACCAAAGTATAATAAGTCAACCAATCCATGTGAACTTGAATCAACCAATCAGAGAAGAGATGATGCAAGCATGATATAAGCATGAAATCATCCTTAAAGAAACACAAAGATGATGTCATGATAATGTCACCTGGTGGAAGATGATTGAGGGACTAAGGTGTAATTAATGAGGTACTAAAGTGTAATTAACCTAGGTACCAAACTGTAATAAGCCTAGACCCTAACGTGCAAATATCAAAATTATGTTTTCCTATAAATAGAGAAACTATAGAGAGAAAATAAGAGAGAAAGAATAAAAGTATTCTGCTACTACACTATTGTAGTATCCAATCTCATACTAAGGTTAAGACAGGTGATAAAAATTCTCTTTGTCTTGGGTACAATAAAGAAAAGTTGATAATTATTACATGAATAAAATTTTAATGATGGACTTTTAATTTGGAGGAGATAGTAGAATTTATGTTCTACTTGACTCTTCTAATGGATTGTTGATTCCGCTGTAATTATGGTTGAACACTTTTATCATCTACCATATGTTCTAAATATCTTATTTATTACTGATGAAGGCTATTGATAATTTAATTATCTTTAGTCATAATATTATTTACTGGGCTATTTGTGCTCACCTTTTTGCTTCACAATTCCTTTCAGGTAATAAGAGTGTAGCTGGGTCGAGCGGGAATAGCAGGGGAATAGAGTGATGGTCTATGACTATTGAAATTTCTAAATACATTATAAAACAGCATGACAATATATAATTGTATTGATGGCTTAAAATGTGTGTCATATTTTATACGTCATTTAATAGTTAATTTTGGTGAACAACAATAGGGTGATGAGAACCCGACTTTGGAAGCGTCAAAAATGCACCCCATTAGAATAAGGAGGAAAGAATTATATGGAGAGCTTAAAGGGTGTGTTTCCACTATCATACATAATGTCTAACCACATACAAATTCGTGTTATCATAAGATATAGTTGTGCACATCCACTTGCTGACTATATCTATGAGCTTTATCTATATAATCTTGGAGTATGGTTGAAATATAATCCTCAATTTGAGACAATGGAGATAATTATATTGTAAGAAGATATACACCATAGAATGAACATGATAGTAATCTTCTCGTTCTTTTTTGGGGTTTATTGGGTCAACCAAGGTTAATTCTCAAGTCCTATGATATCTATTACAACTTATATGCATCGCCTCCCATGTATGAAGGCTTCCTTGAGCATTTTTCAAATATTTTCATTCTTAAAACAATTATTGATTGTACCTTTATATAAAGTATCATTGGTTTAGAGTGTAAGTACTGTTATTTGTATTGAAACTCACAGCTTATGTGTTATCATATTTTGCACGAAAGTTTAATAGTTGTAAATAGAAAATTTTGTTTTTGGATTTTGTGGTATGTATTTGATGACCCAAAATAGGTTGTGTGGACCTATTTTGTGGCGTCACAGTGTATGTTGACGAATCTAAATTTTTTTGATGGTGTAAGACCCCAACTTTTATGAATAAAGATTTAATTTCTCGAAATATCATTTTGAATATTATGGTGTGGATTTGATATAATGTTATAGTTGTGGGTAATATTTATAAATTTTTCAAAGTAAACAAGTTTTTATAAAATATTTGATTGGTCGGGGAATATTCGTACGACGGCACAATCATTTGTGGACCCCACAATGGAATTATTGTCGGAGTTAGAAAACGACAGAAATATCTTTTTATAAAAATAACGGCGAGAGCTTTACAGTTCACTGTTGAAATACTTGGTGATAAAAGTCTAGTAATATGCGTGGTTGTATAGTAGCACACAATATTGTACAATATTTTTGATTATTGATGTTTACATGAGAAGTCACTCAGTTTTATTCAATTATTGTCACAGTAATTGCTGTATAGTATCTCACGTTATTGATTCAATTATTGTCACAATATTTTATATTATTAAATCAATAATTGAGACAACAAAGTTATTCATATTATTATTTGCATTATTGACGATGTCTAGAAAGTTCTGTCGAGAAAAGGGATTTGATCACCTAATTGCGCGCCAATAGGGAGAAATCCTTATCGGAAAGCTCCCTCTTTCCTGGGAATGATCTGGTTGTTAATATTGTGAGTTATAATATTAATGATGAATATTATTAAGAATGTGTTTTGTGAAGCCAAGTGAATTGAGATAAATATAGGGGTATTTTATGAAGTATTTGTAATAAATTTTACTTATTATATAGACCCCCACTTACTCATTTTTTAAAATAATCGATAGAAAGTTATAAAGTATGCTAAGTATATATATATATATATATATAT
Organism: Panax ginseng; assembly: GCA_020205605.1. Taxonomy (NCBI): domain Eukaryota; kingdom Viridiplantae; phylum Streptophyta; class Magnoliopsida; order Apiales; family Araliaceae; genus Panax; species Panax ginseng. Next base: position 98,887,081 of record CM035149.1, on the reverse strand, counting down.
ATATATATATATATATATATATATATATAGGTGAAAGTGTGTGTGTGTGTGTGTAAGTGTGTGTGTGTGTGTGGTGGATGAAATGTGGTGGTGGGTGATGAAAGTGATGTTTTATATATATATATATATATATATATATATATGTTATAGAATTTTATTTTATTTGAAAGTTGGGCGTCCGTGAATTCGAAGAAATCAGCCCGTGGATTCTTTCAACTGTTGGTTCATGAAATAAATTCTAAATAGTATCATTTCATTCTCCTATAAATAGGATGCTTAGTTTAAAATTGAAAATCACACCAAAATAAGAGAATTCTTCTTCTATAATATTGAGCGTATTTCTTTAGAATTTAAGGAAGTTTTGAGTGTAGAAAACAGTATAAGTTTTCTTCAAGAATATCTCCGCTATACCAGTCGAAATTGCTCTTTTTCTGAGGTAAGAGGTATTATTTATTTCATATTCGCTTACGATATTATTTTTCGTATTCGTAAGGAATTTTATTTTCGTTCAATATTTGTAAGGAATATTATTTTCGTTCAATATTCGTAAGGAATATTATTTTCGTTCAATATTCGTAAGAAATATTATTTTCGTTCAACAGTTGTAAGGGATATTATTTTTGTTCAATATTCGTAAGAAATAATATTGTCTTCCATACTCTGTAGTATGTAAGTAATATTATTTTGTTTCAGATTCTGAATTCTACACTCATTTTGTTAAGTATTGCTTCTATACTCCTTGAAATTAGTAGAATATTCTTGAAATTTGCGCTTCATCTAGTATCGTTTCACAAGGATATTTTTTCTAAATATTCTTGTTAAATTTTGAGCTTTTCATGCCGGAGTACTATTCATGGGTACTATTCATACGTACGACACTATTTATATGTACGATACTATTCATACGTACGGCACTATTTATACGTACGACACTATTCATAAGTACGGTACTATTCATACGTATAACACTATTCATAAAGTACTATTCACATGGTACTATTGAAGTAATTCACCCGGGGTACTATTCACGACGAAAAATTAATTCTTTTTTGTCTAAATTATTTTTGATACGTGAATATTATTCTTAAATTTTACTCCACAAAGCAATATCGTGTTGACAATTTGGACATTCTTGAACTCTGGATAAATTGAATTATAAATCTTTAAAATTTATCCTTTGCTTTCACTTAATTGAATTCTTATATCATTGTCATCATCCTCATGCTTATATTGTGATAAAAGTCATCTTTGGCCCGTAGTGCATAGATGGACTGTTGATTGGTATGATTATGACTATGTATCGGTCTAATAATGACCTGTAATGTTACAAATGATGTGGTAAAAGTCCTCATTGGCCCGTAGTGCATTGATGGACAATTGTTGGTATGATCATGACCATGGGTTCTCTTCGACCAAGGGCGCAAAGATGAATTGTTGTTTGGCATGACCATGACCATTGGTGATAATAACAAATATCCTTGGCCCGTAGTGCATGGATGATTCGTGGATGTGATAATAATGAATATCTTTGTCCCGTAGTGCATGGATAATTTAGTGGTATGGATTATTTATTGAGCTGAGTCTCATCGATAAAATTGATGATAAACTTTTAAATCATAGAAGATAGTAGACATTATGCTCTACTTGACTCTTCTAATGGATTGCTTATTTCGCTGCAGTTGTTGATCTAAAACTTGTTGTCTATTGTATTCTATCAGTTTTTATACTGTTGAAGGCTAACGATAATTTATTCTGCATTATTTTAGTTATAATATTCTTTACTTGGCTAGTTGAGCTCACCCTTTTCTTTCATTGTTCTCTCCAAGAAATGAGAATATAGTTGGGACTAGTTGGGAAATGGAGTGATGGTCCAAGATGGTGGTTATAGTAGTCCTCACTATTCTATGAAATAGTGTGATAATAATTGTAATGAGGACTCCATTTAAGTTTGGATATAATCTACGAGACAATATTCGTGTTAAAACTTTTAACTATATTTTGTCGTATTTTACACGACAGTTGTATAATTAAGTTTGTATTTGAATTCTGTACCCTATATTTGGCGACTAAAAATGGGTTTTGTATAGCTATTTTGGGAGTGTCACAGGTGGTGTTGATGTCCCTAGTGGTGATAGTAGATGTGACGCCCCCAAAATAGGTCCACACAACCCATTCCGAGTCACCAAATACATGGTACAAAAAATAACTACAACTTCATTATTACAATTGTCGTGCAAAATACGACAACACATATACTGTGAGTTTAAATACAAATATTGTCTTCTAGATAATATCCGCACTCAAATAAAGTTTTCATTATAATTATTGATACACTATTTTACAAAATAGTGAGGACTGCTAAAATAACTATCTTGAAATATCACTCTATACCTCGACTAGTTCCCGCTATATTCTCGTCTCCTGAGAAGAAAAATGGAACAAAAAGGAAAAGGGTGACCTCAACTAACCAAGTAAAGAATATTATGACTAATATAATGTAGAACAAATTATTGTTAGCCTTCAATAAATCAGATAAAATATAATGGACAACAAGTTTTAGATCAATATTCACAGCGAAAATAATAATTCATTAGAAGAGTTAAGTAGAGAATGAAATCTACCATCTTCTATGATTTAAAACTCCATCATCAATATTTTATCTCTGTAACAACAATCAATATACATCTTGAACCAAATATTCATCTTTGCTTTACGGGCCAAAGATATTCATTTGTATCACCAGTTGGTCATGTTCATCTCAAAACCTGCCCATCTTTGCACCACGAGCTAAAGATATTCATCAGGTAATCATTCATCTTTGCACTACAGGCCAAAGATATTCAGTTATATCATCATTTAGGACTGAGGATGATGAAAAATATTTTAAATAAACGAATCCATTGAGATAAAAGGACAAAGATTAGGGATTCCTACTTTGGTTTATCCAAGTTCAAAAATACTCCATAATAATCAATTGTGGAGTAAAATTTAAGAATAAAGATCAAAATATTGATACAATCAAAGATAGTAACTATAATAGACATCTTGGACAAAGAAAAGAAAATTTTATTTTTCTGTTAATAGTGTCGTATTCGTGAATAGTGCCGTATTTGTGAATCACAAATGGACCAACAAATCTTTGGATTGAGCTTTCCTCTCTTCCCAAATCTTGTAACTTCCTTCCATGGAGCAATACATAACAATACTTGATCCCCAATATTAAATTTCACGTCCTTTCGATGAAGATCCGCATAACTCTTTTGTCATTCCTGTGCCGTTTGTATACGTTGTCGGATCATTTGTATCTTTTCTGTAGTCATGCGTACCAATTATGGTCCCAACAACGTTGCTTCACCCAACTCGTCCCAGCATACTAGAGAACAACACTTTTATCCATACAATGCCTCGAATGGAGCCATGTCTATAATAAAAATAGTATGCACACAAGCCAATCATGTTTGATGATAAAGCATATACTTTGTAACAATCTTATTTATTTATTAATAAAAAGGATTAATTTATTATAGGCTTTTAATTATCTACATGATGCTATTTTATAATATGTGATAAACTCATAGTTTTAAGCAATGCTTTTAGAATAATGAAGATGATCATTCTAATGAGATCTAAATTCTTAGAAAGCTTAAAACTAAAATAGTTCCCAATCGTTGGATTACTAAATTGGGGATTAGTAAATCTGGATATATTGGTATATACGTTGCTTGCTCATTGGATGAGGATGATTGATCTCATGATCATTTGTGTGGAGACACTAAAGCAAGTATGTAGGTGCTTATTAGAGAATAAGTTCACTGAACGTTGCTCGCTAAGGAATACCTAATGAAGTTTTTGTAAGACACCAAATTTTACGAAATAAAAGTATTCAATTTTTATAATTATTATTCTATTTAGTAAATGGTTAAATTAATAAAAGGTTAAAGTTAAGGGTGATATGTGAAATTTTTCAAAGTAAGTAAGTTGTCATAAAATAATCGGTGGTAAAAGTACAGTAATATGCGTGGTTGCATAGTAGCACACGATATTGATTATTGATGTTTACGCGAGAAGTCACTCAGTTATACTCAATTATTGCTACAGTAATTGTTGTATCATATCTCTCATATTATTGATTCAATTATTGTCACAGTATCATCTGCATAATATTTATTATTATTAAATCAATAATTGAGACGACAAAGTTATTCATATTATTATTTGCAATATTGACAATGTCTAGAAGTGCTGTCAAGGAGAGGTTTGGTCACCTAATTGCGCACCAATAGGGAGAAATCCTTATCGGAAAACCCCCTCTTTCCTGGGAACGACATGGTTGTTAAATATTGAGAGTTATAATATTAATGATGTATAAGTTCGTGTTGATTAAAGATGAAATTGATAGTTCCATGGTGTGGGAATTATTAGTGTTAGTGGAAATCGACATTTATTTCGATAATAATTGATGTCTGGAGTTTATATTGACCAATTGGGTAATTCACCAGATAAATGAGCAATTAATTGCTATTAATTCACATGCTTATAACTATGTGTTCACATGTGTGTACTATTGATTCACATGATTTACTATTAGGGGAGTTGGTGCAAGATTGATAATACTTGCATGACTAAATTAAAAATTGAGGTATAGATGAAGGTACTATACTATAATTAATTTTTTCACATGTTTGGAACTATTGAGTCACATGATTTACTATTGATTCACATGATTTACTATTAGGGAAGGTGTTGCAAGTTTGATAATACTTGCATGACTAAATTAAAAATAAAGGAAAAGATAATGGTATTATACTGTAATATTTCGAGTCCCAAAACGTGCAATTATCGAAACTATATTTTCCTATAAATAGAAGCTCATTCCTTCATTATTTTTTACCAATTCACTAAGTCTCACAAGAGCAATTATAGAGATAGAAGCTATAGAGAGAAAGAAGAAGAGTAGTCTTTACTTACTTCACTACTCCTTATCCGGTCTTCTTAGGAGGTAAGGGTTATTATTTTTTTATATTACGAAGAGATATTATTTTTCGTATTCGTATGAATATTATTATCGTTCAATATTCATTATATTCGATTTTAATATTAAGTAAGGAATATTATTTTCGATTCAATATTAAGTAAGGAATATTATTTTCGATTCAATAGTTGTAAGTAAGGGGTTTTCGCCAGAGGCGTTTCGTAATTTTTCGACTCTAAAAATTGCGGAAAAATTTGAAATGATAATTTGATGAGTTTTCTAGATTGTGTCCAAAAATGGCGATTTTTGGATGTATAGATTAGGAGTTATGAATTTTATGGGAAAAAACTATTTTAAAAGTAAACCCTTATAACTCCTTGTGGTTAACTCTAAAATTGGTAAAATTTTTATTAGGAGTACATCTATATAAAAGCAGTATACCCTGTAAATTTCAGAATTTTTGGACAAAAGTACAGTTTTTGATAAATGTCTAAATATTCGACAGTTTTAGCCATATGAAAAATAGTAAATGAATTTTAAAATTACGAGAAAAAATATATGTTCAATATGGGACTATATTACGCTAAATCGAGAAAAGAAAATTTGTTTTTACTGATTTGGTATTTTTCATGAAAATGGACTAGTTATGAGTAAATGAATTAAATATGTTATGTAAAGTAAAAAAATTGGAAAATAGGATTTTATGGCTTGAGAATCCTATATAAGGTATATGCAGATTTTTGATGAGAGTTTTGGTTATTGGTGGTGAAATCTTATGAGTTTGGCATTTTAGGATGATTAAATGCATTAATTAGTAAAGTGTAAACAATTAAAATAAATTGTTTATAAGTTTAAGAAATGATTAAAATATTGTGGTAATATTAATAATATTAAATTATGAGATTATTAAGTGATTTATAACATTTGGATTAAGGTGTTATAAATATTGATATGGATTTTATTGTGAAACTTTATCTTTTTGAGTCGGGGTTACTATTCACGTATACGACATTATTCACGTATACGACACTATTCATGTATATGGCACTATTTGCGTATATGATATTATTTATGTATACGGTACTATGTACGAATACAGAGTACTATTTCGAGTTACTATTTATGAATTCCTATTCACGAATTACTATTCATGAGTTACTATTCACGAGTTACTATTCACGGGGTACTATTTACCTGAAAAATATATTTCTTTTCTGTCCAAATTATTTTTGGTACGTGAATATTATTCTTGAATTTTACTCCACAAAGCAGTATCATGTTGACAATTTGGATATTTTTAAACTCTGGATAAATTTAAAGTCTTTAATATTTATCCTTGATTTCGTTTGATTAATGTTTATATCATTGTCATCATCCTCATGCTTATATTGTGATGAAAGTCATCTTTGGCTTACGCTTACGTGCGTAGATGGATTGTTGATTATTGGTTTTACAATTGTATATCTTTGGCTTACGTGCATAGATGGGTTTGTTGATTATTAGTTTTCTGATTTTATATTTTTGGTTTATGTGCAAAGATGGAATTGTTGATTATTGGTTTTATAGTTGTATATTGGCTTGGCTTACGTGAAAAGATGGGTGGTGTATGACATGATCATAATCACTAGTGATAACAACGAATATCCTTGGCCCGTAGTGCATGGATAATTCGATGATGTGATTGGCAGGATCATGACCATTAGTTAACAGTTGAATGTCTTTGGTCGTAATGCACTGACAGACAATTGATTGGTATGATCATGACCATTGGTTTTATAGTTGAATATCTTTGGCTTGTAGTGCAAAGCTAGACAACTGATTGGTATGATTATTGTTATTAAATTTGAATATCTTTAGCCTTTAGGGTAAGAATATTGAGTAAACGTTCTATTAAGCCTTTGTGGCAAGGAGAAACTGTTGATTTACATGATTATAAATATGAATTGTGGATTTAACTATAATCTTTGGTGGTTTAGGTGAAGACAGGTGATGATAGTTCTTTTTGTCTTGGGTATAACAAAGAACTGTTGATGAGTATTACAGGAATGAAATATTAACGATGGACTTTTAATCTAGAGGAGATAGTAGACATTATGTTCTACTTGACTCTTCTAATGGATTGCTTATTCCGTTGTAGTTAAACTTGATGTTTATTATATTTTATCAGTTTAAGACTGTTGAAGGCTAAGGATAATTTATTCTGCATTATCTTAGTCATAATATTTCTTGATGGGCTAGTTGAGCTCACTCTTTTCTTTTACTGTTCTCTTCAGGAAATGAGAATATAGCTGGGACGAGTCAGGAATGGAGTGACGGTCCAGGATAAGTGGCTTTAGTAGTCCTCACTATTCTGTGAAATAGTGTGATAATAATTGTAATGAGGACTCCTTTAAGAGTGAATATTTTCTAGAAGGCAATATTCTTGTTTAAACTCTCAGCTATGTTTTGTCGTATTTTACACTACAGTTGTATAATTAAGTTTATAGTTGAGTTTTGTACCATGTATCTGGCGACCTAAGATGGGTGATGTATACCTATTTTGGGGGCGTAACAGTTTTACTTGCTTGTCAATAGGAATTCCTGTAGTGATAGTAGTACAAGTGATCCTTGGACTTGAGATCATCATAGTATCTTGTGTATGATGAGTTATACTTTGACTTATTTCTTAAGACCCTTAAGGTATATCAAAGGGTATGCTTGTGTATAATAAGTTGTACATGGAGATAATGTATGATCAATAAAGAATCTACCACTTCTAGTAAAAGAAGAGAAATGTCCTATGTGATTCGATAAATGACAACCGTGTAGTCCTTGGCCAAGGCAGAATAAAATTAGAAAGGAGTTTCTAATTTGCATTATTTGGAGTTGTGCATTTAAGAGTCGAAATACATATAATTAAATAAAATAAGACTTAACAGTAATTCCATGTCTTATATTTAATTGGGACATTGTATGGTGGAAGGATTGAATTGTACGATAACTATTACTCAAAGGTTCTTTTATGATTAATGTTGAAATCTATATTATCTGAAAAGTCGTTAATCGCTAGGGAGGCTTATCCCTATTATAGAATAAATATTATTTATGTAAATAAATTAATAGTTTAATTTATTTATTTAAATAAGATTAGAATTGTTCTAATTGATTTATTCACAACCGATTTAATATGGAGAACCTAAAGGGTCACACCATAAAAGGAAGAATAATTATTTAAGAAGTTAATGGCATAATCGTAATTATATGTTAAGTGTATTTAATTTAATCTATGGTGATAGAATAAATTAAATAGCTTAATATTTATTATTTATTATTTTGGAAATATTAAATATATAAATTAATAAGAGGAGTCTTATTAATATTATTACAATTATTATTATTTTAATTTCTAAAGAGTTGAAAATTAATTAAATATTAGTACTCTCATTTATTCCTAATAAGATTAGGAGGCTAATTAATTAAAGGATTTTAATTAATTAAAATAAAACCCAATTCCTTAATTTTTAAGGAGGGTTGCCCACATCTATAAATAAGAGGAGTCTTATTATGGGTGAGGTGGTTGTTGACTTTTTCACAACATACGTGATTCCAATTGTTAGAGAGTACACCTTTTTTTATAGAGATAAAAAATTAGAGTTTTGCCAAATACCCATATTCTTGAATCCTTCTTCTTCCTTGGTGGATCACCTCTAGAGGCCAAACACTTGGGTGGCTAACATTGATCAAAGGAAGGAACCAAACCCGGTGGATTCAAGTTGAACGCGAAAGGATTTGGAGGTGAACTTGTACCTGAGGAAGCTCGAATCTTCAAAGGTATGCTTTTTATTCTTTGTCTTTTTGTTTAATTAATGATTGTGCATAAAGGATGATCCGGGTATATGGTTTGTAAAATTTTAAAAATCTGATTTTCTATGCTTCCGCTTATTTTGTGCAATTTGATTGCGTTCATGAATATTACAAACCTAACAGTTGCTTGAGCCATTCGATATGGGGTTTTAGAAATGGGTTTTGTACCAGGTTTAAGGTCAATAAAGAATTTAACTTCACTTTCTGGGGGTAGACCAGGAAGTTCTTCAGGAAATACGTCAGAAAATTCACTAACAACAGAAATATTATTCAAATCTGACGTGTTTTTGTTTAAATTCATGACATGGGCTAAGAAAGCTTGACATCCATTTTTTTTAATAAAAGAATGGCTTTATGGCTTGATATGACAGTGATTGACTTTAGTGGTTTGGTTGCTTGAATTCGCATAACAGGTTTGTTAGGAATATGAAAACTAACAACCTTACGAAAATAATCAATTTTGGCATTATGAGTAGTTAACCAATCAATCCCTAAAATCACATCAAATGCAAGTATCTTTAAAGAGATAAGATCAACAGGTAATGTAAAGGTGCCAACTTGGATCAAGCAAGATTTATAAACAGTTGATGTAATGAAAGTTTCTCCTAACGGAGTCTCAACAGATAAGTCAAAGTCTAATTTCTCCAGAGTCAAGTTCAAACGTTGAGCACAAGCATGAGAGATAAAAGAATGGGTAGAACCCGTATCTAGTAAGGTATAAACTTTGCAAGAGTTTATGATTAGCTTACCCGTGATCACCTCGTTTGGGTTCCTCGCATTTTGGGCAGTCATGACAAACGCTCTTCCAGGAACCATTGACTTTGACTTGTCCGGGACAGCCTTTGGAGTCACCATCCCCGCTGGACTTGATTTCGCTACAAAATAATCTCAAGCTATATGACCTTCTTTTCCATAGTTATAACACACCTTGAATTATTGTGGGCAGTTTGTGCTGATGTGTCCCTCTTTCCCTCATTTATAACATACGACCAGTGGTCGTTCTCCTCCCCCAGAAATAGTTGATGCTGGTGTTGACGTCTTCACATTGTCATTATTGTACCTTCTCTTTTTGAAGTCTCCCCTCGACTCGCTTCTTCTACTATCATGGCCCAAATTACCACCAGAGTGGTTACCGCTTTTATTCGGATATTTTCCTCCCCGCCGGCTATCATTGCTCCAATGACTGCTGCCATAAGTATGACCCTGGTTGAGGTCCCTCGGTTGAACAGACTCATTATCTCTCTCTAATAATTGAACCATATTCACAACATCTGAATATAGAGAAAATTTGTGAGAAATAAGGTATTGACGAATTTCAGGTTTTAAACCTCTTAGAGCGTCATATGTTCCTCATTCTCTACCAAATAAGGTGCAAACCTAGATAACTCCGCGAACTTAGCCTCGTATTAGGACACAGTCATGTTGTTCTGTTCCAGTCTAATAAACTCTACCTTCTTCATATGAAGAATACTTTCAGAAAAGTACTTGTCATTGAACAGTTTCTGAAATGTTTCCCAAGACATATTCAGTGCGGTTGGCTGGGTACGCTTCACCGATTCCCGCCAGTAATCTGCCTCACCACAGAACATAAAGGTGGCGAATGGAACCTTTTGTTCCTCCGTGCATCCCAAGATATCAAATATCTTGGTAATTTGCTTAACCCACGTTTCCGCCTTAATCGGATCCGACTTTCCCAAAAACTATGGTGGTCCCAACTCTTTGAACTGTTTGGTTGTGACAAACCGCGCGTTGCTATTATTTCCACCCATATTTTGTACACGAGTCTCCCTCGTCTGATTTTGCATGAACTTCAAAAAGCTTCTAAACATCCCATCATTCATCGTTTGATCGGTGGTGTTGTTTATAGGAGGAACATTTTCGTCCTGTTGCACGTTCTCCTGGTTCGTGATTAAAGGTGTCTCCACGGTCTCATTCACTCCATTGCTCATCTCAACATTTTCAGATGTCATTCTCAAATACTGTCACAAAACAAGGGTTAATTAAAGAAATTGACATACCATATAATACCCCTATATTCTGATCGACCATCAAATAAGCTTAGGTAGGACATACTAGCGAAGGATTTACTCGTCTCTCCCCTCCTAGTTCGATTCCTCGATCTTCGCCAGAGACCATATCCCTAAGCTCTGATACCAACTGTGACGCCCCCAAAATAGGTCCACACAACCCATTCTGAGTCACCAAATACATGGTATAGAAAATAACTACAACTTCATTATTACAATTATTGTGCAAAATACGACAACACATATACTATAAGTTTAAATACAAATATTATCTTCTAGACAATATCCACACTCAAATAAAGTCCACATTATAATTATTGATACACTATTTTATAAAATAGTGAGGACTGCTAAAACAACTATCTTGAAACATCACTCTATACCCCGACTAGTTCCCGCTATATTCTCGCCTCCTGAGAAGAAAAATAGAATAAAAAGGAAAAGGGTGAGCTCAACTAACCCAGTAAAGAATATTATGACTAAGATAATGTAGAACAAATTATCGTTAGCCTTCAATAAATCAGATAAAATATAATGGACAACAATTTTTAAATCAATATTCGTAGCGGAAATAACAATTCATTAAAAGAGTTAAGTAGATAATGAAATCTACTATCTTCTATGATTTAAAAGTCCATCATCAATATTTTATCTCTATAACAACAATCAATATACATTTTGAACCAAATATTCACCTTTATTTTACGGGCCAAAGATATTCATTTGTATCACCAGTTGGTCATGTTCATCTCAACACATGTCCATCTTTGCACCACGGGCCAAATATATTCATCAGGTAATCATTCATTGTTGCACTACAGGCCAAAGATATTCATCAGGTAATCATTCATTGTTGCACTACAGGCCAAAGATATTCAGTTATATCATCATTTAGGACTAAGGATGATGAAAAATATTTTAAAAAAATGAATCCATTGAGATAAAAGGACAAAGATTAGGGATCCGTACTTTGATTTATCCAAGTTCAAAAATAATTCATAAAAATTAATTGTGGAGCAAAATTCAAGAATAAAGATCAAAACATGGATACAATCAAAGATAGTAACCATAATAGACATCTTGGATAAAAAAAAGAAAATTTCATTTTTCTGTGAATAGTTTCGTATTCATGAATAGTGTTGTATACGTGAATAGTAATTCCGACACAAAAAGATAAAAATTTTACAATAAAATTCATACCAATATTTCGGTATAATGATATTAAAAGAAATAACATCATTTACGAAGAAAATAACATCCCTTACCTCAAAAGAATAGTACTTCTAGCTGAAATATCGAATATAATGCTGAAGGAAACTTGCACTAAATAGTAACACTTAAGATATCTAAATACTCACAAAAATACGCTCGATATTATAGAAAGAGAAAACTTCTGATTCTGGTGTGATTTTCAATTCTAACTAAGCACCCTATTTATAGAAAAATGCCAGAACGCCATAGTTGACAAACTTGTTATTGGTGGCTTTACAATTCAATATTCACGCACACCACAATTGATCTTCAGCAAAAAAAATTCACAAAAAACAAAAGTGGGGCCCACCCATATTTTTAATAAAAATATTTATTTCTAAAACTTCAATAATTCATAATAAATAGCCCTTTTATCAGAAAAATACTAATTTTATGTCCATTCCATGGGAAATTTAATCCTCTACAACTTTATAGAAGAAAGTTTTTCCAAATTCCAAACGAAAAATAACCGAAATCCACATACGGATGATTCTTAATACCTCCATTCTCACAAAATACTAATAAAACACATCAACATTAATTCCTTCATTTATATCCACATAAAATAAATATTTCTTTATCATATAAATCAATAATTAATTATTCATAAATAATATTATTGTTAACGCCAAGTTTATTACAAGTAGCGTCCAATCATGAAGAATCTACGCTAGAACCGCACAATAATAGATCACCACAGAAGCTTGATGGCTTAAGGCCATTGGGATAACTCGGTGTAAGAATAAGTACTGGTCGTTTCACAAGGTTTAACAATGGAGGCTAAGTGTTTAGTGCTCAAAAGTAGGTATTACCTGTTAATTGTAACCTTGGCCTTGTATTTATAGTGCTCACCACCTTTAGAATCCTTCTTCGAGTCGGATTAGGACTCCTAGTCATGGTAGTTACCATAAATTGGGTCCAACACAATCTCCTTAAAAGGTGCAAGTGGAATCCAATCCAATCACTACCTTTGCGTTACCTTATTCAACCATAATTAGGTCTTGAGCTCTGTATTGCAGGAAGTCCCAACGCATGTGCCCAACCCAACCGAACTCCCTCATCAGGTCTGGGCCTCGGTCCAAAGGACTCGAAGACCCGACCCCAAACATCTTTCACCGAGGTAAGGCTCCGGCCCAAAGGACTCGGATGCCGAACCCGAACACCATCAGCTCACCCATGGGCTTCGGCCCGATGGGCTCACAAACCACTTCTAGTGTCAGGCTTTCGGCCCACGTGAAGGTCGATAAAATACTCCCGAACATTGCCCCCCAGTCTCTTGTTATAATGTACTTATAATTAGAGACTTGAAAGGTCAGGTATTCGAAAGGTCACGACAGCTAATGATGAGCTATCTGGGGAACCCAAGCGGTCTGTCCTCGTTTCTTGAAATGTTACACGCCTTTCCATGCCTGGTCCCACCTTGAGCATTTAATAGCCGTCCTTGGGTAGCCTGCGACTACACCTATAAAAACCCCCTTTCCCCCCTCATTATCATTTTTCCCAAATATCTTCATTTCAAACTCTCTATCTAACTTTCCCAGCAAGGCGATTTCCGGCGAGTAATCAGTTCATTCCAACTTCTCATTGTTCGCATTTTTCTGGTTAGAAATCATCACATTTCCAGCTTCCTTTCCTTCATTTTAGCTTCGAAACTCAGATTTGTCTCCTCCACCTCAAATGGCGATTCCAAAGACCCCACCCCCACATTGAGCCAGTTCCCCCTCTGTCACCACCCCATGATCCGATTCTAAGTAGATTTTGCGGTGGCTTCAATCGATACCACTACCTCCTCGGGTCTTCCTACTCTGATTAGTGGTAAAGCCAAAATCCAAAACGCCTACCACTCCGAGACGGATTTTTCCCATATCAACACTATATCAACCATTTCTCCTCTCAAATCTCTGATATCCGAACCCTCTTCAACATTCCCAAAGAGTATAAGCTTCGGGTGCCCAACTCCAGCGAGAGAATGTTCTAGAGACCCGATGGCGAATGGGTAGCCATTCCCTTGTACGTTCTAAAGTATGGGGTTTGGTTCCCTCTACATGTATTCATCTCTTCTTTCCTATGCTTCATAGGCATCGGGTTCGCACAGCTCGTACCAAACTCGTACATCCACCTAGTATCTTTCATAGCTCTAGCCAGGAGGTGGGGATCACTCTGGGCCTTGATTTTTTCTTTGCTTTATTCACCGTCGGTGGGTTAAAAGAACCCGGCCTTCAGCAGTTGAACAAACGACCCACTCGGTCAGTCACCGTCAAGACCCCTTCGAGCAACAAGGGGTGGCACGACAAGTGGTTCTTCGTCAAGGGCACCGACCTCCAGCTCCTTCCTCACTGGGCCCATCCCGAGGACCCTATATCCAAAGTGTCCAAATTCCCGAAGGACCGAGCTAGTGACTTCAAAGAATTCTACAAAAGGTGGAGCCGGACTTCATGGAATCTGGGGGTCTTGTCCAACGAGACCTGGCTATATAAACACGGGTGTAAGTATCCACCCCCCCCCCCTTCGTGATCTTTCCATTTATTACCATGAACATTCCCTAATTCATTCCATTTTGTGCAGTGACGATCTTCAAGCCTGAGGGGGCCGACGAGTCTTTAACCCCCCTACCAATCGAAGCTGGATCAATCCATTTCCCCATTACTGATGATGGGGACGAAGGGGAGACCAATCGATTGCTGAACTCTCGACTGGTTCTGCTACGGGTCCTGTCATCCCAGATGCTCCCGTTGCCGAATCCGTCGACAAGTCGATTTTGAAGATGGGTCGGGCTGAGAAGATGACCTTGTTGAAGAAGACAAAGAAACCTTCTGTCAAGCCTTCCACCACAGCCCCCCACAAGGTCTCTTCCTCAACCGCGCCGAAACCAACTCCTCCGCCTCCGACGCAAGTGGCGACGGTCTCTATTTTACCGAAACCAGCTCCTCTACCTCCAACCCATGTGGCCACGATCGATGACTCAGAGGACACCGAAGAGGTTCCTCTCGAGCCTTGAACCAAGAAATCTCGCTTGGGAAAGGACCCTGAATTGCAAGTTATGGACGCCGACCCTCCTCCCTCCTCGACGCCGACATCGAAGGCCAGTTCTTCCCAAGGGACGCCGACAACCTGTTGGCCAAAGAGTCCTTCGGAAGTTTTTTCGTTTAACCTGTTCAATCATTTCAAGATTTCGGTCGATAACGAACAGTTCAAGGGATTCTCTTTCGAAGAGTACCTGGTGGCTTACGTCCGCGCCCAGTGTCAGGTAATCCGCAAATTGGTTATCTTTTTCCTGTTACTGTCATATATTATTTTTACATGGCTGACCCCCTCCTTCTGTCGTAGGCCAACGCCATCCTGGCCTGAGCCATTCCGTCTCTTGCCCTATCTACCAAAAAGGAGGCTCAGTTGATGACGGATGTGCAGCTTTTTGAGGCAGAGATTCGTGGTCTGACTTTGGACCTGAAGAAGGAAAAGGATCTCCATGCCGAGACCCATAATAAAGTGATCCAGGCTGAACGCCAGGCCGACGAACTGAAAGAACAATACTCTCTACTTCAACATGAGTTTGTCGGCCTCGAGGGTCATGCTAAGAAGTTGATCCAGGAGAAGGAGTATCTAGCTGAAGAGGTCAAGGATCGGGAGAAGGCTGTGGATGCTCTGTAGGAGAAGTTTTCTGAGATGATGGCCAAGATGATGCACGTGATGCGGGAAAACACCACCTTAACCGCTGAAGTCGACGCCTTGCAGGGAAAGCGCTCTGAGGCTAAGCAGCAGGCTATTGCCGAGTATGAGGAGTCTGATGCCCTAAACGATAAGGTCATGGCCCAGTTTGGCGAAGGGTATGAATCTTATCGGGAAAAGGCTCGGGTGAAGATGCTAGCTGCTGGCCTTGACCCCTCTCTCCTCGAGTCTTCCGATGATGAATCAGACGTCGAAGGTGGGGATCCACAGGAGTAGTTTGTCCCTGAAGACTTGTAAATTCCTTCCGTAATCTTCTTCTCCTTTTTTTTATGTATTAGTACCTTGCCCGGATTATATACGATCGAGATTTGTAAAAATTTAAAAGAATGAATGAAGTACAAAAACTTTTTGTTTATAAATTTTTACGATCAGCTACACTCGAGACTTTTCTCGATCAGTTGTGTCTTTTCGAACCTTCTGATCGGATTGTGCCCAAAGTTTGTCTGATTCTAGAATTGCAGTCTCGATCAGCTATACCCGCGACTTTTACCGATCAGTTATGTCGTCTTCGCCTTTCTGATTGGTTTAAGCCTGATGTTTGTCTGATCGGACACCAAAAACCATACGAATATAGATGAAGTTAAACATTACCAAAGAAAACTTTCATTTATTTCATTTAAAATTGAAACGGTTACATGGATAAAGAAAAGAATGACATAACTATTACTGGTAAAATTTTCTAAGTCTTCCAGTATGTCATGTATTCTTTACTTCCGAACCATCAATTGCTCGAAGCCGGTATGTACTTGGCTTCGGCACCTCTACTACTTCGTATGGTCCCTCCCAGTTAGGCATCAGTTTGCCGATGTTCTGGGGGGTTGATGCCTCTGACTCCCGGAGGACCAAATCACCTACTTCAAACCTCCTCTGTTTCACCTTCTGATTATAGTGACAGGTTGTTCTCTGCTGGTAGATAGCCAACCTCATCAAAGCTGAGTCCCGAACTTCTTCCAGCAGATCCAAATTTGTTTTCAAACCTTCATCATTGTATAGTTCTTTGTACTGACTGACTCAAAGAGTAGGGGACCCGATCTCAACGGGTATGAGTGCATCGGTCCCGTATGCCAGTCGGAATGGAGAGTCCCCAGTTGTTGTCCTTGGAGTAGTCAGATATAACCACAAAACATTGAGCAGCTCTTCGGGCCATCGACCCTTTAATTCATCCAACCTTATTTTGATCCCGTTGAGCAGGGTTCGGTTGGTCACTTCTACTTGACCATTCGATTGAGGATGAACGACTGAAGTCTTACGGTACTGAATTCCCAACTCTTTCAGAAAGCCTTCGAACTTTGACCCCACAAACTGTCTGCCATTATCGGAAACCACTGCCATCGGGATGCCGAAGCGGTAAATAACCCCTTCCTTGAAAAACTTTAGACATTCTTGTTCTGTGATCTTCTGCAAGGGCTTAGCTTTGACCCACTTTGTCATATAGTCAATAGCGACGATCACGAAATTGACTTATCCCTTGGCCTTCGGCAATGGCCCCAAGATATCGACTCTCCATATGGCAAAGGGAATCAGGGATAAGACCGAATATAGCTCTTCGGGAGGCTGATGTGGGACAGTGCTGTTCAGCTAACACTTGGGACACCTTCTGACGAATTTATTGGCCTCCATGTAGATAGTCGGCCAGTAATACCCCTGCCTCAAAATCTTATACGCCAGCGACTTGGCCCCCATGTGATCCCCACAAATCCCTTCATGTACTTCCCGAAGTGTATAGTCTACTTCCGACGGAGTTAAGCATTTGAGGAGGGGAGAACTGAAAGCCCTTCGGTACAGATCCCCGTCAATGAGGACGAAGTTTGAGCTTCGGTGCTTAATTTTTCTTGATAAGATTCAGTCCGAAGGTAGGGTCCCATCTGCCTAGTAGGAGATATAAGGTGTGAGCCAACAGTCAAGTCGATCCAAAGCTAGAACATCTGTCCTCGGTACACTAGGCCGTTCTAAGACCTCCAGATACATCGATCCGTTCAAAGAGCTTGCTTCGGTGGTTGCCAATCTGGCTAGGGCATCTACTACCATATTATGACCAATCAACTCCCTGACAACTGTGCGATGTGAAGTATGTGAGCTTATCTTTCACTTCGGCCAGATACTTTGACATTCTTGCCCTCGAGAGCCTCATACTCTCTCGATAAGCTGTTTAACTACCAACTGTGAGTCATCAGAGATAACTATCTTCTATCGCCCAAGTTTGAGCCAACAAGTCCAAAAGCTAGTATAGCCTTGTATTCTGCTTCGTTGTTTGTGGCCTTGAACTGAAACCGAATCGCTTGTTGCACCTTGAAGCTTTTGGGACTTGTTAGAATAACTCCTGCACCGTTGACGTCCAAAGTCAATAACCCATCCACGTATAAGTCCACGAGGTCAGCCCCTGTTGAGTTCGGCCACTGTATTTATGTCTGGTTCCGTGAAAGAGCATTCCACGATGAAGTCTGCCAATGTCTGACCCTTGATTGCCGTTCGGGGGTGATATTCTATAGAAAATTGCGTTAACTCCATCACCCATGCCACTAGCCGACACGACACATCTGGCTTATGTAATATTTTCTTTAACAGCTGATCCGTATATACCACCACCATCCGACCTTAGAAATAGTGCCGAAGCGTCCTGCTTGCAATGATCAAGGCATACGCGAATTTCTCTAGGTTCGGATATCTTGTCTCTGCGTCTTGAAGAACGTGGCTGACATAGTATACCGGGAACTGCTTTCCTCCCTTGTTCCCCACCAATGCTGACCCTACTGCCATCGGGCTTGCAGCCAAGTATAAATATAAAGGTTCCGAAGGGATCGGTTTCATCAACAACGGTGCCGAACTCAGATATTTCTTGATCCCTTGGAATGCATCTTCGCACTCTGAGGTCCACTGGAAACTCTTATCGCTCTTCGGTCACTTAAGAGTGTCAAAGAAGGGTAAACATCTTTCGGCTGATTTCGACACGAATTTCTGAAGGGAAGCTATCCGGCCCGTCAACCTTTGTACATCTTTGTATGTCTTTGGATATTTCATGTCTAAGATCGCCGCAATTTTTTTCGGGTTCGCTTCGATTCCTCTCTTGCTTACTAAATATCCCAGAAACTTTCCTGAGCCCAAGCCAAAGGTACATTTGGTTTGGTTCAGTCTCAGTTTGTGTTTCCTTACTGTTTCGAAGCAGTCTTCTAGGTCCTCCAGGTGATCCCGGACTGACATACTCTTTACGATCATGTCATCTATGTACACTTCCATACTTCAGCCCAGCTGCTCTCTGAATACAAAGTTCATCATCTGTTGATAAGTTTCCCCCGCGTTCAGTAATCCAAAGGTCATTTTTTGATACGCATATATGGCCCGATGAGTGATGAAGCTTGTCTTCGGGATGTCTTCCTTGTTCATCGAAATTTGGTGGTATCCCGAAAAAGCGTCCATGAAGCTTAACATGCCATACCCCGATGTGGCATCAATCAACTGGTCTATGTTAGGCAAAGGATAGAAATCCTTTGGACAAGCCTTATTCAGATCGGTGTAATCGATGCATAACCTCCACTTTCCATTCTGTTTCTGAACCAGAACCACATTTTCCAGCCATTCGGGGTAATCCTGCTTCCAACAGTTTGGTGATCTCTTCATCTATGATCCTCTGCCTTTCCGGGGCGAAAATCCTTCTCTTCTGTATCACAGGTTTTCTCTTCTGTATGCAGCCTATGTAGCACTACCAATTCACTTACCCCTGGCATATCGCTAGGCTCCCAAGCAAAGATATCAGCATATACCCAAAGCAAGTCCACCAGCCCTATCCGTAGTGGTTCTGTTAATCATGCCCCAATCTTGATCAATTTTTCGGTGTTCCCCGGTATTAACTCAACATCTTCCATCTCTTCTCGGTTCAAGCGGTGCCATCGGTTCAAGATACTACTTTTCCGAATGGCGAGTCATAATTGAGTGCTTTGAGCTTAATCTTTGGGTTGATTTTAAGTGTTTGTGTCTATTCATGCATGTTTTATGTTGTTTTGTAGGAATTGGGACAAAAGTTACTTGGATCGACGTCTCGGTGGCTAGATTCTCTTTTTTTGGCTTGCCATTTACAAATTATATCAATCACTTCAGAGCCAATTTGAGTATTTCAGACCTTATTTCGAAAAACTTTAAAGAATGAAAGTTGTAGATCTAAGTGTTTCCTCTTTCATGCATGAACATCTTGAATCAGGAAAATCGGAGTTCGGATGAAAGACGTTATGGCCATTTTCCCAAAGGAGAGCCAATTTGAGTATTTCTAGAAAATGTCAAAGAATGAAAGTTGTAGAGGGGCGCCATCTTGAATTTTAGTTATGACCATTTTCCCAAAGGCGTCAGTAGAAAATTTCGAAGAAAAGTGGTCGTGGGGAGCTATTTTAGGATTATTTTCAGCGTCGAGGCACTAATGGGCGTGCACCGTACGTGTCATTGGGGCACTTGGGAAGGGCTTGGTGCTCCGGACGCTTTTGGGCTTAATTTTGACACCTTTTTGACTCCAAATTGATTGGGTTTGTTCCTAAGCTAAAAATTGACTCAGAACCTATAAATACATGATGTAAGGCATAAAATAAAGGGAGATTACATAGATTAGACTAGATAAAACACTCCATTAGATTAGAATATAAACCCTAGTTCTTAATTAGCCATTGGAGATTGAAGCAAATTGAAGAACATCAAGATCAAGAGCAAAAGAAAAAAGGGGAGCATCGATTTGGTCGACAACAGATTCTATTCTCTTCTCTTATCATACTTTTATCTTTTAATGTCTATTCAATTGTGGATTCTTGGTTTTAATTCATTAATTATGAACTAACTCTTTTATTAAGATTTCAATTGAACCTTTTATGGCTATAAATTAGTTATTCAATTTATTCCAATTATTTGTGTCAAAGTGAGTTGTTTATCTTGCCTTATGCTTATTGATTAATTATCTGATCAGTAATTACCTTGTTACTCTAGAAGGAATTGAAAGAGGAATTCTAGGGTTAGAACTGGGCATGATATCATGTGACTTAGTTATTTGCAAAGTGAATAATTAGGTTTGTGAATTGAATGGAAATATCTCTATTCACCGCATGTAACACATAAGGAATTGGGATTGTAAAAAGAGTTTAATTCAATTGTTTTGCATAGGAATATAGCAAGATTAATCTGGATTAAATAGAAGGCAATTGATCACTTGAAAAGGACTTTTGGCATTTGAGAATTCCTCGTTAACAATTCAAGAGGCATAAATATTGGGATAATTGGATAATTGATTTAGAGTTCATAATTGGGGATATTGAAGTCTTAATCCTTATTTATCCTGAATTCATTCAAATCTTAGTTTTGTTTATTTGATTTATTTTAGAATAATTTCTTTTAATTGTTAATTTAGTTTTCTTAATTAGAAAAATCACAATTTATAATTGTTTAAATAAAATTGATTTGGTTAAGAGTTAGTATTTGGTAATTTTTATTAAATAATTCCTCGTGGGAACGATACTCTACTTTCACTTTATTACTTGTTGACCGTATACTTGCACGTATTCATTGATTGTAAATCGATCAACAAGTTTTGGCAAGCGCATGTCACGGGAATTAATTTAATAATTATTTACCAATATTAATTTCAATCAAATTAGTCTTAATTTAAACATTTTTATTTTTATTTTTAATTTTCTTCTTATATTTCTCTCATTTTAGGTACCATGGATGACTTTGAGTATCAATGGCCATACACGCTCATGGCTCAACCAAGGGAAACAGGATTGATGGACTTAATACATCTTCTATAGAGCCAATATAAATTGAGGCAACTTCAAGACGTTGGAGGTTATCAATTTCAACAGAGTCGGAAGGATGGCAAGAATGACTCAACCAATGGAAACAGAGATCGATTGGACTCACACGACACTTTCAAAGATTGGCAAAAGACAGTGTCCGCAATAGCTAAGAATATGGAAACATGGAGTCCACCATCCACGCAACAAGTTTCGCATTATCAAAGACAAATCGAGACACTTTCAAAGATGGTCGACGCTTTTGAAGCACAACGTCGTCAAAGTATGGTGCTACATTTGTGATTATTGTGTCGAAATCATATGAGTCATCAATGCACCATCGGGCCGAAGCCTAAGATAAAGATGGTGGTGATTACCCCAATAATTATGTCTATCCCAACAACTATCATCATGGATTGGGGGTATCACCCGATTTTTCATGGAGTAACAATCAAGCTCAAACTCAAGCGCAGAGACAACAAAACACATCCGGATTCCAAAATCGACTCAACAACAACCAGAGAGGAAATCAAGTTTGGAAGAAACCTCGAGAAATTTATTAGAGCTTCAAAAAAAAAGAACGAGGAACAAGACAAAGTATTGAATCAAGTAGAGTGAATGTGAAAAGCCAAGGTGTTTCATGGAACCATACTCATCAAGATCAATTTTATGCTCCAAGTCCAACGTACTCCACCGGATTTCTCGTGTCCACCTCCACTACAACAGAAGAACATTCAAATTTGGAGGAAGCTTTGTCCAAGTTCATAGCTTCATGTGAGGAGAGAGGAGGATTAATCAAGAGATATTGAGTCAAAATTTTATGAACCAAACGGAACAACTAACCAATGCCTCTAACATTTGTCCTCAATACACTTGGCTCTATGACATGGATGATTTAGACCGATGATGAGCCCGAACCAAATCAGAACCGGATGTGCCAAATGATATAGATGTTGAAAGAGAGGAAAGACTGGAGACCAAGAAAAGGAGATCGGCAAAGATCTAACTTTGAGTACCAACGAAGATGAGCCAATTTTGATAGTGTCCCATGTACCTTCTCCACCAAAGTTCAAGAATCCGGCGCTTTTGCAAAACCATGCCCAATTGGAAGTCATGTCGCTTAAGAAAGCTCTTGGTGACGTAAGAGCTAGTACAATTGTGGAGTCATGGTGGGATGAAAAGGAGAAGATAGAGGAAGATTCCATTATGTTTATTAAGCTTCAATGCCCCAACTGATCATCGACATAATGGAGAAAACACCTAGTTGTTGGACGTTCTTAATAGGGAACCCATCTACAAAGAGCATGCTAGGTGACTTTAATTCAAGGGTCATTACTAATGGGGGAACCTCCCAAAAGAGACATTATTATCGATGGATGGAGGGTTCCTCAATTTTCGTAGGGGATTGGATAGAGAATTGAAGAAGTCAGCCGAGACTATAAAACAAGCGCTTATCGGGAGGCAAACCCAAGTTTAATTTTTATTTTTAGTTTTTATTAAGTTTTATATTAGTAGTTTTGAATTTGCATTTATTTAGGATTTAATAAAATTGTTTCTATCATGGTTTATGTGTTATTCAAGTCAAATTCAAGTGTGGTGCCCAATTTGTTCCATGTGCTAACTATATTCTCCAAACTTAGTGGACAAGGAGGAAGATTGCTATATTTTCGTGGAAGTCCTCCGCTTTAATTTTTTTATATTTCATCCATTGAGGACAATGTCTAGTTTAAGTTGGGGGCATTTTAGTGTCGTATTGCATATAGTTAGTTATCCGCATAGTAGTTCATTTTTTTTTATGTGTTAGCAGCATTTTTTTTTAGGGTGCATATAATACATGGTAGTTATTTGCATATTCATATATGTGTTGCATTAGTATGTGTTCATGTAGTATAATTGCATTTTTTTTTTTTTTTGCATGAACTGTGTGATCGGTTGGTGTGGTCTTAGCTCTACCTATGATAAGATTGGTATTAAATGTTAACTGAATAAATGTTGATAATTGATGATGAGTTCTAATTTTAATCATGATGATAATCTGAGCCCTGCGTCTTAAACTTATGTAACCTAAGTTAGCACTTAAAGTTTAACTGCTTTTAATCCACTTGGTTCAAGGGTTTCATAATTTGTTTCGAGGGAAAATCTTTGTTAAAATTTAAGGAAATTAGTGAATCAAGCAGTAAAGGTTGGAATGACGTAAAAGCTTGAGTTTGGGGGAATCTATGGGATATATATATTAAAAAAAAAAAAAAAAAAGAAATGATGAAAAAAAAAAAGAGAAAAAAATCAAAAAGAAAAAAAAAAGAATAAACACCGTGGCATGCTTGTCTAGTTTTGTGGCCTTTGTTACTTGAGTAAGTAAGCCCGAGGGGATTGTCTTTACACCTAGCGCCCTAAGGTCTTAATGGCTTGAGAGTCGTTGGTCGAAAGCTTGTTAAGGTAGCACTGAAAAGCCTAAGGGAATAAGACATTGCACATCCATGAAAAAAAAATGAATAAAACACGAGAAAGAGCAAAAATGCCCTCGTGATTGAATAAGAGTATAAATAAATCTCAGATTTACCTTAAGACTTGGTAATTGCTTAGTTTTAACCGTGAGTTGTCATGTTCACAAAAGTAATTGAATGGAACTAAAATTTTCCTTTTAAGAAGTTTGTTATGTGATTATCTTGAATTGTGGTTGGTTAGAATGGTTAACAAGCACACACGCACAAATATGGGTGATGACAGTTTGGATTGACTAATTGGTTAGAGTTATGGATTTTGACTTGATTGGATATATTGTTTGAGTATCATTGGTATCTTTGAGGCATGTTGTTATATATCATACTGATTTATTACTGGGTTCGTAGGTATATTAGAAAGTAGATCATGCATATGCATTCATGTAGTTGAGTTAGTTTGTTTATTTTTAGTTCTTTTGTGTTTTTGCTTGAGGACAAGCAAATGTTTAAGTTTGGGGGTATTTGATGAGTGAGTTTTATACTCATAATTGAGTGCGTTTGAGCTTAATCTTTTGGTTAATTTTAAGTGTTTGTGTCTATTCATGCATGTTTTATGTTGTTTTGTAGGAATTGGGACAAAAGTTACTTGGATCGACGTCTGGGGTGGCTAGATTCGCGTTTTCGACTTACCATTTACACAGCAATCACTTCAGAGCCAATTTGAGTATTTTAAGGACCTTCTTTTGAAAAACTTAAAGAATGAAAGTTGTAGATCTATGTATCCTCTTTCCGGAACATCTTGAATCATCAAAATCGGAGTATGGACGAAGACGTTATGACCATTTTTCCAAAGGACGTCAGAGCAGAAAAAATGTCGAAATGCCAAGTAAAGGCCGGGCGCCCATTTTAAGCTTATTTTCGCCAAGCCGGGGCTGGGGGAGCAAAGAGTTTGAAGACCATGCCCAAATACTGGGGTCTGAGGAAAGGTTGGTGATGGCCTTGGACGATTTTTTGGGGCGAATTTTGACACCTTTTTGACTCCAAATTGATCGGGTTTGTTCCTAAGCTAAAAATTGGACTTCAGAACCTATAAATACATGATGTAAGGCATAAAATAAAGGAGATTACATAGATTAGACTAGATAAAACACTCCATTAGATTAGAATATAAACCCTAGTTCTTAATTAGCCATCGAGATTGAAGCAAATTGAAGAACATCAAGATCAAGAGCAAAGAGTAAGAGCAAGGGGAGCATCGATTTGGTCGACAAATGTATTCTATTCTCTTCTCTTATCATACTTTTTATCTTTTAATGTCTATTCAATTGTGGATTCTTGGTTTTAATTCATTAATTATGAACTAACTCTTTTATTAAGATTTCAATTGAACCTTTTATGGCTATAAATTAGTTATTCAATTTATTCCAATTATTTGTGTCAAAGTGAGTTGTTTATCTTGGCTTTATGCTTATTGATTAATTATCCGATCAAGAATTACTGTTGTTACTCTAGAAGGAATTGAAAGAGGAATTTAGGTTAGAATCGGGCATGATATCATGTGACTTAGTTATTTGCAAAGTGAATAATTAGGTTTGTGAATTGAATGGAAATATATTTCACCGCATGTAACACATAAGGAATTGGGATTGAAAAGAGTTTAATTCAATTTTTTGCATATAGAATATAG
This sequence comes from Panax ginseng, assembly GCA_020205605.1. Lineage (NCBI taxonomy): Eukaryota > Viridiplantae > Streptophyta > Magnoliopsida > Apiales > Araliaceae > Panax > Panax ginseng. The sequence continues at coordinate 98,861,372 of CM035149.1, read as the reverse complement.
CAAGATTAATCTGGATTAAATAGAAGGCAATTGATCACTTGAAAAGGACTTTTAGCATTTGAGAATTCCTGTTAACAATTCAAAGAGGCATAAAATAATTGGGATAATTGGGGATATTGATAATTGATTTAGAGTTCATAATTGTTTATTTGGGATATGTTAATTTAGTCTTAATCCTTATTTAATAAAATTAATTTGGAATTCATTTCAAATAATTTATACTATTTTACTTTTTATTTGATTTCATTTTAGACATAATCTCGACATTCTTTTTTAATTGTTTAATTTAGTTTTCTTAATTAGAAGAAAGAAAATTCAGACTTTGTTGACATTTTCGGGAAAGGTGGTGCACGTAACTCCCCCATTTTTTTAAATAAAATTGATTTGGTTAAGAGTTAGTATTTGGGGTAATTTTTATTAAATAATTCCTCGTGGGAACGATAAGAGGTTTTATCTACTTTCACTTTATTACTTGTGTGATGTTGTAGGTATATGTTTGCACGTATTCATAACTCAAAGAATGAAAGTTGTATATATCATCGATAACCCGATTTGATAGGTAGCAGCCCCGTAACTCCTCTTGGTTTAAAAGTTATGGCAGTTTTAGCAGAGGAGGTTCCAGCAGAAAAATAATTGGCAGATTGGGAGAAAGCCGGGGCTTGCCCTTTTGTGCTTTGATAGCAAGCTGGGGCTTGGGGTCCTGGGCATGAAATCAGTAGCATAGCAAGCCGGGGCTTGCTATTTACAAGGCAAATAGCAAGTCGGGGCTTGCCTATGCGCAGAATAAGTAGTTTTTGTTCGAATTTGTGTCCGAAAAGGATTGTTTCGAGTTGTTTGATTCAAGGACTTCTAAGAGGACTTAAATACATATAAAGAGACATATAAAAGGAGGAGAATTACAAGGATTAGAGGAAGTGAGAGGAAGAATTTCATTAGATTAGATTAGAGTAAATTAGATCAAAACCCTAGTTCTAATGAGTTTTGGAGATTGAAGCAACTTGGAGACCATTGAAGATTCAAAGTAGGAGCAAGGAGGGAGCATCAAATCTACAGACAATAGATTCTATCTTCTTATCTTCTTCTATCTTTTTCATTTATTGTTTATTCAATTGTGGATTATTAGTTTTTATTCAATAATCATGAACTAATTCTTTGTTTGAGATTACAATGGATCTTATTGTGTAGTTTATTTTAATATGCTTCGTTATCAATTATTATGTTCTATTGTGAGGATTGTCTATTATGATTTGGACTTAATTGCTTAAATTCCTAGCTAACAATTACCGTGATAATCTATATGAACTCGAGAGATGAAGTATAGATTTAGATCTGATTATGATAGCATGTGTTCAGGATTTTGTTAGTAGCTTAAACTTGATGAGTGTTAAGGTAGAGATATGCTTGACACCGCATGTAATCGGATAGAGAACTTGTTCTTAAACCTTCTTCAATTGTAATTCACATAGAGATATAGTGGGTTAGTTGATTAAGGTGTTTATGATTTATCTTAATTGTGGATTGGCGTTAATACGGTATTAGTGCATCGAGAGGTGGTTAATACTACTTTAGTGTTCTTGATTAACAATTCGGGATAGAGAATAATTGATGAGAAGTGTGTTAACTTAAATGAAGCAATATGTGAAGTTGTGATCTTAAATCTCCGTAATCTTAATTTAACTAGTGGAATTTAATAGTAGTTTAATTTATATAATTTGAAATTCATTCGTTTAAATAAGATTGAGTTGGTTACGGGTTAGTACTTGGTGATTTTTATTAAATAATTCTCTGTGGGAACGATACTCAACTTATCACTTTATTACTTGTTGACCACGTATACTTGCGTATTGTGCGTAACTAGATTTTACCCAACAAGTTTTTGGCGCTGTTGCCGGGGAATTAGTTTAATATAATTTTTTCCAATATTTATTTCAATCAAATTAGTCTCAATTTAAATATTTTTATTTTTATTTTTAATTCTCTTCCTATATTTCTCTCTTTTCAGGTACCATGAATGACTTTGCGTATCAATGGCCATACATGAACATGACTCAACCAAAGGAAGCAGAGATTGACAGACTCGTGACACTTTTCGCAATGTCAGCACAAATTGAAGAACTTTCGAGGAAGTTGGACGTTATCATGACCCCAATGAGTCGAAGGATGGCGATTACTTGTGGCTATTGTCTTTGGCAACCATCCGAAGTCATCAATGCACCATCAATCTTGGGTAGAATGCAGGTATGGTGGTGATTACGCCAATAATTATGTCTATCCTAACAACTATTATCAGGTTTGGGGGTATCACCCGGATTCTTCATGGAGCTACAACTATCAAGACCAATACTCTACTCCAAATCCAACATACCTGCATGGAATTCTCATATCAACCTCCATTAAAGAAGAAAAGTCAAGGTTGGAGGAATTGTTGTCCAAGTTCATAGCATCAAATGAGGAGAGGAGGATTAATCAAGAGCGGTCGATTCGAGAATCAAGAGATATCAAGGCAAAATCTGCAAAACCGGTGGATCAAATACTTAAAGCCTTGAACATTGTCCTCAAAACAATTGGTGTTATGATGAGGATTACGAGATTAATGAAGTGCGAGCCAAATCTCTATTTGGATGAGCCACGAGATGTTGAAAAAAGAGGAGACACGTGGGGATAATGAAAACAAGGCGGTAAAGAACTAATTGTGAGAACCAGCGATGATGAGTAGATGTTATTTATGCCTCAAGTGCCTTTCTCCTCCACAGTTCAAGAATCCGGTTAGATTTGCAAAACCTTGTCCGATTAGTAGTCATGTAAATCGGAAATACTCCTTGTGGCGTAAAAGCGAGTACAACTTCAAAGCCATGGTGTGATGAAATTTGGAGAAGATAGAAGAAGAGATTGTTGTGTCGACAAGCCTCGATGCGAGAATCTATTCATGAGACATAATGGAGAAAACACCTAGATGTTGGGCGTTCTTGAATGTATTCTTATCTAAAGAAAGCATGCTAGGTGACTTTAATACAATGGCTATCACAAATGGGAACCTACCAAAAGCTATATTATTTCGATGGATGGAGGGTTCCTCGACTTTGAAGAGGAATTGGATAGCATTGACGAGACAAAGTCGAGGCTAAAAGACTATAAATCAAATTGTTGGGAGGGAGGCAACCCATGAATTTTTATATTTATATGCTTTACTAGTTTATTTAGTAGATAGGAATTAATTTGCTTATTAAGCTCTCTTATAATCTAATCCACGTTGTCTCTTCATTGCGGTATTGGAGGTTCAATGGATAGGAAAATGATCGTCATGCGCCATCGCCACCATCGACTCACGCTTAGGCGATTACGGGGAAGTTCTCTTCTACTTACAGCTATATTCTTACTGATGAGGACATTGTAATTGCTAAGTTTGGGAGAGTTTAGTTTAGTTCGTTATTGCATGTGTAGTTTCATGTTTATGTTATGTTATTTTGCATATGTTGTTAATTTAGTTTAGGTTTATTATTAAAAAAAAAAATCAAAAATCAAAAATTCAAAAATAATAGTTAGTTTCTTATGTTCATCTTGCATGAGTCCATTTGTTTGATAGTTTAAGTTTATTTTGGTGATGATGAGATTGGGATTGAGTAGACAAGTATAGTCTTGACTATTAGAGCTTTGATGTGATTTCTTTTTATGAATTGAATCTTTTTACATTTGAAAGCCCGGTATAATAAGGATATACAGTAAAAACAACTTGTTGATTGATTGAGTTTAAATTGATACATAATGGGACTCTAAAGGATAATGCTAGTTTGAATGAAAGAATGACAAGAACAAGTAGTGATGGCTAAAGTTAAACAAGAACCTAAGTTTGGGGGAATATTTGGGGTATATAAGCTATTGAAAAAAAAAAAAAAAAAAAAGTATGAATAAACACAGTGGCGTCTTTGTCTAGTTTTGTGGCCTTTGTTACTTGAGTAAAGTAAGCTTGGGGGATTGTCTCTACACTAGCGCCCTAAGGTCTTAATGGTGCAGGAGTCGTTGGTGAAAGCTCGTTAAGGTAGCATTGAAAAGCCTAAGGAATAAGACATTGCATAGCTATGTGTATAAAAAATACCAAAAAAAAAGAAGAAAAGCGGAAATAAAAGCAAAAAGCCCCGTAGATGAAAAATAAAGCATAAGTATCCCATGTTAACCCTCGATATTGGTAATTATTTGATTTTAGTTGGATCTAGCTTGTTTTTGGATTTCTTGAGTTTACCTTTGTATGATGCCTTGAAGAGACTTGTTATGTGTTAAATTTGATTTTATATCAGTTAACATTGTTGTGGAGCACACACGCACTATACCAGTAATAACAATTTAAGACTTGATGATTGACTAGGAAATTGTTGATTGGTTTTGATATGAACTATTATCATGTTTGCTTGATTGCTCTAAGGCCGAGAGAATAGATTTGATTCTATCGAATACTGCTGGATTCATAGGCATATAGATTAGTTGCATTTTATTGCATTGTATTGCATTATGTTGTGTTGCTTGAGGACAAGCAACGTTTTAAGTTTGGGGGTATTTGATAAGTAGGTTTTATACCTACTTATCCGGTATCTTTTACTTGAATTAGTTGCTTATATTCATGTGTCTTAGTTACTTTTTATGCATTTTGTGTTCATGTTGTAGGTTATATGTTTGGGAGCGGTGTGAGCGACTATTGGTAAGGAAAAGCAAGGAAATCGCAAAGAATTGGTAGGAAAACTCAAAGAAAATCAATTCGGATATCGTTTGTGCTTTTATGTTCATTTCATGTTCTTAGCTTGGAACTTGGCTTACATTGTAGAGCGTCTTCTTATCTTTCCGTAACATCTTGAATCATTCCAATTGGAGTTCGGATGAAAGAGTTATGACATTTCTACCAACGGACGTCGTTGAACTTCATTGTTTTGGGTGGCCATTTTCATAGGAGTCACTTTTAGTCCAATTTCGACCTTAATCCGTTTGTTATTTCTCAAAACTCAAAGAATGAAAGTTGTAGATATCATCGATAACTTCGATTTGATAGGTAGCAGGCCCCGTAACTCCTCTTGGTTTAAAAGTTATGGCAGTTTTAGCAGAGGAGGTTCCAGCAGAAAAATAATTGGCAGATTGGGAGAAAGCCGGGGCTTGCCCTTTTGTGCTTTGATAGCAAGCTGGGGCTTGGGGTCCTGGGCATGAAATCAGTAGCATAGCAAGCCGGGGCTTGCTATTTACAAGGCAAATAGCAAGTCGGGGCTTGCCTATCTTGTGAAAAAAGTAGTTTTTGTCAAATTTGAGTCAAAGAAAAGGATTGTTTTGAGTTGTTTGATTCAAGGACTTCTAAGAGGACTTAAATACATATAAAGAGACATATAAAAGGAGGAGAATTACAAGGATTAGAGAAGTGAGAGGAAGAATTTCATTAGATTAGATTAGAGTAAATTAGATCAAAACCCTAGTTTACAATGAGTTTTGGAGATTGAAGCGACTTGGAGACCATTGAAGATTCAAAGTAGGAGCAAGGGAGGGCGTCAAATCTCTGAGACAATAGATTCTATCTTCTTATCTTCTTCTATCTTTTTCATTTATTGTTTATTCAATTGTGGATTATTAGTTTTTATTCAATAATCATGAACTAATTCTTTGTTTGAGATTACAATGGATCTTATTGTGTAGTTTATTTTAATATGCTTCGTTATCAATTATTATGTTCTATTGTGAGGATTGTCTATTATGATTTGGACTTAATTGTTTAATTGATAGCTAACAATTACTAGTGATAATCTATATGAACTCGAGAGATGAAGTATAGATTTAGATCTGATTATGATAGCATGTGTTCAGGATTTTGTTAGTAGCCTAAACTTGATGAGTGTTAAGGTAGAGATATGCTTGACACCACATGTAATCGGATAGAGAACTTGTTCTTAAACCTTCTTCAATTGTAATTCACATAGAGATATAGTGGGTTAGTTGATTAAGGTGTTTAACAGATTTCTATTTTAATTATGGATTGACGTTAATACGGTATTAGTGCATCGAGAGGTGGTTAATACTACTTTAGTGTTCCTGATTAACAATTCGGGATAGAGAATAATTGATGAGAAGTGTGTTAACTTAAATGAAGCAATAGGTGAAGTTGTGATCTTAAATCTCCGTAATCTTAATTTAACTAGTGGAATTTAATAGTAGTTTAATTTATATAATTTGAAACTCATTCGTTTAAATAAGATTGATTTGGTTACGGGTTAGTACTTGGTGATTTTTATTAAATAATTCTCTGTGGGAACGATACTCAACTTATCACTTTATTACTTGTTGACCACGTATACTTGCGTATTGTGCGTAACTAGATTTTACCCAACACTTCCTAGGGCATGGAATTTTTCCCGAAGATCACTCCATGAATTGATCGATCTTGCTGCCAAAGTTTTCATCCATTCTCGGGCGCTCTTTTTCAAAGTCGTTGTGAACATGTGACACTTGGCAGCATCAGAATGGCCGTAGTATGTCATCAGCCTATCATACCCGTCTGAGTGGTCATATGGATCCCCCAGTCCATCATAGGTCTCCATCGGGGCATCTTCTTTTTTGGGGTCGGTAGTCACATGATTGATTTCGAGGAGAAAAGCGATCCTATGCAAGCGAAAGGCGTCCCCATCAATTCTTCGCCAACAAGAACTTCTCCAATTCAAAGAACCCCTTGAGCGAGGGGTCGGTCTCCTCTTTACGAGGGGACGATCGGTGTCTGTCCCTCTCGTATTCGGGAGACGCGTCCCGCCTCCTCTGTCCCGATCGGCCTTGATAATCTGATCTCCGTTCTGCCGAGCGGCTCTTTCTTTTGCTTCGGCCATCTCGGGAGCGACTTCTATGCCTGCCCCTTTCCTTTTTCGCCTCTCCCCGTCGAGGTGACCGGGATCGGCTCCGATGCCTACGACGTCTTGAGGATGCCTCCTGCTCCCCAGCCATCTGCTCCATCTGTTGTTCGAGCTCATCTTGTTGAAGACGCAAGGCCATCATGGCGTCTCTGTTCTGCTGCATCTTCTTCTGCAGAATAAACTCCCTCTGATCCCGGCTGCCTTCGCCTCGGCTTTTCACGTGTACCTCAAGTGTTCGAGAACGATTCTCATCCGCATGACTAGCCTGGTTGCTGGTATAATGGCTGTCATGGAAGAGTCGTCGCCGGAGGGAAGCAGCCGGTTGCTACTGGTCACCTTGAATTCTGGAACCCAATCTATCTTTGACCGACCCTCTCACCTGGGTGGTATGGTGTGTTTTCTCCTTCTCCTGGTCAGAAGCATTGTTCTCCCTGCTCGCCATGGCCTCTTACCGAAAAAGTCAGTTGTGATTGTTTAAACACTAAAAAAGCCCCTCCTTCTAGCACCAATGTTAACGCCATATATCGCCGACGCATCCAATCACAGAATCCACATGCTAGAACCTGCACAATAACAGATCACACAGAAGCTTGACGGCTTGCTTGGCCGGGGATAACTCGGTGTAAGAATAAGTCACAGTAGTTCACAAGGTTTAACAATGGAGGCTACGTGTTTAGTGCTCAAAAGTAGGTATTACCTGTTAATTGTAACATTGGCCTTGTATTTATAGTGCTCACCACCTTTAGAATCCTTCTCCGAGTCGGATTAGGACTCCTAGTCATGGTAGTTACCATAACTTGGGTCCAACACAATCTCCTTAAAAGGTGCAAGTGGAATCCAATCCAATCACTACCTTTGGAGTTACCTTATTCAACCATAATTAGGTCTCAGGGCTCATCTTGGGAAGTCCCACCTTTGCAGCCCAACCCAATCGAACTCCTCATCAGTGCAGGCATCGGCCCAAAGGACTCAAGACCAGAGCCGAACATCTTTCATCGAGGTAAGGCTCGGCCCAAAGGACTCGGATCGAACCCGAACATTCATCAGACTCACCCATGGGCTTTTACCGATGAGCTCACGAACCCCTTCCGATTGTCGGGCTTTTACCATTACGTGAAGGTCGATAAAATGCTTAGAACAATTACTGGAATCTGATAATAATGACAACCGGTCGTTCCCATAAAAGAGGGGCTTTTCGATAAGGATTTCTCCCAGTGGTATTGATTAGGTGACCAAACTCTTTTCCTGCATGAACTTCCTTAGACATTACCAATAATACTATCTAATAATATTATTCAAATAATATGAATTATTGATCCGATAATGGAAAATACTATGCAGTGATAATTATTGAATTAATAATAATATAAAATATCAACGTAGCAATTATTGAATCAATAAAATAAAATATTGAGCGATTACTTCTGTAACAATTATTGAGTAGTGTCTTCTTTACGTAAGAATAAATAATCCAAAATATTATGCAATCACATCTGGTATCTTCGGCAAATGACCACAGCGTATTCTTCGTACTTTAACCACCAGGTATTCCAACAGTGTTAACGGTAACAACTACGTCGTTATTTGTAAAAAAAAAACTCAAACTTATCATTTTCTTCATCCGACCGTTTTTCGTTATGGGGCCCATAAATGGTTGCGCCGTCATACGAATATTCCCCGACCACAAGAATATTCCACGACCAAACAAATATTCCCCGACAACAATGAATATTTTATAACCACTTGCTTATATTGCAAAATTTACACATTTTACCCATAACTAACCACATTAATTAAATCCACCCTTTACCATTTCAAATGAATAGAGGAAATTCAATTTTATTTATAAAAAGTTGGGGTCTTACAGTAGGTGGTGGTGGTGGTTCACAACATTGAAACCTAAAAATAACAGAGGAAATAATTAGAGAAGAAAAAAAAAATTATTTCACTAAATATTGATGTGATAATTACTTAAAAAAATAAGTCTCAAAAGAAATAATTATTTACATAAAATATTATAGTTACTTAAAAAAAATAAATGGGTCATTTTACATAATCATTTTTACTTTATAAAATTATTAATAAATAAAACTTATTAATAAAATACACATAATAAATAATTTTAAAATATACATAAAATATTATTTTTATACACATAAGATGTTACATTAGCAATTTTTGTTTTAATTATTTGACACGTCAGCAAATTATGTCCAAGTGTCAATCACGTTAGTCTAGTTGACAGGTCCGTTAACCGCAGGAGCCAATTGACCCAAAATTTATAACGTCAAATATACTTTTAGGCTAAAAAAAAATTCAGGTGAAAGTTGGATTACAAAAAAAACATCAAGAACATTTTTGAACATTTGCCCTATAATTAATTCACTTTGAAGTTCTTTCCAAAAAAATTTAAATAAAATAAAAAATTAGAAACCCCTTTTAATAAAAAAAAAAAAAATTACAAGAATTTCCAAAGTCATGCATGGCTAATTTCCTCTATTTTTTACACCACCTTAATTATACCAAATAAATTAGACATACCTGCTGAAAAATTTATTTCTTGATATTTTAATAATGATTATGTACTAACCTTATGAATTATATTGTACTACCAAAGAGTCGGACTTCAAAACAAAATAGATGAGTTTAGGATGCATATGAACACCACATTAGAAGTCCCATAGTAAATTGTGGAGGTGGAGCAGAAATATTCACATTCAGAACTATACAAATGAGTAAATTCCATTCCATTAACATGTACAACAATGCAAAACAAAGTCTCCTCAATTGACACCTAGAATTCAAAAAATTCCGAAGAGGCTCTCTGTTCGGAACTTGAAAAACGGGGAGGAAAAGAAAAATTCTCAATGGAGATAAATCTAATTATCTATGCTTTTAAAATCTAATACATCTAATACGCTAAAATATAGTGTAAAAAATGATTAAAATGCTCCAATAAATTTTTAGATTTCATTTCCTTTTCCCTGGAGTTTTCCAAGTTCCAAACGGAGCCAAAGATTCAAATGGTTGTGGCCTCTTTGCTTGCCTACAACTCTGGATTCAAAGTTTGGGTACCTTTTTTTGCCCACTGATTTGCCTAAATTAAGCCGCACTTGGGCTCTAACCTTGAGATGATAAGAAACTCTGCTAAAGGAAGGGATTCCCAAAGGAATTTGCTGGATCATCACCTACAACTGGTTGCTGCTTTTGAACTATGAAATCTTCTTGTCGCTGCTCTGCCACTGACATCTGTGCACCAGTGGGTGGTCCTATGCTGCTCGAAACATAACCGGGGTCTTGGGTAATCTCAAAAGGATTGGATGTCACCTGCTCCACGTGATGTGTTTCATTCTGGTCTGCTCTTGCCATTGCATTATCGTATAGCCTATTGAGAGTCAATCTGCCAAACCCACAGGCCTGCATTTGTAAATATCAGCACAGAGACGCAACAAACAGCATGGAGTGGGGTACAATGCTGCAGAAAGAAGAGTGTGTATATATATATATATATATTTCGCTAAGGACATCAATCATTATTACTCTCTGGATAAACCACGCAGTAAATCATTTGGTCCAACAATATTTCAATTAGAATCATTATTTTAAGCATAAAGTGAGCTTTAGAGTAAGCTAAGAAATGTAAAGTTGAACTAATCGGGCACTTGTTAGTTTCTTCTTTAGGGAAATCATACAAACTCCGGAAAAATTTCTTGTTGGGGGAATATGTATCCAACAAAAATGAAAAACAAGGTCTTTGATGACACTTAGTGATAGAACATGTACATGTTCTTCGGATATTAAAGCACTAACTGGAGGAGAAGGGGATAATGATGCATCATTATATGGCCAATGAAGACAACACTGTTTTATGCATGCACAGTTCATGTAAGACTAACCATTTTAGTCTCTGCAACTGCAGCCTCATTAGAACTAGGTGTCGTGACAAGTGCAAGCTCCCAATCGGAAGATTGAGATGGCGGATTGGAAGAACTAGGCAAATCGTCTACAACAACAAAAGTGCAAAAAATTGGACATATATAAATTAATAACTTCCCAAGGATGATAAATTGTTGATGTCAAGACATTAACTCACCAGGGGATGCGATCACACGTGCAAGGGCATTTGTACCATCCAGTTCAGATGATTCTTGAGTTAAATCATCCAGGCCCTGATAGAAAAAAACATCTGCCACGTTACTCAGAAAATGTAACAATCTCCCCGTCAAGAAAGTGTATCAACCCAAATAATCCCTTACCAAGAGATCAGTAACTTGTGGCTCACTTGGGAGCTTGGGCGATGTGATTTGTGATTTTTTTTCAGCATCACCCTGCTTGTGATAAGTCCGTGAAGAAGGTCCTCCAGAAGCAGCCACTACTTTGGGAGTAGCACCCTTGTCATCATTGGCTGCAAAGTTTGCAAAAGACCGAGGCAAAGGTGTTCGGAAATCAGGTCCTGAAGCAGTAATTGCTTTAGGAGTAGTGCTCATTTCATCACTGTTCTGATGACACAGAAATGGAAAGACCCAAAGCAGTTAGGAACTTGGTTTTAAAAAGTGTACTACTTACAAGAGTAACTAGGTATGCAAACTTGAGTTGCTCTCACTAGATGATTCATTAATAACGACCTATTAAAACATGCGACTAGATATTAAAAGTGATGGGATATGTTGCAACAAACTATGGCTAATACAACAATCCATGAAAAAAAATTAAAACAAGAACACGAGATCAGAATCTGAAGAATACAATCAGTAAAGAGATCTCTCACAAACCCAAAATCCCTATACACCCAACTTGCTCTCTCTAAAGGCGGCTTAGGCTATAAAACTAAAGTAAAGAAATAAATACTGAAACCCTAACTACAGTAACATATTACATATATATAGCTCGGTTAAAAAAATAACAGGCCCAAATAGCATAACAAGTCCATACCGTGAGGGCTTCGCCCTTGGCCTCAGCCCTCCACTACCACAATTAATTCTAATCTTTCTCGCACTTTTTTTCGGATCGCCACAATATTTTTCATGTCGGGTCAAATGTCAGATTCTGAACTAGAATGCAAGACACACATAACAACATATGATTCTATTTGTTGGTTCATTCACTAAAGTTTATCAGGTTATAATGTAGGGTAAATGCTCGCAACACTGACATTCCTTAAACAAATATGTCTGACAAGATTGTTTTTAGTCGATTCAATTATGATTTGAATGTCTAAGCATGACCTTTACCATTTAAAGAACATTTAAACATACCCCTTTCTGTGGAAGGATTAAAGGTTGTGGTGCCTCTTTCACGTATTCCTCCATAGCTGTCAAAAATGATTCAGGGGTCTGTGGTTGGACATGCCATAAATTGAACTTAGTCACTAGGCGATTAGAGCATAATGAATATTAGAAAGACTGTAATTAGTTTATAATGCAAAGGAACACTAAAGGTGTTCAAAATTAAATTAGAGGTCAAAAACCTGTTCAATTTTGACGTACTTCTCCCCTAATCCAAATTCAAGCCCTCTGCAGACCTCAAAGAAGTCGGATAACTTCTGTGCCTGCAGTAAGATAAAAGTGTACTCGACATCTTGATTAAAAAAATGTATAATATGGAAGGAAATAAAGTACAACACGGATTACAAAACAGGAAGAAACAAAGTCAAATGTAAGATAGATACCTGGTCCCCTGCCTTCCGATAAATATCGAGTGCTCTAACGGCATCATGGCGTTGCATCTCAAAAAACTGTTACACACTGAAAATTAATACAACTTTTTTCTAGATGCACAAGCAATACCAAGGGTTTATGAGCCAACACATCAAAACTAGATCGTACTTTGTCCACCAAATTGAGAGTTGCAGCAGTAATTGCTACATAGATGTGAACACTTTCAGCAGCAATCTGAATTAAAAAGACAAAAAAGAGGGTAAAAATAAACAAAAAACCAAGTTATTGGTATTCATATAATAAAGTTTCAACTAGTTACTTACAATTGAGAGGGTATACTGAATCAAGGAATTATTTCTAGTCACTCCCTCTGGCTGCATAAATGGCACATGATCCTTAAATTCAGATTGTAAAAAAAAAAAGTAAAGGAAAAAACTAATAGGATAACTAAATGATGCATCACCTGGCAAGCAAGAAGGCGAAATAAAAGCTGTTGTAAAGTTGGTAACTGCTCAAGCAAGTCTGGGATGCAAAGCTCCTTAATTCTCTGTTAACAATAACCATAAAAGAATAAGATGTTTCATATAAGTAAACACAAAAACAGAGCATTTTCCCTCATCCTTATCACTGTCTAGAATAACAAGTAAGAAGCAAGAAACATATAGATATAAATGATCATATGGTATATAAGTATATAACAGGACTTCTTGAGTGTCATACTTGGTGTCAGAAGTACTGTTCAAAGTCAACATCCTATTTCATTTACTCTAGGAAATCAGATGATGTATCCGCAATTTTACATGCGAAGGCCACTTCTTGAAAACACCCTAAAGTGTGAAATAAAACTCTCAAAAAAGAACATCACTCTGAAGTCTTGAGAAAAATATTTAACAGTCCAATAGCACTTTTCATTAAGTGTCTGTTTGCTTGTGCTATAAGATGAAACACTTTTAAAAAGTGCTTTAAATAATAGTAAAGTACTGTTTGATAAATAATTTTAAAAGCACTTTATAGGGATATTTTGACAAGTTTTAAGTTTAATGTAAAAACAGTTTCAAAAGTACCAAGTTTTATCCTCTCCCAAAAGTTCTTTTATACACTAATGCTAAAAAAGTACCTTTTTATGTTCTGTATGCTTTCCCAATACACCATGTAGATCAGAAATTTGCACATATATACTAAGTACAACATATACATGATCAAGTTTCATTGCCTCACCATGGGGCAATCCCGCCACACAAAGTTCATTCCAACAGGGGCTATCTTTCCATGCAAAGCTCATCCGTTTGGGGGCATTTTACCATGCAAAACTTAGCTCTGCAAGGGGGTAATCTAGCCATTTTACCTTGCTAGGGGTAGGGGTATAAATGAGCCAAATTGTACTTAACATTCAAGCTCTGCTCGTTAAGCTTGAAAAAGTGTTCAAGCTCAAACATGAATCAAGCTTTATATTAATTTTCGAACTCGACTCGACAGAAAATTAATGACCATGAGCTTGGCTTGTACATGTGCCGAGCTTAGCTTGAGCTCCAGTTCAAGCTTGAATTTCTACCACTACTGTATTTTTTATTTATTTATCTTAAAATTACCAATTAAATATACAAATACTCACCAATATATTCGTAGTAAAGATATAAAGTTACATCCACCAGAAAAGGAGGGAGGCGTTTAAAGTAAAAATTTAAAATTTCTATTTTTGACACAAACACACACACACACACACACATATATATAGTTTAAAGTAAAAATTTAAAATTTCAATTTTTGACACACACACACACATATATCCTTTGTTCGCAAGACTTCTTAGTCTAGAGGATTCTCCAATTATGCTAGACACATATGACATACCCAAGTTCCAAGCTACGATAGATAGTGATCGAAGGACTCTCTAGCCTCGGAAAATCAAGGAAACATGCCTTCTATAAACATCGCCCTATGAAAATTCATATTTTCCAATCAACATCCATTTACATATTTCAACCCAACAAATTAACTACTTAGGACAACCACCTTTTTTAAAAAAAAATACAAAAAACAAACAATGACAATGGATTTTTTCCTCTTAAATAAAATTTCGCAAAAAGGGACACTATAAGAAGAAAAGGTACACATGCTGGTTATGTGCACAAGGTAGCGAAAGCAAGACTTTTAGTTGATAGCATGTGAGAGAAAGGATAGAGGCAAAGATGATTATTTCATACTAGAACTAGAATGTACATAAAAAAGCCTTTTATATAATCTAAGACTTAAAGCTAAACAAGAAAAGGAAATCATCAATGAAATCAATTAGTGATCAATGATTGAAACTGATCATACATCTAGAATAATCCTAACATTACTGATTACTTCTGAAATCATACAACATTGATTACTCCTATAATTATGCCCCTATAGAATAAAATTTTGGACCATTTATCAATTTGTCCATGTCATCCTTATGCAGGCCCATGGCCTGAATGGACTAGGTTCCATTTTCACTTGAACAAGACCGTTTACATTCAGGGAGATTGATGTAGGACAAGATTTGGAGAAGAACAATAATTGAAAAATTACAGAAATAACTCGGGTGAGGCTCCTCACCTCACTACCCCAAGAATCTTTACTTGGGTGAGCTCCACACACCACTACCCCAAGTGTTTCTCAACCACAGATGAGAGGAAAATAACTCATAGCTTCAATTATCAATAAATATTCAGTATTGTTATCAACTTATGAGTAATTACTTTAATATTTAGAGAGATTCAAAATCCTAATATTACTTGGGAAACAATAAAAGAGCTAAATGACTAAAATACTCTTCTTAAATATTAAAAACCTAATCACTATTAAATGTCCTAAATCCCCACTAATAAATAAATAAACAACTAATTACATCAATTACTCTTCCATTAAACATAATAAAACTTTCATAAAATAAATAAAATTTTCTTCTTAGCTTTGGACTCGTCATCCTCATCAAGGATCTAGACCATTTACGTTCATGAGAAGAAACGGGACTAATGATGAAAAACATAACTTTCCCATTCTACGTTATTCTTAAATAAATTAGCAATGGATTAGTTTGCACAAAATTTTTGGTACAATAAAAGTAACGAGAAAAATATGGTGACAATCTATAGATAATAAAAAAACAACCAATAGTTCAATTTTTGCCATAATCAATCATGTAGCTTGAACTGCCAGCGGTGAAAATCAGAGTTGAGTTAAGTTGAGTCCTCTTTTAACAAAAAAGGGTAAACAGAAATGCACAGCGTACATAAGTGCTGAAGACAAAATATATGTTTTCATAAATGCTCGTGTTCATTCTAACTCTTCAAGTTCACTACTAATTCTGCCTTTTATGATATCTTTCAATGGATCTGTAACTATTTTATGTTTTTATTTTGAGCTTGCAGAGCTCTATCTAAAGCAAATGTTAATGTATCTTAATTACCAAACCCATTTTGGAAATATTCCAAATATATTAGTTGCCATATTTAAATATAAATCACAACAAAATGAGAAAAAAAACCGACAATAAAAGATTTGATTCCGTTACCAAGCTATCTGTGATGACATCATATTTCAGTATTCGGAAACACTCCAGGCGCTCTTCAAGATACAAAGCATAAGTACGAACCCAAGTAGAATAATCCCATGCTTGACACCAGAAATCACCAATCAGGATCCTCAAATCGGAATGTTTAGCTAAACACAAGAAATTTAAGGTTAAGACTAAAGATATACCATTGGGAGTTGATTCGTCCTTGAAATGAGACATGTTCAGCACAAGATCTCTGTTCTGGATATAACTAATCAGTTCTTCATGAATTGTAGGAGCCACCTCCCGTGATGCACGATGTATAACAATTAAAGTTTTTAATGCAACCTGATTTCAAAAAAGAGAAACATAGAGAGTGAAACTCTTATGCTGGGGGATGAGCTAGTATGAACGAAACACTAATCAATTAGAATATTAAGAAATTCCCTTGAGACTGATATATAATGCTTCCGTTCTAAATTATAAGATCATTAGTGACTTTTGAAAGTCAATCAAAGACAAATTCAAATTAAAAATTGAGATGATTTATTAAAAATTATAAAACAACAAATCTTATAATGAATAATAGTCATCATTGTATTGACTAAAATTAATGGAATCCATGTTAATTTTGAACTTGAAAATGTCTTAAGTCGACTTCAAAAAGTCAATAATGATCTTATATTTTGGAAAAAATAGAGTACAACATAATCACATAAAAGGAACATGACCTTTTTCTTGTTGATCTGCTTTAAATTGTAATGAGGATAATGTAGAATCAAATTGTTTCATAACGCAGAAATATGCTAAAAATATAAGTAACAAAATCTGTTCTTTATGCCTATGAACTCAAACCGTAGGTTAATGGATCAGATTTTGCTCAATGGTTTTACAATTTTTATAGTATTAAATTAAAATATCAGTACCTGGTCACTTAAAGACAACAGTATTTTCAAAATCTGGCAAAGCATAAGGATAAAGGAATGATTACAATCCTGTAACAACCTTTAATTGAAATGGATGATTGAGCAAAAATTAAAGTAGTTAAAGGAACAGCTGATATAGGAACTCTGTAATAATGTCACAAAGTACTAGACAGATATAAAATGGAAAGGTCATAATTATCGGTAATAGAAAAACAACTTGCATTAAACTTGAAATGGAAGTCATACGCATGATTTATGATAATTTCTTAAACCATCATCTAGAGATTTTGTTATACCCAAAAAAGTATGGTTTGGGATAAGCTTTTTGTCACACAGACACGCACACACACACAGAGACAAAGTCAGAGAGAGTCAGAGAGAGAGAGAGACACTTAAAAATGTGTAAAAAATCGATAGTAGCAAAAAAAAAATAGTGTTCACGAACATACAGCCCAAGCATGTGTTTTAGCAAGACGCCTGGCAAGAGCATGTATACAGTATGGAATATCTGCCCGTGGTTTTGAAGCAGACAGTGCCTCAAATATTGCTGAAAAAGAAAGAACAAATGAAAATTTATACTTTTGACATTAGAAAGTTCACAAAATAATACTTCAGAGATAGTCGATACTCCAGAGCATGTAGTACACTTGAAACTAAATTACTAAAATGAACTTAGTGAATCCATATTCAAAGGAAAACTCCGTATAGGAGAGAGATAACTTTGCAAATCAAATGGCAAAATCATAAAAGGAGTGGAAAATATCTCGCACAGATGATTCGAATAGTATATAATGTTTTATGTAAGGATCAAGTGATACCAATCATTGAGCTAATGTTCTTCCAACCAACAATAATGAAATGTTTGGCAACTTTCATGTAAAATATAATTTATTAACAAAATTTCACCCCAAGCTAAAAAGCATTAAAAACATTTGATAACTAGGAATCTTGAAAGCAAGAAGTTAACTCACTTCGTACATGTTTCTCCTTGGGCAATAATTCAATATGGTTTGTGGCCTTGACGATAGCAATGTCTAGGTCCTATATACAAAACCGTGAATTTCAGGTCCCGTCAAACATAAAGAACACACAAATACACACTCACATATAAGTTTAAAGCAACAAACCCACCTTGTATTCACTATTGACTATGGCCAATCCAACTTTTGTGGAGTCTTTTATAGCTCCGATAGCTTTTCTTAAGTTTTGTTGCGAGTTGCCACCTGCTGCCATTGATATTAAGCAAACAACTTTCCCTAGACCCCGATGCAGTTGAGTTAAAAATCCTAAAAGACAACAACCAATAGAAAATTTTGTTGAATAAAATTGACTTAATACCCTAAAATTTTGCATTGGGTATATCTTCATAGAACAGTAGGAGTCTCAGACCCTTGTCCTATGGATAATTCAGTTAAAATTTGGCAGATACGATGTTTGACATCATTGAATGATTAAAACTTTTCCAATCCAGTGCATATGAAATCGATTTATAGGCTAAACTTAAAATTCCGAATTCCATTGCTGAATCTTGAGAATGGGTATCTTAATGGGACAATATATGTGCATATGAACATTAGCTCATACCTACACACAGTGTACACTGTAAATTTGAAGAATATTGAATACATGCCGTTGTCACCCACAAGAAACGCAGCTTAGATTTAGGGTACTTTCAGGAAGTTATCCCTAGCAGTGAAGATCTAGAATGGACTAACTATATGATTTCTTAATATGCAACTTACCTTTTAAAGGCAACTTTCAAACTAGCACATACATCATCTAATAACTAAGTAAGAGAACAGAAGTAAATGATATTAAATGTTATAGTGGGTAGAGGTTTTGGAACACTAAAGAATACAGCTATACTGAATTTAAACAATTTGAGTATGTTGGCCCCCACTGTTTCTAAACCTGTATTCTGATGATGGAAACGTCATTGATCGGTATGTATTGTAGGCCCAAAAAAGAGTTCAAGAGTCTACTTGAAATAGTATGAAGTTGCTTCATTCTCTTCTCTTTGAATTGCAAAATCTTACCTTCAGAGAAATCTAAAGGTACTTCTGCCAATCATTCCAAGTAAGCATAGCTGTTCATTCATAAATGCAGCATATGGTGAGATTTAGTGTTGGATAGATATTGCTTGGGATTCTTAATAATGGGGCATGAAGGTTATTGGTCTTTACCTTGACCAAGCTAATGGAACACCTCTCAAAAAAGCCTTGAGTAAATGATCAACAAACAGGACAAAAGAAGGGCTCCAGTAAATAATGAAGACTTGAGCCAGAGCCAGACAGAAGTCATCATATCCTGAAGTTAAATCTCTCCAACTCGTCAATATATTTCCATATCTGGTTTTACTTGCATGACATTTGATTTGTTTCATTTAATTTACTCTCTCTATTCTGCAAAAAGAGTCTCATATTCCTTTTCTTTTCCAATAAAAGAGTCATCTTTTTATTGATAGCGGTATAATATGACACAATATCCTCAAGTCTATTAGCATAATTTCATTAACATGCCACCACTACTAATCGAACAACTTATTATTTTATGTGATAAACATGGAGCAAAATTATAACTTTAATATTAATAAATATTGCTAGTAGGAATCTTTTTGTGGAATGGAGGCAGTATTATCAAGCTTAGTTCAATTTTCTATCAAAATTAATATTCTAAAATTCCCGCCTAAATCCGCTTAAGTGGGATTAAGCGCTAGGTGGGTCCTCAACCGCCTACATTTGGTTGGGCGCCTAGGCAGAATCATACCTCTACATCATCGATTTAATAAAGGCTTTGAAGAATTGAAGGTATAATTGTCAAGTCTTAAAAAAAATTAGTAATTTTTCATGTAAAATTTTAAAAATTTACTTATACTATGTGTTTTGTATAGTATAACAAATATATAATAAAAAAATAAAAAAATCAAATTGCCTACACCTAGCCAGCCTAGGCGACTATCGCCCCATCCACCCCCTAGGTCAGCCTAGGGACACTAATCAAAATAATCACTGAGTGAACATCATTAACCAAGCTATTCGGAGCTCAACCTCAAGTAGTTAGGTTTCGTATCAACTTAAATAGCCTTTTTACCTGCTCAATTGAAGATCATTTATTAGCCTTAATCCGTGTGTATTCATTTTAAGATAATTTTCTTTAACAGTTAAATACATATTACATATACATACATACATGATACATATATATATACACCATACATGCACACCTGGAATTATTTGAACGATTTGTTTGAGAAAAACTACAACATTGTTTCCATATAATCTAACAGAAACGCAATAATCAAACCCCCTAAACTTATGACAAAGAAAAAGCTTAAAATTTTCAAAACTTGGATACAGATCGATTACAATTTAAATATTTAATTATTCAAACACATCAAGATTAATTCATTCAAATAAATTAAAATTAAAAATTATATATATCATGTATGTATTGAATGTATTACATGAAAAAATATGAGGCAAAATGCAATATAGGGTTACTCAGAAGGCGATCGCCGGCGAAATCTCATCGGAAATCTGCTCTCCGTGGGCTTTACGTCGGGATGGTGAGGTACGTGTTCAAACTCCCCATTCCAGCATTCCTTACCAAATTGACGAGTAACTTTTCCGTTCCTTTTCTGATTATTTTTAAAAAATGTTTTAATTATTTTATTTATTTATTACTCCTTTCTTTTTACACAAAAAATCTCATTTCTAAAATTTAATCTTTATAAGTACACAATTATTTTTTAAAAAAATTTATAATAACAATTTCAATATAATTTCACTACTATTAGATAAAGCATGGTACGACCCAATTTTTACTCGATCCAATTTAACATAGTTCACTGATGGTTTAGCCTTTTTCTTAATACTCACTCAGTCGGTATAAAAGTCTTTATTAAATAGTCTTAAACTAAATGACTATTTATCTTAAATAATTTATTTTTTATAATAATTTATCTATAATACCCTTATTATTAATTATTATATTTTTATTTTTTATGCATATTTATGAAATATCACTAAAAATATACAAAAAAACTATACAATTAAATAAGAATTTAAATATGAATAATTCTATCATTTTATCTTCTTTCTCAATATGCTAAAAAAATCAACCAGAACTTTTAAGATAAATAGGAACCATAATAGTAGGAACCAAATGCCCTTACTAGGAATCACTTGTTGATACCAGTAGGCAACTTTGTATTAATAGCCCATTAAAATCAAAATTTTAAACTCGTTGTAGTAAAAATCTATTTTTCCACAAGTATCACTTAAATCACTCTATTTTTTTAGAGTAAAAATTTGATATATTGATAGTGTATACATAAGTGGTATTATGACACATAATTAAAATAAGGATAATTTTGTTTAACACACCAACTTCATTAATGATGTGATAATCTTAAACATTACTAGTATATAAACACTGTCCCTGAATTAAATTTTAATTTATTTTTTAAATATATATAAATTTTGAAAAATTCCAGGCACAACATTGCCCAAGAAAATTAATAAAAATATATATATAACATCTCCGATTTATTTATGAAAATACAATTTAAAAAAAAATTAAATTAGAGCAAATGTGATACTAATTAGGGCTGAGCATTTCGGTTATAACCGAACCGAATAGATTATTCAGTTATAACCGAAAACCGAAATTTATATTTTTTTTGATATCCAAACAAATATCCAAAATGAGTGGTAACCGAAAAACCAAAAAATCGAATAATAGAATTAACTATTCGGTTATTCGGTTAATAACCGAAATTAACCAAAAATAAAACAGATGTGACACCCCCAAAATAAGTATACATCACCCATCTTGAGTCGCCAAATACATGGTACAAAATTCAAATACAACTTAATTATACAACAGTCGTGTAAAATACGACAAAACATATGTTGTGAGTTTTAATACAAATATTGTCATCTCAGACAATATCCACACTCAATTGAGTCCTCATTACATTTATTATCACACTATTTAATGAGAATAGTGAGGACTACTAATACTATCTTACGGATAGTCACTCTGGATTCTGAGACTAGTCAGGACTACGTTCTCATTTCACGAAGAAACGGTGAAAGAAATGGTGAGCTCAACTAGCCCGATAAGAAATATATGACTAACATAATACGAATAAATTATCGTTAGCCTCAATAGTGTTAAAGCGATACAATATAACAAACATCAAGTTTAAGCTGCGGTGGAATAAGCAATCCATTAAAAAGAGTGAGTAGAGAATAAAATCTACTATCTTTTATGATTTAAAGGTTTTCATCACTTTTATCATTTGGGACTCGACAATAAATAATCAACATCATCCCGCACTACTACGAGGATATTCATTAGTATCACAACCACAAATTATCCATGCACTACGGTCGAGGATATTCGTGTATTCATCGATGGTCATGATCATGCCAACAAGCTGTCCATCAATGCACTCACGGGCGATGAGGACTTTTACCACATCATTTGTAACATTACGGTCATGATTATACCGATTAATCTCTGAGTGTCATAATCATACCAAGTCCATCATGCACTTCTGAGGGCCATAGATGACTTTCAACATAATATAAACATGAGGATGATGACAATGATATAAGAATTCAATAAAACAAGTTCAAGAATTAATTTATCCGAGGAACTAATAACGTCCAAATTGTCAACATGATACTTCTTTGTAGAGTAAAATTCAAGAATGCTCAAAAAAAATATTTTCATGAAAAGATCTTTGGATGAAGCGCAAATATCAAAGATATTTCACTAATTTCATGGAGTATAGAAGTCAAAACTTTAACTTGTTGAGTATAATAAAGAATGGAATAACAAAAGAAATCACCGGACATGCGATATACTTGCAGACGAGTTATTCAGCAGAATAATAAATAACAGAACCGGTCATGTGTACTTGCAGACGGGATATTCCAACGAGAATAATAAATAACGGAACGGATCGGTGAAATTCGCATGCAAGGCAGGATGTTCTAACGAGAATAATAAATAACGGAACCGGTCGTGCGTAAAAGCGCATACGAACAGGATGTTCAACGAATAATAAAGAATGGAATAATAGAAGAATTTCACCATGTATGCGGTACTTCCCATAGACAGGTTATTCCAACATAATGATAAAGAATGGAATAACATAAGAATTTCACTAAGTATGCGGTTGCAGCATGAGATGAGTTATTCAACATAATAACAAATAATGGAATAACAGAAGTTCTCTTCACAAAGACGAAAGAAAGAAATAATACCCCTTACCTTAGAAAGGAGAGTACTGGATATAGGAGTAGTGAAGTAGCAAAATACTTTTCTTCTTTCTCTCTATATTTTCTCTCTCTAGAGTTTCAGTGAATTCGTAAGAAATAATGAAGAAATGAGCTTCTATTTATAGAAGAATGGACTGAATAGTAACTAATTCATGAATGATCAAGATTGATTTACTTTTAAACGGACGGCCTATATTGATTTACTATGCAGTATTAATAAAATATAATATAATATATATTATATATAAATATATCATAAGCTCAAATCATATTCACAGGAGTGATTCCCGTGATCACCTGCCTCATTTAATATATATTATATATATACATATATAGACTACCATTTCAAAACCACTCCTTTTTCTTTACAACCCGTGATATCCTCCCACCCCCCCCACCAAAACATGTCTTTTTCAACACATGTATTTAATATATAAATATATATATATATATATATATATATATATATATATATATATATATATATATATATTATCATACTCATAACACATTATTTTGAAAAAATAGGTAGCGAGAATCCAGAATACTAAACAAAATCTACATCAAAGACTTCATAAAAAAAAATCCCTTCAATATTTTTAACAACATTTATCATCATTATTATAATTCACAATATTAATCGACCAAGTCGTTCCGAGGAAAGAGGGGCTTTTCAATAAAGATTTCTCCTATTGTAAGCATGATTAGGTGACCAAATCTCTCCTTGACAGAACTTCTAGACATCGTTAATATTACAAATAATAATATTAATAACTTTGTCATCTCAATTATTGATTTAATAATATATAAAATATCGACAATAATTGAATCAAATGACGTGAGATAATATGCAACAATTACTGTAGCAATAATTGAACAAAACTGAGTGACTTCTCGCGTAAGCATCAATAATCAATCTGGTGTGCTACTATGCAACCACAGCGTATTCTGTACTTTTAACAAGGGTGTTTCAACAGTAAACGGTAAAACTTCCGTCGTTATTTTCATAAAATATTTTTGTCATTTTTTCAATCCGATAATAATTCCGTTGTGGGGTCCACCAATGATTGTGCTGTCGTACGAATATTCCCCGACCAATCAAATATTATACAACAACTTGCGTACTTTGCAAAATTTATATCTATTACCCCCAACTATAACATTATATTAAATTCATTCCATAATATTCAAAAATGATAATTATAGAAAATTCATCTTTATTCATAAAAGTTGGGGTCTTACAATCTCCCCTTCTTATAAAATTTCGCCCTCGAAATTAGGGTACGTACCTGGTATGTCGAAGAGGTAAGGATACCTTGATTTTATTTTAGATTCTAACTCCCAGGTCATTTCCTCAACATCGTGGTTCCTCCATAAAACTTTGACTTGAGGTATAACCTTGGAGCGTAGAATATGTTCCTTCTTATCCAAGATTTGAACAAGAACCTCTTCATACGTTAAATCTTCCGCTATTTCATCCGGTTCTAACTTAATAATGTGGTTCGGGTCTTTCACATATTTACGTAACATGGATATATGAAAAATGTTATGAACACGAGACATACTTGGCGATAAAAGCGAGTCTATAGGCCTGATCCATACTCGATCGAGGATTAAAAATGGGTAAATGAATCGAGGATTGAGCTTTCCTCTCTTTCCAAATCTCTTAACTCCTTTCCATGGAGCAACACGTAACAACACATGATCTCCAATATCGAATTTCAAGTCCTTTCGATGAAGATCGGACATAACTCTTTTATCGATCTTGTGAGGTTTTTATCGTTGTCGGATCGTTTGAATCTTTTTCGTAGTCATACGTACCAACTCCGGTCCCAACAACGTTGCTTCACCCACCTCATCCCAACATCTTTGAGAAGCGACACTTTCTTCCATCTGGCGCCTCGAATGGAGCCATGCCGATACTTGTTTGATAAGCTGTTGTTGTAAGAAAACTCCACCAATGGTAAGAACTTGTCCCAACTTCCTTTGAAGTCAAGGACACATAGTCTTAATAAATCTTCAAGAGTTTGAATAGTCCTCTCTGATTGTCCATCCGTCTGAGGATGATATGCCGAACTAAATCGTAAATCCGTGCCCATAGCTTTTTGTAAACTAACCCAAAATCGTGAAGTGAATCTTGGGTCTCGATCAGAAACTATGGATACTAGCATACCATGTAGTCTTACAATCTCGTTTATGTACATACGAGTAAGACGTTCAAGTGTATAAGTTTCTCGTATTGGTAAGAAATGAGCAGACTTGGTCAATCTATCAATAATGACACAAATTGCATCTATGCCTTGAGAAACCTTGGGAATACCAGTAACGAAATCCATGGTAATGTGCTCCCATTTCCATTCTGGAATTTCAAGTGGTTGCAATGGACCTTTTGGTACTTGATGTCCCGCCTTGACTCGTTGACAAGTTAGACACCTTGATATAAACAGCGCTATCTCTCTCTTCATATTGCCCCACCAAAATGTATATCGAAGATCATAATACATTTTGGTACTCCCGGGATGGATTAAAAACGGTGTATTGTGCGCCTCCATCATGATTTTATACTTTAACTCAAGATCGTTAAGAATACAAAGTCTGGAGTTGACTCGAAGTATTCCTTCTTCATCGATTCTTGCTTTTGGCATAGCACCTTCTTGTACTTTCTTCCTCATATGCATCAGCTCCAGGTCTGTAGCTTGAGCAGCTTTAACTTTATTGATTAAAGTCGGTTCTACTTCGTATATTCGCCATCATCATCATGGGTCCACAGAGTCTTTATCTCTATCTCCATCTTTGCAAGTCATACAAAATGGGCCTTTGCGTTGACAATATCGCACTTTTCGTGCCGCATATGATCTTCTACTACTCAATCGTCGGCTACCACGTTCGCTTTTTCGAGGATGGTATTGGATGGTATGATCATAATCTTTCAGCAGTTCAAGCCAGCGTCATTTATCGCATGTTGAGTTCCTTTTGAGTGAAGAAATATTTGAGGCTTTTATGATCCGTAAAGATCTCCACTTTCTCCCCATACAAGTAATGACTCCAAATCTTTAGTGCAAAAATAACAGCTGCCAACTCTAGATCATGAGTAGGATAATTCCTCTCATATTCTTTGAGTTGTCGAGAGGCATAGGCTATGACTTTCCCATGTTGCATGAGAACACATCCTAACCCTTTGCCTGAAGCATCACTGTAAATGACAAATTCCTCCGAGCCAGATGGTATTGTCAGAACAGATGCTGAAATGAATCTCCTCTTGAGTTCTTGAAAACTCTTCTCACATTCCTCGTTCCAACTGAATTTTGTATCTTTCCGAGTCAGATGAGTTAAGGGAGTAGCGATTCGAGAAAACCCTTCTACGAATCTCCGATAATAACCAACTAAGCCGAGAAAACTACGTACTTCGGTCACTTATTTAGGATACTCCCAGCTTTGAATAACTTTAATTTTTGCTGGGTCAACAGATATTCCATGACTTGATACCACGTGCCCAAGGAATGCTACTTCCTCAAGCCAGAACTCGCATTTCTTCAACTTGGCATAAAGCTTATATTCACGAAGCTTTTGAAGTATCAGCCTCAAGTGTTGCTCATGATCTTCACGGCTTTTGGAATATATGAGGATGTCATCAATAAAGACGACCACAAAGTGATCCAAATATTCCTTGAATACTCGGTTCATCATATCCATGAAAGCGGCGAGAAGCATTAATCGATCAAAAGACATGACTAGGAATTCATAATGCCGTCTGGAGGAGTTAAAGCCGTCTTTGGAATGTCATCGGTTCTAATCTTCAATTGGTGATATTCGAAATGAAGATCAATCTTTGAAAAAAATTTGGCGCCTTGCAACTAGTCAAACAGGTCATCAATACGTGGCAATGGGTACCTATTTTTGATGGTGACATGATTGACTCCAGATAATTAATACAAAATCGCATACTCCGTCTTTCTTTTTCACGAAAAGAACGAGGAGCACCCTGAGGAGGCGTATTAGGGACGAATGAAACCGATGTCTAACAATTCCTGCAGTTGGGTCTTTAACTCACGAAGTTCAATAGGAGCCATTTGATATGGGGCTTTGGAAATAGGTTTTGTCTAAGGGTTCAAAAAGTCGATACAAAATTTAATTTCACACTCTGAGGGGTAGGCGGGAAGTTCTTACGGGAATATGTCGGAAATTCATTAACAATAGAAATATCATTCAAAAGCGGCGTATTTTTGTTTAGATCCGTGACATGAGCTAAGAAAGCTTGACATCCATTTTTCAATAAGCGAATAGCTTTATGGCTTGAGATAGCGATGATTGATTTTAATGGTTTGGTTGCTTGAATTAGCATAATAGGTTGGTTAGGAATATGAAAGCTAACAACCTTACGAAAACAATTAATTTTTGTATGATGAGTAGTTAACCAATCAATCCCTAGAATTTATGTCAAATGCAAGTATTTTCAATGAAATAAGATCGACGGGTAATGTGAGGTACCGATTTGAACCAAACAAGACTTATAAACAATGGATGTAATGAAGGTTTCTCTAGCGGAGTTTCAACGAGATAAGTCAAAGTCCAATTTCTCGAGTCAAATTTAAGCGTTGGCGCAAGTAGGAGAAATAAAAGAATGGGTAGAATCGGTATCAAATAAGGTATATACTTCAGCTAGAGTTTATGATAAGCTTACCCGTGATGACCTCGTTCGGGTTCCTTGCTTTCTGGGAGGTCACGACAAGCGCTCTCTCCCTTGCACTCTTGGCTTTGACTTTTCTAGGGCGTCCTTTGGTGCCTCCATCCTAAATTTGAACTTGTCTTGGTGAGCGATAAAATTGGGCTAGGTGACCTTCTCTTCCACAATTATAACATGCTTTTGGATGGCATCGCTTGTGATTTGGTGATGTGTCCCTCCCTCGCATTTGAAGCATATGATAGGTGGTCGTTCTCCTTCCTTAACAACGTGGTCTTTGGTCTTGGCGTCTTTCCATCATTGTTGAATCTCCTCTTCTTGAAATGTCCATTCTTATTATTTTGGTCATGATTACCACCGAAGTGGTTACCATTTCGGCATGTTGATTCCCTCACGCTTATTGTCACCACTTGATGGTATTATATCCTTTGGTTTTATCATTTTGTAATTTTTGCTCTCTTTTGGTTGGGTTGACTCATTATCGCGCTCAATAATTTGAGCCCTATTAACAACATCACGAATACAAACACGGTTTATGAGAGATAAGATATTGGCGTATCTCGGGTTTCAAACCTCTTAGAAACATTCGCGTCATTTCTCTCCTCATTATCAACCAAATGGGACCTGGCCGGGATAACTTCGGCAAACTTGGCCCGTCTTTGTGACACGGTCGTGTTGTTTTGCTCGACTTGATGAACTCTACCTCTTTCATGTGATGAATACTTTCGGGAAAGTACTTATCGTTGAATAATTCTTGGAACTTCTCCAAGTCATCTTGATCTGGGCGAGTTGAGTCGTTTCTGATTCCCACCGATGTCTGTCTCGCCACATAACATGAAGGTGGCAAAGGAACTTTTTCTCCTCAAAGCATCCCAGAGACATCAAATATCTTGCGGATCTGCTTTATCCACGTCTCGCCTTAAGTGGTTTTGGCTCTCCAAAAACTCGGTGGTCCCAGTTCCTTGAAGCGCTTAGCGGTGTGACCGTCAAGAGAGTTGCCGGTGTTTCACTTTGCATTTTGTATGAGAGCTAGCTCTTGCACTTCTTTGTTGCATGAATTGCATTAAGCCTCTGAACATTCCATCGTTCATCATCTGGTCGGTGTTGTTGTTTGCACGAGGTTATCGCCTTCACGATGCACATTATCACGATTATTGATCTGTGGAGACTCAAGCGGTCTCTGTGCTCCATTGATGTTCTCAACATTCTCAGATGTCATTTTCAAATACTGCCACAAAACAAGGGTTAATTAACATATCACATATTATTCCTATACTCTGACCGACCAATTAAATACCAAATAAACTTAGGTAGGTCATATTAGTGAAAGAATTTCTCGTCTCTCCCCTCCTAGTACTTGTCTCACATCTTAGCCAAGGATCATATCCCTAAGCTTTGATACCAACTGTGACGCCCCCAAAATAGGTATACATCACCCATCTTGAGTCGCCAAATACATAGTACAAAATTCAAATACAACTTAATTATATAACAGTCGTGTAAAATATGACAACATATATTGTGAGTTTTAATACAAATATTGTCATCTATACAATATCCACACTCAATTGAGTCCTCATTACATTTATTATCACACTATTTAACAGAATAGTGAGGACTACTAATACTATCTTACGGGATAGTCACTCTGGTTCCCCGACTAGTCCCGACTACGTTCTCATTTCACGAAGAGAACGGTGAAAAAAAAAGGGTGAGCTCAACTAGCCCGATAAGAAATATTATGACTAAGATAATCTGAGAATAAATTATCGTTAGCCTCAATAGTGTTAAAAAGCGATACAATATAACAAACATCAAGTTTAAGCTGCGGTGAGAACAAGCAATCCATTAAAAAAGTCAAGTAGAGAATAAAATCTACTATCTTTTATGATTTAAAAGGTTTTCATCACTTTTATCATTTGGGACTCATCTTAATAAATAATCCACATCATCCACACTACTTCTGACCGATGATATTCATTAGTATCACAACCACAAATTATCCATGCACTACAGGCCGATGATATTTATGTATTCATCGATGGTCGTGATCATGCCAACAACTGTCCATCAATGCACTACGGGCAATGAGGACTTTTACCACATCATTTGTAACATTACGGTCATGATTATACCGATTAATCTCTGGTCATAATCATACCAAGTCCATCTATGCACTACAGGCCACAGATGATTTTCAACATAATATAAACATGAGGATGATGACAATGATATAAGAATTCAATAAAACAAGTTCAATAATTAATTTATCCATGAACTAATAACGTCCAAATTGTCAACATGATACTTCTTTGTAGAGTAAAATTCAAGAATGCTTAGAAGAATATTTCCATGAAAAGATACTGGATAAAGCATAAATATTAAGGATATTCCACTAATTTCATGGAGTATAGAAGTCAAAACTTTAACCGTTGAGCATAATAAAGAATGGAATAACAAAAGAAATCACCGGGCATGCGATAGACCGCTTGCAGACGGAGTTATTCCAGCGAGAATAATAAATAACGGAACCCGGTCATGCGTAATACTTGCAGACGAGGATATTCAACGAGAATAATAAATAATGGAACCAAGTCGGCGAAATTACATGCAAGCGGGATGTTCTAACATAATAATAAATAACGGAATCAGTCATGCGTAGCGCTTGATGACGAGGATGTTCAGCGAGAATAATAAAGAATGGAATAATGAAGAATTTCACCATGTATGCGGTATCAGCATGAGGCGGAGTTATTCAACATAATGATAAAGAATGGAATAACAGAAGAATTTCACCAAGTATGCGATACTTCGCATATACAGGTTATTCCAACATAATAACAAATAATGGAATAACAGAAGTTCTCTTCATGAAGACGAAAGAAAGAAATAATATCCTTTACCTTAGAAAGGAGAGTACTTGATATAAGAGTAGTGAAGTAGCAGAATACTTTTCTTCTTTCTCTCTATAGTTTCTCTCTCTAGAGTTTCAGTGAATTCGTAAGAAATAATGAAGGAATGAGCTTCTATTTATAGAAGAATGGACTGAATAGTAACTAATTCATGAACGGTCCAGATTGATTTACTTTTAAACGGACGGTCCATATTAATTTACTATGCAGTATAAATAAAATATTCTAATAAAATAAAATAAAATATATATTATATATATTATATATAAATATATCATAAGCTCAAATCATATTCACGGGAGTGATTCCCGTGATCACTTGCCTCATTTAATATATATTATATATATACATATATAGACTACCATTTCAAAACCACTCCTTTTTTTTTACAACCCGTGATATCCTCCCCCCCCCCACCCCCCACCCCCCACCCCCCACCCACTAAAACATGTCTTTTTCAACACATGTATTTAATATATATATATATTATCATACTTATAACACATATTATTTTGAAAAATAGGTAAGTAAGCGGGTTAGAATAATAAACAAAATCTACATCAAAGACTTCATAAAAAAAATTCCTTGATATTTTTCACAACATTTATCATCATTATTATAATTCACAATATTAATCGACGGTGCACAGTTCTCGGGAAGAGAGGGCTTTCAATAAGGATTTCTCCTATTGTAGCCGCAATTAGGTGATCAAACCTCTCCTTGGCAGAACTTCTGAACATCGTTAATATTGCGAATAATAATATCAATAACTTTGTCATCTTAATTATTGATTTAATAATATATAAAATATCGACAATAATTGAATCAAATAACGTGAGATACTATGCAACAACCATTGTAGCAATAATTGAACAAAAGCGAGTGACTTCTCACGTAAGCATCAATAATCAATCTGGTGTGCTCTTATGCAACCACGCGCGTATTCATGTACTTTTAACACCGTGTGTTTCAATGATTAACAGTAAAACTTCCGCCGTTATTTTTATAAAATATTTTTTTGTCGTTTTCTCAATCCGACAATAATTCCGTTAATGGGGTCCACCAAAGATTGTCTTGGTAAATACGAATATTCTCATTAAAGCGAATATTCCCCGACCAATCGAATATTATACAACAACTTGCGTACTTTGTAAAATTTATAACTATTACCCCCAACTATAACATTATATCAAATTCATTTCATAATATTCAAAAATAATAATTATAGAAAATTCATCTTTATTCATAATAGTTGGGGTCTTACAATTAACATGAAATTAATTTTGGTTAATTGATCAATACAATGTCGACACGCAGGCGAGAAATAATCTCTTTTTTTATATATTGACACTGCATTGGTTAATTGACCAATTTATCATAAAGTTAACTTTATGATAACTGGATCCCATAGACATCTTTATTGTGCTAATAGAAAAATAAATAAAAACAAATTTAGCTTTAGGAAGGGTAGTGGTGGTAATTAACAAATCAAAGGTTTTTTAGGGTTGGTAAAAGGCCTATATATACAGACTGGTATATACACCGTAACAACGCTCAGCAAATCATACACAGCTCTTATTTTTTAGATAGCCATTCTCCTCGTCTGCGCAATGGCAGATCTCTTGCTCTTTAATATTTAGATATTAGATCTGCTTTTTCTTGCTCTTAAATTTCTTTTTTATGCGTTAGATCTACGAATTTTTTTAGTTTTTTTAGTTTGTTTTAAGGATTTTATTCAGTAAATTGTTTTGATTTGTGAACGCCTCTTTTCATTATTATGAAAATAAGAGATAAATTTGATTATCGCTTAATTGAGAAGAACAGGAGGTAAAGAAATGATGGCAGAGATATCGTTTCAGTCGTCAGCTCATTAGATTGGCGATTAGATTGTTGCTCGTCCACATCTATTAATTTTCCTTTAAAATTTCTATGTTTATATATAATATATTTATAAAATTCTGATTTTGAGAGTGCAAATGATGATCTTAATTATTATTACTTCACTTTGAACCTATTGGAGATTGATAGAAATTATCCTTGAGGAATATATATTTCTAGGGGCTGATGCACTCTCTGCCGATGAATCTTGGGTTTTCAATTATTTTTTTAATGCTTTTAAATATTTATTTATGTTTATAGATTTAAATGTATCTTGTAAAAAAATATTTAGAAAAAAAAATGATGTTTCTCTCATTCATCTATCTTTGTAGATTTCGAAGAGTCGTTAATGATTTAATGTCAATATTAAGTCTTAATTTTTTATAAGAAACTAACACGACAGTACCATTAGGTCACAAGCATAAATCATGTCAGAAGGTGAATTCAATAGGAAGGAGCAGATGGAAGTGTTACAAAGAAGAAAGTATTGGAATTGTTACAGAAACAATTAATCACAATTTTTTAAAATTATCCTATACAATATTTAATGTTAAAAAATTATTTTTTTAAAATTTTTATGTATAATTTTAAAACGTTGTATATTATGATATATTATGAAATTTAGCTAGTACATTATAAATCATTTAATCATCCCTATACATAAACACAATTTATTACTTGTCAATGAATCAAATCTTGATTTGATTCCCTGTAACAATTTATTGAATTAAAGTTACAATTGTTATGAAATGATAGATAAAATAAATTAAGAAGAGAATAAAATATATATATTAATAATTTTTTGCATTTAAATGGTTATTCACAATTTTTTTAATGTCAAATAAATTTCTCGGAGCTGGAGTTTCCCCTGCTTATCAATGCTGCTAT
Source organism: Panax ginseng (assembly GCA_020205605.1). Classification (NCBI taxonomy): domain Eukaryota; kingdom Viridiplantae; phylum Streptophyta; class Magnoliopsida; order Apiales; family Araliaceae; genus Panax; species Panax ginseng. The sequence continues at coordinate 98,827,748 of CM035149.1, read as the reverse complement.
TTCTATACAAAATATATATACAACACATTAAAACATAAGTTGAGGTTTTTTAAGTTTTCACTATTTATTTTGATGGTTATTTTTTTTTAATTAATTTATTTTTAACACTTTTTTTAGATGATCACTTCTTAAGAATATGTTTCGTTTGAGAAAAAATTTGGCTAAAGAAAAGAGTATAATATTTTTGTATAATATTTAGTGTCATAGGATTGTTTTATTAAAACCTTATAAAAGAAAATTCAATGTGAAAAAATCTTAGCAAAAGAAAAAGAGTACAATAAGCACGTATTCTTCAGAAAATTTATTCCCCCTTATGAGTACTATTGTTCATGATAAAAATATTCTTAAGTCGACGCATGCCAGTAATGTTTATCATTTTTTTAAAAGTCGCAGTTGGTAATAGTTTAGTGAATATATCATTCAAATTATCACATGATCGTATCTGCTTAATATCAATATCTCCACTTTTCTAGAGCTCATGTGTATAAAAGAATTTTGGTGCAATATGTTTGGTTCTATCACCTTTGATATAGTCTCCCCTAATTTGAGTGATACAAGCGACATTATTCTCATATATTATTGTTGGAGTATTTATGATTGATGATAATCCACATTTCTCATGAATATACTGAATTATCGATCTTTAACCAAACACATTCACGACTTGCTTCATGAATTGCAATAATCTCTGCATGATTTAAGGAAAAGTAGCAGAAATTGTTTGCTTAACAGATCTCCATGAAATAATAGTATTTCTATAAGTAAATAAATATCATGTTTGTGATCGGTCTTTGTGTGGATCAGAAAAGTAACCTGCATCAGCATATCCAACTAACTGTGATTTTGATCCATTTGGATAAAATAATCCAAAATCAGCAATCCCACGAAGATATCGAAAAATATTCTTAATTCCATTCCAATGTCTCCGAGTTGCTGCAGAATTATACCTTGCTAGTAAGTTAACTGCAAATGTTATATCAGGTCGTGTGAAATTTGTAAGATACATCAAAGCACCAATTGCACTAAGATATGGTACTTTAGGACCAAGAATTTCTTCATCATTTTCTTGTGGTCGAAACAGAATTTTTTTAACATCAAGTGACCGACCCACCGTTGGAATGCTCAAAGGATGATCTTTATCCATGTAAAATTGCTTCAGAACTTTTTCTATGTATGTTGATTGATGAACAAGAATTCCATTCGGAAGATGTTCAATTTGCAGGCCAAGACAGAATTTTGTCATACCAAGATCTTTCATCTCAAATTCATTTTTTAAAATAGTTTGTTGTTTTTGTTAACGCTTCTGGAGTATCTATAAGATTTAGATCATCAACATATTATGACGCCTCCAAAATAAGTATACATCACCCATTCTAAGTCACCAAATACATGGTACATAACTCAAATACAACTTAATTAATTCAACTGTCGTACAAAATACGATAACACATAAGCTAAGAGTTTTAACACGAATATTGTCTTCTAGACAATATCCAAACTCAATGGAATCCTCATTACAATTATTATCACACTATTTCACAGAATAGTGAGGACTACTATAGCCACTTATCCTAGACCATCACTTCATTCCCCGACTCGTCCCAGTTATATTCTCATTTCCTGAAGAGGACAATGAAAGCAAAAGGGTGAACTCAACTAGCCAAGTAAGAAATATTATGACTAAGATAATGCAGAATAAATTATCATTAGCCTTCAACACTGTTAAACTGATAGAATACAATAAACAAGTTTAACTGCAGCAGAACAAGCAATACATTAGAAGAGTCAAGTAGAGCATAATATCTACTATCTTCTATGATTTAAAAAGTTTATCATCAATTTTATTGCTGGGACTCAACTCAATAAATAATCCACATCCCTGAATTATCCATGCACTACGGGCCAAGGATATTCATTAGTATCACGTCCACGAATTATCCATGCACTACGGGCCAAGGATATTCGTGTAATCACCAATGGTCATGATCATGCCAACAACTGTCCATCAATGCACTACAGGCCAATGAAGACTTTTACCATATCGTTTGTAACATTACAGGTCATGATTATACCGAATAATCCCTGGTCATAATCATACCAATCAACAATCCATCTATGCACTACGGGCCAAAGATGAATTTCATCACAATATAAGCATGAAGATGATGACAATGATATAAGAATTCAATTAAATGAAAGCAAATGATAAATTTTAAAGATTTTAAATTTATTCAGAGTTTAAAAATGTCCAAATTGTCAACATGATACTGCTTTGTGGAGTAAAATTCAAGAATAATATTCACGTATCAAAAATAATTTGGACAAAAAAGAATCAATTTTTTTTATCATGAATAGTACCCTAGGTGAATAGTACCCCGTAAATAATACTTCATAAATAGTGTCGTACATATGAATAGTACCGTACGTATGAATAGTGTCGTACGTATGAATAGTGACGTATAAATGAATAATACCTGTTGGGCCATAATACTTTAGGCATATTGGGCCTGGGTCTTGAAAGTATTGGGCTAGATCATTGGGACAACCCATTGGGTGAATAATATATTTATTTGGGCTTTGACCGGTGATCATTGCAAAGATAGAACTTTGACTGTTATCTTGCATTGCATTAATGAGGATTAGATAGAATCGGCTGGCGGTGGAAAAATGGTGATGGGATCAGTATGTAAGCTACCTGCAGTGGGATGGTGTCAGGGGATCGGTGGCACGTAAAACTGGAGATAACTGATATTTCTTTTATCAAAACACTAGATCTAATAACCTCCATTATTATCTTTGTATCTGTCTGTACTAACTCTCACGCCGGAGCTATCCCCCGACGGTCCAAGCCGTTAAGCTTATGGTATTGGCGTGTTTACTGTGCAGGATTGGACGCGCTTTACGTGATTGAGGCGCGTGGAAAGATCTTGGCGTTAACATTAGCGCTAGAAGGAGGGCTGTTTTGTAGTGTTCTTAAATTTCAATCACAAAGATCAACTGTTTTACGTCGGAAGTTATGGTAAAGAGTAAGACAACTACTACCGAAGGACAACCGATGGCTGCAAGTTCATCTGTGCAACGAATCTCTGTCAAAGATCGGTTGGGTCCTTCAAAAAGTGTTCATGATAGTACCGCCTCCAAAGATGTTTCAGAAGGTTCTCATGCAAGAGTTCATGGCGATGCCAAAAGAAGATTGGTTTTTACTGCTCATAAAGGACTTGACCATGGTCGGAGACGGGTACAAGGCACACCGCCTAGAACTCAACATCGAGGTGGTCAGATCGACAAGGCAACCAAGTTGGCCAAGATGGCAGATGAAGCTGACAGAGCTCTAGAAGTTCTTTTGAAATAGAGGGAAGAAATTGTTGAATAGATAGATCGGATGACGGAAATGAAGGATGAAGCCTCAAGCTATGCTCAATCCGAAGGGCATAATAGATCTGTAGAGAGGCGACCAAGAAGAGGAAAGAAGTGGAATTCTTGGTCAAAGAATTGAAAGAGCTTCGGAGACAGTTAGCCGAAGTTCAGCAAGTGAAAGATACTTTGGGTAAAAAGGCGTCTCCTTTTTCCTCGGAGATTCTCAAAGAGAAGGCTGACTCTACCAAAAAGCTTTCATATATAGAGAGTTATGATGGATCAGGTGATCCATATGACCATAGCCAGGCGTTTGATAGGCTGATGGATTATTATGACTTTTCGGATGCAGCCAAGTGTCAGACATTTGTGACGACGCTAAGGAAGGATGTGAGGTAGTAGATGAGAACTCTTCCTTCAGATTCAATCTCGTCCTGGACAGATCTATATAGCAAATTCCATGCTCATTTTGGGAGCAACAAGAGACGAGGAAAGCCTACTGGTTCGTTGGCTCAAGTTCGACAGTATTCGAATGAATCTTTGGGCTAGTATGTGAAACGATTCAGAGAAGCGGTCGGCCAAGTAACTGATCTCAATAATCTTCAAGCTGTCGGGCTGTTTCAAAGTCAGAGAAGCTGGTAAAAAAGCTGATGTTTCACCACCCGAAGAGTTTAGCCGAAGCCTTTGATAAAGCAGAGGGCTATATTGTGGTGGAAGAAGCTATGAACAGTTTGAAACGTCCTTCTTTGGACAGGCTGAAAGAAAAAGACAAAGACAAAGCTGAAGGCGATCAGAAGAAGAATGGTGGGAATAATGATCGTATAGAAGGGGGTTCTAAGAGATATAACAATAACTGGCGTCTAGGAGGGAGTCGTCCGCCCGTTCCAACCTAGAAGGTGAAAAAAGTATACACTCAATTAAATATTGATAGGGATGCTATTTTGGATCAGATTAAAGACCAACCCTACTTTGAACCACCTCGTGACAATCTTAAATCTGGATCGGGTAATTCTAGCAAGTATTGTGATTACCATCAGGCGTCTGGTCATAACATGAATGATTATTGCAGTTTAAAAGAGTTCATTGAAAAAAATGTCCAAAGTGGTACGTTGGTTCAGTATGTGGCAGGGTGAGCACCAAGGAGAACATCAGAGGAATGCAAGGCCTGTTCAAGCTGCTCAACTAGTTCAACCTGCACAACCCACTCCAAATCAGCCAGCTAGGTATGACGTTGATGTTATTACTGGGGGAACTGTTGGTAAGATGATCAGGAAGAAAAGACGTGGATACTTGGATTCAGTTATGTCGGTGGCAGGTACACTCCCGAAGACTGACAGACCGTATCCAGGAATGGTAATTTCCTTTACTGATGAGGATTACCCTTTGGAGCCCATTGAACCCTATGAAGGAGCCATAGCAATCATAGCACAAGTGGGTTCAGTGGATATGAAGGGTGTTCTGTTGATATCCTATACGCACATGCTTATCAGAGGATGCATTTGGATGGGCGAAAGATGGAGATCAGGCAAGAGGCTCCGTTATATGGCTTCAGTAATGATCCAATTAAGGTGGCAGGGACTATTGAATTGCTAGTTATATTTGGTATCGCTCCACGGCAGGTAGAAATAATGTGTAGATTTATGTTGTGCATGTGGACTCGGCTTATAACGCCATATTGGAAAGACCTACCTTGACTGCCCTTCAGGCCGTAACATCGATTCCTCATTTTAAAATCAAGTTCCCAACGACACATGGAGTTAGTGAAGTGGCTGGGGATTTGGATTTGGCAAGACGATGTTACCAGAATGCGGTGATTGCTTCGGGGGTAGGGGTCAGTAAGCAAAAGAAGGCTATGGCTATTGAGATTAAGCCCCTTCTTTGAGAGCGATTCGAGCGAATTAGTTATTACGACGAGGAGAGACTGAGGAATTTGAGCTGATTTCGGGTAAAAAGGATAAGACAGTGAAGATAGGTTCAGGTTTGCCGAAACCTTTCCGGATGAACCTAATAGAACTACTTCGATGTTATGCTGACATCTTCGCCTAGGTGCCTAGTGATATACCGGGGGTAAGCAGAAAGGTTGTAGAGCATCGGCTATAAGTGGATCCAGCGAAGAAGCCAGTTCGGCAAAAAAGGCGGATATTTGCACCAAAGAGACAGAAGATTATTGATGAAGAAATAGCCAAGCTCCTGGATGCTGATTTTATATTTGAGATTGATTATCCAAAATGGATGGCAAATGTGGTTCTGGTGCAGAAGCAAAATGGAAAGTGGCGAGTCTGCATAGATTACAAGGACCTGAATAAAGCTTACCTAAAGGATTTCTATCTCTTGCCTCACATTGACCAGCTCATTGATGCGACTTCGGGGTATGCTTTACTCAGTTTTATGGATGCTTTTTCTGGTTATCACCAAATTTCTATGTGTAAAGAGGATATACTGAAGACGACATTCATTATGCATCGGTTGGTACATACTTATAAGAAGATGACATTTGGTTTGATAAATGTGGGGGCTACATACCAACGAATAATGAACTACATCTTCATGAGGCAGTTGGGTAGGAATATGGAGGTCTATGTTGATGATATGATCGTCAAGAGTATAACAGTGCAAGGGAATTTCGGCGACTTAGAGGAATGTTTCCAGACAGTTCGTCATTATAACCTGAAGCTAAATTCGACCAAGTGTACCTTCGGACTGGGTGCAGGTAAATTTCTAGGTTATCTGGTTAGCAAGCGGGGTATCGAAGCTAATCCAGAGAAAATCTAGGCCATCCTAAACATGAAGTCTCCTCAATCCTATAAAGATATACAATGTTTGACGGGTAGAATTGCAACTTTGAGGAGGTTCATGTCCAAATTGGCCGAAAGATGTTTGTCGTTATTTGATACATTAAAAAGGCCGAAGAATGCTAAGACGTTCCAATGGACTTCAGAATGTGAAGACGCTTTCCAGGGAATAAAGACGTATTTGTCTTCGGCGCCTTTGTTGGTGAAACCTTCTCCTGCTGAGCCGTTGTACTTATATTTAGCAGCTAGTTCATTAGCAGTAGGAGCAATTTTGGTGCGAGTGCTGGGGGGAAAGAAGCATCCTGTTTACTATGTAAGCCATAACCTTAGGGATGCTGAAACGAGGTATCCAAACCTTGAGAAATTTGCCTTTTCTTTGATCACAGCTAGTCGAAAGCTTCGGTAATATTTCCAAGGTCGTTTGATAATTGTATACACAGATCAACCTTTGAAGAAAGTTATGGGCAAGCCCGAGGTTTCGGGGAGACTCGCTGCATGGACAATGGAGTTGTCTTAGTTTTTCATTGAGTATCATCCTCGGACAGCCATTAAAGGGCAAGCTCTGGCTGATTTTGTGGTTGAATGTTCGTTCTCTGAAGCTAATGACAGTTTGGGAGAAGCTGAAGTGTCTAACCGGGCGGTTGCATTACTTCAGCCGAATCAGAGTTTGTGGAAGTTGTATGCAGATGGATCTTCTACTTTGGACATCAGTGGAGCAGGGGTTATATCGACGAGTCCGGAGGGATTCAAGGTGCAACAGGCCATCAGGTTCAGATTTAGAGCAACGAACAACGAGGCAGAGTATGAGGCGGTGTTAGTAGTATTACGACTGACAAAGAGTCTCGAAGTTCAAAGATTAATTATCTATAGCGACTCTCAATTGGTCGTTAAGCAGATTTCAGGGGAATATGAAGCTCGAGGTCCAAGAATGATTAAGTATCTGGCAGAGTTAAAATATCGACTTTAGTATTTCCTTTCATATGATTTTCAGGGGGTTGATCGCAATGATAACTCTATAGCCGATGCATTATAAAAATTGGCTACCACTGAAGTAAGCACTTTTGATGGCTCGGTGTATCTGGATATTTTGCAACAACTAAGTATTCAGCATGAAGTAGTAATGTGCGTAGAGCGTTCTAATTGCTAGTTGACTCCGTACCTCGATTATCTGACAGATGGCGTACTTCCTTCGGATCAAATGCTGGCTAAGAAGGTGAAGTATAAGAGTGCCAATTTTGTGCTTATTGATGGGGATATTTATCGAAGGGCATTTTCATCTCCGTTATTGAAGTGTTTGGTTCCCTCTGAGGCTGATTATGTTCTTCGAGAAGTTAATGAGGGTATCTGTGGTGATCACATGGATGGAAAGTCGTTAGCCTACAAAGTACTTCAGCAGGAGTAGTATTGATCCACCATCTTTAAGGAAGCTACTGAATATGTAAAGAAGTGTCAGAAGTGCCAGTTGAATCGTTCGATCCCACATCAGCCACCAGAAGAGTTATATTCGATTCTATCTCCTATACCTTTTGCTGTCTGGGGGGTAGATATACTGGGTCCATTGCAAAAAGCTAAAGGTCAGGTCAGTTTTGTTATAGTAGCAATTAATTATATGACCAAATAGGTAGAAGAGCCACTTAGATTGATAACAGAGAAGGAATGCATAAAGTTTTTAAAGAAATCTATAGTGTTTCATTTAGGAATTCCGAAAGTGATAATATCGGACAACAGACGTCAGTTTGTGGGATCAAAGTTTGAAGTATTTTTGAAAGAACTGGGGATTCAGTACAGACGGACTTTGGTAGCTCATCCATAGTCTAATGGGCAAGTTGAGGTAACCAACATAACGCTTCTAAATGGGATCAAGCGTAGACTGGATGAGGATAAAGGAAGATGGCTAGAGGAGCTACTTAGTGTATTATGGGCTTATCGAACGACTATGAGGACTATAACGGGAGATTCATGTTTCAGGTTGGCTTATGGTACTGATGCCTTAGTCCCTGTGGAGATTAGGTCTACAAGTCTTTGGGTTAGTCAGTTTAAGGAGATATACAACAATGAAGGGCTAAAAGTCAACATGAACTTACTGGAAGAAGTCAGAGAAACAACTTTGATCAAGTTGGCAGCTTATCAGCGTCATGTAGCTAAGCACTATAACAAAGGGGTAAAGCTTCGAAGGTTTGGGGTGGGAGATTTCATTCTCAGAGAAGTCGAAGCTTCTATGCCTCAGAATTTGGGAAAGCTAATTCCGAACTAGGAAGGTCCTTACGAAGTTATTAAAGTACCAAAGCCAGGGACCTATCGGTTGAGAGCACTAGATGGATCAGAAATAAAGAATACTTGGCATGCTAGAAAACTGGCTTTTGGAGGTTCGATTGGAACCATTCGTCTTCAAGATGGCGAATTAGTTTTTTGCAGATCCGTCTCACACTTTGGTAATGAATAAGTATTGCATTACTTTATTACCTGATTTTGTTTAAATGTTGAGTTCAGATTATATTATTATTTGGTGTTATCTATTGTTCAATTTTCTTGATTATTGACTAACAATTTAAGTTAGGTTAAAAGAAGCTTTTTCTCCAGTTGGTGTTCTGATCAATGATGTTTTGCTCAAAGGCGTAAGGAGGTTCGATTGGACTTGCCTCGCCATGAAAATGGTGAACAGGCGTATTCGACCATTTGATGGTGAATTAAATATTATGGAGTTTAACTGGCGTTCAGAGGTTCGGTTGGAACCATTCATCTTAAAAGTGGTGAATCGGTTTGTTGAGGAAAACTGGCATTCAGAGATTCGGTTGGAACCATTCATCTTAAAGGTGGTGAATCAGTTTGTTGAGGAAAATTGGCGATCGGAGGGGGTTCGGTGGTTTGTGCTTCAGCGACATGGTGTTCAGAATCTGAGGGTTCGGTAGTTCGGGGTTTGTTGGCAGGTTCAGAATCTTTAGCAGACAAGAAGGCTTCAAGATCTCTTTGGTCAGAAGTGGTCGGCTTAATTAAAGATAATGCAAAGGAGAAGAACCATCATTTAGAACAATTTATCAAAGGAAATTCAACAAGTTATGTACTGAATAGAGTTCGAGACTTACACTTGTGGTCGTATAACCACGCCTGCTTGGTAAGACGTTCGTAGCTCCACTCTTTCTTCGGGAAGTTCTCCAGGAGCATTATCATTTCGCTTATACGTTCTTTGGAGATATCCCCAATGTGACGCCCCCAAAATAGGTATACATCACCCATCTTGAGTCGCCAAATACATGGTAAATAACTCAAATACAAACTTAATTATACAACTGTCGTGTACAATATGACCAAACATAAGCTGAGAGTTTAAACAAGAATATTGCCTTCTAGACAATATCCACTCTCAATGGAGTCCTTATTACAATTATTATCACACTATTTCATAGAATAGTGAGGACTACTAAAGCCATATATCCTGGACCGTCACTCCGTTCCCCGACTCGTCCCAGCTGTATTCTCATTTCCTGAAGAGAACAGTGAAAGAAAAGGGTGAGCTCAACTAGCCCAGTAAGAAATATTATAACTAAGATAATGCAGAATAAATTATCCTTAGCCTTCAACAGTATAACAACTGATAGAATATAATAGACAACAAGTTTTAGATCAACAACTACAGCGGAATAAGCAATCCATTAGAAGAGTCAAGTAGAACATGATATCTACTATCTTCTATGATTTATAAAGTTTTTCATCAAATTTATCGCTGAGACTCAGCTTAATAAATAAATCACATCATCGAATCTTCCTTGCACTACGGGACAATGATATTCATGTAATCACCAATGGTCATGATTATACCGAATAATCCCTAGTCATAATCATACCAACAAGTGTCCATCAATGCACTACGGGACAATGAGAACTTTTACCACATCATTTGTAACATTATGGGTCATGATTATACCGAATGATACTTGGTCATAATCATACCAATCAACAGTCCATCTATGCACGTAAGCCAAAGATGACTTTCATCACAATATAAGTATGAGGATGATGACAATGATATAAGCATTAATCAAACAAAATCAAGGATAAATATTAAAGACTTTAAATTTATCCAGAGTTTAAAAATATCCAAATTGTCAACATGATACTGCTTTGTGGAGTAAAATTCAAGAATAATATTCATGTACCAAAAATAATTTAGACAGAAAAGAAATATATTTTCCGGGTAAATAGTACCCCGTGAATAGTACCATGCGAATAGTACTTCGGGAATAGTACCTCGTGAATAGTACCCCAACATAAAAAGTACCCCAAATACCCGAGTGAATAATATTCAGGTGAATAGTAATTGGGTGAATAGTAACCCATGAATAGTAACTCGTGAATAGTACTCTGGCATGAAAAGTGTCCCGAATACCTGAGTGAATAATAATTGAGTGAATAGTAACCGGGTGAATAGTAACCCATAAATAGTAACTCATGAATAGTATTCCATCATGAAAAGATCAATAATTATCAAGAAAGCTCAGAATAATATTTTCATGAAAAGATACTGGATTAAGCGCAAATATCAAGGATATTCTACTAATTTCATGGAGTATAGAAGCCAAAACTTCAACAAAATGAGTATAGAATTCAAAATCTAAAACGAAATAATATTACTTACATACTACAGAGTATGGAAGAAAATATTATTTCAAGCGAATATTGAACAAAAATAACATCTCTTGAATGAAAATAATATTCCAACGAATATTTAACGAAGATAATATTCCTACGAATATTGAACGAAGATAATATTCTTTATGAATATTAAACAAAAATAATATTCATACGAATACGAAAAATAATATCTCTTCAGAATATGAAATAAATAATACCCCTTACCTCAGAAGAAGACTGGATACTAGAGTAGTGAAGTAGCAGACTACTCTTCTTCTTTTTTCCTATAGCTTCTCTCTCTATAATTGCTCTTGTGAGTCTTAGTGAATTGGTGAGAATGAAGGAAGAATGAGCTTCTATTTATAGGAAAATATAGTTTCGATAATTGCACGTTTTGGGGCTCGAAATATTACAGTATAATACCTTCATTTTTTCTTTTATTTTTAATTTAGTCCTGCAAGTATTATCAAACTTGCACCACCTCCCCTAATAGTACATCATGTGAATCAATAGTTCAATCATGTGAATCAATAGTTCTATACATGTGAAAATACTAATTACAGTTTAGTACCTCCATCTATACCTCCATTTTTAACTTAGTCATGCAAGTATTATCAATCTTGCACCACTTCCCCTAATAGTACATAAATGTGAATCAATAGTACACACATGTGAACAAATAGTTATAAGCATGTAAATTAATAGCAATTAATTGCTCATTTATCCGATTAATTACCCGATTGGTTAGTATAACTTCCAGACATCAATTATTATCAAAATAAATGTCAATTTCCACTAACACTAATAATTCCAACACAATGGAACTATCAATTTCATCTTTAATCAACACGAACTTATTCATCATTAATATTATAACTCACAATATTTAACAACTAGGTCGTTCCAAGGAAAGAGGGGGCTTTCCGATAATGATTTCTCCTTATTGGTGCGCAATTAGGTGACCAAACCTCTCCTTGACAGAACTTCTAGACATTGTTAATATTGCAAATAATAATATGAATAACTTTGTCGTCTCAATTATTGATTTAATAATATAACATATTATGCAGATGATACTGTGATAAAATTGAATCAATAATATGAGAGATATGATGCAGCAATTACTATAGCAATAATTGAGTATAACTGAGTGACTTCTTACGTAAGCATCAATAATCAATACCGTGTGCTACTATGCAACCACGCGTATTACTGTACTTTTACTATTGGGTAGTTCAACAGTTTAACGGTAAAACCTTCACCGTTATTTTTATAAAAAGATAATTCTATCATTTTCTAACTACGACAATACTTCTGTTGTGGGGTCCACCAATGAGTGCCATCGAACGAATATTCCCTGTTAAAACGAATATTCCCTGACCAATCGAATATTTTATATCAACTTGCTTTCTTTGCAAAATTTTCAAATATCACCCTTAACTGTAACCTTTATCAATTTAACCATTTACTAAATAAAATAATAATTATAAGAAAATTGAATACTTTTATTTCATAAAATTCGGGGTCTCACACCCAATGTCTACAGATAGATTTTCAACAGTAGTCCAGTTCGGGATAGAGGATATTTTCGGTCCCTTAACGAAGAACCACTCCTTATGCCATCCTTTATTTCTTGAAGGAGTGCTTATCAAGGAGCGTCTCTCAAAGTTCTCGCCAGCCTTCGGAGATTGCTTACTTAGGGCTTTGAATCCCTTTTCATGGGATTTGCCAGCATAGTAGATCGAGAAGAAGAAGTCAAGGGTCAGAGTAATTCCTACCTCATGACAGAATGCTATGAAGGCGAGGATGTGGATGTAGGAGTTGGGGATGAGTTGGACGAATCCGACCCCAACAAACCCTAAGAGGGTAACAAGGAAAGTGTAGAGGGGAAAGCGAACCCCTTTCTCCAGGAGGGTGAGTGGAATAGCAGTCCAACCCTCCAGTCTTTGGTACATCCTTTCAGTGGAAGAGGGTTGTCACAGGTGATGAGTTTCTGGGATTTGATATCGTTCTCTGATGATGCGAATATCTTTTTCGGAAAGGGTAAAAGGGGTTTTGGCATGAGGAAATTGTTCTTCGCTTTTGAAGAACTCAGAGGGGTTGGGGTTGGGTTTCATAGGTGGATATTTTTTGCTTGGAGTAGCAGCAGGTTTGGGGTTTGACCCCGAAGCCACTTTATCAAGGCTTGGGGAAGGAGGAACAGTGGACAGAGGAGTCACAGAAAGGGGAATGGCAGCATCGCCGGAATCTTGAGAAGCCATGAATGTCGATTTGCAGAGAGAAAGGAGATTCAGTAGAAAGAAGGAAGCTCAAAGAGTCTGATAATTCAAATTAGCTGGTAAAGCGTCAGAATTGGGGGAAATTGGGTTTTTATAGTGGCGGTCTTTTCAGCTATTCATGAAACACGAAGGCGGCACATTTATTGATAGTAATGATAGTGAATTTATAAAGATATTAACCGGATTGGGCTTCTAGATTGGGCTTCCAATTTTAATTTATCTTGATATTTGAATCTCACCAGATGGGCTTCGGTTATTCTTATTTTGGGCCTGATTTGATCTTATCATATTTCCTTACATGTTCTTTGGGGGAGTAATGTTGGGCCATAATACTTTAGACATGTTGGGCCTGGGTCTTGAAAGTATTGGGCCAGATCATTGGGCCGACCTATTGGGTGAATAATATCTTTATTTGGACTTTGACCGATGATCATTGCAAAGATAGAACTTTGACTATTATCCTGCATTGCATTAATGAGGATTAGACAGAATCGGTCGACGGTAGAAAAATGGTGATGAGATCAGCAGGTAAGCTACCTACGGTGGGATGGTGTCATGGGGTCGGTGGCATGCAAAATCGGAGAACGAGTATATGAAGACCGGATACACTACAATTGGAGGTAACTGATAGTTCTTTTATCAAAACACTAGAGCTAATAACCTCCATTGTTATCCTTGTATCTGCATGTACTGACTCTCACGCCAGAGCTATCCCCCGATGGTCTAAGCCGTCAAGCTTCTTGTATTAACGTGTTTATTGTGCAGGATTGGACGTGCTTTACATGATTGAGGCGCGTGAAAAGATCTTGGCGTTAACAGTACCCATGAATAGTACTCCGACATGAAAAACTTAAAATTTAACAAGAATGTTCAGAAAAATATTCTTGTGAAACGATACTAGATGAAACGCAAATTTCAAGGATATTCTACTAATTTCAAGGAGTATAGAAGCAATACTTTAATAAAGTGAGTGTAGAATTCAGAATCTGAAACGAAATAATATTACTTACATACTACAGAGTATAGAAAAAAAATATTATTTCTTACGAATATTGAACAAAAACAATAACCCTTACAACTGTTGAACGAAAATAATATTCCTACAAATATTTAATGAAGATAATATTCCCTACGAATATTGAACAAAAATAATATTCCTTACGAATATTGAACAAAAATAAAATTTCTTATGAATACGAAAAATAATATCATAAGCGAATATGAAATAAATAATACCCCTTACCTTAGTAGAAGATTGGATACTGCAATAGTGAAGTAGCAGAATACTCTTCTTCTTCCTCTCTATAGTTTCTCTATCTATAGTTGCTCTTGTGAGTCTTAGTGAATTGGTGAGAATGAAAGAATAAATGAGCTTCTATTTATAGGAAAACATAGTTTCGATAATTGCACGTTTAGGGGCTCGAATTATTATAGTTTAGTACCTTCATCTTTGCCTCCCTTTTTAATTTAGTCCTTCAAGTATTATGGATCTTACACAACCTTCCCTAATAGTACATGCATGTGAACCAATAGTTCCATACATGTGAACAAATAACAATTAATTGCTCATTTATCCGATTAATTACAAGTTTGGTCAATAATAACAAAACCAACCAATCAAAGAATTACCTCCTTTGAGGGTAATTGGGTCATGGAAGAATTAAAGAAAACTAAATGAACAAACATCTTTTACTCATCAATTATTATTCTTATCTTTAATCAACACGAACTTATTCATCATTAATATTATAACTCACAATATTAACAACCAGATTATTCCCAAGAAAGAGGGGGCTTTCCGATAAGAATTTCTCCTTATTGGCGCGCAATTGAGTATAACTGAGTGACTTCTCACGTAAGCATCAAATACCGTGTGCTACTATGCAACCACGCGTATTACTGTACTTTTACCACCGGGTATTTCAACAGTTTAACTGTAAAACTTTTGCCGTTATTTTTATAAAAAATATTTATATCATTTTCTAACTCCGATAGTAATTTCGTTGTGGGGTCCACCAATGATTGTGCCGTCGTACGAATATTCCCTGATAAAACGAATATTCCCCGACCAATCAAATATTTTATGACAACTTGCTTACTTTGCAAATAGACCAATAAAATCGAGGGTTGAGATTTCCTCTCTTCGTCAATTCTTGCTTCTAGAATAATGCCTTCTTGCACCTTCTTCTTCACATTCATCAGCTCTGAGTCTGTAGCTTAAACGACTTTAACTTTATCGATTAAAGTCAGTTCTAATCGTATATTCGCTATCTTCACGTAGGTTCTTGGAGTCTTTAACTCTATCTCCATATTTTGTAAGTCGTACGAAATGGGTCTTTGTGTTAACAACGTCGCACTCATAACTGCATACGATCTTTTACTCAACGCGTCAGCTACCACGTTCTCTTTTCCAGGATGGTATTGAATAGTATGGCCGTAATCTTTCAACAGCTCGAGCCAACGTCTTTGGCGTATGATACATTCCTTTTAGTTGAAGAAATATTTGAGATTTTAGAAATGGGTTTTGTACTGGGTTCAAGGTCAATACAAAATTCAATTTCACACTCTAGGGTTAGGTTAGGAAGTTCTTCGGGGAATACATCAGGTAATTTATAAAAATATCATTCAAATCTGACGTATTTTTGTTTAAATCTGTGACATGGGCTAAGAAAGATTGACTGTGACGCCCCCAAATTAGGTCCAATCTATCCAACCTATTCTGAGTCGCCAAATACATGGTACAGAATACAACTACAACTTTATTACTACAATTATCGTGCAAAATACAACAACACATATACTGTGAGTTTTAATACCAACTTTGACTTATGTCCTAACTATGGACATCACCTCACATTGATACATTACATAAACGTACAGTCAATAACTGTTTTAGAAATTAAAATCTTTGGGAAGTGCTCAAGGAAACCTTCGTACATAGGAGGCCATAAATCTAAGTTATGATAGATATCATATGTCCAGAGAATTATCCTTGGTTGACCCAATAGACCCCAAAGAAAAACGAGAAGATTACTATCATGTTCTTTCCAATGGTGAGTCTTCTCTTGACATATAACTATCTCTACTGTCTCCAGTTGAAAATTATATTTCAAATAAACTCCAAGATCATATAGGTAGTGCTCGTAGATATACTCACCAAGTGGATGTGCACAACCCTGTCTTATGATAACTCGTAGGTCAATAGACATCTTGTATGATAGTGGCAAAACACCCTTCCAAAGTTGGGTTCACCTCACCCTATTGTTGTTCACCAAAATTAATTATTAAGTGACGTATAATATACGACACACACATCTTAGGCCCTCAATACAATTATATATTGTATGTCATGCCGTTTTATAATGTGTTGAGAAACTTAATGATCTCTCGGACCACCACACTATTCCCTATTATCCCCATTCAAACCCAAATTTACACTCTTATTACGTGAAAGAAATTGTGAAGCAAAAGGGTGAGCACAACTAGCTCAGTAAAGAATATTATGACTAAAGATAATTAAATTATCAATAGCCTTCATCAGTAATAAATTATAGATTTAGAACATATGGTAAATGATAAAACTTTTCAACCATAGTTGCAGCGGAACGAGCAATCCATTAGAAGGGTCAAATAGACCATAAAGTCTACTATCTTCTTCATGTTAAAAATTCACCAACAATGTTTTATCCCTGTAACATCAATCAACAGTTCCTGTTCACAATCCTGTGAATAACTCATAATCATAATTGTGATTCTAAATTACTCTTCTCATCCAGGACGAAGATAATTTTCATCACCTGTCTTTACCTGAAACATCAAAGATCATGGTTATAACAAATCACAGTTCCTGTTCATAATCATACTAATAAATTTATCTTTGCACTATGGGCCAAAGATATTCATTAACAATTCATCTTTGCACTACAGGCCAAAGATATTCAACAACAGTTCATCTTTGCACTACGGGCCAAAGATATTCATCAATAATTCATCTTTGCATTACAGGCCAAAGATATTAATATCTCAAAGAAATACATAATCATTTCAAAATTTATATAAACCATAATTATAACCATGTTGATCAATTCACCTTTGCACTTAAGCTAAAAATATTCAATTGTAAATTCAATGGTCATGATTATACTAGTCAACGATTCAACTTTGCACTACTAGCCAATGAGAACCCATAGTCATGATCATACCAATAATCTACCCATCTTTACACTCAAGTCAAAGAGAAATTTCTTCACCAAGATTATAAAAATATTATATATGATAATAAAAACAATATGATCAACAACTACATTTAATTTCAAGAGTAAGATTCATAAATCAATGATTTCATAACACCTTAACCCAAATGTTATAAATCACTTAATAATCTCATAATCTAATATTAT
Organism: Panax ginseng; assembly: GCA_020205605.1. Taxonomy (NCBI): domain Eukaryota; kingdom Viridiplantae; phylum Streptophyta; class Magnoliopsida; order Apiales; family Araliaceae; genus Panax; species Panax ginseng. The sequence goes on along the minus strand of CM035149.1, from coordinate 98,810,294 downwards.
TAATATTACCACAATATTTTAAATCATTTCTTAAACTTATAAATAATTTATTTTAATTGTTTACACTTTACTAATTAATGCATTTAATCATTCTAAAATGCCAAACTCATAAAATTTTATTACCAATAACCAAAACCCTTATCAAAAATCTGCATATACCTTATATAGAATTCTCAAGCCATAAAATCTTATTTTCTAATTTTGTTACTTCACATAACATATTTAATTCATTTACTCATAACTAGTCCATTTTCATGAAAAATATCAAATCAGTACAAACAAATTTTCTTTTCTAGGATTTAGCAGAATATAGTCCCATATTAAATATATATTTTTCCCGATATTTTTAAAATTCATTTACTATTTTTCATATGGCCAAAACTGCCGAATATTTAGACATTTATCACAAATTGTACTTTTATCCAAAAATTCTGAAATTTACAGACTATACTGATATTATATAGATGTACTCCCAATAAATTTTTTTATCAATTTTGGAGTTAACCACAAGGAGTTATAAGGGTTCTCTTTTAAAATAGTCTTTTCTCATAAAATTCATAACTCTTAATCTATACATCCAAAAATCACCATTTTTGGACACAATCAAGAAAACTCATCAAATTATCATTTCAAATTTTTCCAGAATTTTTGAAGGTCGGAAAAATTACGAAACTAAAAAACATAATAACCCTTAAAATCCCTTACCTCGAAAGAGCAGTATTTCTGACCGGAATGTAAAGCCGAAGGAACCTTGCACTGAATAGCAACTCTCAAAGTATATAAATACTCACAAAATACCCTCGATAATATAGAGAGAGAAAGAGAGAAAGCTTATGTTTCTGGTGTGATTTTCAATTCTAATTTAGCCCTCTATTTATAGTAAAATGTTAGCACGCCGAAACAGACTTGACCTGCTACTTGATGGCTTTACCTGCTACTATTGCACCCACCACATTTGAATTAGAATTTCAGCACATTTCTTCACCAACCATAGGTGGGGACCACACATTCTAGAATTTTCCACCAAAATGATAAATTTTGAAACTTTAACAATTTCTGAACCAGTCACCTCTTAAAATTCATAACAAATCATACGTTCATTTTTAACGGTTCAAAATTTGTGGACATATACTCAACTTATATATGTATAACATATCCAGAAATCACAACGATCCAATGGTCGGATTAAAAATTATAACTCACATAATATATCTAAAGAACAACGATTTGATTTTAATACCTCCAATCCAGGCAAAATCTTGATAAAACACCTCAATATTAATTCCTTCATTTATAACCACATAAATATATCCATCATTTATATCTGCATCAAATAAATATTTCCTTATCATATAAATAAATAATTAATTATTCATAAATAATATTATAAAATCACAATTATGACAATGACAGACGATTCGCGAGGAAAGAGGGGCTTTACGATAAGGATTTTTTCCTTACTAAAGCAGCAATTAGGTGACCAAACCTCTCCTTGACAGAACTTTCTAGACATTGCCAATAATGCTATCTAATAATATTATTCAAATAATATGAATTATTGATCTGATAATGGGAAATACTGTGCAATGACAATTATTGAATCAATAATAATATGAAATATCAACACAGCAATTATTGAATCAATAAAATAAAATATTGAACAGTAACTACTGTAACAATTATTGAGTAGTGCCTTCTTACGTAAGAATCAATAATTTAAAAATACTTTGCAATACCATGTGCTACTGTGCAACCACGCGTATTACTGTATTTTAACCACCAGGTATTCCAACAATGTTAACGGTAACAATTACACCATTATTTATAAAAACTCAAACTTATCATTTTCTTCATCCAAATGAGTTATTACATTATGGGGTCCCTAATTGGGCTGCGCTTGGTAAATGCGAATATTCCCCGACAACAAGAATATTCCACGACCAAACGAATATTTCCCGACAACAATGAGTATTTTATAACTACTTGCGTATTTTGTAAACTTTACATATATCACCCTTAACTTTAACTTTTTATCAATTTAACCATTTACTGAATAATAATTAAAAGAAAAATTGAATACTTTTATTTCATAAAATTCGGGGTCTTACATTGACATCCATTTTTCAATAATCGAATAGCTTTATGGCTTGATATGACAACGATTGATTTTAGTGGTTTGGTTGTTTGAATTCGCATAACAGGTTGGTTAGGAATATGAAAGCTAACAATCTTACGAAAATAATCAATTTTAGAATGATGAATAGTTAACCAGTCGATTCCTAAAATACATCAAATGCAAGTATTTTCAAAGAGATGAGATCGACAGGTAACGTGAGGGTATCGATTTGAATCAAACAAGATTTATAAACAGTGGATGTAATGAAGGTTTCTCCCAATGGAGTTTCAACCGATAAGTCAAAGTCTAATTTCTCTAGAGTCAAATTTAAGTGTTGAGCGCAAGTAGGAGAAATAAGAGAGTGGGTAGAACAAGTATCGAATAAGTTATATACTTCACAAGGGTTTATGATTAACTTACCTGTGATAACTTCGTTCGGTTCCTCATCACGAAAACCCTCTCTCTTAAACTACTGATTTTGACTTGTCTGGGACAGCCTTTGGCGCCTCCATCCCAGCTGGACTTGACTTCGCTACATGAAAAAATCAGGCTAGGTTACCTTCTCTTTCGCAATTATAACATGCTTTGGACTGTATCGTGCAGTTTAGACTGATGTGTCCCTCCCCTCCGAATTTAAAGCATACGATCGGTGGTCGTTCTCCTTTCTTTAAAACGGGTGCTGGTGTAGCTGTCTTTCCATCATTGTCTATTGTTTTGGCCATGATTACCACCGAAGTGGTTACCATTTCTGGCATGTTGATTCCCTCCACGTTTGTTGTCACCGCTTCGATGACTACTAGCATTGGTATTATCATTTTGCTGGCTGCTCTCTCTTGGTTGGGTTGACTCATTATCGCGCTCCAATAACTGAGCCCTATTCACAACATCTGAATACAAACAAAGTTTGTGAGAAATGAGGTATTGACGTATTTCAAGTTTCAAACCTCGCAGAAACATTCGCATCATTCTCTCCTCATTATCTACCAAATGAGATTCAAACCGGGATAACTCCGCAAATTTAGCCTTGTACTGCGATACGGTCATATTGTTTTATTCCAACTTGATGAATTCCACCTCTTTCATGTGACGAATACTTTCGGGAAAGTACTTGTCGTTGAACAGTTCTTGGAACTTCTCCCAAGACATCTTTAGTGCGACATGTTGAGTATGTTTTACAGATTCTCACAAGTAATCTGCTTCTCCTCTTAACATGAAGGTGGCAAAGGGAACCTTTTGCTCCTCAGAGCATCCCAAGACATCAAATATCTTGGTGATCTTCTTTATCCACGTCTCTACCTTGAGTGGTTCTGGCTTTCCCCAAAACTCAGATGGTCCCAACTCCTTGAATTGCTTAGCAGTGACCATCCGTGAGTTGTCAGTGTTTCCACCTGCATTTTGAACAGGAGCCGCTCTCGCCTGATGTTGCATAAATTACAAAAAGCCTCTGAACATCCCATCGTTTGTCATTTGGTTGGTGTTGGTGTTTACATGAGGATTATTGCCTTCCCGATGCACATTATCCTGGTTATTGATCTGTGGTGACTCAACGGTCTCCTGTGCTCCATTGCTTATCTCAACATTTTTCAGATGTTATTTTCAAACACTGCCACAAAACAAGGGTTAATTTACATGCCACATATTATCCTTATATTCTGACCGACCAATTAAATAACAAATAAACTTAGGTAGGTCATACTAGCGAAGGAATTACCCGTCTCTCCCCTCCTAGTTCTAGTCTCATATCTCAGCCAGGGATCATATCCCTAAGCTTTGATACCAACTGTGACACCCCCAAAATAGATATACATCACCCATTCTGAGTCGCCAAATACATGGTACAGAATTTAAATATAACTTAATTATACAACTGTCGTGTAAAGTATGAAAAAACATAAGCTGAGAGTTTTAACACGAATATTGTCTTCTAGACAATATCCGAACTCAAATTCAATATTATTACAATTATTATCACACTAATTCACAGAATAGTGAGGACTACTAATGCAACATCTCGAACCATCACTCCGTTCCCCGTCTAGTCCCGACTACGTTCTCATTTCCTAAAGAAAACAATGAAAGCAAAAGGGTGAGCTCAACTAGCCCAGTAAGAAATATTATGACAAAGATAATGCAGAATAATTTATCGTTAGCCTTCAATAGTGTTAAACTAATAAAATATAATAGTCATCAAGTTTAACTGCATCGAAACAAGCAATCCATTAGAAGAGTCAAGTAGAGCATGATATCTACTATCTTCTATGATTTAAAAAGTTTATCATCAATTTTATCGCCGAGACTCAGCTTAATAAATAATCCACATCATCGAATCGTCCCTAGACTATGGCCAATGATATTCATTAGTATCACGACCACGAATTATCCATGCACTACGGGTCAAGGATATTCATGTTTTCACCAATGGTCATGATCATGCCAACAACTATCCATCAATGCACTACGGGCCAATAAGGACTTTTACCATATTATTTGTAACATTACGGTCATGATTATACTGAATAATCCCTGTTCATAATCATACAAGTCCATCTATGCACTACGGGCCACAAATGACTTTCATTATAATATAAACATGAGGATGATGACAATGATATAAGAATTCAATTAAATGAAAGCAAAAGATAAATATTAAAGACTTTAACATTTTAATTTATCCAAAATTCGATAATGTCCAAATTGTCAACATGATACTGCTTTGTGGAGTAAAATTCAAGAATAATATTGTATCAAAAATGATTTGGACAGAAAAGAAATCAATTTTTGTCATGAATAGTGCCCCGAGTGAATAGTATTTTGGGAATAGTAACCCCATGAATAGTACTCTGGCATAAAAAAGTTAAAACTTATCAAGAATGCTCAGAATAATATTTTAATGAAAAGATACTGGATGAAGCGCAAATATCAAGGATATTCTACTAATTTCATGGAGTATAGAAGTCAAAACTTTAACAAAATGAGTGTAGAATTTAAAATTTGAAACGAAATAATATTACTTTCATACTACAGAGTATGAAAGAAAATATTATTTCATACGAATACTGAACAAAAATAATATCCCTTACCTTAAAAAAAAGAGTATTCCAACTGGTATAGTATTCCAACTAATATTTTATAAATTTTTTTTATAATATATATATATATATCAAATATATATATAAACCTTCCAAGTTCCCGTGAATCCCCCCCATTTTCTCCCTGGTGATCCACATGTCACTATCACTCGTGGGCCCCACCTTATATATATATATACTAAATAACTTTCTACCGATTATTTTGAAAAATGGGTAAATGGGGGATCCATAAAATAAACTAAAATTATCACAAATACTTCATAAAAATCACCTCAATATTTTTAACAACATTTATCATTATTATTATAATTCACAATATTTAACAACCAGATCGTTCCCAGGAAAGAGGGGGCTTTCCGATAAGAATTTTCCCTATTGGTGCGCAATTAGGTGACCAAACCTCTCCTCGACAGAACTTTCTAGACATCGTCAATATTGCAAATAATAATATGAATAACTTTTCCGTCTCAATTATTGATTTAATAATATAAAAAATATTGACAATAATTGAATCAAATAACATGAGATACTATGCAGCAATTACTGTAGCAATAATTGAATAAAACAAAGTGACTTCTTACGTAAGCATCAATAATTAATACCCTGTTCTACTATGAAAGCACATGTATTACTGTACTTTTACCACTGGGTATTTCAATAGTTTAACGGTAAAACTTCCGCTATTATTTTCATAAAAAGTTATTTACATTGTTTTCTCATTCCGACAATAATTACATTGTGGGGTCCATGATGATTGTCTTGGTTATACGAATATTCCCTGTTAAAACGAATATTCTCTGACCAATCGAATATTATATAACAACTCGCTTACTTTGCAAATTTATAAATATTACCCACAACTATAATATTATAACAATTTCACACCTTAATATTCAAAAATGATATTTATAGAAACATTCATCTTTATTCATAAAAGTTGGGGTCTTACATTAATAATATAAAATATTGTGCAGATGATACTATGACAATAATTGAATCAATAATATGAGATACTGTGCAACAAATACTGTGGCAATAATTGAATAAAACTGAGTGACTTCTCACGTAAGCATCAATAATCAAAGATACGATACAATCTGGTGTACTCTACTATGCAACCAGCGTATTCATCGTACTTTTATATCATAGGGTATTTCAACAGTTAATGGTAAAACTTTTGTCGTTATTTTTATAAAAAGTTATTTATATCATTTTCTAACTTCGACAGTAATTTCGTTGTGGGGTCCACCAATGATTGTGTCGTCGTACGAATATTCCATAATAAAACGAATATTCCCCGACCAAACGAATATTTTATAACAACTTGCTTACTTTACAAAATTTATAAATATTACCCACAAATATAACATTATATCAATTCCACACCATAATATTCAAAAATAATATTTAGAGAAAAATTCATCTTTATTTATAAAAGTTGGGGTCTTACAACCTCCCTTTCTTATGAAATTTTGTCCTTGAAATTAGTGTACGTATCTGGTATGTCGAAGAGGTGAGGATACCTTGATTTTATTTCATATTTTAACTCCAAGGTCATTTCCTCAACATCGTGGTTTCTCCACAAAACTTTGACTTAAGGTATAACCTTGGAGCGTAGAATATGTTCTTTTTTATCCAAGATTTTAACAGGTACCTCTTCATACGTTAAATCTTTCGCTATCTCGTCTGGTTCTAACTTAATAATGTGGTTCGGGTCTTCCATATATTTACGTGATATAGATATGTGAAAAATATTTTGAACACGAGACATACTTGGCGGTAAGACGAGTCTATAGGCCACAGTTCCTACTCGATCGAGGATTTCAAATGGGCCAATGAATTGAGGATTGAGCTTTCCTCTTTTTGTAAAACTTGTAACTCCTTTCCATGGACCAACACGTAACAACACATGATCTCCAATATTGAATTCCACGTCCTTTCGATGAAGAGCAACATAACTCTTTTGTCGATCTTGTGAGATTTTTTATACGTTGCCGGATCATTTATATCTTTTCTGTTGTCATGCATACTAATTTTGGTTCTAACAGTGTTGCTTCACCCACCTAATCCTAGCATACTGGAGAACGACACTTGCGTCCATACAACGCCTCGAATGGAGCCATGCCGATACTTGTTTGATAACTGTTGTTGTAGGAGAATTTTACCAATGGCAAGAACTTGTCCCAAATTCTTTTGAAGTTAAGGACACAGAGTCTTAATAGATCTTCAAGAGTTTGAATAGTCCTCTCCGACTACCCGTCCGTCTGAGGGTGATATGCCGAACTAAATAGTAAATCTGTGCCCATAGCTTTCTGCAAACTGACCCAAAATCGTGAAGTGAATCTTGGGTATCGATCAGAAACTATGGATACTGGCATACCATGCAGTCTTAAAATCTCATTTATATATATATGAGCAAGACGTTCAAGTGACTAAGTTTCTCGTATAGGTAAGAAATGAGCAGACTTGGTTAATATATCAATAATAACCCAAATTGCATCTATGCCTTCAGAAACCTTGGGAAGACCAGTAACGAAATCCATGGTAATGTGCTCCCACTTTCATTCTGGAATTTCAAGTGGTTGTAATGGACCTTTTGGCACTTGATGCTCCGCCTTGACACGTTGACAAGTTAGACACCTTGAGATAAACTCCGCGATCTCTCTTTTCATATTGCTCTATCAAAATATATGTCAAAGATCACGATACATTTTGGTACTCCCAGGATGGATTGCAAACGGTGTGTTGTGCGCCTCCATCATGATTTTATACTTCAAATCAAAGTCGTTAGGAACAAAAATTCTGGTTTTGACTCGAAGTATTCCTTCCTCATCAATTCTTGCTTCCGAAATAGCACCTTCTTGTACTTTCTTCCTCATATGCATCAACTCCATGTCTATAGCTTGAGCATCTTTAACTTTATCGATTAAAGTCAGTTCTACTCGTATATTTGACATCATCACTTGGATCCCTGGAGTCTTTAACTCTATCTCCATCCTTTGTAAGTCATACAAAATGGGTCTTTGCGTTGATAATATCGTACTCAAACCCGCTTATGATCTTTTACTCAACGCGTTTGCTACCACGTTCGCTTTTCCAAGATGGTATTGAATGGTATGATTGTAATCTTTCAAAAGCTCGATCCAACGTCGTTGCCGTATGTTGAGCTCCTTTTGGGTGAAGAAATATTTGTGGCTTTTATGATCCATATAGATCTCCACTTTCTCTCCATACAGGTAACGTCTCTAGATCTTAAGCGCGAAAATGACAGTTGCCAACTCTAGATCATGAGTAGGATAATTCCTCTCATATTCTTTGAGTTGTCATGAGGAATAGGCTATGACTTTTCCATGTTGCATGAGAACACATCCTAAACCTTTGTCTGAAGCATCACTGTATATGACAAATCCCTCCGAACCAGATGGTATGATCAGAACAAGTGTTGAAATGAGTCTCCTCTTTAGTTCTTGAAAACTCTTCTCACATTCCTTGCTCCAACCAAATTTTGTATCTTTTCTAGTCAGCTGAGTTAATGGAGTAGCAATTTGAGAAAATCCTTCCACGAATCTCCGATAATAACTAGTTAAGCCCAGAAAGCTATGTACTTCGATTACTGACTTAGGTTGCTCCCAGCTTTGAATTACTTCAATCTTTGCCAGGTTAACAGATATTCCATGATTTGATATCACGTGCCCAAGGAATGCTACTTTCTCAAGTCAGAACTCGCATTTCTTCAACTTGGCATATAGCTTGTTTTCACGAAGCTTTTGGAGTATCAGCCTCAAGTGTTGCTCATGATCTTCACGGCTTTTGGAGTATATGAGGATGTCATAAATAAAGACAACAACAAAATGATCCAAAAGTTCTTTGAATACTCAGTTCATCATATCCATGAAGGCAGCAGGAGCATTAGTCAATCCAAAAGACATGACTAGGATTTCGTAATGCCCGTAGCGAGTTCTAAAAGAAGTCTTTGGAATGTTATTCGTTTTAATCTTTAACTGATGATATCCAGAGCGAAGATCGATCTTTGAAAAGAATTTGGAACCTTGCAACTGGTCAAACAGGTCATCAATATGAGGTAACGAGTACTTATTTTTGATGGTGACATGATTCAACTCTCGATAGTCAATGCAAAGTAACATACTCCCATATTTCTTCTTTACGAATAAAACATGAGCACCCCAAGGAGATGTACTAGGTCGAATGAAACCAATGTCTAACAACTCCTGCAGTTGGGTTTTTAACACCTGAAGTTCAAAAGGAGCCATTCGTTATGGGGCTTTGGAAATGGATTTTATACCGGGTTCAAGATCAATACAAAACTTGATTTAACGCTTTGGGAGTAGGCCAAGAAATTCTTCAAGGAATACGTCAGGAAATTTATTAACAATAGAAATATCATTCAAATCTGACAGTGATTGAATAGCTTTATGGGCTAAGAAAGCTTGACATCCGTTTTTCAATAAACGAATGGCTTTATGGCTTGATATGACAGTGATTGACTTTAGTGGTTTGGTTGCTTGAATTCACATAATATGTTGGTTAGGAATATGAAAGCTAACAACTTTACGAAAATAATCAATTTTAGCATGATGAGTAGTTAACCAATCAAACCCTAAAATCACATCAAATGCAAGTATTTTAAAGAGATAAGATCGACAAGTAATGTGCGGGTGCCGATTTGAATCAAACAAGATTTATAAATAGTGGATGTAATGAAGGTTTCTCCCAACGGAGTTTCAACAGATAAGTCAAAGTCTAATTTCTTCGGAGTTGAATTTAAACGTTGAGCGCAAGTAGGAGAAATAAAAGAATGGGTAGAACCGGTATCAAATAAGGTATAGACTTCGTAAGAGTTTATGATTAACTTACCCGTGATAACCTCGTTTGGGTTCCTCGTTTTTTTGGAGGTCACAACAAACGCTCTCCCTTGAACTACCTACTTTGACTTGTCTGGGACGGCATTTGGTGTCACCATCCCAGCTGAACTTGACTTCATTGCACGACAAAATCGGGCTAGGTGACCTTCTCTTCTGCAATTATAACATGCTTTGGACTACTGCATCTAGTTTGGACTGATGTGTCCCTTCTCTCCGCATTTGTAGCATACGACCGATGGTCGTTCTCCTTCCTTAATAATGGGTGCTGTTGCAGACATCTTTCCATCATTATTGAATCTTCTCTTCTTGAAATTTCCATTTCTATTATCTTGGCCAGAATTACCACCGAAGTGGTTACCATTTCTGGCATGTTGATTTCTTCCACGTTTGTTGTCACATAGCCCGATGGTGTTACCTTTGGTATTATCGATTTCTTTGGTTCTCTCTCTTTGTTGGGTTGACTCATTATCGCGCTCCAATAATTGAGCCTTATTCACAACATCTGAATACAACCAAAGTTTGTGAGAAATGAGGTATTGACGTATTTCAGGTTTTAAATGGGATGAATACATTCGCGTTATACGCTCCTCATTATCTAGCAAATGGGATGCAAACCGGGATAACTACGCAAACTTAGCCTCGTACTGCAACACGGTCATATTGTTTTGCTCCAGCTTGATGAATTCTACCTCCTTCATGTGACGAATACTTTCTGGAAAGTACTTGTCGTTGAACATTTATTGGAACTTCTCCCAAGACATCTTTAGTGTGGCAGGTTGAGTACGTTTTACAGATTCCCACCAATAATCTGCCTCTCCTCGCAACATGAAGGTGGCAAAGGGAACTTTTTGCTCCTCGAAGCATCCCAAGACATCAAATATCTTGGTAATCTGCTTTATCCACATCTCTGCCTTAAGTGGTTCTGGCATTCCCAAAAACTCTGGTGGTCCCATCTGTGAGTTTCTAGTGTTTCCACCTGCATTTTGCAAATGAGTCTCTCTCGCCTGATGTTGCATGAATTGCAGAAAGCCTCTAAACATCCCATCGTTCATCATTTAGTCGATGTTGTTGTTTATATGAGGATTGTTGCCTTCCTGATGCACATTATCCTGCTTATTAATCTATGGTGACTCAACGGTCTCCTGTGCTCCATTGCTTATATCAACATTTTCAGATGTCATTTTTAAACACTACCACAAAATAAGGGTTAATTGACATGCCATATATTATCCCTATATTCTGACCGACCAATTAAATAAAAAAAAAATGTAAGACCCCAGACTTTTATGAATAAAGATGAATTTTCAATAAATATCATTTTTGAATATTATGGAGTAAATTTGATATAATGTTATAGTTGTGGGTAATATTTAAAAATTTTGAAAAGTATGCAAGTTGTTATATAATATTAGATTGGTGGGAGAATATTCGTTTTAACGGGGAATATTAAATATGATGGCACAATCATTAGTGGACCCCTATAGCGGAATTATTGTCGGATTGAGAAAGCGACAAAAATATTTTTATGAAAATAACGGCGGAAGTTTTACCATTAAGCTATTATTAAAACACCGGTGTTAAAAAGTCTGATGTCTGGCGTGGTTGCATAGTAGCTACGGTATTGATTATTGATCTTTACGTGAGAAGTTACTCGGTTTTGTTCAATTATTGCTACGATGTAATTGTTGCATAGTATCTCACGTTATTTGATTCAATTTTTGTCGATATTTTATATATTATTAAATCAATAATTGAGATAACAAAATTATTAATATTATTATTTGCAATATTAACGATGTCTAGAAGTTACGCCGAGGAGAGGTTTGGTCACCTAATTGCGCGCTTGATAGGGAGAAATCCTTATTGAAAGCCCCTCTTTCACAGGAGCGACACAGTCGATTAATATTGTGAATTATAATAATGATGATAAATGTTGTTAAATATATTGAAGTGTCTTTTTTATGAAGTCACGGAAGTTTATATATATATATATATATATATAAATTTTGTTTTTTATTAGTATTATTAATGTAATAAAAGCAGAAAAGCTTTTATATAAAGCAGAATACTTTTATAAAGTTATTTGTTTTATTAGACAATAAATTGAATATAATATATTTTATTATGCATAGTATTTTGCATAGTAAAATCTTTTTATATAAAATAGAATACTTTTATTTATTTGTTTTATTAGACAATAATTAGAATATAATATATTTTATTATGCATAGTATTTGCATAGTACACTGCATAGTGTTTGCATAGTAAAATCTTTTTATATAAAATAGAATACTTTTATAAAGTTAATTTTTTATTAGATTTTAAAAATATATATATATATATATATATTATATTTTATTGTATAGTATCCTTTCTATTTTTCTATAAATAGGATGCTTAGTTAGAATTGAAATCACACGAGAAATTAGGAGAATTCTCTTCTATAATCTTGGCGTATTTCTTTAGAGTTTTAAGAAGCTTTGAGTGTAGTGCAAGTTTTCTTCAAGTATATCCCATACTAGGTGAGTACTCTTCTTTATAAGGTAAGGGGTATTATTTCTTTTCGTATTCATGAAGAGAACTTACATTATTCCATTCCTTATTATTACATTGGAATAACTTTGTATATCACAATCCGCATACATGGTAAAATTCTTACATTATTCCATTCCTTATTATTTTGTTGGAATAACTTTTATATATCTACAATACCGCATACATGGTGAAATTCTTCTATTATTCCATTCTTTATTATTACATTTGGAATATCACATCATACGTGCATTTACGTTACATGACTGGTTTCATTATTTATTATTACATTGGAATAACACATGCATCTTGATCTATCGCATGCGTTTGGTGAAGTCTTTTGTTATTCCATTCTTTATTATTACATTGGAATATCACATACGTGCGTTTTACGCTTGACTGGTTCCATTATTTATTATTACATTGGAATATCCTATCAATGCGTTTCTGGATGACTGGTTCCATTATTTATTATTACATTGGAATAACTTTTATACTATGCGATCTATCGCATGCATGGTGAATTCTTCCATTATTCCATTATTTATTATTTACATTGGAATAACTTTATCTATGTGGATTACCGCATGCATGGTGAATGACCCTTCGTATTCATTTCTTATTAAATTGTGGAAATGATCTGTCTACGTGGATTACCGCATGGCGGGTGAAAATTCATTGCAGTTTCATATATTCTATGATACTCATTTGGTTAAAATTGTGGCTTCTATACTCCATGAAATTAGTGGAATATCCTTGATATTTGTGCTTCATCTAGTATCTTTTCATGGAAATATTCTTCTGAGCATTCTTGAATTTTACTCTACAAAGCAGTATCATGTTGACAATTTGGACATTATTGAGTGCAGAATAAATTAACTTATAAATGTTTAAAATTTATTCTTGAACTTGTTTTATTGAATTATTATGTCATTGTCATCATCCTCATGCTTATATTGTGATGAAAGTCATCTTTGGCTTACGTGCATAGATAGACTTGGTATGATTATGACCAGGAATTATTCAGTATAATCATGACCTGTAATATTATAAATGATGGGGTAAAAGTCCTTAGTGGTCTGTAGTGTATTAATGGACAGTTTTTGGTATGATTATGACCAGGGATTATTCGGTATATTTATGATCATTGATAATTTAATGAATATCCTTGGCCCGTAGAGCAGGGATGACTCGATGATGTGGTTTATTTATTAAGCTGAGTCTCAGTGATAAAAAATGATGAAAATATTTTAAATCATAGAAGATAGTAGATATCATGCTCTACTTGACTCTTCTAATGGATTGCTTATTCACTTTCTTGATTAAACTTGATGTCTATTGTATTTTATCGGTTTAACATTGTTGAAGACTAATGATAATTTATTACTACGCATTATCTTAGTCATAATATTTCTTCTTGGGCTAGTTGAGCTCACCCTTTCTTTCCTTTGTTCTCTTGAGGAAATGAGAGCGTGGCGGGACTAGTCGAGGAGCGGAGTGATGGTCCAGATGATAGTATTAGTAGTCCTAATTATTTTGTTAAATAATGTGACAATAAATGTATTTAGGACTTCTTTGAGTGTGGATATTGTCTAGATGACAATATTCTTATTAAAACTCTCAATTTATGTTTTGTCGTATTTTACACGACTGTTGTATAATTAGTTTGTATTTGTATTCAGTACCTTGTATCTGGCGACCCAAGATGGGTGATGTATACCTATTTTGGGGGCGTCACAGTTGGTATCAAAGCTTAGGGATATGATCCCTGGCTGAGATGTGAGACAAGAACTAGGAGGGGAGAGGCGGGGAATTCGCCCGTTAGTATGACCTACCTAAGTTTATTTGGTATTTAATTGGTCGGTCAGAGTATTGAGATAATATGTGATATGTTAATTAACCCTTATTTTGTAGCAATATTTGAAAATGACATCCGAAAATGTTTAGATAAGCAATGAAGCACATGAGACCGTTGAGTCACCAAGGATCAATGCCTAGGGTAATGTGCAACAGGAAGACAATAATCCTCATAAAAACAATAACAGATGAAATGGTGAGCGATGGGATGTTCGAGGAGGCTTTATGCAATTCATGCGACATCGGAGAGCGGCTCACATCCAAAATGCAGGTGGAAACAACGACAACTCTCGGATGGTCACCGCATTAGCGATTCGAGGCTGGGACCACGAGTTTTTGGAAGCCAAAACCACTTAAAGGCGGAGGCGTGGATAAAGCAGATCAACAAGATATTTGATGTCTTGGGATGCTCGAGGAACAAAAGGTTCCCTTTGCCACCTTCATATTGCGTGCGAGAGATGATTCTTGGTGGAAATTTGTAAAGCGTACTCAACTGCCGCGCTTTGAAGATGTCTTGGGAGAAGTTCAAAAATTGTTCAACGACAAGTACTTTCACGAAAGTATTCGTCACATGAAGGAGGTGGAGTTCATCAAGCTTGAGCAAAAAAAATATATAATAGTGGCGCGATCTGAAGCTAAGTTTCTTCGAGTTATCTCGGTTTGCGTCCCACTTTGTTGATAATGAGGAAAGAATGCCACGGATTTTTCTAAGAGGTTTGAAACCCGAGACACGTCAATACCTTATCTCTCATAAATTATGTTTGTATTCGGATGTTGTGAATAGGGCTCGATTATTGGAGTGCGATAATGAGTCAACTTGACCAGAGAGAAGCGGTAAACAAGTCGATAATACTAGTGGTAGTAGTCATTGAAGCGGTGACAACAAGCGTGGAGGAATCAACATGCGAGAAATGATAACCACTTGGTGGTAATCATGGCCAAGATAATAGGAGTGGAAAGTTCAAAGAAGAAGGTTCAAGAAAGATGGAAAGAGCGTCGACACCGAGAACCCATTTGTTAAAGAAGGAGAAGCGACCGCCCGTCGTATGTTACAAATGTGGAGGGGAAGGACACATAAGTCCAAACCGCACGATGCAGTCCAAAGCATGTTACAATTGTGGAAAAAAAGGTCACCTAGCCCGATTTTATTGTGAAACAAAGTCAAGTCCAGCTGGGATGGAGGCATCCAAGGATGTCCCAGACAAGACAAAACTGGTAGTTCAAGGGAGAGCGTTTGTCGTAACCTCCCAAAAAGCGAGGAATCCGAACGAGGTGATCATGGGTAAGCTAATCATAAACTCTAGTGAAGTTTATACTTTTTTTGATACCGATTCTACCCATTCCTTTATTTCTCCTACTTGCGCTTAACGTTTAAATTTGACTCCGAAGAAATTAGACTTTGATTTATCTGTTGAAACTCCATTGGGAGAAACCTTCATTACATCCACGGTTTATAAGTCTTGTTTGATTCAAATCGGTAACCGCACGTTACCTGTCGATCTTATTTCTTTGAAAATACTTGCATTTGATGTGATTCTAAGGATTGATTGATTAACTACTCATCATGAAAAAATTAATTGTTTTCGTAAGGTTGTTAGCTTTCATATTCCTAACCAACCTATTATGCGAATTCAAGCAACCAAACCATTAAAATCCATCACGGTCATCTCAAGCCATAAAGCTATTCGTTTATTGAAAAATGGATGTCAAGCTTTCTTAGCTCATGTCACGGATCTAAACAAAAATACGTCAGTTTTGAATGATTTTTCTATTGTTAATGAATTTCTTGGCGTATTCCGGAAGAACTTACAGCTACCCCAGGCGTGAAATTGAATTTTGTATCGACCTTGAACCCGGTACAAAACCCATTTCCAAATCCCCATATCGAATGGCTCTATTGAACTTGAGGAGTTAAAGACCCAAGCTGCGAGGAATTGTTAGACATCGGTTTCATTCATCCTAAATCGTCTCCTTGGGGTGCTCTGTTCTATTCGTGAAGAAGAAAGATGGGAGTATGCGACTTTGTATTGATTATCGGGAGTTGAACCATGTCACTATCAAAAATAGATATCCATTGCCTCGCATTGATGACTATTTGACTAGTTGCAAAAAGCGCAAATTTTTTCAAAGATTGATCTTCGTTTGGATATCACCAATTGAAGATTAGAGCCGATGACATTCTAAAAGGCGACTTCGGAACTCGATGCGGGCATTATGAATTCTAGTCATGTCTTTTGGATTAACTAATGCTCTTCTTTGCCTTCATGGATATGATGAAGCCCGAGTATTCAAGGAATATTTGGATCACTTTGTGGTCGTCTTTATTGATGACATTCTCATATATTCCAAAAGCCGTGAAGATCATGAGCAAGCAATACTTGAGGCTGATACTCCAAAAGCCGTGAAAATAAGCTTTATGCCAAGTTGAAGAAATGCGAGTTACGGCGAGGAAGTAGCATTCCTTGGGCGCGTAGTATCAAGTCATGGAATATCTGTTGAACCAACAAAGATTGAAGCAATTCAAAAGTGGGAGCAACCTAAATCGATGAATAGAAAATCGTAGCTTTCTCGGTTTATTTGGTTATTATCGGAGATTCGTGGAAGGATTTTCTCGAATCGCTACTCCATTAACTCAACTGACTCAGAAAGATACAAAGTTTGGTTGGAGCGAAGAATGTGAGAAGATTTTTCAAGAACTCAAGAGAAGACTCATTTTATTTTGTTACGACAAATACCATCGGCTCGGAGGATTTTGACATCTGCGGTGATGCTTGAGCAAAGGGTTAGGATGTGTTCTCATGCAACATGGGAAAGTCATAGCCTATGCCTCTCGACAACTCAAAGAATATGAGAGGAATTATCCTACACATGATCTAGAGTTGGCAGCTGTTGTCTTCGCACTTAAAATTTGGAGGCATTATTTGTATGGGGAGAAAGTGGAGTCTTTACGGATCATAAAAGCCTCAAATACTTCTTCACTCAAAATGAACTAAACATACGACAATGATGTTGGCTTGAACTGTTGAGAGATTATGATCATACCATCGATACCACCACGAAAAGCGAGCGTGGTAGTAACGCATGATGAGTAGAAGATCATATGCGAAGTATGAGTACAATATTGTCAATATAAAGGCCTATTTTATATGACTTACAAAGGATGGAGATAGAGTTAAAGACTCCGAGGACCCATGTGATGATGGCGAATATATGAGTAGAACCGAGCTTTAATTGATAAAGTTAAATTTGCTCAAAGCTACTGAGACACGGAGGTGATCGCGTATGAGGAAGAAAGTGCAAGAAGGTCTTTATCTTAGGAAGAAAGAATCGATGAAGAAGGAATACTTGAGTCAACTCCGGACTTTGTGTTCTAACGACCACGATTTAAAGTATAAAATCATGATGGAGGCGCACAACACACCATTTTCAATCCATCACAGGAGTACCAAAATGTATCGTGATCTTCGTCATACATTTTGGTGGAGCAATATGAAGAGAGAGATATATTTGTTTATCTCAAGGTTTCTAACTTGTAAGCGAGTCAAGGCGGAGCATCAAGTGCCAAAAGGTCCATTGCAACCACTTTAAATTCAGAATGGAAGTGGGAGCACATTACCATGGATTAGATTCTTTGGTTTCCCAAGGTTTCTCAAGGCATAGATGCAATTTGGGTCATTGTTGATAGATTGACCAAGTCTGCTCACTTACTTACCAATCTGAGAAACTTATACACTTGAACATCTTGCTCGTATATACATAAAGCGAGATTGTAAGGGCGCATGGTATGCCGGTATCCATAGTTTTAATCGAGACCCAAGATTCACTTCAAGATTTTGGGTTAGTTTATAAAAAGCTATGAGCGCAGATTTCTGATTTAGTTTGGCATATCATCCTCAAGCGGACGAACAATCGAGAGGACTATTCAAACTCTTGAAGATTTATTAAGACTATTGTGTCCTTGACTTCAAGAGGAAGTTGGGACAAGTTCTTCTACCACCATTGGTGGAGTTTTCTCTACAACAATGACTATCAAGCAAGTATTGGCATGGCTCCATTGAGGCGTTGTATGGAAGAAAGTGTCACTTCTCCGGTATCTTTGGGATGAGGTGGGTGAAACAACGTTGTTGGGACGGAGTTAGTACGATATGACTCGAGAAAAGATTCAAACGATCCGACAGCGTATAAAAACCTCACAAGATCGACAAAAGAGTTATCTTGATCTTCATCGAAAGGGCGTGGAATTGATATTGGAGATCATGTGTTTGTTACGTGTTGCTCCATGGAAAGGAGTTATGAGATTTGGAAAGAGAGGAAAGCTCAATCCTCGATTCATTGGCCCATTTTAATCCTCGATCGAGTAGGAAGCGTGGCTATAGACTCGCTTTTTACTGCCAAGTATGTCTCGTGTTCATAACGTTTTTCATATATCCATGTTACGTAAATATGTGAAAGACCCGAACCACATTATTGAGTTAGAAGCGGACAAAATAGCGAAAGATTTAACGTATGAAGAGATTCCTGTTCAAATCTTGGATAAGAATGAACATATTCTACGATCCAAGGTTATACCTCAAGTCAAGGTTTTGTGGAGAAACCACGATGCTGAGGAAATGACCTGGGAGTTAGAATCTGAAATAAAATCAAGTTATTCTTACCTCCTCGACATACCAGGTATGTACCCTAATTTCGAGGGCGAAATTTCATAAGAAGGGGATGTTGTAAGACCCCAACTTTTATGAATAAAGATGAATTTTCAATAAATATCATTTTTGAATATTATGGAGTAAATTTGATATAATGTTATAGTTGTGGGTAATATTTAGAAATTTTGTAAAGTATGCAAGTTGTTATATAATATTCGATTAATTGGGGAATATTCGTTTTAACGGGGAATATTAAATGCGATGACACAATCATTAGTGGACCCCCTAGCGGAATTATTGTCGGATTGAAAGCGACAAAAATATTTTTATGAAAATAACGGCGGAAGTTTTACCATTAGCTGTTGAAACACACGGTGTTAAAAAAATGCGATGTCTGGCGTGGTTGCATAGTAGCTACGGTATTGATTATTGATGCTTACGTGAGAAGTCACTCGGTTTTGTAAAATTATTGCTACGATAATTGTTGCATATTATCTCACGTTATTTGATTCAATTATTGTCGATATTTTATATATTATTAAATCAATAATTGAGATAACAAAGTTATTAATATTATTATTTGCAATATTAACGATGTCTAGAAGTTACGCGAGGAGAGGTTTGGTCACCTAATTGCGCGCTTGATAGGGAGAAATCCTTATTGGAAAGCCCCCTCTTTCTGAGTGAGCGACTGGTCGATTAATATTGTGAATTATAATAATGATAATAAATGTTGTTAAATATATTGAGGTGTCTTTTTTATGAAGTCACGGAAGTTTATATATATATATATATATATATATATATATATAAATTTTATTTTATTAGTATTATTAATGTAATAAAGCGGAAAAGCTTTTTATATAAAATAAAATACTTTTATAAAGTTATTTGTTTTATTAAACAATAATTAGAATATAATATATTTTATTATGCATAGTATTTTGCATAGTAAAATCTTTTTTATATAAAGCAGAATACTTTTATAAAGTTATTTATTTTATTAGACAATAATTAGAATATAATATATTTTATTATGCATAGTATTTTATATAGTACTGCATAGTGTTTGCATAGTAAAATTTTTTATATATAAAAAGAATACTTTTATAAAGTTAATTGTTTTATTAGATTTTTTAAATTATATATATATATATATATATATATTTTATTGCATAGTATATCTTTTCTATTTTTTTTATAAATAGGATGCTTAGTTAGAATTGAAATCACGAGAAATTAGGAGAATTCTCTTACTATAATCTTGGCGTATTTCTTTAGAGTTTTAAGAAGCTTTTGGCGTAGTGCAAGTTTTCTTCAAGTATATCCCGCCCTACAGGTAGAGTACTCTTCTTTATAAGGTAAGGGTATTATTTCTTTCGTATTCATGAAGAGAACTTTTGTTATTCCATTCTTTATTATTTACATTGGAATAACTTTGTATATCTGATACCGCATACATGGTGAAATTCTTACATTATTCCATTCCTTATTATTCTATTGGAATAACTTTGTATATCTGAAATCGCATACGTGGTTAAATTCTTACATTATTCCATTCTTATTATTATTACATTGGAATAACTTTGTATGTATGAAATACGCGCATATATGGTGAAATTCTTCTATTATTCTATTCTTTATTATACTGTTGGAATATCATGTATGCGCGTATTACGCGTATTTGATTCCATTATTTATTATATTGTTGGAATAACTTTATACATATGATCTATCGCATATGGTGAAGTCTTTTGTTATTTCATTCTTTATTATTACATTGGAATATCACATGCGTGCGTTTACGCACTTTGGTTCCATTATTTATTTACATTTGGAATATCTCATGCGTATGTTACATTGTGACTGGTTCCATTATTTATTATTTATTGTTGGAATAACATGCATGCGATCTATCGCATGCATGGTGAATTCTTACATTATTACATTCTTTATTATTACATTGGAATAACTTTTGTCTATGTGGATTACAACATGCATGGTGAATGACCCTTCGTATTCATTTCTTATTAAATTGTAGAAATGATCTGTCTACGTGGATTATTGCATGGCAGGTGAAAATCCATTGGAGTTTCATATATTCTATGATACTCATTTGGTTAAAATTTTGGCTTCTATACTCCATGAAATTAGTGGAATATCCTTGATATTTGCGCTTCATCTAGTATCTTTTCATGGAAATATTCTTACGAGCATTCTTGAATTTTACTCCCTGAAAGCGATTATCATGTTGACAATTTGGACATTATTGAGTTCAGGATAAATTAACTTATAAATGTTTAAAATTTATTCTTGAACTTGTTTTATTGAATTATTATGTCATTGTCATCATCCTCATGCTTATATTGTGATGAAAGTCATCTTTGTCTTACGTGCATAGATAGACTTGGTATGATTATGACCATGGATTATTCGGTATAATCATGACCTGTAATATTATAAATGATGGGGTAAAAGTCCTCAGTGGCCTGTAGTGTATTAATGGACAGTTTTTGGTATGATTATGACCAGGGATTATTCGTTATATTTATGACCATTGATAATTTAATGAATATCCTTGGCCCGTAGAGCAGGGATGACTCGATGATGTGGTTTATTTATTAAGCTGAGTCTCAGTGATAAAAATTGATGAAAATATTTTAAATCATAGAAGATAGTAGATATCATGCTCTACTTGACTCTTAATGGATTGCTTATTTCATTGCTTGATTAAACTTGATGTCTATTGTATTTTATCGGTTTAACATTGTTGAAGACTAATGATAATTTATTACGCATTATCTTAGTCATAATATTTCTTCTTTGGGCTAGTTGAGCTCACCCCTTTCTTTCCTTTGTTCTCTTGAGGAAATGAGAGCGTGGCGGGGACTAGTCGGGGAGCGAAGTGCGGTCAAATGATAGTATTAGTAGTCCTCACTATTACATTAAATAGTGTGACAATATATGTATTGAGGACTCCTTTGAGTGTGGATATTGTCTAGATGACAATATTTTTATTAAAACTCTCAATTTATGTTTTGTCGTATTTTACCACATTTGTTGTATAATTAGTTTGTATTTGTATTGATTATATTGTATGTCGGCGACCGAGGATGGGTGATGTATGATGAGTGAGTTTTATACCCATGAATTGAGTGCGTTTGAGCTTAATCTTTTGGAAGTTTTTAAGTGTTTGTGTCTATTCATGCATTTTTATGTTGTTTTGTAGGAATTGGACAAAAGTTACTTGGATCGACGTTTGTAGGAATTGGGATAAAAGTTACTTGGATCGCGTTTTTTTGACGTTTTGACTTGACATTTACATAGCACTCACTTCAAAGCCAATTTTAGTATTTCTCTGGACCTTATTTTGAAAAACTCAAAGAATGAAAGTTGTAGATATACTTCTCCTCTTTCCGGAACATCTTGAATCATCAAAATCGGAGTTTGGACGAAGAAGATATGGCCATTTTTCCAAAGGACGTCGAGCGAAAAATTTCGAGAAAAAATGCCCCGGCATAGGGGCGCCCCCAAACAAAGCCTATGCCCGGTATTCGGGGCGCTAGAATGCGATGTGTTGCAATGCCATGCCCAGTACTTGAACCTTTGAGGGGAAAGGATCATAGTCGAGCTTGGGGCGCGTTTTGGGGCTGAATTTTGACACTTTTTTTACTCCAAATTGGATTGGGTTTGTTCTAAGCTAAAAATTGGACTTGTAACCTATAAATACATGATGTAAGGCATAAAATAAAGGGGATTACATAGATTAGCTTAGATAAAATACTCCATTAGATTAGAACATAAACCCTAGTTTATATTGGATTGTTGGAGATTGAAGCAACTTGAGGATCATTGAAGATTCAAAGCGAGGAGGCGGAAGAGAGTCTCAGAGACTACTGACAATGATTCTATTATCTTCTCTTCTCTTACTTTTATCTTTTAATGTTTATTGGTTGTGGATTCTTGATTTTAATTCAATGACAATGAACTAAATTTCTTTTATTAAGACTACAAATTGAACCTTTTATGTCTATGAATTAATTATTTAATTTATTTCAATTATTTATGTCAAGGTGAATTGTTTATCATGTCTTTATGCGTATTGATTAATTATTTGGCGATAATTACCGTGTTACTCTAGAAGGATTAGGAAGATGAAATCTAGGGTTGGGCTGGACATGATAACATGTATGCTTAATTATTTGCATGAGATGAATAATTAGGGTTGTGAATTGAATAGGAATATATGTTCTTTGCATGTAACAAATTGGGAATTGGAACTTAATGGGTTTGATTTAATTATTTTGCATAGGAATATCGCAGAGATTAATTGAATTGAATAAAAGTTATGCATTTACTTGGGAAAGGGCTTTTAACAACTAGAATTCACATTAACAATTAGAATTGGCATAATAATTGGGTTAATTGAATAATTGGTTTATAGTTCATAATTGGGGATATTGTAGTCTTAACCTTTATTTATTTGAATTCATTTATAAAGTAATTAAAGTTTAATTAGTTAATTTAGTTTGCTTAATTTTAAAAATCATAAATTGCAATTGTTTAAATAAAATTAGTTTGGTTAAGAACTAGTACTTGGTGAATTTTATTAAATAATTCCTCGTGGGAGCGATACTCTCTTTTCACTTTATTACTTGTTGGCCGTGTGTATACTTGCGTATGTTTTGATTGTGAAATCGATCAACAAGTTTTTTAGGCGTGAATTCTTTGGGAATTAGTTTAATAATTTTGCCAATATTAATTTTTATCAAATTAGTTTTAATTTAAACATTTTTTTTTTATATTTTTCTTTAATTTTCTTTTTATTTTTTTTTTTTTTTTCGGTACCATGGCGAATTTAATTATCAATGGCCAGTATCTGAGAATGACTCGATTGAAGGGCGGAGATTGATGGATGGATGACGATACTTTTCGCATTATCGGAGACAAATTGAGACACTTTCGAGGAGGTTAGGCGCTTTTTTGACAAGCGTCGTCAAAGTGTGGCGGTTACTTGTGATTATTGTCTTTGGAAATCATATGAGTCATCAATGCGCCATCAGTTTTGAGCCGATACAGTATAGTGGTGCTTGCCCCCAACAATTATGTCTATCCCAACAACTATCATCAGGATTGGGGGTATCACCCGGATTTTTCATGGAGCCATACTCATCAAGATCAATTTTATGCTCCAAGTCAATATATACCCAATTTTTCGTGTCCACCTCCACTACAACGGGGGAGGAACATTCAAATTTGGAGGAAATTTTGTCCAAGTTCATAGCTTCAAGTGAGGAGAGGAGGATTAATCAAGAGATATCGAGTCAAAATTTTGCGAACCAAATGGAACAACTAATCAATGCCTCGAACATTTGTCCTCAATACACTTGGCCCTATGACATGGATTAAGAGGCGATGGAGAGCAGAACAAAATCTGCAACTAGATGAGCCACAAGATGTTGAAAGAGAGAAACAATTGGGAACCAAGAAAAGGAGATCGACGAAGAGTTAACTGTAAGATTCAACGAAGATGAGCCGATTTCATTAGTATCCCATGTGCCTCCTCCACCAAAGTTCAAGAATCCAAAGGCGGTTTTGCAAAACCATGCCCAATTGGCGATCATGTAAATCGGCAAAGCTCTTTGTGACATAAGAGCTAAATACGGTTGTGGAGTCATGGTGGGATGAAAAGGAGAAGATAGAGAAGATCCCATTGTGTTTATTAAGCTTCAATGCCCTAATTGATCATCGACATAATGGAGAAAACACCTAGTTTTTGGACGTTCTTAATGGGAACATATCTAAAAGAGCATGCTAGGTGACTTTCATTCAAGGGTCATTACTAATGGGAACCTCCCAAAAGAGACATTATTCTTGATGGATGGAGGGTTCCTCAATTTTCGTAGGGGAATTGGATAGAGAATTGAAGAAGTCGAAATTTGAGACTATAAAACAAGCGCTTATTGGGAGAAGCTGACCCAAGTTTAATTTTATATTTTAGTTTTTATTAGGTTTTATATTAGTAGTTTTGAATTTGCATTTATTTAGAATTTAATAAAATTGTTTCTATCATGGTTTCTGAGGTTATTCAAGTCAAATTCAAAGTGTGGTGCCCAATTTGTTCCATGTCTAGCCTTTATTCTCCAAACTTAGTGGATGAGGAGGAAGATTGCTATATTTTCGGAGGAAGTCCTCTGCTTTAATTTTTTTTCTATTTTAGCCATTGAGGACAATGTCTAGTTTAAGTTTGGGGGCATTTTAGTGTCGTATTGCATATAGTTAGTTATTTGCATTATAGTTCGTTATTTTTACGTGTTAGCATTGTGTTTTTTTTTAGGTTGCATATAATACATGGTAGTTAATTGCATATGCATATATATATGGTGCATTAGTATGTGTTCATGTAGTATATTTTTTTTAAAATGTGTGATAGATTGGTTTGAATTTAGCTTCGACCTATGATAAGATTGATATTAATTGTTAACTTGAGCAGTGTTGATAATTGATGATGAGTTCTAATTTTAATCATGATGATAATCTGAACTGTCTTAAACTTATGTAGCAGGTTAGCACTTAAAGTTTAACTATTTTAATCCACTTGGTTCAAGGGTTTCATAATTTGTTTACGAGGAAAATCTTGGTTAAAATTTAAGGAAATTAGTGAACTGGCGGTAAAGGTTGGAATAGCGTAAAAGCTTGAGTTTGGGGGAATCTATGGATATATATATATATAAAATGAAAAAAAAAAAAAAAAAAGAAATGATGAAAAAAAAAAAAATAGAAAAAACCGAAAAAAAGAAAAAAAAATGAATAAACAAGTGGCATGCTTGTCTAGTTTTGTGGCCTTTGTTACTTGAGTAAAGTAAGCAGGGGATTGTCTTTACACCTAGCGCCCTAAGGTCTTAATGGCTTGGGAGTCGTTGGTGAAAGCTCGTTAAGGTAGCATTGAAAAAGCCTAAGGGAATAAGACATTGCCTGACCATGAGAAAAAAAAAAAATGAAAAAACACGAAAAGAGCAAAAATGCCCTCGTGATTGTATAAAAAGTAGAAATAAATCTGTATTTACCCTTAGACTTGGTAATTGCTTAGTTTTTACTTAGGAGTTGTCATGTTCACAAAAGTAATTGAATTGGGCTGAAAATTTTCTTCTAAGAAGTTTGTTATGTGATTATTTTGAGCTGTGGTTGGTTAGAATGGTTAACAAGCACACACACACACAACATGGGTGATGACGGGTTTGGATTGACTAATTGGTTAGAGTTATGGACTTTGATTTGATTGGATAAATTGTTTGAGTATCATTGGTATCTTTGAGGCTGTTCTTATATATATCATATTGATTTATTCTTTGGGTTCGTAGGTATATTAGGAAGTAGATCATGCATATGCATTCATGTAGTTGAGTTAGTTTGTTTATTTTTAGTTCTTTTGTATTTTTGCTTGAGGACAAGCAAATGTTTAAGTTTGGGGGTATTTGATGAGTGAGTTTTATACCCATGAATTGAGTGCGTTTGAGCTTAATCTTTTGGAAGTTTTTAAGTGTTTTGTTTGTGTCTATTCATGCATGTTTTTTATGTTGTTTTGTAGGAATTGGGACAAAAGTTACTTGGATCGACGTTTGGGGTGGCTAGATTTAGCGTTTTCGACTTGCCATTTACATAGCATCCACTTCAAAGCCAATTTCAGTATTTCTCCGGACCTTATTTGAAAAACTCAAAGAATGAAAAGTTGTAGATCTCGTCTCCTCTTTTGGAACATCTTGAATCATCAAATCGGAGTTGGACGAAGAAGTTATGGCCATTTTCCAAAAGGACGTCGAGCGAAAAAATTTCAGAAAATGAGGCGGTAGCCTTGGGGGCCCAAACAAGGCCTATTTTCAGCGTCAGGCGCTAGAAATAGGTGTTCTTGATTGCCGTGTACCAAATAATGTCGAAGTCTTTGGGAAAGGATTAGTCGAGAGCTTGGACGCATTTTGGGGTGAATTTTGACACTTTTTGACTCTCAAATTGGATTGGGTTTGTTCTAAGCTAAAAATTGGACTTGTAACCTATAAATACATGATGTAAGGCATAAAATAAAGGGGATTACATAGATTAGCTTAGATAAAATACTCCATTAGATTAGAACATAAACCCTAGTTTATATTGGATTGTTGGAGATTGAAGCAACTTGAGGATCATTGAAGATTCAAAAAGGGAGGCGGAAGAGAGTCTCAAGACTACTTGACAATGATTCTATTATCTTCTCTTCTCTTACTTTTATCTTTTAATGTTTATTCGGTTGTGGATTCTTGATTTTAATTCAATGACAATGAACTAAATTTCTTTTATTAAGACTACAAATTGAACCTTTTATGTCTATGAATTAATTATTTAATTTATTCAATTATTTATGTCAAGGTGAATTGTTTATCATGTCTTGTGCGTATTGATTAATTATTTGGCGATAATTACCGTGTTACTCTAGAAGGATTAGGAAGATGAAATCTAGGGTTGGGCTGGACATGATAACATGTATGCTTAATTATTTGCATGAGATGAATAATTAGGGTTGTGAATTGAATAGGAATATCATTCTTTGCATGTAACAAATTGGGAATTGGAACTTAATGGTTTGATTTAATTATAGCTTTGCATAGGAATATATGATTAAGATTAATTGAATTGAATAAAAAGTTAAGCAACTGTTTACTTGGGAAAGGGCTTTTTAACAACTAGAATTCACTATTAACAATTCGGTGGCGTAATAATTGGGTTAATTGAATAATTGGTTTATAGTTCATAATTGGGGATATTGTAGTCTTAACCTTTATTTTATTTTGAATTCATTTATTTGAATTAAGTAATTCTAGTTTTAATTAGTTAATTTAGTTTTCTTAATTTTAAAAATCATAAATTGCGATTGTTTAAATAAAATTAGTTTGGTTAAGAACTAGTACTTGGTGAATTTTATTAAATAATTCCTCGTGGGAGCGATACTCTTCTTTCACTTTATTACTTGTTGCCAATGAGGTGTATACTTACTTGCGTATGTTTTGATTGTGAAATCGATTATTAAAGATTTATAATTCAATTTATCCGAGTTTAAGAATGTCCAAATTATTAACATGATAACTTCTTTGTGGAGTAAAATTCAAGAATAATATTCATGTAAAAATAATTCGGACAGAAAAGAAATCAATTTTTGTCATGAATAGTACCCGGGTGAATAGTACCAGAGTGAATAGTACCTCGTGAATAGTACTTTGTGAATAGTACCCCATGAATAGTACCCCGACATGAAAAAAATTAAAATTTAACAAGAATGTTCAGAAAAATATCCTTGTGAAATGATACTAGATGAAACGGAAATTTTAAGGATATTCTACTAATTTCAAGGAGTATGGAAGCAATACTTACCACGATAAGTTTAAATTTAGGAATATGAAATGAAATAATATCCCTTACATAATATGGAGTATGAAAGAAAATAATATTTCTTACGAGTATTGCAATAAAATAATATCCTTTACCTTAGTAGAAACTAGATTTGACTGGAATATCGGGTATTATTCTGAGAAAATCTTGCACAAAAAGCTACACTCAAAGTATCATTATACTCAAGAAAAATACTCACAATACTATAGAATAAGAATTTCTGATATTGAAGGTGTATTTTAAGAAGGTGGGATTACCCCTATATATAGTGCAACACATAAGAAAGTTTAAATCATCCGCCTAACTCTTCTGCCTATTTTTGCCTAACTCTTATCATTTTTCATATGGGTGGGGGCCACCCTTTGAAAACAAAGGATTTGTAGGCAAACTTTCTCACCAACATAGGAAAAACAATGGACAACTATACATTCGAATATAATTTGCTTACTCCTTTTTAATCACATGTTTTATATATATATATATATATATATATATTATAATATTATTATTATTTAAAACATTATAATATATTATAATAATATATTTATTTTATCGAAAAAAATAATTGCCAAACTTTCAACAAATATTTCATGCTAAATTCCTTCATTTATATCAAAATTGAATGAATATCCACCATATAATAATTATTCATAAATAATATTATAAGGTCACAATATTAACAACCAGATCATTCCCAGGAAAGAGGGAGCTTTCCAATAAGGACTTCTCCTTATTGGCGCGCAATTAGGTGACCAAACCCCTTTCCTCGACAGAACTTTCTAGACATTGTCAATAATGCTAACTAATAATATGAGTAATTGTGTCTCGTAAATTATTGATTTAATAATATAAAATATTAGGTAGATGATACTATGACAATAATTGAATCAATAATATGAGATACTGTGCAACAAATACTGTGACAATAATTGAAAAAAACTGAGTGACTTCTCACGTAAGCATCAATAATCAAAGATACTGTACAATACCGTGTGCTACTATGCAACCACGCATATTACTGTACTTTTATCACCGAGTATTTCAACAGTTAACGGTAAAAATTTTACCGTTATTTTTATAAAAAGTTATTTCTGTCATTTTCTAACTCTGACCGTAATTCCGTTGTGGGGTCCACCAATGATTATGTCGTTGTACGAATATTCCCTGATAAAACGAATATTCCCCGACTAAACGAATATTTTATAACAACTTGCTTACTTTGCAAAATTTGTAAATATTACCCACAACTATAACATTATATCAATTCCACACCATAATATTCAAAAATAATAATAGAGAAAAATTAATCTTTATTCATAAAAGTTGGCGTCTTACATAATATGTCAATTAGACTGTTATGTTGTGCACAATATAGGGTACTTAGGCTGATCCTCTAAAGTACAAGTCTAGGATATAGATTAGTTTTAATAACTGTTTGTATCCACGGATTGCAGTGTTAGTACTGTCAATTCTAGTACAGAGTTCACTGGTCATTTGACCTTACAACATGCTAAAGCCTGATTTTTAGACTCATAACTTTTAAAGAACTATTTTGTTCAGTATCTATTGATTTATATTCTCTTTATTATAAATATTTCTGTTCCATTATATTCAACTGTTTATTTCCTTGCTGACCAAGCTTTTTCTCACCCTTGCATTGAATATAATGTTTTCAGTTAAAATTGAGAACGCTGGTACGTCCGGAAAAGATAAGGGAAAGGCAAAGTTGTAGAATAAATATTTATTAAGCGCTTGTGCTTATATGAACTTAAGTAGTTGATGTAATAAATACTTTTAGTATTATGTTTTGTAATATTATTTGGTATTTAAGTTATGTAAAGGTCTATAGAACATGGGATTTAAGTAAGATATTTATGTAATCTAAGACAAGTTTAAGTTAGTATTTTGATGAAATGAATGGTTATGTTAGTATTGTGAGCACAAAACCCGAGGTAAAAGTAATCCGAATTTGGGGGCGTCACATATACGATGCTAGTGATTTTGCAATTGGCGCACTTTTGGGTCAACGTAAGGAGAAATTTTTTCACGCCATTTACTATGCTAGTAAGACATTATCAGATGCCAATTAAACTATACAACTACCAAGAAGGAGCTACTAGAAGTTGTTTATGCCTTTGATAAGTTTTGTTCATATCTGATTGGGACCAAGGTGATTGTGTTTACAGACCATTCGACAATTAAGTACCTGATAGCAAAGAAGGATGCTAAGTTGAGATTGATTTGATGGGTATCCGGGGCCGAAAAGGGACCGAAAATCAAGTTGTTGATAATTTATCATGGTTAGAGAATTCAGAACTAAATAAGGGTGATAAAACAATGATCAGTGAATTTTCCCCGGATGAACAATTGTTTGTGGAAAGGTGGAGACACCATGGTATGCAAATTTTGTAAACTTTATTGTGAGTAAGATGTTTCAGCCAGGTTTGACAAACTAGTAGAAGAAGAAATTTCTCCATGATGTAAGACAAAATCTATGGGATAAGTCGTTCTTGTTTAAATAGTGTGCAGATCAAATAGTAAGAAGGTGTGTTCCTAAAGTTGAAATGGAATATTTTTTACATCAATGTCATGCCTCTAACTATGGTGGACATTTCGGGAGAGAAAGAACGGCAGCTAAAGTGCTTCAATGTGGATTCTATTGGCCAACGTTCTTTAGGGATGCCCAGGTGTTCGTGCTAAAATATGATAGATGCCAAAGAGTTGGTAACATATCAAAGTGACATGAGATGCCACTCAATAAGATCTTAGAGGTTGAATTATTTGACGTGTGGGGCATCGATTTCATGGAACCGTTCTGTAAGACCCCAACTTTTATGAATAAAGATGATTTTTCTATAAATATCATTTTTGAATATTATGGAATGAATTTGATATAATGTTATAGTTGTGGGTAATATTTATAAATTTTACAAAAGCATGAAGTTGTTATATAATATTCGATTGGTAGGAGAATATTCGTTTTAACGAGGAATATTAAATACAACTGACACAATCATTGGTGGACCCCATAACGGAATTATTGTCGGATTGAGAAAACGACAAAAATATTTTATGAAAATAACGGCGAAAGTTTTATCGTTAACTGTTGAAACACCCGATGTTAAAAGTACAGTAATATGCGTGGTTGCATAATAGCACACGGTATTGATTATTGATGCTTAGAAGTCACTCAGTTTTGTTCAATTATTACTATAGTAATTGCTGCATAGTATCTCACGTTATTTGATTCAATTATTGTCAATATTTTATATATTATTATATCAATAATTGAGACGACAAAGTTATTAATATTATTATTTGCAATAATAACGATGTCTAGAAGTTCATCGAGGAGAGGTTTGGTCACCTAATTGCTTGCGCTTGATAGAGAGAAATCCTTATTGGAAAGCCTCCTCTTTCTCGAGGAGCGACACAGTCGATTAATATTGTGAATTATAATAACTTGTGATAAATGTTGTTAAAATTATTAAGGTGATTTTATGAAGTTTTGCTTATTTTATGGACCCCCATTTACCCATTTTTAAAATAATCGGTAGAAATTTCTTAAAAGGTGGGCCCATAGTAGTAAAGAAAAGAAAATGGGGGGTAATCTAGGAAGTCACAGAAGTTTTTATATATATATATATATTATATATATATATATATAAATTTTGTTTTATTATTGTTATAAATGTAATAAAGCAGAAAACTTTTATATAAAAAATGAATACTTTTTTTATAAAGTTTTGTTTTAGTTGATTATAAATAGAATATATTATATTTTATTATGCATAGTATTTGCATAGTGCTTGCATAGTGTTTGCATAGTAAAATCTTTTTATATAAAATAAAATACTTTTATAAAGTTATTTGTTTTATTAGATTTTAAAAATATATATATATATATATATATATATTATAAATTTTGTTTTATTATATAATTATAAATAGAATATATTATATTTTATTGCATAATATCCTTTACATTCTCCTATAAATAAGAAGCTTAGTTAGAATTGAAAAACACACCAGAAATTCAGAGAATTCTTCTTCTATAATCTTGAGGGTATTTCTTTAAAGTTTAAGAAAGCTTTGGCGTAGAAAATAGTGTAAGTTTTCTTCAAGTATATCCCCCTACCACCCATTGAATACTCTTCTTTTTAAGGTAAGGGTATTATTCTTTCGTATTCATTAAGAGAGTTATATTCTTTCAATACTCGTAAGGGTTGTTATTCCATTCTTTATTATTATGTTGGAATAACCTGTCTATGCGAAGTACCGATTACATAGTGAAAATCTTCTAATATTCCATTCTTTATTATTTTGTTGGAATAACCTGTCTGTGCGGTCTATCGCATGCCTGGTGAATTCTGTTGTTATTCCATTCTTTATTATTCTGTTGGAACATCCTGTCTGTGAGGATTACGCATGACCTGGTTCCATTCTTTATTATTCTGTTGGAACATCCTGCCTGTGCGGATTACGCATGACCTGGTTCCATTCTTTATTATTCTGTTGGAATATCCTATTTGTGCGGATTACGTATGACCTGGTTCCATTCTTTGTTACTCTGTTGGAATAACCTGTCTATGTGGATTACTGCATGCATGGTGAATGATCCTTTGTATTCATTCCTTATTAACCTGTGGAAATGGTCATTTTGATGGATTACATAGCAATAGCAAGCGAAAATCCATTTGCGATTTCATATATTCTATTATACTCAGTTGGTTAAAGTTTTGGCTTCTATACTCCATGAAATTAGTAGAATATCCTGGATATTTGCGCTTCATCCAGTATCTTTTCATGAAAATATTCTTCTGAGCATTCTTGAATTTTTACTCCACAAAGTAGTATCATGTTGACAATTTGGACGTTATTGGTTCCTGGATAAATTAATTTATAAATTTTTAAAATTTATTCTTGAACTTATTTTATTGAATTATTATGTCATTGTCATCATCCTCATGTTTATATTATGTTGAAAGTCATATGTGGCCTGTAGTGCGTAGATGGACTTGGTATGATTATGACCAGGGATTATTCGGTATAATCATGACCATAATGTTATAAATAATGTGGTAAAAGTCCTCATTGACCCGTAGTGCATTGATGGATAGTTGTTGGCATGATCATGACCATTGATGAAAACACGAATATCATTGGCCCGTAGTGCATGGATAGTTTATGGTTGTGATACTAATGAATATCCTTGGCCGTAGTGCAGGGATGATGTTGATTATTTATTGAGCTGGGTCTCAGCGATAAAAGTGATGAAAAACCTTTTAAATCATAGAAGATAGTAGATTTTATTCTTTACTTGACTCTTCTAAAGATTGCTTGTTCCGCTGCAGTTAAACTTGATGTTTGTTATATTGTATCAGTTTAACACTGTTGAAGGCTAACGATAATTTATTCTACATTATCTTAGTCATAATATTTTTCTTTGGGCTAGTTGAGCTCACACTTTTGCTTTCATTGTTCTCTTGAAATGAAAAGCATGCGTAAGAGGGACTAGTCGGGAAGCGGAGTAGCGGTCGGATGATAGCATTAATAGTCCTCACTATTCTATGAAATAGTGTGATAATAAATGTATTGAGGACTTATTTTTAGTTTGAATACTGCATCAGAAGATAATATTTGTATTAAAACTCATGTATTTCATGTTGTATATTTAAGATTGTATTTGTATTCTGTACCATGTAATTGGAGGCCATGGTGGAGGAGATGGAGTCATTGAAGAAAAACAAAACTTGGGAATTGTCAGAATTACCGAAGGTCCCGAGCGTAGCGGAGCGAAGCGACGCACTAGCCCATCAAGGTTGACGAAGGTCAGGTCGGGGTTGCGTATAGTGACATTATGGGTAATTGAGACATACTGTGAAGTAGGGTTGGAATAAAATTAGTAGTTATAAATACTATCTATTGTAAAGCCCCAAGTAACTAAGGAATCATAATAAACAACAAGCCGCCTGTGGAGTACCCAAATTGGGGAACCACATAAATCTCTTGTGTTTTTCTTAATTCTCTATTGTTTGTGTGCGTGTGTGTGATCCTATATTCTAACAGTTCAGATTCAAGCAACAACAATGGTTCATCAAATTTTTTAAAAAACTTCAATTGCACCCACAAGGTTTCACCACTAAATTGAGGACACCCAATACAAATTGAACCCACTAAGTCTTCAACTAACTGTCAATCACAAGGTATTCCAACATTGGGCAAGGTATTCAACCTAGATTTTTTCAATTGCTCATAGATAGTTGTTTACTTAGATTTTCATTGAGTAATCATTACTATTGAATTTGGATAAATTTAAATTGTTGGCCCAATTGAGTTTGTGTTGGCTCAATTGGATGTATCTTTGTTGTTTTTTTGCTGTATATTGGTTGTGATGCTATAAGATCCGAAATATTTTTCTAAAACGAGTTTGGGGGAATTGTTGAAGAGAGATCTCTGTTAGGGCACACTAGGTGTTCGACAAATTGTTTCAAAGATAAAGTAGTCTGATTGAGTAGGTGTTCAACAGCTGTTCAACCAAGTATTGACAGTGTGTTACCTAAGCTTGGGTTCTTAGCGCGTGGCACCTAAACAACAAAGAGGTGAAAGTTCATCAACACTGATATAAGCATATGACAAGAGAAAGTTTGTTAGTGTCGAGGTGGCATACAAGTTTGATGCATACTTAGTGGGTAAAGCTCTAACTCCCGAGCATGGCCTTCATCCGGATGAATTGCTAGATGGTGAAATGACACATTAGATTTTTGAACGACGTTGGAACACTTTCACAGACCAACAGACCAACAGACCCAACAGTGGTAACAATTGTTAAAGAATTCTACCCTAATGCCGAAGACAAGGCACCATATGAAGTGATGGTTAGGGGGAAAAGAGTATCTTTCAGTGCCAATGCGATTAATGTGTTCTATAATTTAAGGCCACAGGAATTTTGCCAGTATGCATAATATCTAAATGAAAATTTAGACTACGAGAAAATTGTGACAGAGTTATGCAAATCTGGGTTTGCTTGGACGTTAAATGGTCCACGGGTTGCTATATATTTCCATAACAAGGATCTGAGCAGATATTGGAAGATTTGGTATGCATTCCTTTGTGCCAAGCTTATGTTATCTCAGCACATGAGCGGTGTAACGAAGGAAAAGGCTCCACTGTTATATGCAATTGTGAAAGACTTCAAGATAAACGTGGGGAATGTGATTGTGCAGTCCATTAGAAGGAATTTGAGGGGAAATACTCAAGGAGAATCACCATATCCATCCCTTATACGTGGCTTGTGTCATTGCGCAAGCGTTAAATGGAGAGTCGATGAGGTTGTGCAGCAGTCATTACTCACTTTGGATCTTGGCTTGATAGAGCGCTACAAGGTATGGGCAGAACGTGAGTCAGATTGACGTGGAGTGGGCTTTATCATTCACCCTCCTTCAGATGACGAAGAGGGGCATGATTCAGATGATATAGCGGATGCACCAAAAACTTCTAGACCGCAATCCAAGGCAAAGTTTAGCACCCAATTTCACAATCTGCAGTTACATATAGACGAAAGAACTAAACAATTGGAGAGGTAGAATAAAAGGTTGAAGGCGAGAAAACATTATATGTTCGCCTATCAGACTAAATTTAATTCGGCATTGACAGAAATGTTTGCAAGGATGGATCTGAATGCCGCTTTAGTTCATTTTCCTGAGCCACGACCGGTGTCAATCTATCCCCCACCTGACACATACGATGATGAGGAGGTCAAGCTCGATGCTTGACCAATTAGGGAAGTCCTCTATTTAAATTTCTATATTTATACTCAATGAGGACATTGTTTATTCTGAGTTTGGGGGTGGATTTGCATGCCTTTATACATAGTCATTTCATATTGCATTACTTTGTAGTTTGACATACATTGCAATGTTAGTTATTTTTTCATTTTATAAATTTTTTTTAAAAAATCTTTTTTCTTTTCATTAGAATAGTTTATTGCATTCATATATATATATATATATATATATATATATATATATATATATATATACAGAAAGGATCAAGAGTAGAATTCTTAAATAGCAGAATGCCTTAAATAATAGAAT
Source organism: Panax ginseng (assembly GCA_020205605.1). Lineage (NCBI taxonomy): Eukaryota > Viridiplantae > Streptophyta > Magnoliopsida > Apiales > Araliaceae > Panax > Panax ginseng. The sequence continues at coordinate 98,773,661 of CM035149.1, read as the reverse complement.
TTTATCAAAAGCAGCGTAGTTTTGATAAGACGCGAGGGCATTTTTGTAAATACGCGGTGGCATGGTATTTACAAAATGCCATCGCATGCCTTATCAAAAACTACGCTGCTTTTGATAAAGTTCTATTATTTAAGAGAGTTCTACTACTTAAGAGGTCTACTCTTGATCCTGTTTGTATATATATATATATATAAATAATTATTTTAGGATCATGTAAAATTGCATTTAGGAGCATAAGAGCAATGAATTAATGTAGAGCATTTAAGGAAGGCCAATGATGAGACTTGATCAGTGATCTAATCAGTTTAGTAATACAGATAAGGATTGCTAAGTTAGGAATGTTAACTGTTACTGGTTTTATTAAATTTAAGACCCTTTGATTTTAATTGTGCACGTCAATGTATTGAATTGGTTAGGTTTAGTTCGATTTATTGAACTAGGTGATCATTAAGGATATAAAGATCTCTATCACTTGTTGGAACACAAAAATATGAATAATCATTGCTTCGATGTCTGTCTAAAATGTAAAGAAAAAAAGAAATATATAAAATCAAAATAGACAGATATAAGTAGATATTGACTAGTTTGTTTTTGTAAACTTTGTCATTCGAACAAGTAATTAAGCCCTTAGGAGTGTTTCTACACTTAGTTCCCTAAAGCCATTTGGTTTGAGAGTCACTGGTAGAAAGCTTGCTACACGGGTGACATTGAAAAGCCTAATAAAAATAAACATTGCACAAGTCAAGAATTCAGGGGTTAAATGAAAAATCAACGAGATGGAGCGTAAATCGCACTCGTTGTACAATAAAATAAAAAAATAGAAAATATATGTGTGAAAACAAGTGTATAAGAGGAGTATTAAAGAGTCATATATGAAAATAAATATATTTTATTGAGCACTTGGAACATGGATTGGATTATGATTTTGATTAGTTTATATGTTGACTACACACACACACGAAAGGGTTGAAAATAAGATGAAATTGATGATATGTTACATTTCTGCTGGTGCATGAATTTGACGTTTTGCTGAATTGTTAGTTACAGATTTTTGAGGCCTGAGATCTATGAACTATGTTGATTTATTGCTTGAAATTAATAGATTATGCATATGCATTTAGTTAGGTTAGTGAGTTTTGTTTATTTTTATTTCTCTTGTGTTTTTGCTTGATGACAAACAAAGTCTTGAGTTTTGGGGTATTTGATGGGTGAGTTTTATACCTACGAATTGGACATCTCTTAAGCTTATTTCTTTTCTTACTTTAAGTATTTTTAGTGTCATTTTACTTATTCTAGTGTTTATTTTGTAGGAAATGCCTTCGGAGGGTCAAAACAGGAAAATTGAAGCTCAGTGGCAGTTCTATAATTTTGGACTGATGAGCTAGCTGGGGCGAGTTCCCTAGTACATTAAGCTCGCCGGGCCAAGCTCCTCTAGTGCATTGAATTGTCTGGGGCGAGCTTGGTCGGGAAAAGATTTTTTGCTATATTTTAGAAACGGAGTTCAACAAGATTTCTTATGGCTGATTCGTTTGAAGGACTTCAAGGAGATTAAAAGACTTGGCAAGGCATACGAAACAGGGAGAATTGACGAGGATTTGAAGACAACACGAGGGCTTTCTGCAGAGAACAACAAGGGAGAACACGAAGGAGGATTGTCGTAACGCCCGAGAAAATCAGATTATTATTTGAATTAAATTTTATTTGATTATTTGAATTCAATGAATTTATTTGTTTATTAGAGTGAGTAAGTTGTTTAAAGGTCGTTATATGACCTAGAATGTGCGAATGTGGTTAGGATTCTGGTTGTGTGCTAGAATTAAATTATTTGAATTTCCAAGATGAAAATAAAAGTTTTACGAGAAATTTTCGATAAATCATAATTCATCTGTTTCTGCTCGGGAATTAATTTAGAAATTCCGAGAAACGTGTAATGATAGAATTCTAAGACGAGATAGAATATCTAATAATATTTTAGTTATGGCAAATGAAGTTTTCGCCTGCAGACTTAAAACCCTAAAGGTTAGGGAAAGTGAAATCTAAGAACAAAATGATTAAATGTAATACAAATTGTTTTTATACGGGAAAAATATGAGTATAATACTAGGTATTGTACAAATATAATACCAAGATAATACGACGTATAATACGAATATCATACGAGAATAATACGATAAGAATACGAAGAAGTCTTAATGGACTTTAGCTATTGGACCTAGACTTTGTCAAGCCCAATTGGACAATGAATGAGGCCCGAAGATGAATTATATCATGGCCCAATGATAAGTTAAATCAAGCCCAAAGTTAGGCCCGATATGAATTAATTCTAAACCCAAACTAAGAACAGAACTCGTGAGTCAAACTGATGGGTCAACAGATGGGTAAAAGGGTTGGGGCAACCCATGAGGGCCCCACAACCCCATAGAGCCGACCACTTGGTGGCCAAGTAATTTTGTTAGCTTCCTTTGGAAGCTTTGAAGAAGAGGTGTGAATAGTAAGGGGGTGCCACAATGACCAAAATGCCCTCACTTTAATTTTTTATAAATAAGAAGCTTAAGTGTTCATTAGTTTTTTTTACCAACTTTGAGCACCTATATTGAGAGAGATAAGAGTATTAACAAGTAATTCAAGAAGAAAAGAAGCTAACTATTCAAGCTTAAGTCAAGAACACGAAGAACACTAAGAAACTGTAAAGACCGAGAACGGTTGAACTTAAAAGTAGAAGACGCTTGAAGGAAAGTTTTCCTAACGCTTATCTGACCTTCGTGTTAGTTAAGTTTTTGTGATTCATGTTATATCATGCATGAATTATTTTACGAAAAATTCGATGCCAGTTTTAACTCGGCTAGACGAATCTTAAAAGTTTGATTGATTTGTTTACAAGTCTTTTAATATAGTATTGATAACGCTACGGATTCAAAGGTAAGCCTGATTATGAATAAACAAAGGCATTTTACGTCGTTTATTCGACTGGCACGCGAGGTTGTCAAAACTTAAACGTAAATACGTTTAACAGATGAGTGTTGATTAACATAGAGTACTATAGGTTGATCACCTAGAAGTGCTCGTAAGATATATCAGACTTAGTGTCGGATTGTCCTTTTCATGAATTAAAACCAAAGAGAATGTTCATGGTCTTTTGACCTGCTCAGAATTCCTAAGTTACTGTATGTACTCTGGAATTGTTTTAAGAGAATCAAAGTTGTTTTTTCGATTGTTCATAGTACTTCATAACTATTTGTTCAGTTAGTGAAGATAAATCATATGATTCTTGATGTGGTGGTTATATTATATATTGTTAGACTTGCTGAGTTAGTTATGCTCACTTCTTACTTGAATTATATGATTTCAGCTAAGAATTAACGGATCACGAGTTCCGGAAAGGATAAGTGTGACGCCCCCAAAATAGGTATACATCACCCATCTTGGGTCGCCAAATACATGGTACTGAATACAAATACAAACTTAATTATACAACATGAACTGTGAGTTTTAATACAAATATTGTCTTCTAGACAGTATTCAATCTCAAAATAAGTCCTCATTTATTATCACACTATTTCATAGGATAGCGAGGACTACTAATGCAAACATCTGGACCGTCACTCCGTTCCCCGACTAGTCCCAGCTACGTTCTCATTTCCTGAAGAGAACAATGAAAGCAAAAGGGTGAGCTCAACTAGCCCAGTAAGAAATATTATGACTAAGATAATGCAAAATAATTTATCATTAGCCTTCAACAGTGTTAAACTGATAAAATATAATAAACATCAAGTTTAACTGCAGCGGAACAAGCAATCCATTAGAAGAGTCAAGTAGAGCATGATATCTACTTTCTTCTATGATTTAAAAAGATTTTCATCAACTTTTATCATTTGAGACTCGACTTAATAAATAAACCACATCATTGAATCATCCCCACACTTTTCTGACTAAGGATATTCATGTAATCATCAATGGTTATGACTATACCGAATAATCCCTGGTTATAATCATACCAATAACTGTCCATCAATGAACTACAGGCCAATGAGGACTTTTACCACATCATTTGTAACATTACGGGTCATGATTATACCGAATGATCCCTAGCAATAATCATACCAATCAACAGTTCATCTATGCACGTAAGCCAAAGATGACTTGCATCACAATATAAGCATGATGATGATGACAATGATATAAGAATTCAATAAAACAAGTTCAAGGATAAATTTTAAAGACTTTAATAATTTAATTTATCCAGAATTCAATAATGTTCAAATTGCCAACATGATACTGCTTTGTGGAGTAAAATTCAAGAATGATATTGTATCAAAAATGATTTGGACCGAAAAGAAATCAATTTTTATCATGAATAGTACTTTAGGTGAATAGTACCCAGGTGAATAGTACCCCATGAATAGTACTTCGAGAATAGTATCTCGTGAATAGTATTTTATGAATAGTACTCATGAATAGTACCCGTGAATAGTACTTTTGTGAATAGTACCCGTATAAATGAATAGTACTCATGGACAGTACTCTGGCATGAAAAGCTTAAAATTTAATAAGAATGTGCAGAAAATATCCTTGTGAAATGATACTAGATGAAGCGCAAATTTCAAGGATATTCTACTAATTTCACGGAGTATAGAAACAATACTTTAACAAGATAAGAATATAATCAGGAATACGAGATGAAATAATATTACTCACATACTATAGAGTATGGAAGAAAATATTATTCCTATGAATACTGAACAAAATAATATCCCTTACCTCAGAAGAAGACTGGATACTAGAATAGTGAGGTAGCAGACTTCTCTTCTTCTTTCTCTCTATAGATTCTCTCTCTCTATAGTTTCTCTCTCTATAATTGCTCTTGTTAGACTTAGTGAATTGGTGAGAATGAAGGAAGAATGAGCTTCTATTTATAGGAAAATATAGTTTCAATAATTGCACGTTTTGGGGCTCAAAATATTACAGTATAATACCTTCATCTTTTCCTTCATTTTTAATTTAGTCCTGCAAGTATTATCAAACTTGCACCACCTCCCCTAATAGTACATCATATGAATCAATAGTTCAATCATGTGAATCAATAGTTCTATACATGTGAAAATACTGAATTACAAAGATAAGTACCTCCATCTATACCTCCATTTTTAACTTAGTCATGCAAGTATTATCAATCTTGCACCACCTCCCCTAATAGTACATGAATGTGAATCAATAGTACACACATGTGAACAAATAGTTATAAGCATGTGAATTAATAGCAATTAATTGCTCATTTATCCGATTAATTACCCGATTGGTCAGTATAACTTCCAGACATCAATTATTATCGAAATAAATGTCGATTTCCACTAACACTAATAGTCCCAACACAATGGAACTATCAATTTCATCTTTAATCAACATGAACTTGTTCATCATTAATATTATAAATCACAATATTTAACAACCAAGTTGTTCCCAGGAAAGAGGGGTCTTTTCGATAAGGATTTCTCCTTATTGGCGAGCAATTAGGTGACCAAAGCTCTCCTTGACAAAACTTCTAAACATTGTCAATATTGCAAATAATAATATGAATAACTTTTTTGTCTCAATTATTGATTTAATAATATAAAATATTATGCAGATGATACTGTGACAATAATTGAATCAATAATATAAGAGATATGATGCAATAATTACTATAACAATAATTGAGTATAACTGAGTGACTTCTCACGTAAGCATCAATAATCAATACCGTGTGCTACTATACAATGACGTGTATTACTGTACTTTTACTACAGGGTAGTTCAACAGTTTAACGGTAAAACTTTCACCGTTATTTTTATAAAAGGTAATTCTGTCATTTTCTAACTACGACAATACTTCTGTTATGGGGTCCACTAATGATTGTCTTAGTCGCACGAATATTTCTGTTAAAAGCGAATATTCCCGACCAATCGAATATATATAAACACTTGCTTACTTTGCAAAATTTGTAAGTATTACCCACAACTATAACATTATATCATATCCACACCATAATATTCAAAAATATATTTCGAGAGAAATTAATCTTTATTCATAAAAGTTGGGGTCTTACAATAAGGGTAAAGCCAAGATGGATAAGTAGATTATCCTGTAATATACTAGTATATTTGTATGAACTTATACTATGACAATGAAGAATGTAATGGTTAACAGAACCTGGGAAGGATTTATTATTATTATTGTAATAAGAATTTAATAAGTATATTCATCTTGATGTTGTTTTCATTAGAATGAATGTATAGTTAGTAGTAACGTGTCCATATCTGTGGGTTGAAAGTACCCGGATTTGGGGGCATCACAAGTTGGTATCAAAGCATTAGGTTATAAAACTTAAGGGGGGAAGAACCTTAGGCTAATAACCTTAGTAATAGTAGAAGAAGTTGGAAATAAAGGAATTCAAATGGAGTTCTTAAGTAATGTAGTGAGGAGACTCATTGTAGAAAGATTTAAAAGATGGAAATTAACCTTAAGTAAATTAAATATGATTTGTGTTTATACTATTATGTATTATATACTAATTAACATGTTATGTGTTATTATAGATGTCAATCGATAACTCTATGTATAGGGATATACATGTGGTGAGCGAAGAGTTGGTGAACATGATAGAGACAATACCGATGCCAGTGGCGGAGGTACCAATGGTAAACATAGAGGAGTCAGAGCCGGAGGAAGAATATCTGTCTGAGGACTTAGAGAATTTGGGTTCGACGTTATATTTCGATGTGGTGGCCGATGAGGATGAGGATATGGAGGTAGCATCATTTAATACGGTGATACCTGCACTAGAACCAACACCACCAGAGGCAGTGTGGGCATTGTATTTGGCGGTGCTTGACCGGAATGTGCAACTGCGCACTGATGTGCAAAACTTAAGGGAGGAGGTTAGTGACCTCTATGAAGCAAAGGAGTCTGCAGAAGTAGATTTTGAGTTAGAGCATGATAAGAAGGTGCTCATGAAGGATAAGGATAGGGATTATAAGCATGAGGCCAATGAGCTTTGCAAAGAACTGGAAGAGAAGAACCAAAAGATAACACAGATGTCTTACATCCATAAGTGTGCTCATGAGGATTTTAAGCTGAAAATTGCTTGTTATTCGATTGAGTCGGGGAAGACTCGACACACTATCAGTCGGGATATTGTGGAGATTCTCGCGAATGAGAAGCACGAGAATACCGTTAGGCAGTGCTAGTAGTAAGTAGTGGAAGTATAGATATGTAAATATTTTGTGTATCTATAGTGACGTAAAACCCTCTTTTGTATAACCAAAGGGTAGCCTTTTTGTAAATCCCAACTTTTGAAAGTCAATCACAGGATAAAAATGTAATTGCCGTAGCTATGGAATCAATGTGTAAATAGTTTTGAGGAAGCATATTAATATAACAAGGTTTTTATTAAATGTGCTTGATGTAGGTATGTGTTGTTGTTTGATGAATAATAACCAAGTAAAAGAAAGGAATAAATAATAACAGAACTTTATTTTTTTTAAATAGAAATATGCCGCCAAGAAGAAGACAACGTAATCAAGAAGCTGAATCTCATAATAAGAATAATCAAGAGGCTCAGAACAATCCTATGCAAGAGTTCGTTAATATTTTAACGGCTGCATTTAACCAAGCTGGGGGTAGAGCACCAGTGGTTCCTAGGGTAGCTCGAACAACTTCCTTTAAGGACTTTAAGAGCGTGGGTCCATTGGAGTTCAAGGGAATTAAGAACCCTATTGAGGCCCAGACATGGGTGAAGGAAATAGAAAAGGTATTTATCATAACATATGTCGGGGAGGCGCAAAAGACTTCTTTTGTGACCTATATGATGAAGGGAGAAGCCAACTTCTGGTAAGAGGCACACCAGAGTGCGGCTGAAGCAGGTGCGGTTACGTGGGAACAGTTCAAGAAGGTCTTCTTCGATAACTATTTTCCTACGAGCATGCAGGGTAGGATGGAGATTAAGTTCTTAGAACTTAAGCAGGGGGACATGATGGTTCCCCAATACGCAACCATGTTCAATGAACTGGCAAGATTTTCTCCACATCAAGTGGACACTGATGAGAAGAAGGCTTGTAGGTTTGAGCAGGGACTGAAGCCCTAACTCTATAGCAGGATTTCTGTGTTCCAAAGCGCTTCGTTTAAAACAATCCTGGAGAAGACCATAATTGCTGAGGGTGGTAGTGAGGCTTTAAGCCAATACCACAAAGAAAGGAAGAATAAGAATAAAGGAGATGGAGTAATGTTGCCTCCATTTTAGTTTAACAAAAAGGACTCTAACTCATGCAAGTATACATGGGTCAACAAGTAGTACAGAGTAAGAAAAGTATCGATCCACAGAGAAATGTGTTAAATCTAATTTATCATGCAACAACTTAATCACTATTTTTATATGCTTAAATGATCAACTCACAATTAAATTTAATTCTAAATTAATTCATGAAATAAAAATTATAATTACTAAAGTGATGTAATCAAATTGGAGAAGAATGGGATTCTAATTTTATTTAATGTTTCATCTAAACTGCAACCCTCATGTAATGTTTAATTATTTATCATGGAAAACTAGTCAAGAGTACAAATGTGGAACATAACCATTTTTCAATGAACTATGACCAATTCACATAACCTCCATATTTGATAGAAATCATGTAAGCATCATAATTACCAAAATCACTATATTTCTATATGAGTTTAAAGAAAATATGATTTAAATGCAAGATCTTTTAATGACTACACATGGTGAAACGGTATATGCCTATCCGATTCACGAATCAAAAAGCCTAATATCCATAAGCTGTATGAACATATGCCATTATGATCTAATCCATACTTCTATTTCATTTTTCAAATCCATACAAGCACACAGTGTGAATGGTGATCAAACATTCATTCATTAAGCACAACCATAATGGGCAATCTAATGATAAATATATAACAATACAATCAGATATACATATTTAAACAACGCATCAAAATCCATTAGAATCCCATAATGGAATTTAGTTCATTTCTGAACCAAAAGCCATTATGGGATTGAAGCAAAACATGGAATTAAGAAATGCAATCAAAAGATGTAAAAGAAATGATAGAGAAAATCTATTAATCTCTGTTGCAGAGTTTATTCCAAGCTTGTTCCAAATCACCAAAATCTCAAGAATTGCAAACTAATAATTATTCGATAATCTAGATAAAGAGAGGAGTTAAAAATGTATCATGTGATGATCAAACCCTCTCTAGCGTCACTAAAACCTAAAAACAGTAATGATAATATTAAAAACCATGTCTGGTGCCAACCATATCATCTCAGTTGAGCAAAACACGCTCAAATTCAAATTACAAAAGTCAGCAAAAATTAACTGAAGAAGACTCGCACGGCCGCGCAATGGTGTAAAGGGAATAGGGCGCGGACGCGCTATAAGTATGTTTATCGAGTGTATGGCACGAGCATGCCATATTTGGTCTTTGAGGCGGTTATGCAGTCATCTTTCTGCACAGACCGTGTCTTCATTGTCTTTTTGCTTACTTATTGTCGCTACTAGCTTACTTCTTCATTTCCTCACTTCTGCACTTCACCATTTCATTGATCTCCTTCTCATTTGCTCACATCCACCTTGCCATTCTTTTGCTATCTTCACGCCATCCATGCTAATCCATGCTATTCCATGCCTTATGTTGCTAAAAGGGGTTCCAACTACATTTGCTGCAAAACAAACATAAAATGCAAATAAAACATAATAACACTACTTAAGTTGAGCATAATTCTTGTGAGTTAGTAAACAATAAGTAGGTATAAAACCTACTTATCAAATACCCCTAAACTTGAATTATTGCTTGCCCTCAAGCAATGTACACAAAAATAAACAATGCAATGCAACTACATGCTATGCAAACTATACTATGATGTAAGTGAGTCCCAAGTTTTCTAGCCAAATTGAAATTCCAATCAAGTATGCCTCAGAGAATTATTCGGATTCAAGAATAAAGTTTCAACCCAAACTACAGACATAATATCATACAATCAAATAATCCATACTCACTATAAAGATGTTATGTGTGTGTGTTGTGTTCACAAATAAACTTGACCAAGGTAAAGACTACATATGTTATACTTCTAAAGATAGAAAATTGAAGTCTAAGTCAAGAACTATGTATATTAATGCAACAAAATCTACTCCAACACATCAATACAAACTAAGGTTCAACAATGGGTTTAATCTGCTTTATTTTTACTCACGAGGGCAATTCTCGCACTTTCCCGCGGTGTTTATTGCTATTTTTTTATAGCGAGTGCGTTTTACGCTCCATCCTGCCCAACCACAAGCTTCAAGAATTCAACTTGGGAAGGTTTCAATAATACTTTTCTCTTCTTTTCTTTTTTTTATATATAGCAAGCATACCCATGTGTTCTCAAAGTTTGATTATCAGTGTTTTCACAGCCTAAGTCCACTTTTTACACAATTCTATTTTTAAAAACAACATTTTCTACTAAGCAGGCAAAACATGCTATTCTTATACCAACAAGCATATATGAACAACTACGTTCTAACCAAAAGCATCTAAACAACAAGCATGGCTCACATTATGTAAAACATTATAACTAAGCTCATGTTATCCACCAAATTCAAGAATCCATCAAATTCTAACTCATCATAGGCTAAACTAGAATTTCATAAAAACTAGATACTTGGGATATGCAACTAAACACATAACTAAAACATATAAAAACTACTAAAAAGCAAAAAAATTTTGCAATTATTAACTAAACACATACTAAACACATAAACATTTATAAATTATATTAAACATGCAAAATTGATGCAAATTAACTATATGCAACTACACTACTCTACTAAACACCCAATACCCCCAAACTTAAAATATTCATTATCCCAATGAATGAAGGTAAAGGGTTTTTAAGGAACTCCCCTAGTTATCAGCTGTACCACCCTCCTCAGGTGGTGAATCTGGCGGTGGAAATGGCACTGTTGTCCCAAATTGTGGCCACTCAAGCATGGTTCCCTGCTGCACGAAAGCCTCGGCTAAGGACCGCGTTAAACCATTTGCAAATGCTAAAAAATTATCGTACATCGCATCGACCTTCCTCTCCAACCTTCGGAGATAACGATCATCATTTGCAACAGTAGCCTGAGTTGAAGTACCTGCTTCAGTTGTTCGCGAGGGCTGTGGTGATGGCATAGATGATGCGGGTGGAAGGATGAAACCCTTACCCCTTGGGTGCGGGGTACCTCCTATCCAATCCTCGAACTTGGCTATCGTGGCGCGAGTGATATCCTGACTTGGGTATTTCAACTATTCATCAGCCCACGTGACTCTTGCTCGAGCACATAAATGAGCAACAACCGAGGCATGTGGTATACACCCTGTAGTGCTCCCCCGCATATAACGTAACATGTTCTGGTTAAGGAGATGATCAACATCAATATATTTTCCTGTAATTATACCCCACAGAATAATTGCTCGCTCAGTTGTAATCTCATGCTGATGGGATGATGGCATAAGTTTTGCACAGATAAATAGATTCCAAGCCTTGGCATAACGATTGAGAGTTGAAGCCTGAAAAGTTCTAGGCTGATTTGTACCAGGCTTGTAGCTCCATTGTGTACCCGGTATGCATAAGTCAGTGAGCATCGTGTCGAGGTCAGACTCAAACCTTGCAGCCTCGACCCAATTTTCACGTCCAGTAAGAGGGTCGGGTAAATTAAACACACCACGAATCTCCTATGGGCGATAGTCTACTTGCACACCTCTGACATATAAAAATCCACTCATAGTCTCCTTTGCATTTGCGTAAAATTCTCGTACAATGGCCAAGGGTGCAGGCATGGGTGTAGAACAAACTCCAAGCCAGCATCTTTCATGTATCATTTCCCATAATTGGCCATCTTATTTTTTAGGCTTGAACCCACGCTCCCTGATAAAAATCTTCGCCACTATTCTATAGTACTCTGTCTGCGCTTCAAGGCTAACAACCTTGGAGAAATCAACAGTGTCCTCACTCTGGCTGCTAGAGGACGAGGATTCTGGAGTGCGAGAACGTGCTCATTTTGGCCCCATTACACTTGATGAATAAGAACCCTTAATGGAAGAGAAGAATTTGACTGAAAAATGCATGCTCTGTATTCGAACTCCCCCAAACTTACTGTTGTAACAATCTCTCACAAACCCTAGCTTTATCTTTGAAACTAAATAAAGGATCAGTTGAAGAGTTTGAAATTGAATAAGAGAACTGAATGTGTATAGTGCGTAGTGGGGTGAGGAGTTAGGAATTTGAAATTGAAATGGTTTGGAGAAGAGAAGAGACGTGCGTCGATTTTGTAGTGAGGGATGGGGAGATGCACGTTTGCAAAGTAACTGATATAAGAAGTTGGAATGAGACACGTCTTTAAAAACTTAAAATTTTTCTGGCTCTGATTTCGGGTGTGGCCGCGTGACTTTTAGAACTGATAATGGCGGACAGACCTTCTCTATATATAGTAGCACAATAATAAAAAACAATTAAAAGCAGACTCTCTGTTGACTATGACTATGCCGCATGAGAGACATGGTAAGGGCGCGCCATTTTTGAACTACTTCATTGTGCGGCTGCGCGGGCCTGTATCCTGACAAAACTGAACTGCATCTTTGAAGTAGTAATCAATAACTACGATATTCTGCAAATCACCTGCACATACAACAATTACCAGTATAAGATATATATAACAATTCTGTAAGATCAAAACATGAACTAATTAATATGCATTAATGAATATCCCAAAATAATGCTCTATATGTTACTCCTTATCATCATAATATGCACATTCATCTCTAACAAAACTTATACCATCACTTGTTATGCTATAAAAAACTAACATGAAAATGAGAAATAAATATGATTCTAACAGAATTAAACAAGGAGTAAGGATAGAAATAATGGGGTGCCTCCCATCGAGCGCTAAGTTATAGTCAATTAGCTTGACTATCTCTAATTCAATCATGTAGAAGAAAGAATGGAAGTGACCTTCTACCTGTTAACCTCACCACCAAAATAATGCTTAAGCCGCTGTCCATTAACCTTAAAAGGCTTGTCTGGGAATTTATTAAATATCTCGACTGCACCATGTGGATAAACCATTTTCACAGTAAATGACCCTGACCACCTTGATTTAAGCTTCCCAGGAAAAAGTTTAAGTCTTGAATTAAACAACAGAACTCTTTGTCCCGGTTCAAACACTCTTTCCATGATCTTTCGGCCATGCCATCTCTTCACCTTTTCCTTGTATAGCTTGGAGTTTTCATAGGCTTACAACCTAAATTCGTCCAACTCATTAAGTTGGAGCAGACATTTTTCTCCTACAGCCTTCAAGTCAAAGTTGAGCTTCCTGATTGCCCAATATGCCTTGTGCTCGAGCTCCATGGGAAGGTGACAAGCCTTTCCATAAACCAGCTAAAATGGTGACATACCCAACAAAGTTTTATAGGCAATCCTGTAGGCCCATACAGCATCATCAAGTTTCAACAACCAATCCTTCCTTGTGGGATTAATTATCTTCTCAAGAATTCTCTTTACTTCATAATTCGAAACCTCTGCTTGGCCATTGGTTTGAGGATGGTAAGCTGTAGCAATGCGATGATTTACCCCATACTTAGCCAACAGAGCTGTGAACTGCCGATTACAGAAATGACTGCATTCATCACTAATAATGGCCCTTGGAGTCCCAAACCTTGTAAAAATGCTTCTTTATAAAAATCGTAGGACCACCTTGGCATCATTAGTTGGAGAGCTACCACTTCCACCCACTTTGAAACATAGTCGATTGCTAACAAGATATATAGGTTCCCACATGAAGAAATTAAAGGACCCATGAAGTCTATTCCCCACACATCAAAAATTTTAACCTCAAGAATTGTGTTCAATGGCATTTCATTTCTTTTCGATATATTCCCAACTCTTTGACATCTGTCACATCTCTGTACAAAACTGTAAGCATCTTTAAAAATCATCGGCCAATAGAATCCCACTTGCAACACTCTAGCCGCTGTCCTTTCTCCACCATAGTGACCTCCATACAAAGACGCGTGGCAATCCTGCAAAATAACCTCGGTCTCACTATATGGGATACGTCTCCTTATCATCTGATCAGCACATTTCTTAAACAAGTACGGTTCATCCCATATAAACCACTTCACATCATGCAAAAATTTCTTCTTTTGATGTCCAACTAAGTCAAAAAGGATTATCTTGCTCACCAAATAGTTAGCATAGTCTGCGAACCATGGCACTTCCCCTTTCACCACAAATAAATGTTCATTTGGGAAAGACTCATTAATCACAACTTTGTCATCTACCTTCCTTCCCGGATTTTCCAGCCTAGATAAGTGGTCCGCCACTTGGTTCTCAATTCCCTTTCTGTCCTTGATCTCCAAATCAAATTCTTGCAACCGAAGTATCCACCTGATTAGACGAGGCTTTGCATCTTTCTTCTCCACCAAGTAACAAATTTCCGCATAATCTGTGTACACTATCACCTTAGTCCCAATCAAATACGCACGAAACTTGTCAAAAGTATACACAACTACCAACAGTTCCTTCTCTGTGGTGGTGTAATTCAACTGAGCATCAGTGAGGGTCTTGCTTGCATAGTATATCACATGAAAGATATTTTCCCTTCGCTAGTCCAAAATAGCCCCCACAGCAAAGTCACTAGCGTCACACATTAACTCAAATGGTAGGTCCCCAATCTGGTGTTGTGATCATTGGTGCTGTAGTTAACTTCCTCTTTAGATGCTCAAATACAGACATGCAATCTTCACCGAACTTGAATTGTGCATCCTTCTCCAATAAGCTGCAAAGTGGCTTTGTGATCTTGGAGAAGTCTTTAATAAACCTCCTATAAAAGCCTACATGCCCAAGAAAACTACGAACACCTTTTATAGAAGTCGGTGGAGGCAAATTCTCAATGGTCTCTAACTTGGCCCTGTCCACCTCTAATCCTTTCTTCGACACCTTATGTCCTAAAATTATTCCTTCTTATGCCATAAAATGTCACTTTTCTCAATTCAAAACCAAATTCGTTTCAGCACATCTTCTCAATACCATCACTAGATTTTCCAAACATAAATCAAAAGAATCACCGAATACTGAGAAGTCATCCATAAATACCTCCACATTGTGCTCCACCATATCTGAAAAGATTGCCATCATACACCTCTGAAAAGTGGTTGGGGCATTGCACAACCCGAAAGACATCCTTCTGAAAGTAAATGTTCCATATGGACATGTGAAAGTTGTCTTTTCCTGGTCTTCTGGAGCTATCAAAATCTGATTATAGCCTGAATATTCATCCAGAAGGCAATAAAATTCATGACATGCTAGTCTATCCAACATCTGATCAATAAATGGCAGTGGGAAGTGATCCTTCCTTGTAGCTTTGTTAAGTCTGCGATAGTCCATGCAGACTCTCCACCCAAATCATTTTTGCTCGTAAAGATCGGTTCATTGTTCTCGTTGGAGACTACTGATATTCCCCCTTTTTTGGTACATACTTGTCATCTAGGGCTCACCAACGAAATTATTTGAGATCGGATATATAATTCCTGCACCTGACCATTTGAACTTCCTTTGTAGACACTCAAAATTTTCTCTTTTTATTGTTATTAACATTGCGGGAGAGCAAATTCGTCTTCGAGAGATAACCACGAAAGGCGGCTCATCATATACATTAGGATACTACTAGAAGTTCAGTCTCAACCCTGGAATACACATTGGGAGTATCAGTTCCAACCTCGGAGATAATCCCGAGTTTCATCCTTGGAGATAACCCCAAGGAATGTCGTTGCAGTTCCGGCGATAACCCCTGAAATGCTTATTTCAAATGCATGCAATCAGCTTCAACCTCGAAACTTTCGCCGAGGCACTCATTCCAAAGACCCGGAGCTAACACCGAGAAGACAGGCACACTTAAAGATGACCCTGAAGAATTCAAACACTTGTAGCAGTCCAATCTCAGAGATAACCTTGAGCAACGTCTGCTTTATCAGCCCAAACCGGAGATAACCCCGGTGAGGGGCAAAATCATCATCTTGCCACCACAACCTCACATCGCACTGTTTCAACATCTCATACATACATTTCTACACAACAATGTCCCACAAGAGCCAAGAAGTTCCAATCCCGAGTGACTATTACGCAGGGCAGCACACGGATAGAATTTGAATCTTGAAGACCATGGGCATGGTCCTCTCTTCCTGACTTCGTACAACCTCTAATCCCATGTCATTGTGTAACTCTCGACAAAAGCGGTCCGAGAAAGGTCTTGTACACCTCATTCGGATGCTCGGATTGAAGTTCTACAGGTTCGAGCGGACATCATAGTGCACAAGTGCACGCGCCGAGATAAGAGGACCCACGGGCAGGGCACTTTGGCCGCTGAATGTACCTGCTGACCACCAACTGTATAAATATAGAGCTTGGGGTAGCCATTTTAAAAAAGGAAAAGGCGAGGAAGCCCTATCAAATTTGCTGTGTACACACCCCATATTAAGTGATTTCTCATTTTAAACTCCTGTTAGCTCACATATAGCTATATTTTTACCGGAGGGAGCTGAGTGTAAATCCATTTATAGTCATAGAAGTCTTCTTTGGCAGCCCACTGTAAGCCTTCTTACACATTATAAATCCTTTCTGTGACACCCCCAAATTCGGTACTTCCATTTTCACAAGATTTGGTGTTCACTGTACAAACATCATCTATCTATCTACCCATAAATAAATGCAAACCATGTAATAGATAGAAATAAATAATAAAATCTCTCCCCTTAGGGGGTTACATCAACTACATAATAAATAAATCCTAGGTTACTCTAACCTTAAATCATCTGTGCGAAAAATATAAACAAATAAGTCTTAAGTAACATCAATTCTAATCATCATTACATAACCACAATAATAAAGCAGTCTTCATTACTTGCTAATCGTGCCCTTGCCCTTACTAGTGGAAGGTTAAATTCACTCTTTTCGTTCTTAAGCGCAATGTTATTATTACACAAGAGTGAGCACGATTGCCCACAAGTATAACAATATAACAATGAATAATAACATGCGAGAGAAATAATAACTTCTGATATAAAGCTCAACTTTTGAATCAAGAATGGATAACAAGAATCAAAAGAAATTCTGAGGGTCATAAGACCTTGAACTATGTCCTAGGTTGTCAAGTGTTTTTACTTGAAACCTTCAAGCGATCATAAGACTATGGACTCTTCTTCTCGAACTTAGGGGATCGACCCTTAGTACCATCACATGCACAATATCTTAACACTAAAGCGTAAATAATCCCTATACAGGGTTGTTCATCTCAGTTTGACATTCAAGTCCGCACCAAAGGAAGTTTGGTTTGGATAATTCATCAAGGGATTCTAAAATTTAGAATGCTCATCAACTATGGACTAGTCGAATCAATAAGGGTTCGCTAGTCTAATAATGTTTAATAGTAAATGAATATTTAACTTGAATAACATCTCAAAAGGTATACAATAGAATAATTATTGTATAACAACATCATGCTTGAAGATTAATAAACTTTAATATCCAAGACAGACTTGATCAATAATAATGAGAACTTGCTCAATATCGAAAGAGGAATTAATCAATTTATATAACGATAACAAGTAAGGTTAGGAAACTTGCTCAACGAAAGTTTAGGGTAGGAAACTTGCTCAACGTAAATGTAGAGTTAGAAAACTTGCTCAATGTAACAAGATAAGGTTTAAAAACTTGCCTCGTGCGTAGATTACACTTAAACAAACTCGTTCTTTGAATTAAATCCTACATATCATTCATGTTCACAACACCAATCAATTATCACGTAATAAACATCACAAGTTTATTCTTTGTCTAACTCGAAATCATGACTATACTTAGTCGATTACTACACTTATTGTCAAAAATTAAGACTTCACAAACAATAAGTTAACTATGCATTCAATCATTCAATCCACACATAATTGTGTTATGGACGTGTTAAGACTTTGTTTTAACGCCTCATTATAGGTCTAAAAAGTCTTTATAATCATTAGACTAAGTTGCTATCACATTTCTATACTTGTACACTTTTAAAAACTCATTTCGACCATTTCGCTAAGTGAAATATGCCGCCACTTTTATACTATGTCTGGCATCTTGGCTGCCATGGCAGTAGTATACATGTTAATGTCTGTGTTTGCGGGTGGTGGTGGTGTATGACAAGCTAAGTCTCGAGCTCTGGAGTTGAGCCATTGCGTGGTACGTCCAGATTCTCAATTTCGATTCGCGAAGAACATGAGAATTCAAATAAATAAACTCTACATGATCATTAATTTCACCAAATTAAACATACCCACATGCTAGAATTTATACATAACCATTACCCAACATATATAGAGCGATTTAACCCATTAAAACACATAATTACATAATTAAATCATGCAAATTGTACTGTTCTTGATGTTCTTGAAGTTTTGAACATAAATCCTAACATTCAACGCCACAGATTCGTTATAAAACCAATTTCAACCATTCAAACTTCGTTTTGTTCGCTTTAGTATGCATAATCATATACCATTGTGAATTTTGCAAAATAATTTATGTTTGACATACTAAAAACACGTATAAGGCCATATGGCCATATAACATACTCTGAAATCTTTTACTATACAATTTCATGAAACTGAAGATATGGAAACCCATATAATATATATATAAAATATGCCATACAACTCGAATTATTACGTATATTCTTATAACAACTGAATTTCCCAATTTGCAGAGAATTACAGAATAAATGAAAGCCATATTCAAGAAAGCTTTAAAAGACGTAAAATAAGAATTTGGGTTGAAGAGAATTACCCAAGCGTAATTGAACAAGGATTACAATTCTCTCTACTGCAAACACAGAGTCACAAACTCTCTCAAGTTTCTCAAACTCTCACTGTATCTCTCTCAGTGTTATGCCAGACTTAGAAAATGAAAAGAAAATAGAAGAAGACGTAAGAAATAAATAGAAACTGACGCGTTGATGGTCAGTTACACAGTCATGGGTAACTGTCTCAACTTCCCATAGTGCCATGTTTGGCTAGTAAGGAAATAATTCAAAAACCATTTAATTTAATAAATCATTATCATATAGTTTAAATAATGTCACATCCATATAAAATAAATCTAATATCTTATTTAATTTACTTTAAATAAAATATAATAATTTCTCATTAATTCACATAGTCACATAATTTAAATTCTCTTTGATTAATAATGTCAAATTATTAAATCTCTAATTAATAATTAAAATAACATTAGGCTTATTAAATATTTCTTTTAATTCAATAAGCTCACATAATCACATACTTCGAATAATAAAAATTCTCCACATTAATTTAATAAATATAACACATATAATTAAATTAATCTACCACAATTTCATGACTTAATTATTAATCTAATAGTTAATTCATCGAAAAATATTTATTCAATTCAATAAATATTAAAATTAAATTATAAATTACGGTTGTCACACTTCTCTTCATCTTTGCACACACTATTCTTCACATTGAGAGTAGTGTTATGTGTGTATGCAGGACTTGATTCGTGGTTTTCATTACATCGTATATATATACTTTTATATGCATATATTTATCTATATGGACTAACATTATCGAGTTATGCCTCGATTGAGCCTGAACTTATATCCAGGCGTTTATTTGCTTATATATATATATATATATATATATATATATATATATATATATATATATATATATATATTTTCGCAGTGCCTAGAGTATACTTTGTGGCCTTTTCTTTGCTTTATTTACATTAGTCCCACACGGAGTTTACTTCGTGGCGGTTGATCGTTTTACTACTTTATTTATATTTAGTCACTTTGGAGTTTACTTTGTATGGCGGTTGATACATTATTGCCTTATTTACATTTTGATCCCCATGGAGGTGCTTCGTGGTGGTTGATCATCTCTATATATATATATATATATATATATATATATATATATATATATATATATATATATATATATATATTTACCGCTTTTATATATTTACATTTCCGATCCCCCATGGAGGTGCTTCATGGTGGTTGATCATGTCTGTATATATATATATTTACAACTTTTATATATATAACTGCTTATTACTTTTCACATAAACTGCAGCATCATGTGAGCCTAGGAATCATGTGATCACAGATTCAGTCCACTGAATCTAGATTTGGTTCCCGTGATGGACATTTTCAGCTATAAGCAACTTGTAAATTATTCATAGTGTTTGAATTTCCTTAGATGACTTTCATGCCCATGAGGAGTTCGGCACTACTGTATATTATTTTCTTGAAGATGCTTCGTATCTCGAAAATAAAAACAAACAAGCCGAACATTTAATAATAAAATAGAAGTATGAAAAGGTCTCAATTACTATTGAGCACAGGGTTTGAAAAACCTCTTTTACAAAACCTCACTGCTATATCATGTTTAAAACTGAATTTTTATATAAATTCAAACCCTTTTATATAAAAGTCTTGACGAGGCCTCGTGACTACTTCCAAAATAATTGCACATTGATCCACACCCACACACACACATTCACATAACAGTTTCTTGAAAAGTGGCGGTCATCGTGGTAACACGGATGTCGGGGGGTGCCTAACACCTTTCCTCCGCATAATCAAGCCCCAAAATCCAAATGAATCTCGGTTTCACAGACCCGTTTAGCAGTGTCACATCATTGGGTCAATGTGCAAACCTTTTCTCGGTTGCGTTGGTGCAACTAGTTAAAAACACCAACTGGCGACTCTTACAGTCAAATCGTTGACATATACATGTCAGACCTTTTTCACTTGTTTTTTCAAATAAATCTCACATAAAATGAGAACACCAAAGTACAAGAACAGAAAAGGGACAAATAAAAATCCCGACGTCGACAGGTGGCGACTCTGCTGAGGACTCCAGTAAGAGGGCTTAAGCCTCTACTACAAGCTTTTTAAAACTATTATATGCTTGTGTGTGAATGTTGCATTTACTTTTATGATGAATGTGTACAAATGCATTTAATTAGTGCACTGCAAAATATCTATCTGTGATATTAGTGCTTCGCACATGTCATCATTTTCATAAACGGTGAGACACGTTGTATGTGAATGTATGTTGTGTGGTTCCTCCACCAAGAGGCTATCCATCGGTGTTTGATTCTTTGGACTCGTAGGGAGACTAATTCCAACGAGGCTCGGAAAGGCACCACCCAGATTCGCTCCAGTTGAAAGGCCGAATTAACTTCCCGTTAAGTAGATTGCGATGATCTGGGAACCTTCATGCCAAAAAGCCGCGAGAGTAACCCTAAGATAGGTCAGCCTCTGATAAACCAAACGCAGAGGAAAGTCTCTTCATGCTTTTCATTTTTCTATTACTCATAAAAGCATTTACTTGTAATTTTATTCCATGTTCATATTTATATAATGGAAAATATGAAGAATATTTGCACTTATATGACATGCTATCAAATGACACCCATTTTTGCAGGATAATATTCCTAAAATGGACACATTATGATAGCATGTAAACATTTACATTATCCCTAAGACTAAACTACATAAGTTTTTATAGGGAAACAATTGGGCCTGTTACCCGCTCAAAATCCAAAAAGGCCACCAACCTACAGCCAATCATGTCTTCTTCTGACCAATCTAATCCCGTTTTTCGAGAAGAATTTAACGGATTAAGTAAAAAAATTATAAATTTGGTTGTTCTGCTTAAACAATTGCATCAGTCTACTCAGGGCTCAAAGATGCCTACACATACAGAACCCTCTACACAATGAGGAACTCAAGGTTTGGATAAAATAAATCCGAAACCTCAGTTGGATACAACCAACAAAGACCCTGAAAACCCCCATCTCAAAGAAGATCCAGACACATATGATATCAGGAAGAAGGTCCTTCAAATGGAAGAAATCATCCATTCTCTCAAGGGGATTGGAGCACATAGGAGTGTTTCATATGCTGACCTTTGCATATTTCCTGGTGTTCATTATCCAGAGAAGTTCAAAACCCCTGACTTTGAAAAGTATGACGGATTAGGGGATCCTTACACACATTTGAAGGTGTTCATTGGAGAACTTGGATCTTATGCAGAAAACGAGAAGCTCAGAATGCAGATGTTCCAGAAGAGTCTGACTGGAGAAGCCCGTTCATGGTATATCAGATTAGACAACTCAAAGATCCATATCTGGGAAAAGCTAGCTCATGCCTTCCTTACTCAGTACAGCTTTCAATCTCAGATGGCTCCTGACCGGTATCAGATTACCAAAGTCAAGAAACAGTCTCATGAGTCTTTCAGAGAGTACGCTCAAAGGTGGAGGCGCCTTGCTGCTCAAGTTATTCCTTCCATGACTGAATCAGAAATAGTCATGACTTTCATAGACATACAAAAAGCTCCTTTCTATGAGAGAGTTTTAGCTGGTATTGGCAAACCATTTTCTGAAATAATCAAACACGGAGAGATGGCTAAGATGGGGTTGAAGTCAGGAAAGATTCAAGACCTAGCCGCTCTTAAAGCAGTTGTTGAGCACATCCAGTCCAGAACTTATGGAAAAAAAAACCCCAGAGGGTCCATAAAAAGAAAGAGGAGGATGTTTCCTTGATACTAAAAGGTCAAAAAGGCAGTCATAACATGCTTATCCAGAGGAGAAACTACTCCCCTTTTCAAGCACAATCTTCAAACCCTCCATTACCTAAAGGTGGAGAAGTAAAGCGCCCTCGAACGTTCACACCCTTAGGGGACTCGCTCGAGAATATTCTTGCTCTTCTGACTACTCAGAAGAAAATCACACATCTTCTTCCACCAGCCAAACCTAGTGTGCTTATCATTCCGGGGCACCTGGACATGATACTCAAAATTGTTGGGCCTTGAAACACAAGATCCAAGATTTGATAGATAATTGTGAGATCGTGGTTACCAAACCAGATCAACCTCATGTGCAAGAGAACCCTCTTCCTCAACATAAAGAAGAAGAGGTCAATATGATTAGTTGGAGCAGTGGACAGAGTTCCAATTTTAATGGTGAATCATCCCAGACCATCAAAGATGGTGTTGATAGATGGGATTACGCAAAGTTTCAATTTGTTGTGGAATGAAAGATGAAAGCTCTTTGTAAGCAAGTTAAATAATTGACAGAACTCATGATCCATCAGCATCAAGTCACACGCCAATTAGTCAGCCAGGAGCATGCCTATCTCCTTCCTTTTATTATGAATGCTCCATCGTCACCTTCAGAAAGTGAAGCACTGGAGGACAAGGTTACGAAGAGAGCAAGTGCTAAAGCCCGTCAGGATTTTGCCAATAAAAGGGAATTTACATACCTGGGCAGACCTATGGAGGAAATATTTCAGATGCTAATCAACGAAGGAAGAATCACCTCCCTTCTACCTCCAATCAATCCCCGTTCAAGATGGTTCAACTCTGATGGAGTATGTCAATATCATTCACATTCTCGCGGTCACAGCACAGAAGAATGATGGGCACTCCGCCACCTTATTCAGAATTTAATTAACAGTGGTGTCCTGTAATTAGCAGACGATGACACTGTGCTACTCGAGAGTGGGAATATATGTCCTACCAAATGGAAGGGATTAGTAGCAGTTATATCTGCTGAGGCTGATGAGACTGTCGAGCCATTCCCCATACAAGTAATTCAACTCAAAGGTGGTGATAATCCTTTAAAAGTGGCTGCACCAGAGCCAATTTCTTTACCCTTCAGACCACAGTATCCTGTTGTCAGCTTACACAAAGTCCCATGGAATTATGGAGAAGCTGAAGGATCCACGTCTCATACTACTGCTACAGTGTCGAAGGAAAATCCATTGTATCTTCCTCAGAGGGTGATGAAGCCCACCATAAAAGCAAAGGGGAAGATTCCCATGGAGAAGATTGAGAAATTCCTCCGCACTATGGGCCATACTGAAGCCAAGGTGTTTCTAAGCTTAAGAGAAGCTCCACATCAAATCTCAATATCGACTTGGTTTTTCTTCGAGGATCACAAGAAGATCTTATCAAGGTTTTGGAAGAAGCCTACTTACCAAAATCAGTGGATGTAGAAAAATTTCAACATCTCGTTGATCACATTTTTAATAACAATGTGATATCCTTCACTGATAATGACATACCGCCCGAAGGGACCGGTCATTGCAAGCCATTACACATTGCAGTTTTGTCCTCCGGGTATATGTTAGCTGGAGTTTTGATAGATGGAGGTTCATCTCTGAACATTTGTCCTTATGCCACTTTGGTGAAGATGAACGTCAATCTCAAGCAGATCCAAAGTAGCCATACGGTTATCAAAGCTTTTGATGGATCCCGATGAAATTCTGTTAGAGAGATTGAGTTGCCAATTGAAATTGGTTTGCATACATTCAATGTATCCTTTCACGTCCTCAAGATAGATTCAGGATACAACCTGCTATTGGGGAGACCATGGATCCATATGGCTGGAGCCTTCCCTTCTACACTTCATCAACAACTTAAATACATTGTCAACAATAGCCTAGTCACTGTCAACGTTGAGCCAAAATATCTTGAACAAGGAGACCTATCACTCATCAGCTTCAATTCAGAAGTTGAGCCAGCCAATTTTCATACTTTAGAAGTAAGCAACACACAATACCATCCTATTGGAGCGCCACTTCCCTGCACTCCAAGATTTTTCGCCAAGTGATGGCAACTACCCAAGAAATGATGTCATTGGGTCATCACCCGACAAGGCCGGGTAAAAATTAGCAGGTATTAAGCACCCAATTCAAATGTCCAATCAAACCGGACATACCAGACTAGGCTATTCGCCAGCCCAACCATAGGAATCCTCATAAACACAAGCAGATTCCTCAAGCTTCCGCCACACACGATTGATTTTCTCCACCGCAACTCCCGAAATGACATAATCTCCAAGTAAAGGTGCCAAACCCATGTTATGGCTATGCTATTTCCCAAACCAAAGACCATTTAAAGCAAAAGAGGTCCCGATTCTCGATCCCAAAGTGGAAGAAAGGGAATGAAAACGTAAACATGACATCGCCTCGATGATGTCAGCATATACATCATTGTCCATGATGAGCATACAAATAGATACACCCTGTAGACGATGATTGCCCAGATGTTATGGTCATCATTCGAGAAAAGGAGGACGATGATAGCCCTCCATCATCACAGAGTCCATCAGATTTTACCTCGACAATTGGAGCAAAGACTCCATGCATTGGTCGACGATGGTAAAATGGGTAAAATCCTCCGCCTCGTAGATAACTTTAATTGCTTACTTTTTTGTATAATATTAGTAGTTATTTTATCAAGACATGCTAACACTTTTGTATGATTAAATAGTTTCATATATTAAGTGAAAGCATATTTTGTTTCAGACTCAATTTAGATGTGCTCTGTATTTGTCGATGAGGTGCCTTTTCTCCACAAGGATCAGAACTTTGATGAAAAGTTGGACTCGAGACTTGATGGAAAATACAAGAGGACATTGAGATACCTCAGAGATCAAAGAATGGGTCAAGACAAACCTAAACCTAATCTTGATCAAACCATTTCTTTCAATCTCTAAACCTTAGAAAGCCCTAAGTTAATCCAGATTGGTTCGCACCTCACCCCAAACCAAATGGAATGACATGGTTAGCATTACTAACTCAATTCTAAGATGTGTTTGCATGGTCTCATGAAGACATGGTGGGTTTGTCCAATCGACATTGTCCTTCATCGCCTTCCCATTAAAGAGGGATTCAAGCCACCAAAGTGTAAGCTCAAAGCGATTAAAACCCGAGTGGAGTTTAAAGGTGAAAGAAGAAATTGTGAAACAATTTCAAGTCTAGCATTATCATGGTGTCTACATATCCCTAATGGATATCCAACATAGTTCTCATGCCTAAACCAAAACCCAGAGGAAAGGTGCGAGTTTTTGTGGATTACCTGGATTTGAACAAAGCTTGCCTTAAAGATAGCTTTTTCTCGTGCCCTTTATCCACATTCTCATTGACAATATCGCTTCAATACAACATGTACTCATTTGTGGATTGCTTCATGGGTATCATCGATTATGGTCACGAGGAGGATCGTGAGAAAACTACTTTCATCACGCCTTGGGGAACCTTTTCGCTATAGACGGTTGTCATTTGGCCTCATTAATGCCGGGAGCAACCTATCAACGAAGCTATGATGGCTCTTTTCCATGATTTAATGCACAAGGAGATAGAGATCTACGTGGATGACATCATTGTCAAGTCCTCAAGGAGGAAGACCACTTAGACCATCTCAAAAAGCTCTTCAACAGGTTCGTAAGTACAACTTGAAGTTGAATCCAACCAAATGCGCGCCTTTGGCGTTAAATCAGCAAGTTGCTAGGTTTCTAGTCACCACAAAAGGATTGAGTCGATCCCACCAAAATCCGTGCCATCAAGGAAATGCCCATTCCTCGACAGAGAAGGAAATACGGGATTTTTGGGAAGAATCAACTTCATTAGCAGTGTTTATCTCTCAACTCACAAAGAACTCGTGAGCCCATCTTCAAATTGTTAAGGAAGAACTCCTCCATGAAATGGAATGATGAGTGTTAAAAAGCCTTCCTTATAATCAAAGAGCAATTTAGTTAACGCTCCCATTTTGGTACCTCCTGTGGATGATGTGTTCCTGTTCATGTACCTGTCCATTAATGACAATGCCATATGGGTCATGCATGTCGGACAAAAAGACGATAGAGGCCAAGAACGAGCTATCTATTACCTCAAAGAAAAGATTCAAAGAAGAATGAACACAAGTACACTCGATTGAGAAGACTTGTTGTGCTTTTAGCATGGGCTTCCATGAGGTTACAACATTACCTCCATGGTCACACAACCCATCTCATATCCCCGTGGATCCTCTCAAGTACGTGTTCAAGAAGCCCACATAAATTTTTTCCGTCCAGATGGCAGCTTGATCCTACAACAATTTGACATCATCTACGTGACGCAAAAAGTCTATCAAAGGTCAAGGAATTATGGATCAAATCGCCGCCGCACCCAGTAGGGATTTCAAACCCTTGGAAACATATTTCCCCGATGAAGGGGTAATGATAATTCAAAGAACACCATCAAGACGATACATACGCCATACGTGGAAAATGTATTTTGATGGAGTTGTTAACACGTAAGGCCTAGAGTCGAGCAGTTCTAGTATCCCAGACGGGGAAAGATCCCGTCGCCATCAAATTGTAGTTTGTCAACACCAACAACACAAATTGAGTATGAAGGTCAGATCATGGGGCTAAAACTTGCCCGCTCAATGGGCATCAAGGCGGTTAACTATCTTTGGGGATTCCGAATTGGTAATCAAACAATCCAAGGGAATCTATCAAACCAAAGAACTACATTTGTCGCCTTACCATCACAACAAGTTTTACAGATGGCTTTGGAGTTCAAGAAATCTCCTTTTCACACATTCCTCGTAATAGGAATGATTTTATGGATGCACTAGCAACATTGGCCTCCTCGATTCACATACCGACAAGGAAAACATGCCAAGCATCACATTTGCCCCCGCAAAAGGCCCCAAACCTATGGGAACTATGTTGAGAAGTATCTGATGAGCTACCTCCCATCCACAACCCTTGGTATCAACATATCAAGGAGTATCTACGAGATGGATCTACACCACCGAGGTGAGCCCAACTAAAAAGAGGTGGATCCATCGAATGGCTATGAGATTTTACCTGAGCGGAGATGCACTCTACAAAAAAGATGTAGGATTAGGTCTCCTCAGATGTCTGGACAAGGACCAAGCTCAGAGGCTCATGGATGAGATCTATGGTGGAGTATGTGGCCCACACATGAGCGGGCCCCTACTTGTTAAGAAAATCCTCGTAATCAGGCATTATTGGCTTACGCTCAAAGTCGATCGTGATGATCACGCCAAGAGGTGCTATCAATGCCAAATTCATGGAAATGCTATCCACGCCTCCAAGGAACTCCATAACATGAGTTCACCCTGGCCCTTCTCAATGTGGGGAATGGACGTGATCGAGCCCATCGAGCCCAAAGCCAGTAATGGGCATCGGTTTATCTTCACCATGATCGACTACTTCACCAAGTGGGTAGAAGTAGCCTCCTTCCCCAAGGTTACCAAAGAAGTCATCATTGCTTTCATCAGAAACAATGTCATTTGTCGATATGGACAACCAGAGGTAATTGTGTCAGACAATGCTAAGAACCTCAACAACAAAATGATGGAGGAGTTATGCAGTAAATTCCATGTCAAACACCTTAACTCCGTCATCTACCATCCAAAGATGAATGGTGCTGTTGAAACGGCTAATAAAAACATCAAGAAGATCATGCAAAAAATGTCCGCCAATCACAAAGGATGGCCCGAATTCTTTGCCTCCGACTTTATTAGCCTACGTAACTTCAATGCGCATATTTCCACTCAGGGCAACCCCTACCATTAGCCTATGGATGGAAGCAAAGTTCTCTATAGAGGTGGAAATGGAATCCTCAGAGTGTTGATGGACGCCAAATTGGATGAAGACCAATGGGTACAAGACATGTATCACCAATTGTCTCTAATAGACGAAAGGCAGTAACCGCGACTATCTTCCATGGTCAATTATATCAGCAAAGGATCGCAAGATCCTACAAAACAGAAAGTCCGGCTACGGCATTTTAAACAACATGACTTGGTTTTGAAGAAGATCATCGACAACCAAGATCAATCCAAGGGAAAATTCGCTCCTAACTGGAAGGCCCATTTTGTTGTCAAGGAGGTATCGACAGAGGCGCTCAGACTACAGTGAAATGGATACGATGAATTTTCCATAGCTTATCAACTCTGAACACCGTGAAATGGTACTATGTCCGAGGTTACCATCAATCAAACATCCCGGCTTTGGATCATCGATCACCAGTCATTTCCCAGTTTTCTAACCTTTTACATACTTTTCGCCCCTCGTGGAAACATACACTCAAAACCAAAGACTGGTTTCACCTCATTTCAAACCTTTCATACAATTTTCAAGTTATCCCTGTGGATTGAACCTTTCACACCCCGCAGCTTTATCCTAAAGATGGGATTAAACTTTTCACGCTTGTAGTTTGTCCCAAGACGGATCAAACTTTTTTCACACCGCAGCTTTGTCCCAAGCATGGGATCAAACTTTTTTTTCCCCGCAAAGATAGCTTCGCACATGGGATTTAACTTTTCTTCTATCAAAAATCGCCCCGAGGGGCTTAACTACGTCGACCGATCTCCCCGATACCCGGAGTACGAGGCAACCATATTCTATATGGCCCTATCGCAATAAAAAAAAAAACAAAAACATTTTACTCTTTCTCTAAAAAAAAACAAACAAAAACACTTCTACCCTTTCTACATAAACAAAAAAACAAAAACACTTCTACATCCTTCTTCATCAATAAAGCTTCTACACCCATTTACACCTTTCACATTTCAAAGATTGAACCTCTTACACCTGTGTTCGAACTACGCAGACCGATCTCCTCTTCAATAGAGTACGTAGGGTACCATTTATGGTCTTGGCCTAACCCCTACCTACCAAAAAAAATACTTGTCATCAAGATCGGGATCAAACTTCAATCCACCACATTTCATCTGGCTTTGCATCAAAAGGATGGAACTACCTAACCTCTCCTCACAAATAGAGATTCACGACCATCTAAGTCATGTGGTTGTGCCTCAAAGAGCAACACCAATCCATAAGAGATGGAATTAACTAGGCTCCTCCTAAATAGAGTATCGGGCACCATCTGTGGTGCGGTCAATCTCGTAGAGGAAAAGCCACACTCCTCTCCACATCTACATACGTAAACCAAGTCCCAAGACACCAAAGATGGTAGGGATACACATAGATCAATGATCCATTCTCAAAGATCCCGCGACATCTCAATGTCCACACATCAAGGATGAGTTCGTAATGCATCAAGATC
Source organism: Panax ginseng (assembly GCA_020205605.1). Lineage (NCBI taxonomy): Eukaryota > Viridiplantae > Streptophyta > Magnoliopsida > Apiales > Araliaceae > Panax > Panax ginseng. The sequence continues at coordinate 98,743,638 of CM035149.1, read as the reverse complement.
ACAAGCCCTCAAGAAACAAGCAAATATCAAGCAAGTATCAAGGCACAACTAAAAGGGAAGTGAATCAAAATATATTTCCCGCCATATATAATATCGCTTGATATATACAATATGTGTCATGTACATGACAAAATGGCTAAGTTTAGTCTGGCAGAAAATACAAGTCTATCTACTGGATCTGTGTGTATGCGACTATCGATCTAACATAGCATCCCTCTCCAAAGAAGGAGGTAACGCCGCAAGCTCCCCGCCCAATGGTATCTACACGAGCCAGCAGATCCGAGGCTAATCGCATGGTGGCATGATGCTCATCAATGTATGCACTCATATCGGCAAGGATGCTACCGTAAGGATCTCACATCAAGTACTATCTGTGACGGCCACATCCCGGAAGATAGGCAAAGATCCGCGCCTATAATCAATGCATCTCTCGGTCGATCCGCCTCATCTCTCTCTAATAGAGTCAAGGCTCTCCCATCAAGAGTCACAACATCAAGGCCCTAGCCTCGATCTCTCTCAAAGGTCATCGATGTAGACTCTGCTCCAGATATCAGGTTGAATGTCAATCACAAGAGCACTCAGAAGGGGAGAATCCATCACAACCATCGGCAAACCAAAGAGTCAAATCCTCCTCGATGGGAAATATCATCTCCTCCATAGGCTCCTCATCATCTAATCAATCCCCGCAGACCGTGGATACTACCATAAATAATGTCATCTCTGTCTCCATCCATGCGAATACTCGCAGACAAACCCGGATGGTCGACGAAAAACTCAGCCTAGCTCACGCCGATCCCAACAGCATACAACCCGGATCTATCCTCTCGCCGATAAGTGGCAAGAAGAAGTTGTTACCGACTCAATGCCCCTCAAAAGGATGAAAATCTCGAACCGGGTCAAACCGACACATCACACCAAGCTGTGGTGGTAAGTAATCATGCCCTCAAACCAGCCTAGAGGGAGATAATCCATGCCCCGAGCATGAGTGATGAAGTCAGTAGGGTGAGCTGAGCCCCCACACATAATAATATATCAAACGGATCTCCGATCCCTCGCCAGAAAGTCACCAAGATGCAACATCTATACACTCCGCAGAAAAAAAGGAGTATGACATGGCTATATCATGGGTGAAACAATACCCATGCCATCTAAAAGTGCCAATCGGCCTCAAGTGTGACATAAACCACACATACAAAGATGACCGAAGCTACTCAGAACACTCCCCGCTTGATAAGTGCAAGAAAGATGTGGTCGACCTCGTAGTCTCGCTATAATCATCTCCAGATGATGGTGTGACCTCCCCGAGAGCTCTCACCGCCATGATAACTCCTATATCCAACTCATCCATGTACCGTGGCATGTAGACATACGACAAGATGCACAATAGCAAGACATCCACCGCCAAACGCCAATGATCCTCGGTGTGGTGAAATCCCCTAATGCCGGTATAACTATCCTCGAGCCAAATCTATCAAACAAAAAATGCCGGGATATAACACGGGTCGGATGTGAGCTCATCCCGCACCACCCCACGCCTCAATCCAATGAGGGTCATGAATCGCCTACTCATGTCTCCAATCGCCATATGCACGCAAGGTCCATCCAAAGGCAAGAGATCATCAAACGTGCATACCTCCGCAGTAGGAGTCAACTCTCGGGTCCCAAATCGAAAACCGCCTCTCCGATACCCAATGCTCCAAAGATGCCTCATTTAATCCTCTCGGAACTCAAACATCAACAGGGGTCATAGTATGTCGCAACAATGATCTATAACCACCCCCGTTCGATGGTGACATACTATCATCATACCACGATCGCGATACCGTGATACCACCAATAATGGTGGGGGGTATGATCAATACGGCTAACTAATCGTCAAGAAGACATCTCAGATGGGCCGTGTATCATAAGACCATCCAGGGTCAATGTCAATATCTCTCGATATATATATATATGCATAACATAATAACATGCATGATACAATAGATGGCAATATGATATAGGAATGGAAAACTGTATATACATTCCTAAGTATATCATCATCTAATACATCTCTCAGACAACTAAAATATAGGAAATGGGGCAAAACCACGCCTACAACTAACAAGAGGCCTATCAAAAGATATATAGCGAGAATGGGGCAAAGCTACCCAATGTCTAACAGAGGCCTATCAAAAGAGATAACGAGAATATACATCAAGAAGACAATGGTGTCAATGTTCACATCATCAATCCTGTCCACCGATGTAACTCCTCCCGAGTCATCGGATCTCTATCCATGTGGATGTCGTGCCTATACAATGGAGGATCTGCACCGCAAAACCATATGGGTCACCCGAGGGCCGGCGCCAGAGCCGGAAGGATCAAAAGTATTCGCCTCAAGGATCTCTCGCCCAAGTGTCGGATAAAGAAATGTGCCCATCCAACCGCCGGGTCAAACTATCAATCTGTGTCAAATGAGTCGGATCTCTGACACAAAGCTAGCCAATCCATCATCATCACGGATCCCGAACCATATCCCCATGAACCGAGGGCGCGGGTCTGGGCTCCAATGGTACGTAAGGAACCACCAATGTCGGAACATCTCCCGAGTGCAGGGGACCTCCGATAATGTAAAACCGTCAACACCCAACAATGGGATATCAATGATGGGTGATCGCAAAACAAAGCCAATAACGCCCGGCAGGAGGCAAGATCCAGATATGAATCTCTCTCCTGTGGTGCCCCGATAGCACGCTCTCCTAAGTAGAGCTCCCATCCTCCATCTCGTGAAGAGAGGAATCTTACGGGTGGAAATCACGTGCTCAACTCACGGGTACCCATCCTCAAATCCAATGCTCAAATGCTCCCCTGTAGTAGGGAACCCACGTGATGACATCCGCCGTCAACAACTCCAATCAGAGGCTTACAATGAGTGAAACCTCCGCAATAGGGACCTCCGCCAGTATGGAATGATGCCATCTCCATCCTCGTGGATAGGTATCTAAGCCTAACACACTCACAGGACGCAAACATGGGAGCCTCTCATAGGCCCAAAACTGCCAACACAAAGGCAAACATCGTCCGTCGCTCAACGCTCTTAACTCGTACATGGGAAAAGATAAGAGAAATACTCACCAACAGAAATGGGTAGAATCCTAACCAAGCCTCTGGCCAAGCCCTCGCGAAGCGCACGCGCATTCCCCGAGGAAATAGGCAAAGGTGTAGGAACCCCAATCATACTCTCCAATACGGTCCACATGTCGAGTGGCGCCGATCAAAGAGAAGGACACCAGAGAAGAGTTATTCGCTATGAAGAAGTTTCTAATGATCATCAGAACAATCGCCAAGAATGCGATCCCCGACTCTCACATCATCTGTATGGGCTCACCAAATAGCCCGCCATAGCATCTACGCCAAAGGACCTCGCAGACGCATAGTCCCCGCCTCGAGAGCCTCCGCCGAACTCCTAACAAGGATCTCGACGGCAATGGGTAATATCCGCCATGTACAAGGCAATCGGTACCCTCCAAACTCCATACCTATGATAAACCGCCAATCCATCTGCGGCATCATCATCACCTCACAATCCAAAGAATGGAGAGGATCGAAGTCCGGTGAAACCAAACGCCGATAATGCCCCGAGGTAACCCTGTGGACAACGACGGGGAAGAATGGAAAAGAACGTCCCGAATCCCTCAAACCATGTACAATCGCTCTATAGTCATCATGCAAAGCTTCGATACATAGAGTGGATGTGAACCAATTCCTCGAGGTCAGGTAAAGTCGGAACCTACATCAAATGCAGATCAACATCGTAATCCTTTACTCCTCATCAATAGGAAAGAAGGAAGATTAAGATCTAACTTTATACCTCATTTTAGGCAGTGTAAAATCAAGGGTGTCGACTCAAATCGCCCTGTAAGCTCGGGTTCGCCAATGAATGCCTCGGAAAAATCCTCCTACGGGAACAGATGCAGCAGAGAGGGGTCCTCAACCAGACAACATCCTCCTCCTCGCCCTCGACGCCCCACACATCAACTCGGATCGACGTATCACCGCCTCCACCAAACGACGAGGTCGTCTAATGTAACGGGGTCGAGGCACTTCGTAAGCCCTTCTCCGCATACACCGTAAGTGGTCCTCATGGAACTACTCTACCGATCCGGATCCATAATATCTCGACAATAAGTCTCCAAATCACCTCGTAAAAGGGTGTGGTAAATTTTTATCCGGAGCTTTTCAAAATGCATTTTATGACTACATGCATGCATGCATTATTTTAACATACATCTACAAAGAGAGTTAAAAATGCATGACTACCCAATGCCTACATTTTGAAAAATTTTTGTCGTAGTCCCCTTTGTAAATAGGACTATCCACATGCACATAGGCATGACTAGTGGCCATTCAAGAGCACACCTACCCACAAATATATACATCCTACATGCATTAATACATCATAGTAAAAATCCATATAAGTGTAGTCTAATTACCAGATTATTTTGCTTTTCTACCTTTACTCATTTGTCCTCAAATAGATAAGAAATGACAAAGAAAAGGTGCCAATTTGACTATTTTCAAAAGTCAATTTTTTTCACATCATTATGTTCAAAGATGGTTTAATACTAACATTTACTATGTTGAATATTTTTATAAAGTCATATCAGCATGCATATTCACTACTATGTGTCTAGATGCATTTCATGTGATAAGTCAGTTTCCAACGAATAAAAACTGAAAAGAATACATGCATACATTACTGTGATGATGTAGAACACTTGTAGCAGAGTAATAATTTGTAGAAAGTCGCCTCAACTCAAGCAGATCTCAAGAAGAGCTCTTGATTTCCTTCATGATTTAACTTGAAAGTGACTTATGAAAGCAACATGCAGTTTTTACATATTCACGGTTGGTCGCAGGTCCACCCATGGCCGTAGCAGTGTACCGTGGCACCCCTACATGGGTCCCACTCCTCCTCCCACCCAGTTCGAGTTGCAAAAGGAGGTCTCTCATGTCGAAAAGGCCAAATCAGAATAAAAATGCTACGCGATTCGAGCGGAATAGCTTGGAATCCTGGTTGTTACAAGTCAAATTATGGCTTCACATGTCACTCATTGGTATTCGCCTAAATACAAGGTACACTATACCAATGAGCTCAACTTTTTATAAATCATACTTAAGCAATGCCTCACACACAGTCCGATGTCGCCAAATACATGGTCAGAATCCTAAAAGAAAATGGGGTTCACAACACCGATATCATTGATAAAGTACCTCGATTGGGGTCACAACACAGATTTTCATTCATCCACGTATCTCATGGGGTTACAACGCAATTCATCCATTGATGTACATGTCAATGAAGGTCAACAACGTTATTTCACCGGTTACAATACATGCAATTCATCCATCGATACACACACACAACGAAGGTCAACACATCCATATGATAGTTATCTTGACCCTATTTGGATCTATCTATCCATTGATATACACATCAATGAAGGTCAAGCAAATTTTCGATAGTTTTCACCCAACAGGATCTATCCGTGATATACACATCATCAAGGTCAGCAACCTCGATAATACATATACTGTTGGCAAGAATCTAACAGACCGTGGTATATGCGTGACACAAAACCAGAGAAGACCATCCTCATCGAGAGAGGACCGATGATGGAATATGTTATACACATCCTCAAACAGACAAAGCTTTATCCCCACAGATCTCTTGCACACGAGAGGCACATCTTCGAGAGTAAAGTCTCAGATCAAGGATTCGTGACTTTGGTGATAACCCCAACGTCAACATCCCCGAAGACTTGGATCACACGTCCAAGACATCACCGATTGTCATCCCCCTAGCAGGATTAAACAGGAACCGATAATCATCCCATCATGTTGGAAAATAATCCAACAAAACACATGCATCATGCATTTGCATCATGTTGCTGCACATGGCATCATGTTTATCTTGTTGCATTTCAAGTGTCTAGGATTCTTTATCCTATCCATGCCTTGCATTGCATGAATATGATAAAGAGGGCATCTCAGAGACACTCAAAATTTTTTTCGCACACCTATTACTAACATTGCAGAGGGCGATTCATCTCTTCAGAGATAACCCTCGAAGACAACTCACATCCATTTGGATACCACCTAAGTTCGGGCCTCAACCCCCTAACACACACCGAGATTATCGGCCCAACCTCTGAGATAACCTCGAAGTTTCATCCTTCGAGATAACCCCAAGGAATGTCATCAGTAGTTCAAGCGATAACCCCAAAATGCTTGTTTCAAATGCATGCAATCGCCTTCAAACCTCTAACTCCCACCGAGGCACTCATTCCAAAGACCCGAGATAACACGGGAAGACAGCACACTTAAAGATGACCCCGAGGAATTCAAACACTTGCAAGCATTCCAATCTCAAGAGATAACCCGAAAGCAACGCTCCGCTTTATCAACCCAAACCGGAGATAACCCCTGGAGAGGGAAAAATCATCATCTTGCCACCTCAACCCCACATCGCACCATCTCAACATCTCATACATACATTTCTACACAACAATGTCCCACAAGAGCCAAGGAGTTCCAACTCGAGTGACTATTACACAGGCAAAGACACCGGATAGAATTTGAAGCTTGAAGACCATGGGCATGGTCCCCCTCTTCCGACTTCATACAACCTCTAATCCCATGTCATTGCGTAAATCTCTCAACAAAAGCGGTCTGAGAAAGGTCTTGTAAACCTCAATCGGATGCTCTGATTGAAGTTCGCAAGTTCGAGCGGACATCACAAGTGCACGAGTGCACGATTTTGAGACGATGGGACTCGCAGAGCTCGGGCACCCTCGGCAAACAAGCAGTGCATCTCATGGGCCAGCATGTAGTACATTCTATGGCCACCCATCTCTATAAATATAGAGCTTGGGGTGGCCATTTTAAAAGAGGAAAAGGCGAGGAAGCCTCATCAAATTTGCTCAGTACACACACCCCATATTGAGTGCTTTCTCATTTTAAACACTTGTTAGCTCACATATAGCTATATATTTTTACCGATGGAGCCGAGTGTTCATCCATTTATAGTCATAGAAGTCTTCTTTGGCAGCCCATCGTAAGCCTTCTTACACATTATAAAGCTTTTTCTTCATCTTTGCACACACTATTCTTCACATCGAGAGTCGTGGTAGTGTGTATGCCTGACTTTCTATCCATGGTTTTCATTTTTCTCATATATATATATACTTATATATGTATATTTATATATATGGACTAACATTATCGAAGTTATGCCTCGATTGAGCCTAGACTTATGTCCGAGCGTTTATTTGCTTTTTATTTATATATATATATATATATATATATATATATATATATATATATATATATATATATACTATACTATATATATATAATATATATATATATGATATAATCCGAATGAGCTTCGATGAGATTTTATATATATATATATATATATATATATATATATATATATATATATATATAGATTGAGAAATATATATATTTATATATATATATATATATATATATATATATATATATATTTCTATATTTACAGCCGTCTTCCTACTCGGAGTTTACTGTCGTGATCCTTTTACCGCTTTATTTACATTTTGTCCCACTCGGAGTTTACTGTTTGTTTATCGATTTTTGATCGCTTTTATTTTATTTTTATTTACATTTGATCCCCGCCGGAGTTTACTTCGTATATATATTGATCATATATATATATATATATATTTACCGCTTTTATATATTTACATTTTCGATCCCCCATGGAGGTGCTTCGTGGTGGTGGTTGATCATATATATATATATATATATATTACGCTTATATATATATAATCTTATCGCTTTTTATATAAACTGTGGCATCATGTGAGCCTAGGAATCATGTGATCACAGATTCATTCCCATCGAATCTAGATTCGGTTCTCGTGATGGACATTTTCAAATTGTAAGCAATTTTGTAAATTATTCACATGATGTTTGAATTTCCTTAGATGGCTTTCATGCCCATGAGGAGTTCTAAGATCGCTATATATTATTTTCTCAAGATGCTTCAGATCTCAAAATAAAAGCAAACAAGTTTAACATTTAATAATAAAATGGAAGTATGAAAAGGTCTCAATTACTATTGAGCATGTGGTTTGAAAAACCTCTTTTACAAAACTTCATTGCTATATCATGTTTAAAACTCGAATTTTTATATAAATTCAAACCCTTTGTATATAGGTGCGTAACGAGGCCTCGCACTACTTCCAAATTAATTGCACATTGATCCCACACACACACACACACACATTCATATAACAGTTTTTGAAAAGTGGCTGGTCATCGTGGTAACACGGATGTCTGGGTGCCTAACACCTTCCCTCCGCATAATCAAGCCCCGAACCTAAATGAATCTCTGGTTTTCACAGATCCATTTAGCGTGTGTCACATCATCGGGTCAATGTGCAAACCTTTTTCTCATATTGTTAAACCATTAAAAACACCAACTCTGACTAATTTATAGCCAAATCATCGACATATACATGTCGGACCTTTTTCACTTGTTTTTTCAAACAAATCTCACATAACATGAGAACACCAAAGAACAAGAATGTAAAAGGGACAAATAAAAGGACAAATAAAAATCCCGACGTCCAAGAATGATCGGTATACTTCTATCTTCTTCATAGTCCAATATGATGAAATCAGTCGGGAAGATGAATTTATCCACTTTAACCAATACATCTTCCACAATACCCCGTGGATAGGTAATAGACCTGTCAGCTAGCTGTAATGAAATATTTGTCGGCCTTGGAGCCCGCAATCCCAACTGATTGAACACTGACAATGGCATCAAATTTATACTTGCCCCTAGATCACATAACCATTTGTTGAAACAAATCTTCCCAATTGAACAAGGTATCGTGAAGCTGCCCGGGTCTTTCAACTTCGAAGGTAATTTGCGTTGAAGCACTGCACTACATTCTTCGGTCAAGGCTACTATCTCAAAGTCTTCTAGCCTTTTCTTCCTTGACAAGATACCCTTCATAAACTTTGCATAACTAGGATGTTCCAATGCCTCAGCGAAAGGTATATTAATCTGTAACTTCTTGAACACCTCCAAAAATTTGTTGAACTACTTATCTTCTCTTTGCTTCTATAGTCTTTGTGGGTATGGAACAGGGGGATGAACAACTGGTATCTTAGTCACTGGTTTCTCAGTCGAATCTTTACTATTCTTTTCTACTTCCCCTTGCTCAGAACCTTCTTTACACAAAACCTCATCAGACCCATTTTCTTCACTATGCGGCCGCGCGGTTTCCTCTTGTAAAAGTGGCGTGGGCACGCCATGCTTCAAACCTGCAGTCTACTTCCCTGATCGAAGTGTAATTGCCTGACATTGTTCTTTACCCTCCCTTCTTGGATTAGCCTCTGTTGTACTTGGCAATGTTCCCCGTGGTATGTTGTTGAGCATGCTAGCCATTTGACCCATTTGAGTCTCCAAATTCTTTATAGCCACTGCTTGGCTTTTAATCATTACCTCGGTATTTTCCATATACTTCATCATCATCTCCTCCATTTCTGACTTCTTCTCTTGCTGAGGTGCAGGTGGTGGATGATGTTGTTGTTGCTATTGAAATCCAGGAGGGTAAGGTGGTTTTGGTGCAAACTGTTGATAAGATGGTTGCGACTGAAACTGGTGTTGTGGTTAAAATTGTTAACTTTTGTTGATTTTGATTGTTTGACCAACTGAAATTTGGATGGTTGCGGTTGTTGGAGTTGTAGGAATTCTGGAACTGATTCTGATTCTTTTAATAGTTGCTCACATACTGTACAGATTCTGAACTAATAGCACATTGATCAGTTAAATGTGATCCTGCACATATCTCACATACAAAAGCAACTATCTTCGCCTTACTCTCCGCCAAAGAATCAATCTTCTTTGCCATAGATTCCATCTGAGCCGACAACTGTGTGATAGCATCCACTTCTAACAATCCTACAACTTTGGGCTGTGGCATTATGGTTGTAGGATTCTGAAAATAATTCACTGCCATAGTCTCTATAAGATTGTAAGCCTCTTTATAGCTCTTAGCCCATAAAGCTCCTCCTGCAGCTGCATCTATAATTGGCCTTAACTGTCATCCCAATCCATTATAAAAAGTATTGATCACCATCCAATCCGGCATTCCATGATGGGGACATTTCCTTAGCATCTCCTTGTAGCGTTCCCATGCTTCATATAATGACTCACCCTGCTGTTGTTCAGACTAAGAGATCGTTGTCCTCATTTTAGCAGTCTTAGCCATTGGGAAAATTTTGGCTAAGAACTTTTGTGCTAAGTCCTCCCATGTTGTAATCAATCTTGACGGCAAAGAATGGAGCCAACTTCTAACCTTGTCCCGTAATGAAAATGGAAATAGTCTAAGCCTGGTTGCAACTTCTGACACCTCGTTGTACTTGAAAGTGCCACGTATCTCTATAAAACTCAATAGATGCTCGTTCGGGTCATATGTAGCAGCACCCCAAAACTGTACCGAATTCTACACCATTTGAATAGTGCCTGACTTTATCTCAAAAGTGTTGGCTGCTATAGCTGGCCTCACAATGCTTGACTGTAACCCATTTGTGTTCGGTATTGAGTAATCTCTCAAGGCCCGATGTTCCTCTCTTTGCTCTTCTATTGTCATGCTGGATGTTGTGGTATCAAAATCTACTTGTATATTCCTGCATGCTCTCGATCTCCAACCTCTGTCGTTGATATTATCATGTGCAGGTGTCAACTCGAAATTGGATGATCGCGTGTGCATAAAATGTATATAAGTACCTGAAATACAAACAAAAATAAAATAGAAATAAGATAAGATTAGAATTGTCTAAGTCATGCAAATTTAGCTTTAGCTGATGACGAAAATATTAAAAAACGCCTTTCCTCGGCAACGGCGCCAAAAACTTGTTGCCTCCTTTTTAGTTTAACAAAAAGGACTCTAACTCATGCAAGTATACATGGGTCAACAAGTAGTAAAGAGTAAGAAAAGTATCAATCCACGGAGAAAGGTGTTAAATCTAATTTATCATGCAACAACTTCATCACTATTTTTATATGCTTAAACGATCAACTCATAATTAAATTTAATTCTAAATTAATTCATGAAATAAAAATTATAATTACTAAAGTGATGTAATCAAATTGGAGAAGAATGGGATTCTAATTTCATTTAATGTTTCATCTAAACTGCAACTCTCATGTAATATATAATTATTTATCATGGAAAACTAGTCAAGAGAACAAAAGTGGAACATAACCATTTTTCAATGAACTATGACCAATTCACATAACCTCCACATTTGATAGAAATCATGTAAGCATCACAATTACCAAAATCACTATATTTCTATGTGAGTTTAAAGTAAATATGATTTAAATGCAAGCTCTTTTAATGACTACACATGGTGAAATGGTATATGCCTATCCGGTTCACAAATCACAAAGCCTAATATCCATAAGTTGTATGAACATATGTCATTATGATCTAATCTATAGTTCTATTTCATTTTTCAAATCCATACAAGCACACAGTGTGAATGGTGATCAAACATTCATTTATTAAGCACAACCATAATGGGCAATCCAATGATAAATATACAACAATACAATCAGATATACATATTTAAACTACGCATCAAAATCCATTAGAATCCCATAATGGAATTTAGTTCATTTCTGAACCAAAAGCCATTATGGGATTGAAGCAGAACATGGAATTAAGAAATGAAATCAAAAGATGTAAAAGAAATGATAGAGCAAATCTATTAATCTCTATTGCAGAGTATGTTCCAAGCTTGTTCCAAATCACCAAAATCTCTAGAATTGCAAACTAATAATTATTCGATAATCTAGATAAAGAGAGGAGTTAAAAATGTATCATGTGATGATCAAACCCTCTCTAGCATCACTAAAACCTAAAAACATTAATGATAATATTAAAAATAAGGTCTGGTGCCAACCATATCGTCTCAGTTGAGCAAAACACGCTCAAATTCAAATTACAAAAAGTCGGCAAAAATTAATTGAAGAAGACTCGCGCGGTCGCGCAATGGTGTAAAGGGAATCGGGCACAGCTTGCTATAAGCATGTCTGTCGATTGTATGGCACGGGCACACCATATTTAGTCTTTGAGGCAGCGCGGCCACGCTGCTGCTGCACTGTGTCTTCTGTTGTCTTTTTGTTTGTTGTTGATGCTTTTTGCTGCTACTAGCTTGCTTCTTCATTTCCTCAATTCTGTACCTCACTGTTTCATTGATCTCCTTCTCATTTGCTCACGTCCACCTTGCCATTCTTTTGCTATCTTCACGCCATCCATGCCAATCCATGCTATTCCATGCCTTATGTTGCTAAAAGGGGTTCCAACTACATTTACTGTAAAACAAACATAAAATGAAAATAAAACATAATAAAACTACTTAAGTTGAGCATAATTCTCGTGAGTTAGTAACCAATAAGTAGGTATAAAACTTACTTATCAAGTAACCAAGACTGAGGGATCTAGTGGCAGCGAAAGTGCGCCCAAGAGGAAGGGTTTTAACTCTGGCAATACCATAGCGAAACTGGGGGATCTAAGCGTAGGATCGAAGCACGTAAGACATGCGGGAAGGCTCATCTAGGAGTCTATCTTAAGGAGAAATCAGTGTGTTATAATTGTGGGCAGGAGGTTATATTTCACCCAGTTGTTCTCACCCTAAGAAAAATCAAGGGTGTTTCATGTGTGGGTCGATGGACCACATGGTGAAGAATTTCCCAAAGAAGGGGTCGGAGGGTAACTAGGGTACTAGTAGTGGTAAGCTAGCCATTACTGGACCAACACCACTGGGTAGGTACTACTACTGCTTTTTTAATATGACCAGTCAAGATGCGGTTGTTGCGGTGGATGTAGTGGGTGTATTATCCCTACCAATGAAATAAATGTTTATGTGATGTTTGATTCGGGTGCTACTTGTTCTTTTATAGCATGTGAATTTGCTAAACGATTAGGATTACTCCCGGAAAGATTAGAAATTACTTTTAAACATTAAGGTAGCGAATGAAGAGATAATTTCCATTGAACACATTCATAGGAATTGTTGCGTAAATATTAGAGGTAACAAATTTTTGGTATATCTTATACCGATAAGGTTGGGAGAATTTGATATAATTCTCGAGATAGATTGGTTATTTAACCATGGAGCGATAATAGATTGTCAAAAGAAAAGTGTAAACCTTCAGATTTATAAGAAACCCAAGGTAGTGTTCTACGATAGTAAATCACTGGGACGCTCTTGTTGTCTAACCATGACACAAGCTAGGACGTTATTGAAGAAGGGGTGTGTAGGATATCTGTGTCATGTTGTTGATACCTAGAGAGTGGGAACATCATTGGAGCAAATACCTATAGTGCAAGAATTTGTGGATGTATTTCCAAATGAGTTACCAGGTCTTCCACTGGATAGGGAGGTAGAATTTGTGATCGATGTAGTACCAGGAACGACACCAGTTTTAGGGCAGCATATCTTATGGCGCCTGTAGAAATGAAGGATCTAATGATTCAACTACATGAATTATTAGACATAAAGTAAATTCAACCGAGTGTCTCTCCGTGGGGAGCACTCATATTGTTTGTAAAGAAGAAGGACTGATCGTTACAACTTTGTATTGACTATCGGGAGTTGAACAAGTTGACGATCAAGAATAAATACCCATTGCCCAGGATTGATGATTTATTTGATCAGTTGAAAGGGGAAAAGTTTTTTTCTAAGATAGATTTGTGTACTAGGTATCATAAGCTAAAAGTGAGAAAGGACGATATACCTAAGACGACATTCAAGACTCGTTATGGTCATTACGAGTTTCTGGTTATGTCGTTTGGGTTGACAAATGCGCCAGCCACATTTATGGATATGATGAACAGGATATTCAAGAAATACTTTGATAAGTTCGTCATAATGTTTATTGATGATATTCTAGTCTATTCTAAGATGCCAGAAGATCACGCTGAACATTTAAGAATAGTGTTGGAAACACTACAGAAGGAAAAGTTGTATGCGAAATTCACTAAGTGTGAATTTTGGCTTGAAAGAGTGCAGTTTTTAGGCACATTATCGATAAAGATGGGATTTCGAGGGATCCAGCGAAGGTGAAAGCAGTTATTAATTGGGAACAGCCAAAAACACCAACCAAGGTACGGAGTTTCCTAGGTTTAGCGGGATACTATCGAAGGTTCATCCAGGACTTTTCTAAGATAGATACTCCATTGGCAAATTTGAAGAGGAATTTCGTGAAGTATGCGTGGACGGAGAAGTGTGAGAATAGTTTTCAGGAACTGCAGAAGAGGTTAAGTGAAGCACATATATTATCTTTACCAGATGATACGGGGAATTTGTAGTTTATAGCGATGTTTCGCATAGAGGACTAGGTTGTGCGCTCATGCAGTATGGCAAGGTCATTGCGTATGCATCAAGACAGTTAAAGGATTATGAGAAAGGTTATCATACTCATGACCTAGAACTGGCAGAGGTAGTTTTTGCCTTAAAAATTTGGAGGCACTATTTGTACGGGGAGAAGTGTGAGATATATACGGACCATAAAAGTCTGAAATATATATTCACACAGAAAGAGTTGAATATGAGATAGAGAAGGTGGTTAGAGTTGATAAAAGATTAAGATTATGATATCTTATATCATCCAGGGAAGGTGAATGTTGTGGTCGATGCCTTAAGTAGAAAGGGTCAGGAGAAGCTATCAATGTTAACGGCTCAGAATGAGTTAGTGACAGAGATGGCACAAATGGAGTTTGAGGTTAAGTTGTCGAGCGAATCTGGGGAGAAGTTATTTACGATGGAGACTAGACCAACAATTGTGGAACGAGTTAAGAAAGTACAACTCAAAGACGAGGAGTGCGAGCTAGTAAAGAAGAGAATTGAAGATGGAGAGGAGACTACAAGGAGGAATTATTACGTTTTGAAGGAAGAATTTGGGTTCCGTTTAATGCCGAATTAAAAGAAGAGATAATGAAAGAGGCACATAGTTCAAGGTACTCGATACATCCGGGTAGCACCAAGATGTATCAAGACCTTCGACAGAACTTTTGGTAGCCAAACATGAAGAGGGAAATAGCATAATATGTTAGTAGGTGCTTAACTTGTCAAAAAGTTTAAGGCCGAACACCAACGACCGAGTGGATTATTACAATCACTAGAGATTCTAGAGTGGAAATGGGAGCATATCACGGTGGACTTTGTGGTGAGACTTCCAACGACGCAGAAGGGATACGACGCTGTTTGGGTAATAGTGGATCGTTTGACGAAATTGGCTCACTTTTTGTCGATAAGAGTTAGGTATAACCTAGAACAATTATCTAAACTTTATGTCAAAGAAATTATTTCAAGACATGGAGTACCGGTTTCGATTGTGTCAGATTGTAATCCACGATTCACATCAAATTTCTGAAGGAGTTTGCAAGAGCAGATAGAAACACAGTTGAGGTTGAGTATAGCATACCATCCTCAGACCGACGATCAAAGTGAACGGACAATTCTGACACTATAAGATATGTTAAGATCTTGCATTATGGATTTCAAGGGAAGTTGGGACGAACATCTACCTTTAGTAGAGTTCGCTTACAACAATAGTTTTCACGCTTGTATAGGCATGCCGCCTTATGAAGCATTATATGGAAGGAAGTGCAAAACACCACTGTGCTATAATGAAGTAGGTGAACGTCGAATGTTGGGACCTGAAATGGTACAATAAACGGCAGATGTGGTGAAGTTAATACGGACATGACTGGTAGCAGCTCAAGACAGACAAAAGAAGTATGTAGATTCTCAACATGAGAATATGGAGTTTGAAGTCGGTTCATATGTCTTTCTAAAGATGTCACCTTGGAAAGGGAAGATACGCTTTAGGAAGAAATGACAGTTGAGTCCGAGGTTTATAGGACCTTTTGAGATTTTAAAAAGAGTAGAGGAGGTAGCTTATGAAATAGCTTTTACCTCCAAAGTTGGAGCATATACATAATGTGTTTCACATGTCAGTATTGTGTCCTTAAAAACTAGACTATAAGCACATAATAGAGTATGAACCTATTCAGGTAGAAAAAGACTTAACGTATGAAGAACTTTCAATTCAGATTATTGATAGGAAGGAATAAGTCTTAAAGAATAAGATAATACCTTCGGTGAAGGTAATATGGAGGAACCACGATGCCAAAGAAGCAACGTGGGAACTCAAGAGTAAAATGAAGAAAAACTTTCCCCATTTGTTTAGTTAATTGTATCGAGATTCTGGGGATAGAATCCTTATAAGAGGGGAAGAATGTAACGCCCGAGAAAATCGGATTATTATGTGAATTAAATTTTATTTGGTTATTTGAATTAAATGAATTTAATTGTTTATTAGAGTGAGTAAGTTGTTTAAAGGTCGTTCTATGACCAAGAATGTGCGAATGTGGTTAGGATTCTGGATGTGAGCTAGAATTAAATGATTTGAATTTCCAAGACGAAAATAAAAGTTTTACGAGAAATTTCCAAAAAATCACTATTCATCCGTTTCTGCTCGGGAATTAATTTTGAATTTCTGAGAGACACGTAATGATAGAATTCTAAGACGAGATGGAATATCTAATAATATTTCAGTTATGGCAAACGAAGTTTTTTCTTGCGGACTTAAATCCCTAAGGGTTAGGAAAAGTGAAATCTAAGAACAAAATAATTAAGTGTAATACAAATTGTTATTATACGGGAAGAATACGAGTATAATACTAGGTATTGTACAAGTATAGTACGACATATAATACGAATATCATACGAAGTATATACGAAAAGAATACGAGAATAATATGATATAAGAATACGAAGAAGTCTTAATGGACTTTAGCTATTGGACCTAAACTTTGTCAAGCCCAATTGAACAATGAATGAGGCCCAAGGATGAATTATATCAAGGCCCAATGATAAGTTAAATAAAGCCCAAAGTTAGGCCCGATATGAATTAATTCTAAACCCAAACCAATAACCGAACTCGTGGGTCGAACTAATAGGTCAACAGATGGGTAAAAGGGTTGGGGCAACCCATGAGGGCCCCACAACCCCATAGATTCGGCCACTTGGTAGCCAAGTAAGTTGGTTGGCTTCCTTTAGAAGCTTTGAAGAGGAGGTGTGAATAGTAAGGAGGTGCCACAATGATCAAAATACCCTCACTTTGATTTTCTATAAATAAGAAGCTTAAGTGTTCATTAGTTTTTTTACCAACTTTGAGCACCTATATTGAGAGAGAGATAAGATTATTAATAAGTAATCCAAGAAGAAAAGAAACTAACTATTCAAGCTTAAGTCAAGAACACGAAGAACGCTAAAAAACTGTAAAGACCGAGAATGGTTGAACTTAAAAGTAGAAGACGCTTGAAGGCAAGTTTTCCTAACGCTTGTCTGACCTTCGTGTTCGTCAAGTTTCTGTGATTCATGTTATATCATGCATGAATTGTTTTATGAAAGAATTGATGCCAATTTTAACTCAGCTAGACGAACATTAAGAGTTTGATTGATTTATTTACAAGTCTTTCAATATAGTATTGATAACGCTATCATATGCCAATTGTTTGGTACGAATTCAAAGGTAAGCCTAAGTATGAATAAACAAAGGTATTTTACGTCGTTTATTCGACGGGCACGCGAGTATGCCAAAACTTAAACGTAAATACGTTTAATGGATGAGTGTTGATCAACATAGAATACTATAGGCTGATCACCTAGAAGTACTCATAAGATATATCAGACTTATGGTCTTAGTGTCGGGTTGTCCTTTTCATGAATGAAAACCAAAAAGAATGTTCATGGTCTTTTGACCTGCTCAGAAGTTACTGTATGTACTCTAGAATTGTTTTAAGAGAATGAAAGGTGTTATTTCGATTGTTCATAGTACTTCACAACTATTTGTTTAGTTAGTGAAGATAAATCATATGATTCTTGATGTGGTGGTTATATTATATATTGTTAGACTTGATGAGTTAGTTATGCTCACTTTTTGCTTGAATTATACGATTTCAGCTAAGAACGAATGGACCGAGGGTTCCGTTAAGGATAAGAGCAAAGCCAAGATGGATAAGTAGATTATCCTGTAATAGACTAGTATATTTGTATGAACTTATACTATGACAATGAAGAACGTAATGGTTAACAGAACTTGGAATGATTTATTATTATTATTGTAATAAGAATTTAATAAGTATATTCATCTTGATGTTGTTTTCATTAGAATGAATGTATAGTTAGTATTACCGTGTAGCACCATATATGTGGGTTGAAAGTACCTGGATTTGGGAGCGTCACAATTGCAAGGACTGAAAATCAAAAAGAGAGTCTAGGAACAAATTCACAATTTGTTCTACTCCTTTCTTTAGTTTTTAATCTTTATAATTATCTGGGATGTTTGAATTTCTATTTTGGATGATGTTTTCCTTTGCCGTTATGAACTAAATTTTTATTAAGATTGCAACGAAACTTGGAATGTAGTTTAAATTGACGCTTCCTGTTTAATGCAAGTTAACTATTATTGAATCATTTATTATATCTTGTGATTGTTGTTTAATTGTTTAGCCAGTAATTATTATGATAATCTATATAAAATTGGGAAATGGAGTATAAATTGAGATCTGGATATAATAACATTTGTTCATATAATCTGAATAGGGTTAATATGATTAACATGTAGGATAGTAATATACTTATGTCTTTTGTATCCATTGAAAGAATTTGTGCTTAAAACCCTAATTAATTTGATTCATATAGAAATATAGTGAGTTAATTGATTATGGCGTTCCTTGAAATTTTGTGTCTTATTTAGAAGGATTTGTTCACACATCTTTCAGAAGAAGTGAGTGAATACTATAAAGTAAGCTTGGATAACGATTCGTATTAATTAATTGAATTAAATGGGAAGTAAATTGATTTAAATAAAATATCAAGAGAAGTTGTAATCTTAGCTTAATAAAAATGCATTTACTCTTGTGAACTTTGATCTCAGTTATTAGTTTTGTTAATTTTAATTTTCATATCACAAACAATATTTCTTAGTTTAAAGTGGGATTAATTGAATTGAAATTAGTAATTGATAAATATTAATTTATTTTCTCGTGGGAACAATATTCTTGCTTGCTAAATATTACAAACGAACGTGTATACTTGCGTGTTAAGTGCTAGTAATAAAATAGGCAACATATCATTCCCCTATATTATATATAGGGTAATTTTGTCCCAAAAAATAAGTAAGAAATTTTATGAACTTAAAGATGTATCATTCTCTATCTCATCTGCATTTCATGTATTCTTTATTCAATTATAAAATTATTTTTATTTAATTATAAAATTAATTGGGGATAAACAAATAAAAATTAAGTGACAGTAATACATAAAATGGTTACAACAGAGATAAAGAATAGGACAACAGAATATGACACAAATTTTATATACATAACTAGAAGAGTGAAACATTGTCTTAATTTATTTATTTAATGTGTGTGCATATATAATGTATATTAATATTTATTCAATATCTTGTTCATTTCAAGCAAGTAAACAGCATTAACGAGCTATCATGAGTCACTAAGAGTTGAATTGGCTCAGGAAGTCACCATAGCTATTAAATGTTATTATTTTCACTACAAAATAAAAATATAATGTGATATATTAACAATATTTTTATTAATAACATGTATAATATGTACTTAAAAATATATTTGTATTCATATGAGAGCCCAATGTTCTATAAATTAATGGTTTAATTACATATATTAGTATATTTTTAAAAATAATTACAATAATGATACATCTAAAAAATAATTACAAAAATATTACACTTCATCATTTTTATTTACAATATTAATACAATTAAAAGTTCTTAATTTAAGGGATTAATATTAATGGGCTGACATGGCAAATTAGTGTCTATCTTATAATTAGGTTGGTTTTTTTTTTGAAACGCTTAATAACCGCCCATCTATTTTTTTATCCAGATTTGAGATGCTCTGTTCCACTCGATTGGGTCGAATACGTGACTTTCTCTCTCCAACTCTCTCACAGCTGAAAGGATTCTGGTTTTTCTCTCTAAGGTCTGCTTCTAATTTCTGTTAATTCTCATTTTACTAATTAATTGTCAATATGATCATATATATACGCTATGTTTCTAACAGAATGGAGTATTGATTGTTTGGGTTTGTGTTGTTTTTATGTTTTGTATAGAATGGTTGATACAAGGAAGAAAAATGGAAAGAGGAAAAGAATCACAGAGGGTGATTCTATTAAGGACTTGAAGAAATTTGTTTGGGTTTGTGCAGTTGGATTCTGATTTTGATGTCCCTATAGTTAAGACAGAAACTCAAGTTCATAGCCAGAAGATATTTCCAACCCAAAAAATTTTAAAGGTGTGCTAATTTAAATTTTGTTATTGTTACTATCATATAACTGTTTGGTTACTTCTGCATTATGTTTTGGTTACTGTTAGCTTGTGATTCGGATACCATTTTTGTTACCTTGATTTGGTATTTTGGTTATTTTTTTATGTTGTTATGGTTACCATGTATTTGTTTAGTATACATGGTTGACTAAACTGGTTTTGGTGTACAAGTTATTTATGTATTGGTTACTATTAAAACATATTTTGGTTACTATCATATAAATATTTGGTTATTTCTTTAGTATGTTTTTGGTTACTGTTAGTTTCTAATTTGGATTCCATTTTTGTTTCCTTGAGCATGGATTTTGGTTACTGTTTTTTATTGTTCTGGTTACCACGTATTTGCTTAGTATATATGGGTTGACTAAACTGTGTTTGGTCTATATGTTGTTTATGTATTGGTTACCATTAATATATGTTTTGGTTACTAACATATAACCGTTTGGTTACTTCATTAGTATATTTTTTGTTACTGTTGGCTTATGATTTGGATATCATTCTTTTTCCCTCAATTGGGATTTTGGTTACTTTTATATGTAGTTTTGGTTCCAATGTATGTGCTTAGTATACATTGGTTGACTAAACTGGTTTATAATCTAAGAGAATTAGTCACAATCTTCATATAACTGTTATATTATGTTTTGGTTAGTATGCTCTTATTTGTTGGTCACTACGTAACTGTTTATGTTATAAATATTGTTTATATCTGGTTACTAATGACTGTGTAAATCTGATTTTGTTTATTTGCAGTTATGGGATCTTTACTATGAGGAATGCAACAGAAAATTCATTAGAAAAGTTATATATTTGTGTGACATGGAAGTCCCCAGCATTATTACCAAGAAATTGAACCCAAGTCAGTTGGAGAAGTTTAAGGCATCATTAGTTTGTGGATGTATTATTTTTGTAAATAATAAACCCAAGTCATAATAAACAATGTATTTGCTTAGTATATATTGATGTATTATTTTTGTATATTCCTTCAAATATCTTCTACAAGGGTTATGCTCTTCTAGAAAATTCATTGGAAAAGTTATGGTTAAATGTACATGTGAGAGTATACATAGCTTGCCTAAACTTGGTTGGATATATGTGTTGTTTACATTTTGGTTACCATTAAAACATGTTTCAGTTACTTTCATATAACTATTTGGTTACTTCTTTATTATGTTTTTGTTATCAAGTACCTTATGGTCCAGCTCTTATTATTGTGCCCTCAATGTGGGATTTTGGATACTTTTATTTTTATTACGGTTAATATGTAATTGTTTAGTATACATGGATTGCCTAAACCTGGGTTTCATTACATGATGTTTACGTTTTGGTTACCATTAAAACATGTTCTCGTTCTTATCATATAATTATGTGGTTCTTCTTTTTTTATGTTACATTATAGTTCCTGTTATTAGTAACCAGATAGTTACAAGCTTGTATCAGGACAAATTTCAATTGTTAAATGTATATGTGTGAGTGTCCTATTTATCTACAAGTTTGTTAGTAACCAGATAATTATCATAGATAGTTACAAGCTTGTTAGTAACCAGATAATTATAAGCTTGTATCAAGACTGTTATAAAGTGTTAAATGTATATGTTTTATTTATACCTTGTCATCATGATAGAATAAGAAACTCCAATTAAGAGTTCTCATTTATATATATGATGGTCACTTATAGATCTCATATTAAAATAAAAATAGTTTAAGAGGTGCAGTTGGTAACCAAACCTGCATATAAGGGTAACCATTTAGTTTTTGTTAGTAACCAAATAATTAAAAACTTATATCAGAACAATTATCAAGTGCTTAATGTACATGTGAGGGTTTCCATTTATCTAGCTGATGGATACTTTTAAATTACGTTGTTATAAAAGTTATTTAGAAATGGTCCATGCCAGTTGGTAACTAAATATGAATATAGAGGTAACCATTTTATTTTAGATGGGTAACCAAATTTACATAAAAATGTTTCAGAACAGTTACCAATTGTTCAATGTATATATTTACTTTATATTGATAACTCATGATGGAATCAAAAATCAAAATATTAATCAACATCAATTTTGGTTACTGTACACCATCAAAAATGTTACCAACCATGTGGTTAATGGTTACTAACAGTAAACAATTATATATTCCTGTAAACAATTAAATTTGTAGTATTGGTTACTGTCAGTCTCCATTGTCTGACAACTGAATAAACATTGTAAAGTAACCAAATCAATATTAGACAGTAACCAAACTACATAATCTTAGTAACCAGAAAATAAATCAAATTTTTACATGCAATTTTGAAGGCCTAAATGATGGAATTTGACCAAAAAACCATGCAGTTCACCAGCAAAGCGCCAAAATCCAAAAACGCCAAAATCCGACACTCCAACCATGAAATTAGGCTTCGAAAACGCCAAAATCTGACACTCCAAACTTGACAAAAATTATCAAATTCTCACTGGATCAAATTTTTACATAAACTGACATGCCTGCTCTTCAACCGCATCAGTTTGTTACCAACTAAAGACTAACAGTTGTATGAAGTTAACCAATGTAGTCAATAAGTAATCATCAATATAAAACAAACCATTATAAAACACACTAATATTATACATTAATCATAACAACATTATACAATAACCAAATTTAGATTAGACAGTAACCAACATATATCTATTTAGTAACCAGAACATAAACACATTTTTCATTGTATTTTACAGTAAAAAACAACCAGTATAATGTGTTTGTTACCAACTAAAGACTAAAAGTTATATGAAGGTAACCAATGTAGCTAATAAGTAATCAAGAATATAAAAAACATCAGTACAAGTGTACATTAATATTATTCAACAACCAAATAAACATTATACAGTAACCAATTAAATAGTATACATCAACTAATATATATAATTAGATTAACAGTTGTACAAAGGCAACCAATGTAGTCAATAAGTAACCACCAATATAAAAGAAATAATTATAAAACACAATAACATTATACAGTAACCAAATAAACACCTTACAGTATCTAAATATATATTATACAGTAACCAAGATATATGTAATTAGTAGCTAAGATTATAAAAAATATTTTTACATTCATTTTACAAACAAAACAATCAGTAATGACTTTGTTACAAATTAAAAACTAATGAGATATAATGAAGGTAACCAATGTAGTTAATCAAGAACCATCAATATAAAAAAATCAAGATAAAAACAAAGCAATATTATGCAAGAACTATGGTAATATTACACAAGAACCAAGTCAACATTATATAGTAACCAAATCCAGATTAGATAAAGAATCAACATATATTTACTTAGTATCCATAACATAAAACATATTTTTCATCCATTTTACAAAGAAAAACAAATAATATAAAAATATCAATATAAAAAACATCAATATGTACTTAAAGATCCAACGAATAAGAGGGAAGGTAACCAATGTATTTAATAAGTAACCATCAATATAAAAACATCAATAGAATATACATTTAAAGTATACAAACAACCAAATAAACATTATACAAAGAACCAAATCAATAATAAACAAATAACCAATTTATATGTACTTAGTAAACGTAATATAAAACATATTTTTACATGCATTTTGAATCAAAAGCAACATTCGATTATCGACTTTATGACCAATTAAAGAGCGAAAAAACTTAAGAAAGGTAACCAATATACGAGTATATAGTAATCACGGGGTAACTATATGCATATAAACTTTAAACTCAAATACCTCAGTATACAAATCTATTACGGATCAATCAACAATCAACAATCAAATTTGTTACAGATTGAGGCTGGTTACTGATCTTGAAGTTGTTGTTGATCTTGAAGTTACTGTTGATCTTCTTCGATATTATCCGATCTCAGAGTTGCATCGCCGTTGGAGAAGTCGTCTTCTCCGATCTGTCGTTGCTCTATTTTTTTTAGATCTTAAAGTTGCTTGTTTTCTTCATTAGCGTGAATTGTTGATCGGTTGGTTGGAAATATAAAAGTCGGTAACTGACGTGTAGGGAGTTAATGACGCGTAATTTTAGCAACGTAATATTGTGTTGCGTTATTTTTGTAATTATTTTGAGGATGTTTTATTTTTGTAATTACTTTCTAATTGTTGTATATTAGTGTTAAGGACCCTAAATTAATATAATTGTCCATATATTATTTTTTTGAAATGGGTCGATTTGAATCATGATCAGCATTAGATCAATAATCCATTATATGATAAATCAGATCATTGATTTATTATCATACTTGACGGATCATATTCGATCAGAACATGATTTACTCTGATTTGACTAGGGGTGTAACCCAAGCTAAGTAGCTCGATACTCGAATCAAGATCAGCTCAAAAATATGATCCAAAATTCGAACTCGAAGTTAGTCCGAATCGAATCTGATCCATACTCATTTACTATTTAATGATACACGAATCGAATTCAAGCATACTAATGTTCGCTCAGATCAAGATTCAAGTATTTTATTTTTTTCATAAACCTACTCTATACATGCTCGATGGATTATATTTGAATACTAGTCTAATTCATACAAATAAGCTAAATATGCGATATTTGTATCAATCTTTATAATTTATGAAGTGTAGTATATAATTGTATAAACTTGTACAATAAATCAATGAATTAGTTGTCAATTTATAATTATATTATATTTTCTTTACGTAAATAAAAGTGACTTATATATAAACATTAGTTCAATAACAAGTTGAATATACAATTTAGTAATATTTATATATATGATAGTTCAATTTCAAGTGAGACGATTTATTTTCAAAACTCATTTTGAAGGCTTTCGAGTGACTCGTTTTTGTAAACGAGTTGAGTAAGTCTGAATAATGTTTCGAGTCGAATTTGACTAAAATTAAAATTTTCTTATCAAATCTGAGTCGAATAAAATATCAATTCTTTTAAGTCGAGTCAAATCTGAGTAGGAGTATTCGCTCAAATTTGACTTGTTTACACCCCCTAGATCTAACCCATTGACAACCATCTGAAGGATAAAAGATCACAAGTGCATAGATTTGCAGCTTGTACGACAACCAAAATGCTACAAAAATGATTGCATCTGCAGTTACTGGAATTCACTAGAAATAGAAACTTTTGAAGGCTGGCCAACTTCAGAATCTGCCTCGCACTATTGAGAATATACAAGATTTATCTACAAGTGAACTGGGGAAAAAGAAGGGATTTTATTTTAAATCCCATAATTTCTACAAGTTTTCATTTTTACATGTATACCAATTACGCGGCAAGTACAAGCACTTTTATTGTTCCTTGACTATTCGCAGTGATAAGTGTTGGACTATCACTTTTCCAACACACAGCACTAATGAAGTGAGACCCTGAATCATCCTCGGCTTCATCAGAATCGACGTCAAATCTATGCCATGCTGCCGGTCTAGAGATAGCCTATAAATGAAACCAAAAAGAAAAATCTTAGTTTCAGATTTGATACAAAAAGATCATCTATCTGAGGACTACAATAATAAAGTGCTATTTCTCCACAAACATGTAATGATGTAATAACCTTATGATATGCAAACACTTCATTTGTTTCGCTGCCACATGCAATGTATTCACTATTTACTGAGAGACCCACAAAATTCTTCTCATTCGTGTGCCCCCTATATGTGCACAGCTGCAGAAATGGATGAAGCAAGGAAAAATTGCTATATTAGTTTTCAAGCAACCAAAGAAAAACAAGAAAAGGTAAAGACAACCTTTGACTGCAGACCAAGTTGTAGCATATACAATGGGAATTTTATACAAACATGGATGCTTCAATATATGTAAGGGAACACCTCAAATCCTTTTCAGAAAAAGATTGTTATAATTGAATGAAAGAGTAACAACAACCAAACTGTTGGAATATTGTAGGTCAATATACATTCATATGGAATCATGACCCAAAAGGTAAACCTACTAGGTCTTGGTCCATTTGTGCATTATACATACTCAATCTTTCTCATTGTGTTTCGATGTGGAACTTTATAATCATGCAATACCACAACAATCTCCCCTTTAATCTCTTCAATCCACATCAAGATCAAACTCCCCCTGAACTTTAACCATTATCTTTTGAGTCTATTCAATCAGGTCTCCGAACTGAATAGCTTGCCCTCTTTTTAGTTTTTCTTATTTGATCCACCAAGAGGCTCTATCAACCTCATCATGTCTCCAAATTGACAAGCCCAACTCTTCAATATCTCTTGTTTAATACTCCCAAGAGCTTTTCTGACAAGAGTCCACCACTTACTCAAAGAGCAAGTAATCCACCAAAAATCCATAACACACTAAGCCTAGTCCATCTTCTAATTGACGACCCCACACTTCTGAAACTACATATCTTGACCCAAAAGGTTAAAAGTTAATAGGTCTTGCTGCATATATGTCCTCAATCTTTCTCCTAGTGATCCAATGTGAGACTTCATTATCAAGTTGTAACTCATCAATATATGCTTTCCTCCGAAGACAAAAGTCAGATCATATTCGTCCATCAATTATTTTAGATGCAAGGAGTGGCACAACTTCCTTATTTACAACTAATGAAGATTATAAAGAGTTAAAACAGCAATAGATGATTTAAGTGAAAAAGGATGCATGTCATATCGTTAACTTAGAGACTAAATTTGAGGTTATGAACACTAAGTAAAAACAGAGAACATGAGCACTACAACTTACTGGTATATTTTCCTTGACATCCCACAAGCGCAATGTGCTGTCAGTAGATGCAGAAGAAAGCTCATTATTGGACAAAAAATGTACATAGGAAACAGCTTTTCTGTGGCCGCTAAAGATAGTTAGAGGTTGGCTTATATTTCTCAGGTCGTAATAATGAATGTGATGATCTGCGGAACCCACCTGCAATATGCACAAGTATGCCTTGTAAATGGAAGTCATTCATCTAAACTAACATGTTGATAAAATCAGTATTCACTGTTCAGACAGATCAATAGTGGAGCGGAACTTACAGCCACATGATAACTGGATCCAGGATTATACTTCACAGAACATATATTTTCTTTCATGTCAATATTAAGAACACTTGCCTCCTGTTTTGTACACCAAATTTTGACCTGTTGGATATCAAGTGCAGACGCAACATTAAAAGTTAGCTTATTTCTCTCTAACAGGTTCTTTTTATTTCTTTTTCTTGGTAAGTACATAATAATAAATAACCAATTTAATTGCAAACACTAACATGGATGAATCTGTTGATAAACTCGTATAGAAACATTTACTGGAGGAGGTGGTCTTCATAGAGACATTTACTTTCACATTTTTGCAAAGTGGCTCCCATGTATTCAAACGACAACCACATGGTTATAGCCCCAGACTCTCACTATTTAACGAGGCAATAAATAACAGTTATTAATTTGATTAACCCAGCTTCTTTGAATCAAGCTGAACTTGAAGTATTGAAGAATCTCTCTCAAAAGCTTACCTAAATGCTTGTATAAACTAAGATAAAGAAAGATGGGTCCACAACCTCAGTGCCCAAACTCATCATCACAATTCATCTTTGCCATTACCCAAACTTCATATAGAAAGCAATACTCCTTGACTTTCCCAAATGTATAACATCTGTGATGTTGGTACTGTCTTTAAGGTTATAATTGACTCATACTGCCTCAAGTATACAAATTCTAAATTTCTCAAACTTTCAAAGTACCTTGCAATCATCACTCCCAGATACAAGCATTGAAGGCTCAGTTGGTGAAAAATCAACACTCCATGCTCTTTTCTCATGCTCCTCATACTCCATCACACTCTGAAGAGTAAGTTTGAAGTATTACAAGTTGTAGCATTCACAGATGAAATAATGTTATCTTGTACAAAAATAGGGGGGAAAGGCAAATGCGAACATCTAAGAACAGATTTTACCTGACGAGTAGTTACATCCCATACAGTTACTATCCCCTCATAATCACTGCTGGCTATGTGGTTTTTTGTGTACTTATTCCAGCTTAAGCAACTAAGTTTGGAGCGGGTGGACATTTCCACAACAGGACATTGCACATCTGCTGATTCATTCAGCACCTGAAATTTTTATGTACATTACTCTTAAATTGTTGCTCAAATTACATGAGATGGGAGTGGAGGGGAATAAAGAAAAGAAGGGCGGGCAGGCGGGGAGGTTATAAAAGAAAATGTATTGGCTACTCGATGATTACTACAATAATTACTTAATTTTTCTTTAAAAAATCCAGGTGTAACACAATTGCAGAAACATACTTGCACACTTGGAGAAGATATTAGATGGTACGCAATTCCAAACATAAGAGAGGGGGGGGGGGGGGAACAATAGTTTATATATTCACTATAAATTAACATGTCAGCACATAGAGCTTCAAACTTACAGAGGAAAACTCAAAAACTTTGATACGTCGTGAAACTCCAGCTGTTGCAAATAATTCATCATCTCTATCAAATTCAATACTGCAAAAATGGAAAAGGGAATGTTGAGCCACAACAGAAGTTCAACTAGAGAGATATGCAGTTACTCAAAACAAATAGAGATATGACATAACAATATGTTATATGCATTGTAGAAATAATACAAGCCAGATAGACATCCGAAACTTAGCTTTCCATTATATCAGTTAGTGCACAACCACATATACACTTGATCAGAGCTAACCTATATTCTAAAAGTTCAGAGAAACCTAAAATAGATACTCCCTCCATCACTAAAAAAGAGTTTTTTCTCTTTTTTGTTTTCCTGCTTTTTTAGGACTAGCAAGGTTTTCACAAACACAATTCGACATAAAAAAAATCAATAATTTTTTCAATTAAGAAATTTAGTCTTTAAAGTTTAATACTGAAAAAGCATCATCGAAGAAAGTTATATCCAAGTGAATCTTAAGCAAACCTTGTATGGTGGTAAAAAGGTCAATAGAAAAATTAGGACTCTTTTCTTAAGAGAGTTCACTCTGGTACCTCTTTCTGTTCCCCTCTTAGCATTTGGGAAATAATAAATTAATAACCAAGTTTTGCTAGTTTCTACTAATGCAATTTTACTTGATTATTTCAAGTAGGTGTGACAGGGAAGTCAGCAAGTCGCTTAAGAAAAATATATAAGGTATAGAACTTCGATCCGAGTTATATTTTGCAGTATGAGAACTTAACTCACCTTGATACGATGTTGGCTGAGTGGAAAAGATCCCCATGCCTAAGTTCAGCAATGACACGCAGCCGGCTATTTGAAGATAACAAACGTCAACACAGTCCCCACAAAATAAATTTGAAGGAAAAAAAAGAGGCTAGACAAGTAGATAAAAACACTTTCAGGGAAAAAAGACAGACAGGAGGTTTCTTCAAAAGAATTTACTATTTATTTGAAAAAATAACCTGTATCGACTAAAGGTAGACAAAACAGATTGAAATTCTTCAAGTCCTCCACTAAAACCTTCTCTGTTTACATCACTTTTGTCCATCTCTTCCTGTTTATGTGTTTGTCTATCCCAGTTACGCCGCTTTTGCATATAAAATTCTTGTAGGTCATTGAACTGTTGCAAAAGTTATATTAGAAAACAGATTCAGACAAACTTCTAGCTGAGTTCAATAACAATTTTGCAGTGGCAGGATACTGTTAACCTAATCATACTGAGATGTTCGAAGGTTGAGCATAAGTTTATAAAAGATGGAGCACAAAGAATAAGTGGCCAATAGCACAGCCAATACAGATGACTCAAGTGAGGATAAAGAAACTCCTAGAAAATTACACCCACCTTTGGTACAAGAAATTCTTCAAGGATTCAACGAATGGCATGACCAACCTCTGAACACAAACAATAATCAGCAGGTTGTTGCCTTCTTTTTTTTGTTAACTACCATTTGATGTAGACAAATTTAGGGGATGAATTATTATGGAAATTATAGCAGAATGAAAAAAAGATAAACTAGCTGTAGTTCCAAACTCTACCACCCCTAGGATCCTCAACTGCAGAAGCAGAAGAATATTCAAATTTAGGTCTCAACATAATATTCCAATAATCTGTTGAGCGATAACCTTATGGGGACTACATCTCTTTAAATCTATTTAAAGAGATTCAAATTACTAGGGTAACAATAAAAGTACTAAACGACTAAAATACCTAAATAATAATACTTCCTAATAAATATAATGAATCCTCATTAACAAATAAAATAAATAATTACACCAGTTACTCTCACATGAAACATAATAAAAAATAACAAGTATAAAAATCTCTTCTTTGCTCTCGACTTATCCTTCTCATCACCATTCCTCTACTAAATAGTGATTTAAACTGTCAATTGCTAAAGACTTTAGTTTAACATTACAACTCCCTCAGCTTAGAAGAAATGAAATGTGCGATACTTACCCGTGAATGGATCCGCCACTTTCGTGCTACAGAGACTCCTGACTGAGTACCATGTGGTGAATCAGACCCACTGTAAGCATCCTTCCTTTGCGGTATTTGGGAACTTACAAGTGCCTTTGCATCAGCTCTCCTATTCTGCGAACTGCCTGAACCCATCCAGCATTGACCTTGTACAGTGGGGATGCTAGACATTATACCACTATTACGTTTATCAATCAACGAAGGCCACACAGTTTTTGCATAAGAATCCTCGTTCAGCATCCTCATTTTTACTGAATATCTTTCTCTTGCTCGATATAATTCTATTCTCTGTCTCTCAACAGCATTTATGTCCTCCTTAATGAATTGGAGATCGGTTTGTATCTACAAGCAAATAAAAAATATAAAAAGAGCAGTAGACAATCAATTACAGAGAGTTAAACATCTTCATTTATGAAAGGTAAGCATGTCTTTGACAACTATTATAGTCAGTGCGGTTGTAGAGATAGCAATTAAACACACTGACACATGCAAAACTGTTATCTCATAAGCCTCTACTTTATAAAACAGATATTCACCATAACCCCTATCAGAAGAAAAATAAAGGTCAGAAGTACTTTGTGTAGAATGGGTTCATAGTGTGCCAATAAGAATACAAACAAAAAAGCATTTAAACTCTGGAATGTACAAAATGAAAGATATTTTGTCCAGTAATATCAACTATCAAGGTACGACACTGGTATATGTTAGGCCATGTAATGGTTGCTTAATTCATCCAATTAGGTATTATGTTCTGCATCATGGTCCCTGATCCCAGATAAATTCCAAATTGACCATCACACATGCCTAAAACATCTTTTGTTGGTGGGGCGCCTTAAAAAATCTCCAATAACAATTCCTTGTTGAAGGAGCTGTTCTTTACTTGGAAATGAAAAACATAATACGACTAAGCCACAACTAATAAAGTCAAGTTCACTCACTTCATTGAGCTCTTCAAGCTTTTGCTTTCTTAGAAATTGCAAAAAGTCGTGCATTATCTGCAAATTTGTCTCAGCTTCTTCTTGCTCCATTTTCCGTTTCTTCTCAGCTAGCATATGTAAGAGGATGTCTAGCTCCTTAACTGAGACCTCACATCCCTGTCTAAGAAGTAGACAAGGGTCACATTCTAATACAGGAAGGTAATCAAACATGATGCATGGGAAGGTAATCAAACATGATATACAGGACGGTAATCAAACATGATGTACAGAAATGTAATCAAAGAAGATGTACGGGAACGGTAAAAGGTAAAGTGTCCACCACTTCCACAATGGGAGCTGGTTCCCCCATTAATTTTTTGTTAATTTACTTTATTATGTAGTATAAATGAAAATAAATAAATAAAATAAATTTGTGATGAATGTACTTTAAACCTTAGATCAGTCCTAGTCTTTCTTTAAACAAGCCAATGTGAATTCACTATCCTCACATGCTTGGCAACACCACATTTTAATTTCGGTAACGGTTTAGCTACATATGACTTTTAATGCATTTTGTAGCCAACAAGAATAAAATCAATAAATTATTCTTAAAAATCCAATTCTTTCATGAATCCGTTGAAATACAATAATCTACATCCAACAGCTTTACACTACTACACTGTCATATCGGAAACTTTCCAAGGACATATTATATTGTTTCAAGCTCATACTGCACTCTCTTCTTAGTTCAATTTTGTGGTTATCATTTGTGCAGAACCTATTCTTCTTATGTGTTCTCTTTTAGTTTTGTGTCGTGAAGTGAAGACTTTTTAATGCTTTTAATTGTCTTTTCACGAATTACCCTTATAGTCTTAGGATTCTCTTTATTGTCGCTCTAGTAGTTTGCATTCACATGTAGCCTTGGCAGGACATACTTCTATGGAAATTTTCATTTTTCTAGTAAAATTATTATATCATTAACATTTGAACAACTATGTTGAGTAATAAAAATTAGATCAGAATATGGCTGTAATTGTTATGTTCTTTCTTAAAAGAAAAAATTGGTCATCAACATGACACCCCCGATTGGAGAAAAATTTCGGTTCCACTATTGCAGATACCTTCCCCACCCCTTCTCGAGTAACTAATAGAAGATAACTAACTCAAGAAAGCTTCCACTGGCAGCAATTTGGCAGTTGAATATGTAAAGAGTAGTCAACTATAATATAAGTTAAGACTATATACTTATTTCCTCTCCTGAGGAATACATCAGCAAAAAAGTGGATTGAATCTTTTGTATCACCCAAAAAATTGTATCTCATTATATATTACATGCTATATTTATTTCTTCTATTTTTTCTTAGCCAAGCAATAGAAAAATCCTCGCCTCCTCCTATTCACTTAACATATAGATATGTTCAAGTGATGAAAAATGCTTTTAAATTTTATTATTCGGATATCATAAAGGGTACCCAGGAGTGGGTTAAACTGTTAAACATGTAGTCTGAAATTACATTAATAAACTACATAGATACAAATAGCATGAGATTTAAACTATAGATCAATGAAAAGATCCTTGCTATTGCTTATAAAACAGGTGAAACAACGCAAAGATGTCATCATAAGACTCTTTAAAAGCATATTGCTTCCAGCTAAAATAATAAAGCCTCCCAAGGGTTTTTAGAAAACGAATAATGAAAGCCATTTTAATGTATAATTAACAAATTCACATGCGTACTATATATATCGTACTGGTCCCTACTAAAAACTAACTCATACGCCTAGAGAGATGGGCCGAGTGTAAATCTTATCTTGGGTATATCTACGGTCCCTAGTATATATGGTAAGGCTGTGTTAGTCATAGGACAGGTTTCTCCCTTTCCTCCCATACGAGTTCAATTTCCAACCAAGCTGAAAGAGTAACAGTTGAACAACCGTGATTAGATAGACTCATCTA
Source organism: Panax ginseng (assembly GCA_020205605.1). Taxonomy (NCBI): domain Eukaryota; kingdom Viridiplantae; phylum Streptophyta; class Magnoliopsida; order Apiales; family Araliaceae; genus Panax; species Panax ginseng. The sequence continues at coordinate 98,709,886 of CM035149.1, read as the reverse complement.
CTGCCTACTGGAATGGCATTAGTTATCAAATATCCATCCCACTTTCTTGTCCTCTTTAATCAAGTATGTCGAGCACAATATTCGACACTTGCCAAAAACACATCTATATAACATTTTTGCAACGACTTTACACATTAAACATTCTTAGATATTATAACTATAATTATTTATAAGAAAAATAATAAATAAAATAAGTTATCTTCACATCTTAAAATCCATACTACACACTCAAGAAAAGGGGCCAAGTAAAGCCGAATTGAGGGAGTAAGTAAATGTTATATTATAAAGTGGTAATCAGTGATGAACATATTCAGAATGACAGATAATTACATAACAAATGTAAACTTAGCTGAGATCATGATGAGGATCGATGATTTAGTTGCCTTATTTATTTTGTTTATTTTATTATTATGGACTTGTTTTAATTAGTTGAGGTATTTTAGTGACTTGTTTTAATTAGTTGGGATATTTTTGTCATATCTCAGCATGCAAATTACAAATCATGAATGTGTCATGCAAAAGTTTCAGCAGACTCACTAGATCTATATGCAGGGAGAAGAGGAACTAGGTCAATAGGTTTTCTAGGCTGATAACCAGTATTAATCCGAAAAAAACTCGCCCCAGTAGTGCGATTAACCGAACTATTATTAGAAAACTCAACCGTAGGTAAAACTCTATCCCAACTAGACACGTGATCTACTATAAGGCATCTCACCAAATCACTCACAATCCTATTAACTACCTCAATTTGACCATCAGTCTGTGGATGATAGGCAGTGGAAAACTTAAGTATGGTATTTAGTTTCTTCCATAAGGTTTTCCAAAAATAACTCATGGATTTAATATCCCTATCAGAAACTATCAGAAACTATAGACAAAGGCAAACCACGTAGCCTCACAACCTAACTAAAGAAAATTGATGCAATGTGTGAAGCATCATCGTTTTGATGCATAGAATAAAATGTGTCATTTTAGAAAAACGGTTCACTACAACAAGAACGGAATCATAACCTCTAGGGATCCATGGTAGCCCAAAGACAAAATCCATGCTAATATCCTCCCAAGGAGCATGGGGTAGCATATATAACCCCGTGTTTTGCTTCCTACCCTTAGCAGTTTGACACGTGCGACTCCCGAAACAACACGAGCTACATCCCTCTTGAGGCTAGGCCAAAAGAACCTATCCTCCACAATCGCAATGGTCTTATCGCGACCAAAATGACCTACAATCCCTCCCGCATGTAACTCCCAAACTAGATAATCACACATAGACGTGCTAGGAATACACAAACGGGTGCCCTTAAAAAGATACTCATCATAGATACGAAAATCTCCCGAGGGTGGTACATTAGAATTTTGTAAGGCAATATATGTCTCTCTAAAGCCACGACAAGAATGATACTCATGGAAAATACGCTCAAACCCAATAGCCTTCACACTCAAAATGTTAAGGAGAATAGATACCCTACTCAAAGCATCAACGGTTTTGTTCTCTACCCCTCGACAATGCTTTAGGACAAAAGAATAGTCCTGAAGAAACTCAATCCACTTAGCGTGTCGATGACTCAACTTCTTCTGGGAGTTTATATACTGAAGTGTCTGATGATCGGAGTATAACACAAACTCCTTAGGCAACAAATAATGCCGCCAATACCTAAGCCCCTGAACTACAACATAAAACTCTCTATCATAGGTAGAATACCTTTGTCGGACCTCATTTAGCTTCTCACTAAAGAATGCAACAGGATGACCCTCTTGACTAAGTACTTCCCTTATTCCTACGCCGAAAGCGTCACATGCTACCTCAAAAACCTTGCTAAAACCTGGTAGCGCGAGGACAGGTGCCTGGGTCAACTTGTCCTTAATCTCCACAAAGGTTTTGGCAGCCGATTTAGACCAAACAAATTCCCTTTTCTTTAAGCAATCAGTGATGGGAGCCATAATGGTACTAAATCCCCTAATGAACCTCCTGGAAAAAGTAGCAAGTCCGTGGAAGCTTCTAGTTTCATGTATATTAGAAGGTTCTAGCCACTCTTTAATAGCTTTTACCTTTTCCCCATCTTTGGAGACAACAAACCCGAAAAAATATGACTGATTCTTGCACGAAGGAACACTTTTTCAGATTAATATAAATTTCTCACGTTGGAGAGCGCCCAAAACTTAGCGCAAGTGAAGTAAGTGTTCCTCTTGGTTGCGACTATAAATAAGGATGTCATCAAATAGACCACTACAAACTTGCCAATAAAAGACCGCAACACCTGATTCATGACTCTCGTAAAGGGTAGATGCATTGGTTAGACCAAAGGGTACGACTAACCATTCATAAAGGCCATCACTAGTCTTAAAGACAATTTTCCATTCGTCTCCCTCGCGGATGCAGACTTGGTGATATCCACTCCGTTGATCTATTTTGGTGTACACACGAGCTCCACTTATCATATCTAACATGTCATCAAACCTAGGTATAAGAAACTTATACTTGACAGTGATCTTATTGATAACTCGACTATCACAATACATCCTTAAACTTCCATCAGTCTTTGGGGTAAACAAAGTTGGCACCGCACAAGGGCTAAGACTTCCGCGCACAAAACCCTTACTCAGCAAATCACCTACGTGGCGTCTCATCTCCTCTTGGTCTTTAGGGTTCCTATAATGGGGTAGGTTAGGTAAAGAAGACCCCAATACAAGGTCAATAACATACTGGATATCCCTAAGAGGTGATAATCCGCTAGGTAACTCACTAGGCATCACATCAGCAAACTCACGGAGAATCTACCTACCATTACTAGATTCGACATTACTACTCTTCTCAGGAACGTCCCTAACCTCCCTAGCAAAAACAACGTACACAACCTTCTCCTCTCTCACACTTTTCTCAAAGGCCCTCTGACTAAGGATATGGAGACATTTGGTTTCTTGTATAGGCGTATTATTTTCTTTTGGTTCACCCTTAGGAGACACTCGTGATCTCACTAGCCCTAAAAAATCTTCTGCCCCTTGTGTGTTATCACATAAGTATTCGATTTCCCATAATGGGTCACATCATGATCATATAGCCAAGGTCGCCCTAAAAGAATGTGTGCAACATCCATAGGAAGGACATCACACCAAACTTTTTCCTCATATCCCTTAAGGTGGATCGGCATTAGACACTTATGTGTCACAAGAATAGATGTCTTATTGACCCAAGCAACACTATAAGGTTTGGGGTGTGGTTCTGCATTTAGCTTCAATCTCAATCGTTCCACAGTTGTCTTGACAACCACATTTAAACAACTTCCCCCATCAATGATTAGTTTGGAAGAGATTCCACCACCTCTACTATATGTCTGAAATATGGCAGTTCTCTTCCAATCTTCCTCCTTTTTAGGACTAGCGAAGATGCACCTCATAACATTCAAGGGTTGGTCAACTTAATTAAGGTGCACATCCGCTTCTTCATCCTCCATGTAATATTCATCTTCCACTTCATCTTCCCTCGGCTCATTTTCTTCACTCCACCCTTCATGAACCACTCCCACCCAATGTTTGTTAGGGCACTCAAAGAACTTGACACCAAGCTCTTTGCAGGAGAAACACCTATCCCTGCTAGTGACTGTAGGTTTGGGTATTGGAGTACCCTTCCCTAGTCTAGGGTCCCGATTTGGTTCACTCGCAGTGTTACTAGCCCTAGAGGTATCTTGAGGATTGGGAAAAAACCTGCCCTACGGGGCATTGCATCCACTAAATTAGCATGGATAAGAGGTCGCTTTCCGAAAGGATGATCTCTTCACATTATATTCCTGATCTAAGTTTAAGGCAGCCTGGTAAACATCATCTAAGCAAGTGAGTGCTGGAAAAAATCTAGAATTTAATATCATCTTTCAACCCCTCCTTAAACAGTCAACCTCGCCTCCTCCACGAGCTCACAACTCTCCATCAACTCCCTATACTTATTGACATAATCAGAGACAGAGAAATTTCCTTGCTTCATATTTGTCAATTGTTCAAACATCTTATCCTTGTGCCCGATAGGAAAATAATATTTTTAGAGACGTGCTTTCATTTATACCAAATGCCAAATGCCTAATAGGTGGATCCCTCAAATGCTCAATGTCTCTCTCAACACTAGCCCAGTACAAACTCGTTCGTTTAACTAATTTCATCTTGGCAAAACGAACTTCACACTCATCGGACATTTCATACCAATCGAAAAATTTATCCATACTAGACAACCAATCAAGGATGACATTAGGATCAGACCTACCGTCAAACTCGGGTGCATCAACCTTAATTTTTCTAGTGTCATCATCATAACCTCGGTCATAAGGGTCGACATTCCTAAGTCCACAGTAGACAGTACCCATATTCTCTAGGTTCACGGTAGCCATCATCCCTACGTTCACCATACCCAACGTCTCGATGTCTACGGTCTCATCTCTCGAGGTAATCAGTATTTTGAGGCTCAAGGTTTTGGTACTTAACATTTCTAGGCTCAAGGTGTTCCCTTTGCCAAGGTAAATGCTGTGTTCGTCGCTCAACGACTCAGGTCCTCAGACATAGCATCCATACGGTTTTCCATATTAGCCATTTTAGTGAGTAAGAGGTCTAATTTGTCGTTTATTGTTGGGCCATATTGGGCTCCACTACGGGTCATCATGATGCAAATGCAATACTGAGAAAATTAATTTGAGCAATGAAAATTATAAGTCTGCTGCAGATGTTCATCGCAGGTACCAAGAGTTCAATGAGAATGATCAAGTTATGCTTCAACACCGTGTCGACAAGTTACCTCCCGGCACATGGAAAAAAGTGCATGATAAGCGGATGGGTCCATTTCGTGTTAAAAAGAAGGTTAGTGCTAATGCTTATGAGTTGGATCTTCCTAGTAATATGAGTATTGGTCCTGTATTTAATATGGCTTATCTTATTCCATATCATGAACCTTCTACTCCGTTGACTCCATCTCTTACTTCTTCATCTACTATCCTTGTTCCTCCTTTACTTGTTCCACCTACACCTCCTCTTGTTTTTTCACAGTCTACAACAGATGGTATCGAGGATGTTTTGGATGAGAGGTTTGTGTCGACTAGGCGCGGACTATCGCCAATTTTTGGTTTAGTGGCGCGGCAAGTCTGACAGTGATTGCACGTGGATTGGTAGGGACGAGTTTCATCACATTGATCTTGCATTGTTAGCGCGTTACAAAGATTTCATTTCGACAGAGTCAAATTTTTCCCGACCGGGGAGAAATGACGGGGATCGATTAGTTCCCTTATTTATTTTGTTTATTTCATTATCATGGACTTGTTTTAATTAGTTGAGATATTTTAGTGACTTGTTTTAATTAGTTAGGGTATTTTTGTCTTTTTGGTCTCCAAGTCCAATTTAGAGTTGTTTTGTTTAAATACCAATGTAATTCTCCCTAGGATGACAGTCTACATATTACAATTATTATTGGTTTTTATTATATCGTGGAGATATTTATCTAGAGTTAATAGACGTCGAGTTGAAACTCTGAATTTAAACGTAGAACTTAGATCCTAGTTTTATTTATCTATCAATTAATAATAAATTCATCTTACAAAGTTGTCCTACATCAGATCAGTATGTCAAAATGCAACTGTTATGAATGTTATGTGTGTCCCTCAAATAAAAACCACAAAGGTTATGAAGAAACTCACTATGACAGTTCAAAATTTAGAGGACACAAAAGGCCACCGATATTTCCACATTGAAAATAATATGATATTTCCACAAGGCTCTCCTACATTAACAGTGACTAGGCCCACATCTACATCTACGTGAGAGAGATACTTGTGGAAAATATCAAATCTCCATGTGAAACTATCAATAACCTTAGTATAACAATAAGATGTTACTAAGAAAAGCATACTTTTCACATGAGTACCTTTGAAGTGCTAGGCATACAAAAACACTACCTACAAGCACAAAATTAAATACCATGGTGCATTTAATAGAGGCAAAGAATATATAATTTGGTGTATCAAAGTCATCTAACATGCCTGGCAGAACATGGTGCTGATATATTGAAGTAGCATTTCTCATATGCATTATTACATACCGCACAATGGCACGTGTTGGAAGTTCTCCTCAAACTATGACATCATTACAACAGGACAGTATGTAGTTTTATTATTACATCAAACAATAGTTAAGAGTAATCAAGTTTCACTTTCAATATTTGTGTAATTTAACTGACCTGTTGCAGTGCACGACGAAGTTGTTCAAACGGAGTAGCAGTTTTTGCTATTTGACGAGCAGAAGTCTTCATCAATAACTGCAAAATTAAGTCCATATATTTAGCAATACATTTGAGATGTGTTATTAGCTTCCCAAGATAAGATAAGATAGACACTACGGAAAATAAGATTCCTTCCTTGTGCACCCCGCCCCCACCCCCTGGGGAAAAAAAATCTGTCCTTACAGGTTGAATTTTTATAAAGCTCATCATAATGGAATTTAGAGAGATAATTTTTTATATAAGAACTTAATAAAGTATAATTGAAAAAAGAAAAAAAATAAGCTGACTTAGAACTTCATGTTGAAATCCTAAAAACATGGTAAACCATTCTCTACTGACCATCCATGTCTTTCACTTTTATATGCTACATGTTCAGTTTTAGTTAATTAACTTTATTTTTGTTAATTTCAATTTGTGATGGTAGTTAGAATCCTACTCTTGGGGAAGTAACTGTTAGCAAAGGTCGGAAGTATAAAACTAATTTGTAGGAAGGTGGGTGTAGTGAGTTATTTGGTTATATATACGTACATGTAATTATATATATATTTGTATATATATATTTATCTATATATATACAATATTTTTATTTGATTATGTAAACCAAAAAATCATATGAGATTATTATCAGAAAGCTTTAAGCTTTTATCGATGGAAGTTTCAGCTTCCCTCGGAATAAGCTACCAACGAGAATGTTGTGGGTCGAGTTAATATGAATCACCCAAGTACGGCTTTGTATCTTTATATGGCAAGAAAACAAAGAAACTAATGATAAATCGGGTAATTCGAGCTTAGTTTCAACATCACAATAGTTATTAACTTTTTCAATTTCTCATGTTAGGGCTCAAGTAGGGCCATAAGTAAGACCAGGATACAAATGGTTTGCACTTCATTACTCAGTGAGAGACTTGTTCAATATCAACTCCATGATCAGCGCAACTAGAGTCTTGTTTCTGACCTAGAAACGTTGAATAATACTACTGGGAAGAAAATACATCCTTACTATTTTCAAAATTTCTAAAAAATCCCCAACTACCAATGCTTACATTAGCAAAAAAAGGATTCCACTTTTAGCTGACAAACTAAAAGCTATTCACAGCCACGTCAAGAAAGAATTTTATCTGTAACCTTACACATAAGTTATTCCAAAAACAAAAGGCAATGAAACAAAATATCTACATAAAGAGTGACACAATACTTGGACCTCAAATTCTACTTTTTAAAATTTAAGCAAACTAACATCCAAAATTCATTAAAAATAAAACTGAAAAATGAAAAAGAAAATTGAAAAAATTAATGATACAAGATTGTATGAGTATCCTGCAATCTATGTACTTTAAAATTGCAAGAAATGAATCACTTCAAAAATTTCAATTTTTTTTTATTATAATTCTTCACTTGTTACCCATGTTCAATCAGCAACCGAACAAAGTGCATTGTTACACAAGCACATATATACATTTGAAAAATATTAACTGGAATGACCTGGCATTATTGACGACGAAAAAGTTATAGTCTTATAGTTTTATATTCTAATTAATACAGGATATAATTTAAAATCAAATCCAACATTGTCTCAATAATTTAATAAACAATTACCAAGGAGTATACTGCTACATGCACCAAATTTTGAGCTTCATAATTTTTATTTTCAACTAAAACAGAATAGCACCAAAATTTCCATTAATTACAAATTTTACCCAAATTAAGAATTAATTAAACATTTGAATCATCAAAATAAAATTTGGAGAAAAAATATAGGGAAATGAAACCTTATTGAGCAGAAAATTAGGGTAAAGATGATTAGCAGTGAGAAAATGGCCACAACAGGGACAATCGCTCTTGTTCTGAAGATGAGTCACAATGCACATATAGCAGAAGTTGTGTCCGCACGAAGTCAGAAACGCGTCCTTTATGGTCTGCATGCATATCGGGCACAGCAACTCCTTGTCCATTTCCTCCGCCTCTGCCGCCGTCTCCGGCGGCGCCTGCAGCTGCGGCATCACTAGCGGTTGCTGCGTATGCTGTGCCGGAAGCGGCAGCGGAGTTGCTTCTCCTCCGTCGCTTCCTCCGCCTTCTTCTTCCTCCGGCGGTGTCAAATCCGAGAGCGGCTCCGACTTCACCGACGGTACAATTGCACCTACTGATGTACTCGCCACCATTATTTCTCTCTCTAAAATGTTTGCATCTCTGTATATATATATATATATATATATATATATATATATATGATGATTTGTGTGTTTTGGAGAGAGAAAAAGAGTGTTTTGTTTGTAAGGGCAGAAATAGACCACGTTACGCGGGCGTTTTTAATTTTGATTCTCCTGGTTAATGTATTTTATCTATATTATAAAGCGGCCTTGAAACTTCTCCCACAAGTTTAATATATTTATGTCATTTTTTTTTACACTTTTGCTCGGACAACTTTAAATATATTATTATTTTTTTAATATTAATTTTTTATATTTTTTAATTTATTTTTCTAAATTCTATAAAATTTATATTTTAATTCACATAATTTAAAACAACAGCAGTATGTAATTTACTAGGCCTCGACAAAATATGATTATATGTTGATTTTTATTTACAAAATTTGTTTATATTTTTATTTAACAATTAAAATCAAATTATTTATTTTTAATATAAGTTATGTGGGTTAGAACATATAGTTATGTGTCAAATTATGATTTTTAGACTCGGATTGGACTGACGGCCAGACCGATAAAAATCAAAACCGGTCCTCCATCCGGTCCGGTTTGAACCAATAACCCATTTTAGCTCAAAAATCAAACCCGACGAATCGGTGGTTGAACCGCCTGACCCAATAAACCGGTGACTGGTTTGCGAGTTGGGTCGGTTCTGTACTTACTTAAATTGAAAAAAAAAAATAAGAGTTTCATCGCTGCTTCAGTTCAGGCTCCAGCGTAGAGCCAATTCGCGAACCAGTCACGACCATCGTCATCGCCCAATTTCTCTCACCCATCGCCATCATCTATCTCATGAATCAATTGGAATGAATCACGAATTCGGCCATTCCACTCTTTCTCTCTCATCTACTAGATCCATTGACACCAGAGCCAATTCCTATAACTCAATCACGACTTCCTGAAGAAGAACGCTTTTGAAGGTCATAATCCTCGGTGACAATGGGTAACGTACATATATACATGTTTATGTGTTGTAGATTTATTCTACGTTCTAAGGTTTTGTATGCCACGTTGTAAGACCCCAATTTTTTATGAATAAAGATTTAATTTCTCTAAATATTATTTTGAATAATAAAGTGTTGATTTGATATAATGTTATGGTTATGGATGATATGTGCAAATTTTGCAAAGTAAGCAAGTTGTCATAAAATATTCGTTTGGTCGGAAAATATTCTTTTTGTAAGGGAATATTCGTACGACGGCGCAATCATTGGTGGACTACATAACGGAATAACTGTCGGATATAGAAAGCGAAAGAAATAATCTTTTTTATAAAATATAACGACAAAACTTTTACCATTAACTGTTGAAATACTCGGTGATAAAAGTACAGTAATATGCGTGGTTGCACAGTAGCACACGATATTGCACAATTTCTTTGATTATTGATTCTTACATAAGATGTCACTCAGTATTCAATAATTGTCACAGTAATTGCTGCATAGCATCTCATATCATTGATTCAATAATTGTTACAGTAACATCTACACAATATTTTATATTATTTGAATAATATTAGTAGTTAGCATTATTGGCAATGTCTAGAAAGTTCTATCGAGAAAAAGGGTTAAGTTATATAATTGCGCGCCAATAAGGATAAATCCTTATCGGAAAGTCCCCTCTTTCCTGGGAATGATCTGGTTGTTAATATTGTGAGCTTATAATATTAATTTTGAATAATTATTATGTGGTGGGCATTGGTTCAATTTTGATATAAATGAAGGAATTTAACATGAAACATTTGTTGAAAGTTTGGCATATTATTTTCTTCGATAAAATATTCATTCAAATATATTATTATAATATATTATTTAAATAGTAATATTATAATAATATATATAATTTCCTGGCATTTGAATAATTGGAATGGAGGTTAACAACGTGAAGCTTGATTTTGCTGGTTGTTGCTCCATGAGAAATTCGGATGATTCATATTTCCTTAGTTGTATATGTTTTGATATGTATTTTGCGGAATTACATTGTAATTTGGATGAAGCACTTGCAATTTCTTTGGATTAATCGTGCATTGATCCGTTGGTGCTCTCCTGCGCCTAACTCGTATATTATTGCTGCTTCATTGTGTTTGTTGTTGTGCTTGTCTTTTCTTATTACCGACTCAACTTCTTTGAAAGTGCTGAGATATATGTGCTTGCATTCTTGTCATACTATCTACTTAACACCCTAACCGCCTTCGCTTGTGTCATTCTTGTTGTGGGCCTTTGGTAGTTATTATTTGTCATGGTTTCAATCAACTTGTATGCTTCCTCGTAACTCTTAGCAATGAATGCTCTACTTGAAATATTTGCATCAATACTTGTCTGAGATTCCCATGTAGTCCATTGTAAAGGTGTTCATTTGTAGACTGGGGCAATCTATGATGTGGGCATTTTGAAAGCGATTCTTTGTATCTTTCCCGAGCCTCATATAATGACTCCCCATATTCTTTGTTCAAACATCGTAATCTCGTTCCTCATCTTCATGATTTTTACCCACGGTGGAAAGAATTTTACGAGGAATTTCTGAGCTAAATCCTCCCATGTAGTTATCGAACTGGATGGTAGAGAATGCAACCAACTCTTCGCCTTGTCCCGTAAAGAGAATGGGAACAATCGAAGTCTCACTGCCTCATCCGAAACCCCATTAAACCTAAAAGTGTCGCATATTTCCAAAAAGCTAACCAGATGCTCGTTCGGATTCATTTGCAAATCTCCCAAACTGAACTAAATTCTGAATCATTTGTATCATCCCAGGTTTAATTTCGAACGTATTTGCTGCTATTGCTGGCCTAGTGATGCTTGACTGCAGTTTAGTCACCTTGGGTGTTGCGAAATCCCTTAATGCTTTTCGATATTCGGCTGCCATTACTGTTACCTCTTCCTTTTCAGATGTTTCGAATTCTTGCCTCGTTTCTTTGATCCACTTACTCAACCTCTGAAACCTTTTCTCAATGTCGTCCTCTCAAAAAGGCAAGTGCGGATTTATGGACCGAGTTTGGTAAAATCTATATACGCACAACACGCAAGTATACGTGGTCAACAAGTAATAAAGTGATGAGTAAAGTATCGTTCCCACAGAGAGACTAACTAGCAATAATCTTAACTTATAATTACCAATTTTATTAACCCTAATTTTATTAAACAAATCAACTCAATAATTGAAATTAATGAAACTAAAATGAAGAATAATTAAACTAACACAAAACAAACACGAATAATATCAAATCTGAAATTTCAAACAATTAACGGAGAATTAGACTTATGATTTCACCCTAAGCTTCTCTCTGATTTTAACACCTTTATTCCAATTCAATGTACTATCCCAGTTTATTAATCAAGAACACGAACGTAGTATTAACCACCTCTCGATGCACTAATACCCTATTAACATCAATCCACAATTAAGATATAAATCCATTAAACACCTCAATCAACTAACCCACTATATCTCTATGTGAATTACAATTGAAGAAGGTTGAAGAATAAGTTCTCTATCTGATTACATGCAATGTCAAGCATATCTCTACCTTAACATTCATCACAATTAAGCTATTCACAAAATCATGAACACATGCTATATCAACTAGGTCTAGATTTGAATATCCTCTCTCGATTCCATCCAATTCTACAAAGAATTGTTGATCAGGCAATTCATAGATTCAAGCTCAAATCAATATAGATAAACTAGAAGATAGCTTATTGAATTGGAAATCAAAGTTTACAAAATCATCGATTCACTCAAAGATCCATCATAAGCCTAAAAAGTGAATTAGTTCATAATAAACGAAATAAACACTGAATAAATCATGGAAATCATTCTTTCAATTACAAATAATAGTCTAAGACGAAGAATATTGAAAAACACCCTTCACGTAGCCTAAAATCGCAATCGTCTCGAAAATCTCCTTGAAATACTCCTCCAACGCTTGCTTAGAAAAACTGAGATTAATCTTTGTAATTTGCCCTTGTATGTCTTTAATCTCATTGTTTGTTGTTAATTATATACTTCACATGTATTTCGATTACAATTCCATGCCAAAACGAATCCCAAGTCATCACCATCACTAAAACTCCATGTTTGTAGCATTAAAACAAACTAGGAGACTTCAAATTCGAAAGTACCCAAGCCCCGACTTGCTATTTCCCTTTATAATAAGCAAGCCCCGACTTGCTATCAAGTCGCTAATCCGCCTGAGACCCAAGCCCCGGCTATCATCAAAGCATAAAAGGCAAGCCCTTGCTTGCCAATTATTTTCGAAATCTCTTGTGTCATCTCTACTAAAAACGGTCATAACTTTTGATCGGGAAGAGTTCTGGGGCCTTCCACCTATCAAATCGAAGATATCGACGAGCTCTACAACTTTCATTCTTTGAGTTTTGAGAAATAACGAACGGATGAAGGTCAAAATTGGACTGGAAGTGACTGATATGCAAATAACCACCCAAACATAACAAATTCAACATTTGATACAAATGTCAATAACTCTCACATCCGAACTCCGATTGGAATGATTCAAGATGTTAGGAAAGCCAAGAAAGAGTCCCACAACATAGTCCAAGTTCCACGCCAAGAACATGAAATACACATAAAATGAAACATGAAGTCCGAACGATATCCGAATTGCTTTTTTCTTGCAATTTCATACAATAATAGTTGCTCATCCGCTTCCAAACATATAATCTACAAAATGGAAACAAAATGCATGAAAAGTAACTAAGAAACACGAGATTAAGCAAATAATTCAAGTAATAGATGCGGATAAGTAGGTATAAAACCAACTTATCAAATACCCCAAACTTAAACCTTTGCTTGTCCTCAAAAAAAACAAAAAAAAAATGCAATGCAATGGAATGGAATGCAACTAATCTATATGCCTACGAATCAAAAGATAATAATGAAAAAACAAGTCTTTTCGCTTCGACTCGGAGAAATCAAGTAAACATGATAATACATCATATCAAAACTCAACAAGTAATTTTTCGATCAATCATCAAATCTTAGATCATTATTATCGATATAGTGTGTGTGTGCTCAACAACAATGCTAACTAATATAATGCTAAATACAACACATAATAGATCTCTTTAAAGGCATCATACAGTGCAAACTCATAAAATTCACGAACAGGCTAGATCCAACTAAAGTCAAACTTCCACCAAATTCAAGAGTCCAATCCGGGATACTTATGCTTTACTTTGCATTACGGGGCTTTTTGCTCTTTTCCGCTTTTTATTTTTTTTTTTTTTTTTTTTACCATAATTGTGTAATGTCTCATTCCATTAGGCTAACAGTGCTACCCCTTAGCGAGCTTTCGACCAACGACTCCCAGACCATATAAGACCTTAGGGCGCTAGGTGTAAAGACAATCCCCTCGGACGTACTTGCTCAAGTAACAAAGGCCCCAAACAAGACTAGACTATATACGATATTTTTTTTCATTTTTTTTTATTATTATTTTCTCTTTTTTTTAAGCTTATATATCCCAAATTTTTCCCCCAAACTTAAGTTTTTGTCTAAATTTAGCCATCTCCGCCTGTTCATGTCTTTCATTCATTCAAACTAATATTATCCTTAAGAAGTCAATTATGTATCAATTTAAACTTAATCAGTCAACAAGTTGTCTCTAACGTGCTAACCTGATTATACCAGTTTCAAACAGGAAAAGATGCAATTCATAACAAAAAATCATATTAAAGTTCTAATAATCAGTACTATACTTGTCTACTCAATCCCATCCTCATCATTGGCCAAAATATAGTATCAGAATCTATCAAAACAATTGGACTCATGCAAGATGAACATAGTAACTAACTACTATTTTTGATTTTATTTTATTTTTTTTATTTTTTTAGATATATGTGGTAAACATAACATGATTGCCAAGATAAATAAAAACTATTTACATTCCTAAGCTACTATGCAACTACATGATTACCTGAATGCAACATTTAATAATCCTAAACATAAACAATGAACTAACATATGCAAACCTAGCTAATGAAATTAAATATGCAACATGCAACATGCAACTAAATCCCCTAAACTTGAAAATTACAATGTCCTCATTGTATAGATAAAGCAATAAATAAGAGAGGACTTCCCTGTAATCGCCTAAGTCTGGGTTGGTGGTGGTTGTTGTTCTTCATCGGAATCGCTGGGTGGGAACCTTGGCATTGCTGGTTACTGGTATGGGAATTGGGCAGTAGGATTGAAGCTCTGGAGCGTAGTGTTCAATGAGGCGAAAGATAAATTCATGGCCTCAAACATGTGGTCCGCCTTACCATTTGCTAGTCTCGCATTTCTCTTTGTGCTTCCTTGTTGTGCTCATCCACTTGTCGTTGAAGGTTGAGGAACTGAGGGCTAGATATTACTCCAGGCTGTGGTGACGTCTCTGTATCTTGGTCCCCCATTGTCGCAGTCCCCTGAAACTCATCGTCATCCGAGGTGTCCTCAGCGTCAGCCTCATCCTCCGAGGATGAGGGAAATACAAATCCTACTCCTCTTGGGTGCGACTCGCCTCCGAGCCACACAACATATCTTGCAATCATTCTCGAGTCGAGTGTCTGCAGCGGCATCTAGGTTATCTCATCATCGACCATCGAACTCTCGCTCAGATACACAACCCACAAAATGAGTGATGGGTGTGGCAATCCGCATGAGTATGGTCCTCGAAGGCATCTTCGGATTGAAAAGTTAATTATAGCCCCTATGTCGATGATGAAATCTTGGACCATGGCATACAAGAGCACTGCCTTATCCTTAGGTACATCTGACGTGTGTGTCGATGGAAGTAACTTAGCGCACAGAAAGGCGTACCATATCTTCCCATACCGACTGAGATCCTTACTGCAAAAGACAGTGCCTCCATGATTTGATTTTGTCCAAGAGGTCCCCGGTTTTGTCATCTCCTGCATAATAGCCTCATAATCTGGATCATTATCACGTAAGTGTTGGTATTGGCAATGTCTCGGTGCTCGTAATTGATAGTACGTGTTGATGGCGTCGAAACTGAAAGGCACTAACCTACCCCGTACAAAGGCATTGTAGGGGGCCTTATCCTCGGTGTTAGCGTAGAATTCTTTGACCACACTTACAACTGCGGCCTCGGGCTCTGCTGTGAATTTATTCCAACCTTTTTGATATATTTGTTGCATCATTTCGCCATCCACAGGCTTAGGTGCCAACCCCCGCTCAGGTGTGAGTGATTTTGTTACCATATAATCATCGTAGCGATTGGGCACATGGCAACACTTATGAATTTTCACTTTATCAAAGGTTCGTGTTGGTGGTGTGGCCCCGAACTCTCTCTCCTCATTGCCTTTTTGATGTTGGTTTTGGTGCCATTGATTTGGAATTGATGAGTTTTTAACAAAAATTTCCCTAAACTTCACTTAAACAATTTGTCGAACACTTGGTGTGCGAGACTTGAAATTCCACAAACTTGGTGATTTGGTTGAACTATGGTGATAGAAGTTGAGGAATTAGAAAACCAACTTCTTACTTTCAAGTATATTTCCAAGTAAGTTGTAGAGATTCAATCAAACCCTAACCTTGAACTTCAGATTGGTGTGAATTGAGGTTGTTGGATTGTGTGGTGAAGGGGTGGTTTTATAGAGTGGAGTTTATGTATGGAATAGTGGGTGACTAGGTTGTTGGAGGGGTAAATGTTTGATTGTTGTGAGGAGATGGGAAGTAATGTGTAAGGTCGTGGGTGTATGTTGTGTAGGAGTGGGATTGTGGGAAGTTGAAGTAGAATGGAAGTGGGATATCATGGCAATGCACCATGTAACTATCGAATCGCTCTTCAAAATTTGGACACCCAGCCCCGGCTTTGCCTCTTCTTCATTAAAAAGCAAGCCCACGACTTGCTGTGTGTGTCTCATATGTAAAAAGATGAGGGGCAAGCCCGGCTTGGGTCTTTGTATAGGAAAAGCAAGCCCAACTTCTTGTGTGTCTCTTAAGGTAGAAGGGGAAAGGGGCAAACTTGAACTTCTTTTTTGTTCTTCAGGGAGGCAAGCCCGGCTTGGTATCATTCTTGTTTAATGCACCATGAGGGGCAAGCCAAACTTGCTCTTTGCACTTGAGAGGCAAGCCTTGCTTGGGGTCTTCTGCTATTGCTTCTTGATCTGCTAATGCACTGTGGTTTTTTTCCTAGCTTCATGTGCATCCCATAGCTTCTTCTTTGAGTACCTGAACACATGAAAAAAACATACTCATAAGTGGATATTGAGCAAATTCAAGCATGGAGGGTAAGCTTATTTAGCTATCAAGTATACTTTAAATACTACATGACTATATTCTAGATTAAATATTATTCTAAACTACCATTTCACTAGCATGGATAAAATTACTTAAGAAAAGAAAAATGAAGAAAAAGCATAAAAATAAATAAAAATTGGGTTGCCTCCCAGTGAGCGCTTGATTTTAAGTCGTTCAAATTTGACTACTCCCTGTTTATGATGTAAATGCGCAAGTGTGATAGCTATATGACGTCTGTGTTAGCCTCGCCACCCCAATAGTGCTTTAATCTCTGACCGTTGACCTTGAACGTTTCCAATGGGTTCCTACTGTATAGTTCAACGACGCCATGTGGGAAAACCTTTTTTTTATGGTAAATGGACCCGACCACCTTGACTTTAGCTTTCCTGGAAACAACCGTAATCTTGAGTTGAACAATAGGACTGATTGTCCCGTTTCGAACATTCTTTGTATCAATTTCTCGTCGTGCCATCGCTTGACCTTTTCCTTGTACAATTTTGAGTTCTCGTAGGCTTGCAGTCGGAATTCGTCAAGCTCATTTAGCTGAAGTAGTCTCTTTTCACCTACCGTTGCTTGATCGAAGTTCAATTTTCTGAATAGCCCAATAAGCCTTGTGCTGTAACTCGACCGGTAGGTGACAAGCCTTTCCGTACAATAGTTGATATGGTGACATCCCGATCGGTGTTTTATAAGCAGTCCGATAGGCCCATAATGCATCATCCAACCTGAGCGACCAATCCTTTCGATTCGGGTTCACCACTTTTTCCAAGATTCTCTTTACTTCCCTGTTCGAGACCTCAACTTGTCCACTGGTTTGGGGATGATATGTTGTAGCGACCTTATGGTTGACCCCATACTTTGCCAATAGAGCTGTGAATGACTTGTTGCAAAAGTGACTACCTTCACATCGATAATTGCCCTGGCGTGCCAAACCTTGTGAAAATGTTCTTTTGTAGGAATTTGAGGACCACCTTGGCATCGTTTGTTGGTAATTTGCAGACTTCAACCCATTTTGATACGTAGTCCACTACTGAGTAGAATATATTGATTGGTCAAAGATGAAGGGAATGGCCCCATGAAATCAATGCCCCATACATCAAAAATTTCAACTTCAAGAATCGTTTGTAGAGGCATCTCATTCCGTTTTGAAATGTTGCCCACCCTTTGACATCTATCACATGTTTTCACAAACTGGTGGGCGTCCTTGAATAGTGTAGGCCAATAAAACCCAGATTGCAACACCTTCGCTGCTGTCCTCTCACTCCCATAATGTCCGCCATACGCAGATGAGTGACACTCATGCAGAATGTTCTTCACTTCACTGTAGGGCACACACCTTCTAATCATCTTGTCGGTGCACTGTTTGAACAAGTAAGGCTCATCCCACATGTACCATTTCACGTCATGAAGAAACTTCTTTTTTGTTGTCTTGTGAGATCAGGTGGAAGTACGTTGCTCACAAGATAATTCGCATAATCCGCATACCAAGGAAATTCTGCATTTATTCCAAACAGTTGTTCATCCGGGAATGATTCATTGATTTCACATTTGTCCTCTTTCAATTTCCCTTGGTTTTCTAGCCTAGACAAGTGATCGGCTACCTGATTCTCCATCCCCTTTCTATCTTTTATTTCCAGATCAAACTCTTGAAGTAGGAGAATCCATCGGATAAGGCGTGGCTTAGCATATTTTTTCACAATTAGGTACCAAATAGCCTAACGATCCGTGTAGACTATCACCTTAGTTCCGATCAAGTATGCTCGGAATTTGTCAAACGCATACACCACTGCAAGTAACTCCTTCTCCGTAGTTGTATAATTTATTTGAGTCTCTGTGAGCGTTTTGCTTGCATAATATATAGCGTGAAATACCTTCTCTCGGCGTTGTCCCAACACAGCCCCAACTGCGTAGTCGCTTGCATCACACATCAGCTCGAAAGGCATACTCCAATCCGGTGCAACGATTACGGGGGCTGTAGTCAACTTCTTTTTCAACGCTTCGAAGGCTGTCTTGCAACTTTCGTCAAAACTGAAAACAGTATCCTTCTCTAATAGACTGCATAGAGGCTTGGCAATTTTTGAGAAGTCCTTTATGAATCTCTTGTAGAACCAATGTCCTAGAAAACTTCTAATACCTTTAAGCGAGCTCGGTGGAGGCAATTTTTCGATTGTTTCGGCTTCGCTTTGTCGACCTCAATCCTTGAGCCGATACCTTGTGGCCCAAAATTATGCCCTCCTCAACCATGAAGTGGCATTTTTCCCGATTAAACACGAGGTTCGTATCCTTGTGTACTGTGTAATACCATTACCAAATTCCTAGGCGGTATCAAAGTTGTCCCCATAGATGAAAAAGTCATCCATGAAGACCTCAACATTTTTCTCCACCATGTCCGAGAAAATGGCCATCATACACGTTTGAAAGTTGTGGTGCATTGCATAACCCGAATGACATTCTCCTGAATGCAAATGTGCCGTAAGGGCATGTGAATGTCGTCTTTTCTTGATCCTCCGGAGCGATGACTATCTAGTTATAGCCCGAGTACCCATCCAGTAATATTCATGTCCCGCCAATCTATCCAACATTTGATCAATAAAGGGCAGGGAGAAATGGTCTTTTCGGGTTGCCTTGTTTAATTTTCTATAATCCATACAAACCCTCCAACCGATCACTGTTCTAGTTACTATTAATTCATTGTCCTCATTCTACACCACTATCATTCCTCCTTTTTTTTGGCATGCATTGCACTGGACTCACCCATTTGCTGTCGAAAATCGGGTAGATGATGTCGGCATCTAACCACTTCAAGATTTCTTTCTTCACAACTTCCTTCATAATCGGGTTAAGTCGCCGCTGTTGCTCCACCGTCGGTTTTGCCTCATCTTCCATTAAGATCTTGTGCATGCAAAATGAAGGGTGATTCCTTTATATACGCAATTGTCCACCCGATCATTTGATTTGTGTTCCTAAGCACCCTCAAGCAACTTTTTCTCCCCGCAATTCATTAAGTTCAGCAAAAATAATAATAGGTAAAGAATTTAAATTGCCTAAGTATGCATACCCGAGGTGTTTAGGGAGTGGCTTGAGTTCCAACTTTGGTGGCTCTTCCAATGATGGTTTCAGTCTTTCTGCGGTTACCTCCTCCATGTGCAGTGGTTCAAACGGTGTTCTAAATATGGAAACTCATGGCAATGAGTCTAGAATTTGTAAGTAATCCACCAATTTTGGATCGTCGACCTCTTCATCCCCCAATAACGTTGTTTCTAACGGATCATTGACCAAACTCTTGTTCATATCATCACTGATGATTTGCTCAATTAAATCCATTCGAAAACATTCTTCCTCATCCGTAGGGAATTTCATGGCCTTAAACACATTAAATTTTACTTCTTGATCTTGGACCCTCATAGTGAGTTCTCCCTTTTGTACATCTATGAGTGTCCTGCCCGTGGCCAAAAATGGTCTCCCTAGGATAATTGGGATGTTCTTGTCCTCCTCAAAATCCAGAATGATAAAGTCCACGGGGAATATAAACTTATCCACTTTCACTAGAATGTCCTCTACTATGCCTCTCGGATATGTGACTGACCTATCCGCCAACTGTAATGTAATGTTCGTAGGCCTTGGTGCAGGCAAACCCAATTCTAAGTATACTGACAATGGCATAAGGTTTACACTCGCCCCCAAATCACATAAACACTTGTTGAAATGCATATTCCCGATCGTGCATGGAATAGTGAAGCTCCCCGGGTCCTTGAGTTTTGGTGGTAATTTCTGCTGTAATACCGCACTACACTCCTCTGTTAGTGCAACTGTCTCAAAATCTTCCCATTTCTTCTTCCTTGATAGAATCCCTTTCATAAATTTTGCGTAGCTCGGCATTTGTTCTAGGGCCTCTGCAAATGGTATGTTGATTTGAAGTTTCTTGAAAACTTCCAAAAATTTTGAAAATTGCTTGTCTAATTTTTGTTTTTGAACTCTTTGCTGGAATGGTGGGGAGGATAAGCAATTTGGCTCTCGTTAAGCTGGTTTGTTCTTTCCATTTGTTTTTCGTTCCTTGCTTTACCTCACCCACTGTATTTTCTTTCTCTGGTTCAACCTCCTTTGTAATCCGAAATTTCTGGCTCTTGACCCTCAAGCTGTTTTCCACTTCTCAACATAATGGCTTGACCTTTGCTTCGTGATTACCAGGATTTCTCTCGGTGTCACTTGGTAATGTCCCTTGTGGTCTATTATTCAATGCCAACGCCATTTGACCTATCGATTCTCTAGATTCTTAATCGCCATCTCTTGTGATTTCATAGCCATGGCGTGATTTTTTATAGCCAACTCGGTCTTTAGTCATGAATTTTGCCAACACTTCCTCCAGATCGGGTTTCCTTTCTTGATATTGAGTTGGTTGTTCTTTGGTTGAAATCTGGTGGATATGATTGTCGTGAAGCTTGATTTTTTTTGGTTGTTGCTCCATGAGAAATTCGGATGATTCCTATTTCCTTGATTGTATGTGTTTCGATATGTATTTTATGGAATTTCGTTGTAATTGCCGATGAACTGCATTCTTTGGATTAATCGCGCATTGATCCATTGGGTGCTCTCTCGCGCATAACTCGCATATTATTATCGCCGCTTGTTGTATTTCTTTGTGTTTGTTGTGCTTGTGTTCTTTATCGACTCAACTTCTTTGAAAGTGAGATATCTGTGCTTGCATTGTCATACTATCTATTTCTAACACCCCAATTTGCCTTTCGCTGTGTGTCATTCTTCTTTGTGGCCCTTTGGTAGTTATTAGCCGCCATGGTTTCAATCAACTCGTATGCTTCCTCGTAACTCTTAGCCATGAATGCTCACCGACATTGCATCAATACTTGTCCGAGATTCCCATGTAGTCCATTGTAAAGGTGTTCATTTGTAGCCACCTGGGGCAATCCATGATGTGGGCATTTTTCGAAAGCGATTCTTTGTATCTTTCCCAGGCCTCATATAATGACTCCCCATGTTCTTTGTTCAAACATCGTAATCTCGTTCCTCATCTTCGCAGATTTTTCATTGCGGTGGAAAGAATTTTTTGCGAGAATTTTGAGCTAAATCCTCCCATGTAGTTATCGAAGCGGATGGTAGAGAATGCAACCAACTCTTCGCCTTGTCCCGTAAAGAGAATGGGAACAATCGAAGTCTCACCGCCTCATCCGAAACCCCATTAAACCTAAAAGTGTCGCACATTTCCAGAAAGCTGACAGATGCTCGTTCGGATCGTCATTTGTAAATCCCAAAATGAACTAAATTACGAATCATTTGTATCATCCTGTGTTTAATTTTGAACGTATTTGTTTGCTATTTGTTGGCCTAGTGATGCTTGATCTATGCTGATTTCAGTCACCTTAGGTGTTGCGAAATCCCTTAATGCTTTTCGATCTTCTACCGCCATTATTCTTGTTACCTCTTCCTTTTAGATGTTTCAATTCTTGCCTCGTTTCCTTGATCCACTTACTCAACCTGAAAACCTTTTCTCAATGTCGTCCTCAAAAAGGCAAAGAAAAGTGCGGATTTTTGGACCGAGTTTGCATAAACCGCTTCCACACCTGAAAAAGAAGCAAGCAACAAAAAAAAAAAAAAAAATGTCTAAGTAAAACTGGATTAATTAAACTGATATTGTAAAACTATTAAGAATTATACTAAATAGTCCCCGGCAACGGCGCCAAAAACTTGTTGGGTAAAATCTATATACGCACAACACGCAAGTATACGTGGTCAACAAGTAATAAAGTGATGAGTAAAGTATCGTTCCCACAAAGACTAACTAACAATAATCTTAACTTACAATTATCAATTTTCTATTAACCCTAATTTTATTAAACAAATCAACTCAATAATTGAAATTAACGAAACTAAAATGAAGAATAATTAAACTAACACAAAACAACCACGAATATCAAATTTTGAAATTTTAAACAATTAACGGAGAATTAGACTTATGATTTCACCCTAAGCTTCTCTCTGATTTTAACACCTTTATTCCAATTCAATGTACTATCCCAGTTTATTAATCAAGAACACGAACGTAGTATTAACCACCTCTCGATGCACTAATACCCTATTAACATCAATCCACAATTAAGATATAAATCCATTAAACACCTCAATCAACTAACCCACTATATCTCTATGTGAATTACAATTGAAGAAGGTTGAAGAATAAGTTCTCTATCTGATTACATGCAATGTCAAGCATATCTCTACCTTAACATTCATCACAATTAAGCTATTCACAAAATCATGAACACATGCTATATCAACTAGGTCTAGATTTGAATATCCTCTCTCGATTCCATCCAATTCCACAAAGAATTGTTGATCGTGCAATTCATAGATTCAAGCTCAAATCAATATAGATAAACTAGAAGATAGCTTATTAAATTGGAAATCAAAGTTTACAAAATCATAGATTCACTCAAAGATCCATCATAAGCCTAAAAAGTGAATTAGTTCATAATAAATGAAATAAACACTGAATAAATCATGGAAATCATTCTTTCAATTACAAATAATAGTCTAAGACGAAGAATATTGAAAAACACCCTTCACGTAGCCTAGAATCGCAATCGTCTCGAAAATCTCCTTGAAATACTCCTCCAACGCTTGCTTAGAAAAACTGAGATTAATCTTCGTAATTTGCCTTGTGTGTCTTTAATCTCATTGTTTGTTGTTAATTAAATACTTCAACATGTATTACGATTACAATTCCATGCCAAAACGAATCCCAAGTCATCACCATCACTAAAACTCCATGTTTGTAGCATTAGAAACCAACTAGGAGACTTCAAATTGAGTACCCAAGCCCCGACTTGCTATTTCCCTTTGTAATAGCAAGCCCCGACTTGCCTATCAAGTCGCTAATCCGCCTGGACCCAAGCCCCAAGCTTACTATCAAGGCATAAAAAAGCCCAACTTGCTAAGCCAAGCCAATTATTTTTTCTGCTGCTCAGTCCTCCTCGGTAAAACGGTCATAAATTTTGATCCGGGAAGAGTTACGGGGCCTGCCACCTATCAAATCGAAGATATTGACGAGCTCTACAACTTTTATTCTTTGAGTTTTGAGAAATAACGAATGGATGAAGGTAAAAATTGGACTGGAATTGACAGCTATGCAAATAACCACCCAAAACAGCAAAATTCAACATCCGTTGGTACAAATATCATAACTCTTGCATCCGAACTCCGATTGGAATGTTTCAAGATTTTCCGGAAAGCCAAGAAAGAGTCCCACAACATAGTCCAAGTTCCACGCCAAGAACATGAAATACACATAAAATGAACATGAAGGCCCGAACGATATCCAGAATTGCTTTTCCTTGCAATTTCATACCAATAGTTGCTCACTCCGCTTCAAAACATGCAATCTACAAAATGGAAATAAAATTCATGAAAAGTAACTAAGAAACACGAGTTTAAGCAAATAATTCAAGTAATAGATGCCAGATAAGTAGGTATAAAACCAACTTATCATACCACAAGTCAACCATAATAAATCTCAAACTGTCTCAAACCGCAATCTAAAATAATTATTACAATTCCAAGTAAACTGACACATCAAGACTAAATAGAATATCTCTAAGTCATTGGAATGAATGGAGCTCTCATCACACTTGCCCTTGATCCCCCTGATTACCTGTCGGAAGAAAAACACAGCATGAGCCAAATGCCCAGTACGGATATAGAATACAAATAATGAACCGAAATAACTAACTCAATTAAATGAAATGAAACGAACGAACTGAAACGAAACGAACAAAACTAACACAACGAAATAATAGGCTGAATCAAATGGCTGGGTGTTATTTCATACCGAGCTCAGAACAAAACAAAAATATACCTTGCCACATAGGCAAGTCAAATAATGCCACACAGGCAAGTCAAACACATTGGATCGCGAATCCAATGCATGTAAAATCGGAAGGTGTGTTTGGCACAAACATCACCAATCCATGAAACGAGCGTAGCAGAAAACTAGGGTCGACCCATACGCCTCCCACAACAAAACACCAAATGGCCAACTCCCACCGGAGCACAAAACGGAGATGCCGTGGATTGATCACACCACCACGGAAGGTGTCATGCCTCGGTGCTAAGAGGACATGCCTGTGGTACCCCCACAGGTGGTTATAGCTCAGGTATACCCTACGGTACATTCTAATAACAAAACCATGTCACAACACATGCGACACAATATCAACACAAAGGGGTTCTAACGTGTACATGTTAAATCGAACGAACCATCAACACAAGTCTTCAAAAATATACTAACATGTACATCACTACAAAGATTGAAATAAATATTAACATGATAACCGAGTTCAAAGAGTACAAATATGAGTTCTAAATATCAATGTCCCAAAATGAAACTATCACATGGATTTGAGAAGGAACAGATATGCGAAACAATAACTAACTTCTAAACAACAATAAAACGAACAAATCAAAATTAAAAGGATTATCACTAAAGGAGTCCGGAATCCGTACCTGGAGTAAGCAATGTAATACCCAAAAATTTAAATTCCAAAAATACTTCCCTCCATCTGATCTAATACAATAAAATAAAATAAAATTTTATTATAAATCTAACCATTACTAACATCACCTTTATTAAATCTATTATTAAGTAACTTTTATAATTTTATCAACAAATTAATTAATTAGAATTTATATATAATGTTTTTAATTAAGTCTATACAATATTTCTTATATATATATATATATATATATATATATATATATATATATATGCATAACATTGATGCTTTTAAAAGTCCTGTAAGTTTCATACGTAAGAAATAAAATAATTACTTTAAAGAAATCAATTTCTCATATTAATATGACAATTGTTGACAACATGAGTTTTATGAATCTATAAATATATATAGGTATTATATCATATGTAACAAAGAATATATTACTTGTCATCCATATTCACTTTATTAATACATCAATGGCATCATATCTTTGTTAAGACACAATTTACATATATCTATGATGATGGATGCCCAAAATAGCAACATAATTTTATACTTCCACCACGTGAGCATTATGTTATTAACTAGCCTCTATAGTTTTGTTTGTGATTCGATCATTCTTCCATTCCAATTGCAACACATAATTATATCAATCACAAAAAAAATTTACTTACCGGAGGACTCCGCCGCCCTTTTCTCCTTCCTTTTCCCTTCAGTCAATTTGTGTTAGACGTAGTGGTGAACAAATTAGGTTTTAGATATTTATTATTATTATTTTGTTTTACTAACTCTCCTAATTTTAATAGAATTAAAAAAAAAATACACAAGTATAAATTTGACCCACTTAATTTTAAAGTCCAATTTTACCAATTAATTTACCCAACACTTATTAATATTTATTAGCCCAAAATAAATGACTAGTTTGACCCAAATAAATGACAAAGTCCAATTAATATGTTTTAAAACAAAATAATATTTTTTTTAAATAAAAATTTAATATATTTTATTTTTCGGGTATTACATCACCTACCCTTAAAAGGATTCCGTCCCCGGAATCATAAGAATTGAACGCACCTAATTTTCAAAGAGATGCGGATACTCCGCTCGAATAGACTCCTCCATCTCCCATGTAGCCTCCCGCTCGAATGATTTCTCCACAAAACCTTAACAAACGGAATAGTCTTCCTCCTCATAATCCGCTCTTGACGATCTAAAATCGCCTCGGCTTGCTCATCACAAGTAAGATCCTCTCGAATCTTATCGAATGGATATTGCACCACGTGCAACGGATGATAATGATAACTCCTCAACACCGACACATGGAACACATTGTGCACGTGAGCTAGCTGCGGAGGCAAAGCTAACCGATATGCAACTTCACCAACCCTCTCCAGAATCTCAAATGGTCCAATATAACGCGGACTAAGTTTTCCTTTCAACCCAAATTGCCGAATGCCCTTCCAAGGAGAAACTTTTAGAAACACATGTTCACCAGGTTCAAACTCTAAAGTCCTCCTATGCTTATCAGCATAACACTTCTGTCGTGATCGAGCCGTCTTCAATTTCTCCTTAGCCACCGCTACCTTTTCCGTAGTGATTTGGACTAACTCAGGCCCTTCTATAGCCCTTTCGCCAACCTCATCCCAACAAGTTGGTGCCCGACATTTCCTACCATACAATGCCTCAAACGGAGCCATTCCAATACTTGCATGCCAGCTGTTGTTGTAAGCAAACTCAACTAGGCTCAAGTAATCATCCCAATTACCCGACCACTCAAGTGCACAGGACCTCAACATGTCCTCTAATGTCTGAATAGTCCGTTTGAATTGCCCATCAGTTTGCGGATGAAAAGAAGTACTGAAGTTGAGCCGAGTACCCCAAGCTCGTTGAAACCCTTTCCAAAACCTTGAAGTAAACCGTGGGTCCCTATCTGAAACAATAGTATTTGGAGTACCATGAAGTCTAACAATCTCTCTTTGAAAGATATGTGTCAATCTATCCCACCAAGTAACCCTCATGGATAGCCAAAAAAGTGTGCCGATTTGGTCAACCAGGTCCACCACTACCCATATGGCATCATTCTTCCCGAAAGTCTTGACAAACCCACCACAAAATCCATCGTAATATCCTCCCACTTCCACACTGGAATGTCTAACTGTTGCAACAACCCACTAGCTCGTTGATGTTCTATCTTCACTTGTTGACAAGTGAGGCACTTCCCAACATATTCAGCCACGTCTCGTTTCATCCCATTCCACCAAAAATTCTTCTTCAAATCCCTATACATCTTCGTAGAACCTGGATGAATTGAAAATGGCGAACTATGAGCCTCAACCAAAGACCTGACCTCTCGAATGATTGGATGATCCAATTACACACAACCGCTCACCCAACCAAATCACACCATGGTCATCAATGAAACTCTGACCGCTTGCCCTCCTCTAAATTCCGCGCCATACTCCACAACTCCCCATCTTCTTTTTGAGCTTCTTTGACCCGCAAGATAAGAGAGGGCTCCACTCTCATACCAGCCACGTGTCCATCTGAACCTTGCACATACAACTCCAACTCTAGCCGCTCCATATCTCAAAATAAAATTTGAGGTTGTGTAATAAGGGTTGCTACACTCCACGAACTCTTTTCGACTAAGAGCATCTGCAACCACATTTGCCTTCCACAGGTGATCTGAAATCCTAGCATCATAATCCTTTAGAAGCTCCAACCAACGCCTCTGCCTCATGTTGAGCTCTTTCTGAGTGAAGATGTATTTAAGACTTTTGTGATCGGTGAAGATATCACAAGTCTCTCCATACAAATAGTGCCTCCAAATCTTTAGGGCAAAGATCACCGCTGCCAACTCCAAATCATGAGTGGGTAGTTCACCTCGTAAGGTTTAAGCTGCCTAGAAGCATAAGCAATCACCTTACCGTGTTGCATTAAAACACACCCCAAGCCCTTCTTAGAAGCATCACTATAAATCTGATAACCTCCTGTCCCCAACGATAATGCAAGTATTGGAGCTGTCATAAGTTGTTTCTTCAACTCTTCGAAACTCTTCTCACGCTCCTCATTCCACACAAACTTTGTCCCCTTTCTCATCAACTGGGTCAATGGTAAGGCAAGCAGGGAAAACCCTTACACAAACCGCCTATAATACCCTGCTAAACCCAAGAAACTCCTAATCTCTGTCACTGTAGTAGGTCTTGGCCATTTAGTGATAGCCTCAACCTTTGAAGGGTCCACCTTAATGCCTTCAGCAGAAACAACGTGGCCCAAAAATGCAACCTGCTCCAACCAGAACTCACATTTAGAGAATTTAGCATACAATTTCTCTTTCTGCAAAATCCCCAATACTGTGCGAAGATGTTCCTCATGCTCTTCCTTAGACTTGGAGTAAACCAAAATGTCATCAATAAAGACAATAACAAATTGGTCCAAATACTCCTTAAACACCCGATTCATCAAATCCATAAACACCGCCGGAGCGTTAGTCAACCCGAACGGCATCACCAGAAATTCGTAATGCCCATATCGAGTACGAAAAGCCGTCTTAGGGATATCCTCATCCCTCACCCTCAACTGATGATAGCCCGACCTCAAGTCTATTTTCGAAAAATACTTTGCCCCTTGAAGTTGGTCAAACAAGTCATCAATCCTTGACAATGGATACCGATTCCTGATAGTAATCTTATTCAACTCCCTGTAGTCTATACACAGCCTCATAGACCCAACCTTCTTCTTCACAAACAAGATTGGAGCACCCCAGGGTGAAACACTCGGGCAAATCACACCACGATCTAACAGCTCCTACAACTGTTCCTTTAACTCCTGCAACTCCAACGATGCCATCCGATACGGCGCCTTAGAGATAGGCTCCGCACCAGGAACAAGCTCAATAGCAAACTCTACTTCCCGCTGTGGTGGCAACCCTGACAATTCCTCAGGAAACACATCGGGAAAGTTATGAACAATTGGAACATCTTCAATATGAGACTCACCCTTAGAGGTATCTTTCACAAACGCCAAATACCCCTCACAACCCTTTGCCACCAACTTTCCAGCCTTCAAAGCTGAAATCAACTTCAACACCCTACTCGGCTGAGAACCCTGAAACACGAATTCTGGAGACTTCACATCTCCGAATATAACCTTCTTTGCCTAACAATCGATAGTGGCCTGGTGCTTATCCAACCAATCCATCCCAAGAATGACATCGAAATCGTGCATACTCATTGGAAGAAGATTAGCCCTACGAATCTTATCGCCAAAACTGATCGAACACCCTCGATACAAATCGGAAATAACGACAGAAGTCCCCATCGGGGTAGCAATAGACATAACAGAATCTAAGGACTGAGATGGCACACCAAGGTGCCGAAGAAAAGACTGAGCAACAACGGAATGAGTAGAACCCGTATCAAACAGAATAGAAGCCTCACGATTGCCAACTAAAAGAGTGCGTAAAAAGCGATTACACGGTGCACTGCCGCTTTGGTTATATGTCAAGGCAAACACTCGACCACCCTGACGCTGACCTCCATTGCCATCATTATCACCACCTCCACCATTTCCGCGTGGTCCGGTACAATCTCTAGCCATATGACCCATCTGTCCACACAAGAAGCATGCACCTGTGAGTCTGTGGCACTGTCTCCCCAGATGATTAGCCCCACAAGTAGCACAAGGAGCTATCGGAATGAGATTTGGGTTACCCCCACCAGCTGGTCCCGGATAACGACCCTAATTTTGCCCCTGCTGACGATTATGCCCCTGCTAGCGATTCTGACCATGCCAAGGTAGCTGAAGTTGACGATTACGCCTTTTTGAGGCATCTCGCTGATAACCCTGTTACGATTTTGGCCACGCATATCGCCCTTGCCGCCACCACGATTCCTGTTCCACTGACCACCTTGACTTCTCCCATGTTGAACTGAAGCTTGACCCTGCTGGTCATCTCTGTCCCTCTTTCGACTCCCCTCCGGTTTAGAAGACCGAAAGTCATGTCGTTCCATCTCAATATTCTTGGCCGTATTCGCCACTGCTGACACGTCTGCAAACTTGTTGTTAATAAGATGCTGGCGATACCTATAATGGATCTTCCACTTGAATTTCTCCGCCTGTTCCACTGCAGTCCCCGCTGAAGTTCCTGCAAAGCCTACCAACTTGGTGAACCTCGTCATGAAGTCCGTAATGGACTCATCATCTTTCTGCCGAATAGACAGATACTCTCTGGCATAGGCCTCTTTATCAGCAGCTGGAAAGTACTGCTGATAGAAGACCTCACAAAACTCCGCCCAACTAAGTGCCTCGACATAACCATCGCCTTTTTGTTACTTTTGTCGCCTTCCACCACCTCTGTGCATCTCCTTCCAGCTTGTAAGCAGCAAGTAGCACTTTCTGATTATCCGAACACCCCAACACATCAAAAATCTTCTCTAAGTGGGCAATCCAATTCTCTGCATCAATTGGAGTTGAGTGAATCGAATGCATGTGGTTTCGCTTCGAAACCTTTCCAACCACATACATTGGAACCACCTGGCGATCAATACCATCTCGCATTCCCTTCCTCTTCGTTTTTGCCTGTGGACCATTATTTCTCGGATTCTTCTGTTCTGGAATTTCTGGTGGCGGATGTTGCATTTCCTGTACAACCTATGCCACCAACTGAGGTAAAGCCTGGTTCACCGCCTGATTAACCAAGGTAGCCAATTGAGCATTAAACTGATCATTAGGTTGATCATTGGGCTGACCTTCACCTCTTCCCCTATTGTTACCTCGCCTCCCAGCAACTCTAGCGGATCTACGAGCCATCTAACAAAGAGATCAACGAATAGATAACAAAGCAGATTAGAGACAGATTCGAATATAGCTGATATGATAGCTGAACAGAAAATTAAACAGAAAAAAAACCTAACCCAGAAGTCTACCCATAACTCACAGGTCAAACCTAAATAGGTTTTCTACAAGAAAGAACTAAGCTCGATACCAACTCAGTAACACCCCTTTCCAGAAAATAAAGAGAGGTTACTCAAAACATAACAAAACCGATGAATTTAATAGAAAAGGCTCAAAGCCACAAAAGAATAGTCTTAATAACTGATAAATACCACAAGTCAACCATAATAAATCTCAAACTGTCTCAAACCGCAATCTAAAATAATTATTACAATTCCAAGTAAACTGACACATCAAGACTAAACAGAATATCTCTAAGTCATTGGAATGAATGGAGCTCTCATCACACTTGCACTTGATCCCCCTGATTACCTGCCGGAAGAAAAATACAGCATGAGCCAAATGTCCACGGATATAGAATACAAATAATGAACCGAAATAACTAACTCAATTAAATGAAATGAAACGAATGAACTGAAATGAAACGAACAAAACTAACACAACGAAATAATAAGCTGAATCAAATGGCTGGGTGTTATTTCATACCGAGCTCAGAACAAAAAAAAAATATACCTTGCCACACAGGCAAGTCAAATAATGCCACACAGGCAAGTCAAACACATTGGACCGCGAATCCAATGCATGTAAAATCGGAAGGTGTGTTTGGCACAAACATCACCAATCCATGTAATGTAACAGAACAAAAACTAGGAATTGACCCATACGCCTCCCACAACAAAACACCAAATGGCCAACTCCCACCGGAGCACAAAGCGGAGACGCAGGTGGATGATCACACCGCCACGGAAGGTGTCATGCCTCGGTGCCAAGAGGACATGTCTGTGGTACCCCCACAGGTGGTTATAGCTCAGGTATACCCTACGGTACATTCTAATAACAAAACCATGTCACAACACATGCGATACAATATCAACAAAAGGGGGTTCTAATATGTACATGTTAAATCGAAGCGAATCATCAACACAAGTCTTCAAAAATATACTAACATGTACATCACTACGAAGATTGAAATAAATATTAACATGATAACCGAGTTCAAAGAGTACAAATATGAGTTCTAAATATCAATGTCCCAAAATAAAACTATCACATGGATTTGAGAAGGAAAAGATATACGAAACAATAACTAACTTCTAAACAACAATAAAACGAACAAATCAAAATTAAAAGGATTATCACTGAAGGAGTACGGAATCCGTACCTGGAGTAAGCAATGTAATACCCAAAAATTTAAATTCCAAAAATACTTCCCTCCGTCTGATCTAATGCAATAAAATAAAATAAAATTTTATTATAAATCTAACCATTACTAACATCACACTATTAAATCTATTATTAAGTAACTTTTATAATTTTATCAACAAATTAATTAATTAGAATTTATATATATTGTTTTTAATTCGTCCTATACAATATTTCTTATGCATATATATATATGCATAACATTGATGCTTTTAAAAGTCCTGTAAGTTTCATACGTAAGAAATAAAATAATTACTTTTAAGAAATCAATTTATCATATTAATATGACAATTGTTGACAACACAGGTTTTATGAATCTATAAATATATATAGGTATTATATCATATGTAACAAAGAATATATTACTTGTCATCCATATTCACTTTATTAATACATCAATGGCATCATATACTGTTAAGACACAATTTACATATATCTATGATGATGGATGCCCAAAATAGCAACATAATTTTATACTTCCACCACGTGAACATTATGTTATTAACTAGCCTCTATAGTTTTGTTTGTATTCTGATCATTCTTCCATTCCAATTGCAACACATAATTATATCAATCACAAAAAAAAATTTACTTACCAGACTACCGCCGCCCCTTTTCTCCTTCCTTTTCCCTTCAGTCAATTTGTGTTAGACGTAGTGGTGAACAAATTAGGTTTTAGATATTTATTATTATTATTATTTTGTTTTACTAACTCTCCTAATTTTAATAGAATTAAAAAAAATACACAAGTATAAATTTGACCCATTTAATTTTAAAATCCAATTTTACCAATTAATTTACCCAACACTTATTAATATTTATTAGCCCAAAATAAATGACTAGTTTGACCCAAATAAATGACAAAGTCCAATTAATATGTTTTAAAACAAAATATTTTTTTTTAAATAAAAATTTAATATATTTTATTTTTCGGGTATTACAGTAACCCTTCATCCTAAACACACCAAAAAATTACAGGCATTCCTACTGTAATATTGTGAGTATTTCTTTTGAGTGTAGCTTTTAGTGCAAGATTTTCTCAGGATATTTGTAAGACCCCAAATTATTAATAAATGAAATTTATTTTCCTCTATTTATTATTTTGAAATAGTAAGGGTTGATTTGATTAATGTGGATAGTTATGGGTAAAATACGCAAATATTTCGAATAAGCAAGTGGTTATAAAATACTCATTGTTGTCGGAGAATATTCGTTTGGTCGTGGAATATTCTTACTGTCGGGAATATTAAATGCTGACGCCTATGATCTTTTGTGGGCCCCATATAATGAAAGCAATTGGATGAAGAAAAGCGACAAGTATAAGTTGTTATAAATAATTGGTATGATTATGTTACCAATTAATCTTGTTGGAATGTTGGTAAAAACACACGAATACGCGTTGTTGAACAAGAAGACATTGCAGTATTGCACCAATTATTGATTCTTACATAAGAAGGCACTACTCAATAATTGTTACAGTAATTATTGTTCAGTATTTTATTTTATTGATTCAATAATTGTTGCGTTGATTTTTTTATATTACTATTGTTTCAATAAATTGTCATTACACAGTATTTTCCATTATCGGAGCAATAATTCATATTATCTGAATAATATTATTGAATAACATTATTGGCAATGTCTAGAAAGTTCTGTCTAAGGAGAGGTTTGGTCACCTAATTGCTTGGCGCGAAGAAGAGAAATCTTTATTGGAAAGCCCCCCTCTTTCCACAAGAGCGGCCGGTTGCGATCTTGTGATTCTGTAATATTATTTGTGAATAATTAATTATTGATTTATATGATGAGGAAAATATTGATTTTATGTGGATATAGATGGAGAAAAATTTTAATGTGACAATTGTTGAAAATTAATATTTTATCTTTTTGATAAAATAATTCATTTAAATATATTATTTTAATAATATATTAAGCGGTGATATTTTATAATGAATGTGGGATATATGAGTATATGAGGAGGAAGAGTATTTTTGTTGCATTAAATGATTAACACATGTTTTTGTGTGTCGGTGGACCCCATTTCTTGATTGAAATTTGATTATAGCTTTTGTAAAATCGTCCAGTATGTGGATTTTGGCCAATTTACATTTGGAATTTGGAAAAACTTTCTTCTGCAAAGTTGTAGAGAATTGAATTTTCTATAAAAAAAAATGCGAGATTCGATTTTTCTGACAAAAGAGCTATTTATTGTGAATTATTAAAATTCTGAAGTTCCAAAATAATTGATTTTTGGAAGTTTTAAATATTTATATTAACAAAAACGTTTTTTCAATGTGTGGGCCTCATTTTGCATGTGTGCAATTGCTAAATTCTGAATTCAAAGGTGTGCGTAGGAATGGTTAATATAAATAATAATATTATATTAAATTTTCTGCTTTGGTGTTCTAAGCATTTTCCTATATATAGGGTGCTTAGGTTAGAATTGAAAATCACACGGCTGAAGTTTTCTCTCTATATTATCGGCGTATTCTTGTGAGTATTTTGAGTATACTTTGAGTATTGCTATCTGGTGCAAGTTCAAGTCATAGCCTATATCCAGGTGTTTCAACTAAATCTTTGTCTTTCGAGGTAAGGGATGTTATTTTATTCGAAAATGATATTATTTCTTCAATATCATTATGCCGAAATATTGGTTGGAAATTTTTATCAAATTTAGAACTTTTTCTTGTCGGGGTTACTATTCATGAGTTACTATTCACGAGTTACTATTCACGAGTTACTATTCATGAGTTACTATTCACGAAGCGTGATGATGTTTTTTATGAAATTTCTATCTTTTGGTGTCGGAGTTATTATTCACGTATACGACACTATTCACGAATACGACACTATTCACCGAAAAATGAAATTTCTTCTTTTTGTCCAAAATATCTACTATGGATACTAGCTTTGATTGTATCTATGTTTTGATCATTCTTGAATTTTACTCCACTCGATTACTTATGAAGTATTTTGAACTTGGATTGTTTAAAATCTGAATCCTTAATATTTGTTCTTTTGTTTCCTTTGGATTCGTTTCCTTTAAAATATTTTCATCATCCTCGGTCCTAAATGATGATATTACTTAATATCTTTGGCCGTAATGCAAAGATGAGCAGTGTTTAGATGAACATGATTAATTAATGATGAATATCTTTGGCTGTAGTGCAAAGATGAATATTTGATTCCAGATATATATTGATTGATGTTACAGGGATAAAATATCGACGATGAACTTTTAAATTCATAGAAGATAGTAGTTTGCATTCCCCACTTAACTCTTCTAATGAATTGTTGTTTCCGCTGCAGTTGTTGATTTAAAACTGGTTGTCTATTGTATTCTATTAGATTTTTCCCTGTTGGAGACTAACGATAATTTGTTGTATATTATCTTAGTCATAATATTCTTTACTGGGCTAGTTGAGCTCACCCTTTTCCTTTTTGTTCTATTTTTCTTCTCAGGAGGTGAGAATGTAGTGAGTACTAGTTGGGGTATGGAATGATGGTTATAGAGAGAGTTGTTTAGTAGTCCTCACTATTTTTGTAAAATAATGTATAAATAATTGTGATGAGGATTTATTTGGGTATGTATATTGTCTAGAAGACAATAATTGTATTTAAACTCACAGTATATATGTTGTCGTATTTTGCACGACAAATGTATTAATAAAGTTGTAGTTATCTCTGTACCATGTATTTGGCGACTCAGAATGAGTTGGATGGAATGGACTTATTTTGGGGGCGTCACAGTTGGTATCAGAGCTTAGGGATATGATCTCTGGCGGAGATCGGGGAATAGAACTAGGAGGGGAGAGACGAGTAAATCCTTCGCTAGTGTGTCCTACCTAAGCTTATTTGTTAGTTGGTTAGTATATAGAGATATTATGTGATATATTGATTTCCTTAATTAACCCTTGTTTTATGCCGTATTTGAGAATGTTGACTGAGAATATTAATGATTGGAGTAAATGAGACCGTGGAGATGCCTGTACTTTACCAACGAGGAGAAGCGTGCAGCAGTGGCAATGTACCTCCTATGAACAACACCAACGAAAGCGAGATGATGAGCAGCCGGGATGTTTAGAAGTTTTTGCAGTTCATGCAAAATCAGACGAGGAGACTCGTGTTCAAAATACTGAGGAGGAAATGATAGCAATTCACGGGTGGTCACTGACCAAGCAGTTCAAAGAGTTGGGACCACGAGTGCTGGGGAAAGCGGATCCGATTAAAGGCGAGGCGTGGTCAAACAAATTACCAAGATATTCGATGTCTTGGGATGCACGGAGGACAGAAAGTTCCATTCGCTACTTTTATATTCCGTAACGAGGCGGATTCTTTGGTGGGAATCGTGAAGCGTACTCCATCCGATGCACTCAAGATGTCATGGGAGCGTTTGAAGCAGATTCAATGACAAGTACTTCCTTGAAAGTATTCGTCATATGAAGGAAGTGGAGTTTATTAGATCGAGTGTAAGAATAACATGGCGGTGTCGAAGACGAGGCGAAGTTCACGGAGTTATCGAGTTTGCACCTCATTTGGTGGAGAATGAGGAACGATATACGGCGGATGTTTCGAGAGGTTTAAAACCCGAGATTGGCAATATCTTATCTCTCATAAATTTTCTTTATATTCAGATGTTGTAAAGTGAGGCTCAATTATTAGAGCGAGATAACGAGTACACGGTCAATCGAAGGACCACAACCAGGATCATACTGGGGATAACAATCAACAAAACAACGATAACCAGCGAAGAAAGAAAAAGACGGACAAAGGCGGTAACCACTCTGGTGGTAATCGTGGCCATGAAAATAGAAGAAGCGAGTCGGGAGGAGATTTTAAAAGAGGAGATTCAACAACGACCATGTGAAGGCGTCGACCAAAGAGTAATTTGGTTCCAAGGAGGAGAAAAACCACCGGTCATTATGTTACAAATGCGGGAAAGAGGGACATATCAGCCCAAACTGCCCACAACAGTTTAAGGTATGCTATAATTGTGGAAAAGAAGGACATATCGCTTGAGATTGTACGGTATCGAAACCCAGTCCAGCGGGAATGGTGACTCAAAAGGATGTCCCAGAAAGGTCAAAGTCAACGGTTCTTGGAAGAGCGTTTGTCGTGACCGGTCAAAATGTGAGGAACCCGAACGAAGTTAGCACGAGTTAGTTAATTATAAATTCTTGCGAAGTTTATACCTTACTAGATACCAGTTCTACCCATTCTTTTATCTCTCTTGCTTGCGTTCAAAGTTTGAACTTGACTACGGAGAAATTAGACTTTGACCTATTTATGGAGACTCTGTTAGGAGAAACTTTCATTACATCCGTTGTTTAGAAATCTTGCTTGATTCAGGTTGGCACTATCACATTACTTGTTAACCTTATTTCTATAGAGATATTTGCTTTTGATGTGATTTTAAGGTTAACTACTTATCATGCCGAAATTGATTACTTTCGTAAGGTTGTTAGTTTTCATATTCTTAAGCAACCTGTTATTCGAATTCAAGCAATCAAACCATTGTAGTCAAACATTTTTATATCAAGCCATGAAGTTATTCATTTATTACGGATGTCAAGTTTTCTTAGTCCATGTTATGGATTTGAATAAAGACACGTCAGATTTGAATAATATTCCTGTTGTTATTGATTTTTCGTGACGTATTTCCTGAAGAATTTCTTGGCTTACTTCCAAAGCCTGATATTAAATTTTGTATCGACTTTGAACCCGGTACAAAACTCATTTCTAAAATCTCATATCGAATGGCTCCTATTGAACTTCAGGAGTTAAAAATTCAACTATAGAATTTGGTACCTGAGCCTTTATCTGGTGACTTCCTTTGTGGAATGCACCGAAGCTAGACTCTCCGTAGGGGACACCATATTCGTGCAATAGTAAACTGATAGGTGTCATTGTAACGTGCTATCCAAGGTTGGGATATGAGTCACAGTTGAGAACAACCTAAGTCGGTAATCGAAATACGTAGCTTTCTAGGCTTAGTTGGTTATTATCGGAGATTCGTTGAAGGATATTCTCGAATTGCTATTCCATTAACGCAGCTGACTCGTAGAGATACAAAATTCGAATGGAGAAAGGAATGTGGGAAGAGCTTCGAAGAACTCAAGAGGAGACTCATTTCAGCACATGTTCTGACCATGCCATCCTAGAAAAGCGAACGTGGTAGCTGACGTGTTGAGTAGAAGATCGTATACAAGTACGAGTACAATATTGTCAAAGACTCATTTCGTATAATTTACAAATAATAGAGATGGAGATGAAAACTCTAGGTACCCACGTGATGATATACGAGTATAATCGACTTTAATCGATAAAGTTAAAGCTGTTCAAGCTACACACCGGAGCTGATGAATTTGAAGAAGGAGGTGCAAGAAGTTGTTATTTCAAAAGCGAGAATCGGTGAGGTGAGGAAAGCTCAAACCTTCGATTTATTAATCCATTTGAAATTCTCGATCGAATAGGAGGCGTGGCCTATAGACTCGTTTTACCACCAAGTATGACACGTGTTCATAACGTTTTTCACGATCGATGTTACGTAAATATGTGGGACGACCGAACCACGTCATTGAGTTAGAACCAGGACGAGATAGCCAAGAAGACTTAACGTCGAGGAGGTACTGTCAAGATCTTGGATAGGAAAGAACATGTCCTATGTATCGAGGTTATACCACAAGTTAAAGTTTTGTGGAGAAACCATGCTATTGAGGAAATGACACGGGAGTTGGAAAGCGGAAATGAAAGCGAGGTATTCTCATCTTTTGAAAACACTAAATCGTACGTCAATTTCGAGGGACGAAATTTCATAAGGAGGGAGGTTGTAAGACCCCAAATTATTAATAAATGAAATTTATTTTCCTCTATTTATTATTTTGAAATAGTAAGTAGGTTGATTTGATTAATGTGGATAGTTATAGGTAAAATACGCAAATATTTGAATAAGCAAGTGGTTATAAAATACTCATTGTTGTGGGAGAATATTCGTTTGGTCGTGGAATATTCTTCTTTGTTTGGGAATATTAAATGCATTGACCTTGATCTTTTGTGGGCCCCATAACGGAAAGCAATTGGATGAAGAAAGCGACAAGTATAAGTTGTTATAAATAACTTGGCGCTAGTTATTTACCAATTATCTTGTTGGAATAATTGGTTAAAACACGATGTCTGGCGTTATTGAGCGAGAAACACGGTATTGCACCAATTATTGATTCTTACATAAGAAGGCACTACTCAATAATTGTTACTGATAATTACTATTCGGTATTTTATTTTATTGATTCAATAATTCTTTGCGTTGATTTTTTTATATTATTGTTGTTTCAATAAATTGTCATTTACAGTATTTTCCATTATCGAGACAATAATTCATATTATCTGAATAATATTATTGAATAACATTATTGGCAATGTCTAGAAAGTTCATCTAAGGAGAGGTTTGGTCACCTAATTATGCGCTTGATGAAGGAGAAATCTTTATTGGAAAGCCCCTCTTTCAGGAGCGGCACCGTCATTCTTAAGATTTGTGATTACGTAATATTA
Organism: Panax ginseng; assembly: GCA_020205605.1. Lineage (NCBI taxonomy): Eukaryota > Viridiplantae > Streptophyta > Magnoliopsida > Apiales > Araliaceae > Panax > Panax ginseng. The sequence continues at coordinate 98,669,972 of CM035149.1, read as the reverse complement.
TTTGTGAATAATTAATTATTGATTTATATGATGAGGAAAATATTGATTTTATGTGGATATAGATGGAGAAAATTTTTAATGTGACAATTGTTGAAAATTAATATTTTATCTTTTTTTGATAAAATAATTCATTTAAATATATTATTTTAATAATATATTAACGGTGATATTTTTATAATGAATGTGAGATATATGAGTATATGAGGAGGAAGAGTATTTTTGTTGCATTAAATGATTAACACATGTTTTGTGTGTCGGTGGACCCCATTTCTTGATTGAAATTTGATTATAGCCTGTAAAATCGTCCGTATGTGGATTTCGATCAATTTCTGTTTGGAATTTGAAAAACTTTCTTCTGCAAAGTTGTAGAGAATTGAATTTCCTATAAAAACTTGCGAGATTCGATTTTTCTGACAAAAGAGCTATTTATTGTAAATTATTGAAGTTCTGAAGTTCCGAAATAATTGATTTTTGGAAGTTTTAAATATTTATATTAACAAAAACGTTTTTTCAATGTGTGGGCCTCATTTTGCATGTGTGCAATTGTTGAATTCTGAATTCAAAGGTGTGCGTAGGAATGGTTAATATAAATAATAATATTATATTAAATTTTCTGCTTTGGTGTTCTAAGCATTTTTCTATAAATAGGGTGCTTAGGTTAGAATTGAAAATCACACCAGAAACTGAAGTTTTCTCTCTCTATATTATCTAGCGTATTCTTGTGAGTATTTTGAGTATACTTTGAGTATTGCTATACGGTACAAGTTCAAGTCATAGCCTATATCCGGTGTTTCAATTAGAAGTACTGTCTTTCGAGGTAAGGGATGTTATTTTATTCGAAAATGATATTATTTCTTCAATATCATTATGCCGAAATATTGGTTGGAAATTTTTATCAAATTTAGAACTTTTTCATGTCGGGGTTACTATTCATGAGTTACTATTCACGAGTTACTATTCATGAGTTACTATTTACGAGTTACTACTCATGAGTTACTATTCACAAGTTACTATTCATGAGTACTATTCACGAAGCGTGATGATGTTTTTTGTGAAATTTCTATCTTTTGGTGTCGGAGTTACTATTCACGATATACTACTTTATTCACGAATCGACACTATTCATTTAGAAAAATGAAATTTCTTCTTTTTGTCCAAAATATCTACTATGGATACTAGCTTTGATTGTATCCATGTTTTGATCATTTTTGAATTTTACTCCACTCTGATTACTTATGAAGTATTTTTGAACTTGGATTGTTTAAAATACGAATCCTTAATATTTGTTCTTTTGTTTCACTGGATTCGTTTCCTTTAAAATATTTTTCATCATCCTCAGTCCTAAATGATGATATTACTTAATATCTTTGGCCCGTAGTACAAAGATGAATAGGTGTTTAGATGAACATGACCAACTGATGAATATCTTTGGCCTGTAGTGCAAAGATGAATATTTGATTCCAGATATATATTGATTGATGTTACAGGGATAAAATATCGACGATGAACTTTTAAATTCATAGAAGATAGTATTTTGCATTCCCCACTTAACTCTTCTAATGAATTGTTGTTTCCCCTGCAGTTGTTGATTTAAAACTGGTTGTCTATTGTATTCTATTAGATTTTTCCCTGTTGGAGACTAACAATAATTTGTTGTATATTATCTTAGTCAAAATATTCTTTACTGGGCTAGTTGAGCTCACCCTTTACCTTTTTGTTCTATTTTTCTTCTCAGGAGGCGAGAATGTAGCGAGTACTAGTTGGGGTATGGAATGATGGTTATAGAGAGAGTTGTTTAGTAGTCCTCACCATTTTTGTAAAATAATGTATAAATAATTGTGATGAGGATTTATTTGGGTATGTATATTGTCTAGAAGACAATAATTGTATTTAAACTCACAGTATATATGTTGTCGTATTTTGCACGACAAATGTATTAATAAAGTTGTAGTTATTTCTGTACCATGTATTTGGCGACTCAGAATGAGTTGGATGGAATGGACCTATTTTGGGGGCGTCACAATATTATCCGATATTCCAAGTCAGATCTAGTTTCTACTAAGGTAAATGTTGTTATTTTCTTTCAATACTCGTAAGAGATATCATTTTCTTTCATACTCTATATTATGTAAGTGATATTATTTCATTTCATATTCCTAAATTTAACTTACTATTGTAAGTATTGCTTCTATAATTCCTGAAATGATTAGAAATTCCTTAAGTTTTGCGCTTCATCTAATATCATTTCACTGGAATATTGGTCTGCACTTTCTTATTAAATTTTAATCTTTTCATGTCAGGGTACTATTCATACGGTACTATTCACAACTTACTTTAATTTTCTTTTCTGTCCAAATTATTTTCGATACATGAATATCATTCTTGAATTTTACTCCACAATTAGTTATCATGGTGACAATTTGGACATTCTTGAACTTTGGATAAATTAAATTATAAATATCTAATATCTATCTTTGATCTCGCTTGATTGATTCTTTATATCATTGTCATCATCCTCGTGCTTATATTGTATTGGAAGTCATCTTTGGCCCGTAGTGTAAAGATGGACTGTTGATTGGTATGATTATGACCAGGAATTGTGTATTAGTATAATCATGACCTTTAATGTTACAGATAAGGTTTTTGGTGAAAGTCATCTTTGGCCCGTAGTGCATAGATGGACAGGTGTTTGGCATGATTATGACCACTAGTGATGCAAACAATTATCTTTGGCCCGTAGTGCATGGATAATTCATTTATTGGAAATAATTGTTGATTGGTGTTACAGAGATAAAATATTGATGATGAACTTTTAAATCATAGAAGATACTAGACATCATGCTCTACTTAACTCTTCTAATAGATTGTTGTTTCCACTGCAGTTGTTATTCTAAAACTTGTTGTCTATTGTATTCTATCAGATTTTTTCCATGTTGAGGACCAAGGATAATTTATTCTATATTATCTTAGTCATAATATTCTTTACTGGGCTAGTTGATTTCACCCTTTTCCTTTTGGTTCCATTGTTCTTCTCAGGAGGCGAGAATGTAGTTGGGACTAGTCGAGGAGTGGATTAATGGTCCAAGATTGTTATTTTAGTAATCTTCAATATTTTGTAAAATAGCGTGACAATAATTGTAATGAGGATTTTATTTGAGTTTGGATATTGTCTACGAGATAATATTTGTATTAAAACTCACAGCTTATGTTTTGTCGTATTTTACACGACAATTAATAGTTGTATAAATGAAGTTTGTATTTGAATTCTATACCATGTATTTGGCGGCTTAGAATGGGTTGTGTGGACTTATTTTGGGGGCGTCATAGTTGGTATCAGAGCTTAGGGATATGATCTCTGGTGGAGATCTGGGATTAGAACTAGGAGGGGAGAGACGAGTAAAACCTTCTCTAGTGTATCGTACCTAAGCTTATTTGTTATTTAAATGGTCGATCTGAATACAGGGATAATATGTGCCATGTTAATTTCTTTAATTAACCCTAATTTTGTGGCAGTATTTGAGAATGACATCTAAATTTTTTGAGATAAGCAATGGAGCACATAAGACCGTTGAGACACCGCCAATTAATAACCAGGATAATGTGCATCTGGAAGGCAATAATCCTCCTGTAAACAACAACACCGACTAAATGATGAACGATGGGATGTTTAGGAGCTTTTTACAATTCATGAAACACCAAACGAGAGAGACTCCTGTTCAAAATGCAAGTGGAAACAATGGTAACTCACGACTGGTCACTATTAAGCAATTCAAGGAGTTGGGACTGCCGAAGTTTTTGGGAAAACCAGAGTCGCTCAAGGCAGAAGCTTGGATTAAGCAGATCACCAAGATATTTGATGTCTTGGGATGCACAGAAGAGTAAAAGGTTTCCTTCGTCACCTTTATGTTGCATGGAGAGACAGATTACTAGTGGAAATCCGCAAAACGTACTCATCTGTCCGTACTTAAGATGTCTTGGAGAAGTTCTTGGAATTATTTAATGATAAGTATTTTCTAGAAAGTATTCGTCATATGAAGGAGGTGGAATTCATCAAATTGGAACAAAACAATATGACTGTATCACAATATGAGGCCAAATTTGCGGATTTATCCCGGTTTGCATCCCATTTGGTGGATAATGAGGAGCGAATGACATAGATGTTTCTGAGAGGTTTAAAACCTGAGATTCGTCAATACCTCATTTCTCATAAACTTTGTTTGTATTTAGATGTTGTGAATAGGGCTCAATTATTAGAGCGAGATAATGAGATAGTTCAACCAAAAGACAACAACCGACAGCACGATAATAGTCATACCAGTGACAACAGTCATTGAAGCAGTGATAACCAACGTGGAGGAAATTATCATGCCAGAAATGGTAACCACTTCAGTGGTAATCCTGACCAAGATAATAGAAGAAATGATTCAAGTGGAAATTTTAAAAAGAGAAGATTCAACAATAACGAAAAGACATCGGCAGCAGCACCAGCCCCAACAACAATTTCTAAGCGAGGAGAACGACCACCAGTTAGATACTATAGATGCGGAGAGGAGGGACACATTAGTCTAAATTGTACACAGCCTTCCAAGGTGTGTTTCAGTTGTGGAAAGGACGGTCACATAGCTCAATTTTTTTCCTCAGAATAAGTCAAGTCCATTTAGGGGCGGTGGCACCAAAGGTCATCCGGACAAGTCAAAGTCGATAGTTCAAGGAAGAGCGTTTGTCGTGACTACTCAAAAAGGGAGGAACTCGAACAAAGTTATCACTGGTAAGCTAATCATAAACTTTTGCGAAGTCTATACCTTATTAGATACCGGTTTTATCCATTCTTTTATTTCACCTGCTTGTGCTAAACGTTTGAACTTGACTCCTGAGAAATTAGAGTTTGACTTATCTGTTGAAACTCCGTTAGGAGAAACCTTTATTACATCAACTGTTTATAAATCTTGTTTGATTCAAATCGGCACCCTCATATTACCTGTTGATCTCATCTCTTTGAAAATACTAGCATTTGATGTGATTTTAGGGATTGATTGGTTAACTACTCATCATGCTAAAATTGATTATTTTCGTAAAGTCTTTAGTTTTCATATTCTTAACCAACCAGTTATGCGAATTCAAGCAACCAAACCACTAAAGTTAATCACTATCATATCAAGTCATAAAGCCATTCGTTTATTGAAAAATAGATGTCAAGCTTTCTTAGCCCATGTCATGGATTTAAACAAAAATACGTCAGATTTGAATGATATTTCTGTTGTAAATGAATTTCCTGACGTATTTCCTGAAGAAATTCTTGGCCTACTCCCAGAGCATGAAATTGAATTTTGTATTGACCTTAAACCCAGTACAAAATCCATTTTCAAAACCCCATATCGAATGGCTCCTATTGAACTTCAGGAGTTAAAAACCCAACAACAGGAATTGTTAGACATTGGTTTCATTCATCCTAGTACATCTCCTTGGGGTGCTCCTGTTTTATTCGTAAAGAAGAAAGATGGGAGTATGCGACTTTGCATTGACTATCGGTAGTTGAACCATATCTATAAAGACCCGAAAATTTTTGAATAATTATACCTTTATTTTTACGAATAATTTTTTTTAATACAAATAATATTTTGAATATATACGATATGGATTTAGCAGATTAGTCAATTTAAAATTTTAAGGTGACTGATAATGAAAGTTAAGTCGAATATGGTCCAAAACCCTAATTCATGGATTATGAACAAGGAATGAGAATATTAATATATAATAATTATATTTCAATGTGATATGTATGTACTATATATATGCATTGTTTAATGTTGATCAAATATAGCAGAGTATTAGAAAACCCTAAGTTTAAACCAATAAACCCTAATTCAAACCCTAAATAGGAAACTAAGACTGATTATTAATCAGGTATATGTGATCAAGGAGATATGTTAGTGTTTATGAATCTAATTAGGGAAAACCCTAACGATTATCAAGAAACCCTAAATGCTAAGTTAGAAACCCTAATTCTATTACCAGGAAACTCTAAACCTAATTTCAAGACCCTAATTGGTGATTAGCAAGCCAAATGGTAATTAGCAAATCATAAGATTAAAAGTTATGGCAAATATATGAAATTACCAAACTACCCTTAAAATTTAAGTGGAAAAGACCAAAATACCCTTTAATGTGTAAAATGACCAAAATACCCTTTTACTTAACTTGTAATGTGAGACCCCAAATTTTATGAATAAAGATTTAAATTTCCCAAAATATTTTTTTGAATATTATGGTGTGGATTTGATATAATGTTATAGTTGTGGGTAATAAATTTATAAATTTTGTAAAGTACGCAAGTTGTTATATAATATTCGATTGGTCGGGGAATATTCGTTTTAATAGGGAATATTCGTACAATGGCACAATCATTGGTGGACCCCGCAATGGAATTCTTGTTGGATTGAGAAAACGACAAAAATATTTTATGAAAATAACGGCGGAAGTTTTACCGTTAAGCTGTTGAAACACCGGTGTTAAAAGTAAAGAATGATGTCTGGTGCATAAGATAGTAGCACGGTTTTGATTATTGATGCTTACGTGAGAAGTCACTCAGTTTTGTTCAATTATTGCTATAGTAATTGTTGCATAGTATCTCACGTTATTTGATTCAATTATTGTCGATATTTTATATATTATTAAATCAATAATTGAGATAATAAAGTTACTAATATTATTATTTACAATATTAACGATGTCTAGAAGTTCTGCTAAGGAGAGATTTGGTCACCTAATTGCGGGCCAATAGGGAGAAATCCTTATTAGAAAGCCCCCTCTTTCATGGGAACAACCTAGTCGATTAATATTGTGAATTATAATAAAGGTGATAAGTTTTGTTTTATTATTATTATAAATGTAATAAAACAGAAAACTTTTTATGTAAAATAGAATACTTTTATAAAGTTATTCGTTTTATTAGACTATAAATAGAATATATTATATTCTATTATGCATAGTGTTTGTATAGTGCCTGCATAGTAAAATCTTTTTATATAAAACAGAATACTTTTATAAAGTTATTCGTTTTATTAGACTATAAATAGAATATATAATATTCTATTATGCATAGTATTTGCATAGTGCCTGCATAGTATTTGCATAGTAAAATCTTTTTATATAAAATAGAATACTTTTATAAAGTTATTCGTTTTATTAGATTATAAAAAGAATATATTATATTTTATTTAAAAGATTTTGTTTTATTAGAATATTTTATTAATACTGCATAGTAAATTAATATGGACCGTCCGTTTAAAAGTAAATCAATCTGGACCGTTCATGAATTAGTTACTATTTAGTCTATTCTCCTATAAATAGAAGCTCATTCCTTCATTATTTCTTACGAATTCTTTGAAAAACTAGAGAGAGAAACTATAGAGAAAGAAGAAAAGTATTCGCTACTTCACTACTCCTATATCCAGTTTCTTCTAAGGTAAGGGGTATTATTTCATTTGTATTCATGAAGAGAACTTCTGTTATTCCATTATTTATTATTCTTTTAGAATAACTTTTGTATCTGTGACTACCCTATACTTGGTGAAATTCTTCTGTTATTCCATTCTTTATTATTATGTTGGAATAACTTTGTTTATGCTAAATACTACATACATGGTGAAATTCTTCTATTATTCCATTCTTTATCATTCTGTTGGAACATCACATGCATGCTTTTTTACGCATGAATTGATTCCATTATTTATCATTCTGCATTGGAACATCGTCATGCGTTTTACGCATGACTGGTTCCGTTATTTATTATTCTGTGGAATTACATGCATGCTGTAATATCTATCGCATGCCTCGATGATTTCTTTTGTTATTCCATTCTTTATTATACTTAGTTGGTTAAAGTTTTGTCTTTTATACTCCATTAAATTAGTGGAATATCTTTGATATTTGCGCTTCATCCAGTATCTTTTCATGGAAATATTCTTCTGAGCATTCTTGAATTTTACTCCACAAAGCAGTATCATGTTGACAATTTGGACATTATTGGTTCCTGGATAAATTAATTCTTGAACTTGTTTTATTGAATTCTTATATCATTGTCATCATTCTCATGTTTATATTATGTTAAAAGTCATCTGTGACCTGTAGTGCATAAATGGACTTGGTATGATTATGACCAGGGATTATTCGGTATAATCATGACCGTAATATTACAAATGATGTGGTAAAAGTCCTCATTGGCCCGTAGTGCATTGATGGACAGTTGTTGGCATGATCATGACTATTGATGAATACACAAATATCCTTGGCCCGTAGTGCATGGATAATTTGTGGTTGTGATACTAATGAATATCCTTAGCCGTAGTGCAGGGATGATATGGTTTATTTATTAAGCTGAGTCTCAACAATAAAAGTGATGAAAAACCTTTTAAATCATAGAAGATAGTAGATTTTATTCTCTACTTGACTCTTTTAAAGGATTGCTTATTCCGTTGCAGTTAAACTTGATGGTTGTTATATTGTATCAGTTTAACACTGTTGAAGGCTAATGATAATTTATTCTGCATTATCTTAGTCATAATATTTCTTACTGGGCTAGTTGAGCTCACCCTTTTACTTTCATTGTTCTCTTCAGGAAATGAGAACGTAGCAGGGACTAGTCGGGGAACGGAGTGACGGTCCAGATGATAACATTAGTAGTCCTCACTATTCTATAAAATAATGTGTTAATAAATGTATTGATGACTTATTTTGAGTTTGAATACTGTCTAGAAGACAATATTTGTATTAAAACTCACAACTCGTGTTATATATTTAAGATTGTATTTGTATTCTGTACCATGTATTTGACGACTCAGAATAAGTGATGTATACCTATTTTGGGGGCATCACAGTTGGTATCAAAGCTTAGAGATATGATCCCTGGCTGAGATGTGAGATAAGAACTAGGAGGGGAGAGACGGGGAATTCCTTCACTAGTATGACCTACCTAAGTTTATTTGGTATTTAATTGGTCGGTCAGAGTATATTGATAATATGTGACATGTTAATTAACCCTTGTTTTGTGGCAGTATTTGAAAATTGCAGCTGAAAATGTTAACAATGGAGTGAATGAGACCGTTGAGACACCTTTAATCACTAACCAGATTAATGTGATGTCAGACGGAGAAGAAATCAAAGATATCTATGTGGTGAGTGAAGAACTAATAGTTGCACCCGAGCTAGTTGCAGAGGTAGCAGCTGAGAGTGAGGAAGAAGAGGAAGAAGAGGAACCTGAGGAGAATTTATTAGAAGAATTTTATGATATAAATTTAGAATTACAAAATCGTGTTCATGAGTTAGAAGAGTAGGCTGAAGAACGGCATGCGGTCGTGGAGCAAAGAGATGTAACAATTCAAAATTGTGTTACCCGATGTGTGATGCTTGAACAGAAGCACTCTTTGGCAGAGTATAAGATATTAGAGCTGGAATCTGAGAATGCTATGATCAAAGTTCTGATGAAAGAAGAAACAACTAAATGAAGGAGAATAGATGATGCATGGGTAAAAGCTGCACGACACATAGATATTGTAGAAAAAGACGTCCGATCCAATAAGGCCAAAATAGATGGATTTTGCTTTTTAGACAACAATTGGGAGAATCCAACATCGAATTCGGAATTACCCTGTGCAGAGCGGTCAACCCCAATTCGATATGGATCGGAGAATAATGATTCAAATCATGGATCAGGAATGTGACGAAGCAATTAAGGGTGGAATGTACTCTATAGCAAAGTCAAAACTGGTAGTTTAAGTGAGAGCGTTTGTCGAGAAACCCGAACGAAGTTATTACGGGTAAGTTAATTATACTCTTGTGAAGCCTATACTTTATTAGATACCGGTTCTACCCATTCTTTTATCTCTCTTGCTTGCGCTCAACGTTTAAATTTGACCCTAGAGAAGTTAGACTTTGACTTATTGGTTAAAACTTCATTAGTAGAAACCTTCGTTACCTCCACTGTTTATAAATCTTGTTGATTCAAATCGACACTTTCACGTTACCTGTCGATCTTATCTCTTTGAAAATACTTGCCTTTGATGTGATTTTAGGAATCGATTGGTTAACTACTCATCGTGCTAAAATTGATTATTTTCGTAAGGTTGTTAGCTTTTATATTCCTAACCAAACTGTTATACGAATTCAAGCAACCAAACCACTAAAGTCAATCATTGTCATATCAAGCCATAAGTAAAGAGCCCCGAGCCTTTCGCTGGTGACTTCCTTGTGTAGAATGCACCGAAGCCAAACTTTCTGTAGGGGAAGCCATGAATAATGGTGGCAAGTTGATAGGTATCAATGTGACGTGCTATCCAAGTCTTGGATGAGGGTCACAGTTTTGAATGATATTTCTATTGTTAATAAATTTCCTGACGTATTCTTGAAGACTTCTTAGCCTACCCCTAGAGCGTGAAATCGAATTTTGTATTGTCCCCCAGTACAAAACCCATTTGTAAAACCCTTAAATATTTCTTCAACCAAAACGAACATATCATGCACTAAGGACGTTGGCTTGAGCTGTTGAAGATTACGACTATACCATTCAATATCATCGTGGAAAAGTGAATGTGGTAGCTGACGCGTTGAGTAGAAGATCGTATGCGTTTACGAGTGCGATGTTGGTAACACAAAAAACCCATTTCGTATAACTTACAAATGATGAAGATAGAGTTAAAGACTCTAAGGACCCACGTGGTGATATCAAATATACGAGTAGAATGGACTTTAATCGATAAAGTTAAAGCCATGCAAGCTACATACTCAGAGCTGATGAATGTGAAGAAGAAGGTTCAAGAGGGCGTTATTCTAGAAGCAAGAATCGATGAAGAGAGGAAATCTCAACCCTCGATTTAATTGGCCCATTTAAAATCCTCGATCGAGTAAGTACTGTGGCTTATAGACTCGTTTTACCGCCAAGTATGTCGCGTGTTCATAACGTTTTTAACATATCGATGTTAAGTAAATATGTGGACGACCCGAACCACATTATTAATTTAGAACTAGACGAGATAGCGGATAATTTAATATATGAAGATGTACCTGTTAAAATCTTGAAATATATTTTACGCTCATGGGTTATACCTCAAGAGTTAGAATCTGACGAAGTGTCCTCATTTGTTTAAGATACAGTAATGCGTACGTAAATTTTGAGGGCAAAATTTCATAAGGAGGGGAGATTGTGAGACCCCAAATTTTATGAATAAAGATTTAAATTTCTCAAATTTTTTTTTGAATATTATGGTGTGGATTTGATATAATGTTATAGTTGTGGATAATATTTATAAATTTTGCAAAGTATGCAAGTTGTTATATAATATTCGATTGGTCGGGGAATATTCGTTTTAATAGGGAATATTCGTATAATGACACAATCATTAGTGGACCCTGCAATGGAATTATTGTCGGATTGAGAAAACGACAAAAATATTTTATGAAAATAATGAAAGTTTTACCGTTAGCTCGTTGAAACACTCGGTGTTAAAAATACTGAGAATCTGGCGTGGTTGCATAGTAGCACACGATTTTGATTATTGATGCTTACGTGAGAAGTCACTCAGTTTTATTCAATTATTGCTATAGTAATTGTTGCATAGTATCTCACGTTATTTGATTCAATTATTGTCGATATTTTATATATTATTAAATCAATAATTGAGATAACAAAGTTATTAATATTATTATTTGCAATATTAATGATGTCTAGAAGTTCCGCCAAAGAGAGGTTTGGTCACCTAATCAAGGCGCATGATAGGAGAAATCCTTATTGGAAAGCCCCTCTTTCCTAGGAACAACTTTGGTCGATTAATATTGTGAATTATAATAAAGGTGATAAGTTTTGTTTTATTATTATTATAAATGTAATAAAACATAAATTTTTATATAAAGCAGAATACTTTTATAAAGTTATTCATTTTATTAGACTATAAATAGAATATATAATATTCTATTATGCACGCGATGTTTGTATAAGTGCTGCATAGTATTTGCATAGTAAAATCTTTTTATATAAAATAGAATACTTTTATAAAGTTATTCGTTTTATTAGACTATAAATAGAATATATAATATTCTATTATGCATAGTGTTTGCATAGTGCCTATATAGTGTTTGCATAGTAAAATCTTTTTATATAAAACAGAATACTTTTATAAAGTTATTCGTTTTATTAGACTATAAATAGAATATATAATATTCTATTATGCATAGTGTTTGCATAAGACTGCATAGTAATTTTTTTATATAAAAATGTAATACTTTTATAAAGTTATTCATTTTATTAGATTATAAATAGAATATATTATATTTTATTTAAAAGATTTTGTTTTATTAGAATATTTTATTAATACTGCATAGTAAATTAATATGGACCGTCCGTTTAAAAGTAAATCAATCTGGACCGTTCATGAATTAGTTACTATTCAGTCCATTCTCCTATAAATAGAAGCTCATTCCTTCATTATTTCTTACGAATTCACTGAAACTCTAGAGAGAGAAACTATAGAGAGAAAGAAGAAAAGTATTCTGCTACTTTACTACTCCTATATCCAGTTTCTTCTAAGGTAAGGGGTAGTATTTCATTTGTATTCATGAAGAGAACTTCTGTTATTCCATTATTTATTATTCTGTTGGAATAACCTGTATACGCGGACTACCCTATACTTGGTGAAATTCTTCTATTATTCTATTCTTTATTATAATCATGACCGTAATATTACAAATGATGTGGTAAAAGTCCTCATTGGCCCGTAGTGCATTGATGGACAGTTGTTAGCATGATCATAACCATTGATGAATACACAAATATCCTTGGCCCGTAGTGCATGGATAATTTATGGTTGTGATACTAATGAATATCCTTGGTCGTAGTGCAGAGATGATGTGGTTTATTTATTGTCGTAGTCTCAAAGAATAAAAGTGATGAAAAACCTTTTAAATCATAGAAGATAGTAGATTTTATTCTCTACTTGACTCTTTTAATGGATTGCTTATTCCGCTACAGTTAAACTTGATGTTTGTTATATTGTATCAGTTTAACACTGTTGAAGGCTAACGATAATTTATTCTGCATTATCTTAGTCATAATATTTCTTACTGGGCTAGTTGAGATCACCCTTTTACTTTCATTGCTCTCTTCAGGAAATGAGAACGTAGCAAGGACTAGTCGGGGAACAGTGTGACGGTCCAGATGATAGCATTAATAGTCCTCACTATTCTATGAAATAGTGTGTTAATAAATGTATTGAGGACTTATTTTGAGTTTGAATATTGTCTAGAAGATAATATTTGTATTAAAACTCACAGCTCATGTTGTATATTTAAGATTGTATTTGTATTCTATACCATGTATTTGGCAACTCAGAATAGGTGATGTATACCTATTTTGGGGGTGTCACATGTAAGCAAAAAGATTTTCTAGAAGGCATGACTCACCAAGTTAAGATCTTCCATGTGCCTAAAATCTCAGCCATCCTTATCCCAATTGACACCTTGCAAGCTTAGATTCATTGAATCAAATTATAAAGGATAAAGGAAAGAAAAAGTTTACCAAAGTTGTTCACTTACTATCTAACACTCAACCTAGCCTATATCTCTCTAAAGCCACGAAATCCATAAGTAATTTAGTCCCCAAAAAACCCTCTAGAACACCAAGATCAGTGGTATAGAGCAAGATCAAAACAATTCCAAGAAAGAGGTATAACCTTAAAACCCACATTTGATTCTTAAAGCCATGTTAGATTTCTTGTTTATGTGTTTATTTAAGTGTTAGAAGATGTTATATGATGATCGATGATGTTAAATCATAGATCTATATCATCAAAGTGCTCAAAAATCAACCTTTCAAAATTGTCTAAGAACCCTAGATTTATGGCCTGACAATCGAATGTCAGAGGCCATAAATCTTAGTCTGTTAATGATTTTGTATGTTTGATGTTTTAGATTTATAGTTTGTTGTAAGGACTTTCATCTGGACTTGAAATCATGCTTAGATCACGTCCAGAATGAAAGATATTCATGGTCAAACTTCCGTTCGAAGCATGACCAAGAGTTTACAGGCGACCGTAAACTTAAAATCGATGTTCCACAAGGTTTTGTCAAGCCTTGATCTGTCAGGTGTTAAGTGTTTTGTTGATGTTATGGTATCTAGTTTGTAGCCTGTTAGATAGACTCTAGATCCATGCCTTTATTTCACTCAAACAATCAACAGATTGTAAGTAGTGGATGGTCAAAGTAGGTCGCTCGGCATTGACTTTCAAATTTCAGGTAACCCGTAATGCTTCTTCAATGGTTCCACAAGATGTTCAAGGTCCCAGATCTTACATGTGTTTGATGATTTGCTTGTGTTAATGTTTTAAGGTTGTACTCTTGTATGTATACTACATATTCATGCTCCTATATAACTTAGTTAACCAAAAGAATGAAAAGTATGTAAGGTCAAACTAGCTAACTCGATCACGATGGCAGTTTTCTGGAAAACCCAGAAAACTCAAGAACACACTTCTGACATGCTTTGACTGGATGCTATATATTGATTCTGATTTTGTTTGACTTACCTAATGAATGATAGTTGTACCTTGATATGTGGACTACGAATCTGAACCCTTATAACACCATAAAATCACACAGAACTTGATTAAATTATATAACAAAGTAGTAGCTATCAAGCCTTTGCTGGGTTTCGGGTAACCCGAGAAAACTCTGGGAAGGGCTTCGACGACCACTTTAGACCTCGAGATCTGGCGTGTATGTTACTTTATGACCCTGTTAGTTGATGATTTTGTAGTAGTATTACGCCCATACTACATGACCATTTACAAGACCTCGCCTGGAAAACTTGACCCGACCAAAGAAGTTACGCAGGACGGTCAAAGTAGGCACCATGAACATCGATTATCGGTGTTCTTGAGCCTCAAGAACACCTACACATATGTAAAGCTGTCGCTAAAGCCTTTAATGACGGATTTAATTATTTTGTTTTTAAATTTCGAAAAATTCTTTAAAATAGAAATAAATTCCTAAAAATTACAAAATCAGTTTTTAAAATTATTTTAAGTTATAAAAATTAACTTTTGATAAATTGACATATTTTTCATTAATATTACTATTTATTTGAATATTAATGGTATTAAATTTATTTAATAAATGTATTAAATAAATGGGTTAAAAATGATTTTTATATTATAAAAATTATTTTAAATGATAATAAGATGTTTAAAATATTTTAAGTTATAAATTATGACTTTTAATATTTTAAGGTAATTTTCATTAATAATTTAATATTAATGATAATAGATTTATTTAATATTTATATTAAATAAATATTTTTAAAATGATTTTAATAATTTAAAAATGATATAAATGATTTAAAAAAATATTTTAAGTTATAATAAATGACTTTTAATATTTTCATAAATAATACATTAATATTTAAATATTAATGGTGATCATTTAAAAATGATTTTAAATGTTTTAAAAATCATTTAAGGGAAAATTAGTATTTTAAAAATATTTTGAGTTATTATTAATAACTTAGAATGAAAGAATATTGTAGAACATGATAGAATATTATTATTATTAAATTGAAATATTTTATTTTGAATGCCAGATTAATTATGAACATCCCGAACAGGGAAAACTTTTATGCGCCAAAGGCAGACCAGCTGAACGAACTTATCGTTCAAACAAGTAGTGTTGATCAATACAGGGCATAATAGGCTGATCACCCTCCGTGTCCGTAAGACATGACAGTTTTCAGATGAAGTTCTGTTTAAACTTTTCGAAAATTAAAAATAAAATTTCATAGTTTGTCAAACTATTTCCAAATTTATAGTCAGTACGTAGTTTTAAAAAAATGAAATAGAATTAATATGTCGTTCAGTATTGTTTCAGCTTACTTCACAACATTTACTTCGTTGTAGAAGTGTCGTTTAAAGAAAATATTTAAATCTTTCAGATAATCTTTATTCATTGCTACTACTTGTTGGGCACTTAAATGTTCATTCTTGCTTTACATTTAAATATTTTCAGCTAAGTTAGCACGATCTGAAAGTTCCAGCAAGGACAAAGGAAAGGGGAAGCTGAAGGAATAGGTTAAATTATGTTGTTATGACTGTTTGTAGTAAGATAATATAATATTTATCATGTAATGTAAGACTTAAAGGTTCTCGAGACTGGGAAGGTAGATAACTTTGATATAATAATTTTGTTTAATTAATACATTAAGTAGTTGAATGAATGTTATCTTGGAGCACCAAGTACGAGTTTCAAGTACTCGAATTTCGGGGCGTCACAATATCACCATAAAAAATAGGTACCCATTACCTCGCATTGATGACCTGTTTGACCAGTTACAAGGTGCTAAATTCTTCTCAAAGATCGATCTTCGTTCCGGATATCATCAGTTATAGATTAAAACTGATGACATTCCAAAGACTGCTTTCAGAACTCAACACGGGCATTATGAATTCCTAGTCATGTCTTTTGGATTAACTAATGCTTCTGCTGCCTTCATGGATATGATGAACCGGGTATTCAAGGAATATTTGGATCATTTTATGGTTATCTTTATTGATGACATCCTTATTTACTCCAAAAGCCGTGAAGATCATGAGCAACACTTGAGGCTGATACTCCAAAAACTTCTTAAAAATAAGCTATATGCCAAGTTGAAGAAATGCGAGTTATGGCTTAAGGAAGTAGCATTCCTTGGGTACGTGATATAAAAACATAGAATATCAGTTGACCCGCGAAGATTGAAGCAATACAAAGTTGGGAGAAACCTAAGTTAGTAACTGAAATACGTAGCTTTCTAGGCTTAGCTGGTTATTATAGGAGATTCGTGGTAAGATTTTCTCGAATCGCCACTCCATTAACTCAGCTGACTCGAAAAGAAACAAATTTGGGATGGAGCGAGGAATGTGAAAAGTGCTTCCAAGAACTCAAGAGAAGACTCATTTCAGCACATGTTCTGACAATACCATCAGCTTCGGAGGGATTTTTTTATCTAGAGCGATGCCTCAGGCAGAAGTTTAAGATGTGTTCTCATGCAACATGAAAAATTCATAGCCTATGCCTCACGACAAATCAAAGAATATGAGAGGAATTACCCTACTCATGATCTAGATTTGGCAACAGTTGTTTTCACGCTAAAGATCTGGAGACAATACCTGTATGGGGAGAAAGTGAAGATCTATACAAATCATAAAAGGCTCAAATATTTCTTCACCCAAAATGAACTCTATAAGACCCTGAATTTTATGAAATGAAAGTATTCAATTTTCTTATAATTATTATTTTATTTAGTAAATGGTTAAATTGATAAAGGTTAAAGTTAAGGGTGACATTTGAAAATTTTGCAAAGTAAGCAAGTTGATATAAAATATTCGTTGTGTCGAGGAATATTCGTTTTAACAGGGAATATTCGTACGACGGCATAATTATTGGTGGACCCCACAACGGAAGTACTGTCGTAGTTAAAAAATGACTGAAATATTTTTTAAAATAACGGCGAAAGTTTTACCGTTAAACTGTTGAACTACCCGGTAGTAAAAGTACAGTAATACGCGTGATTGCATAGTAACACACGGTATTGATTATTGATGCTTACGTGAGAAGTCACTCAGTTTTATTCAACTATTGTCACAATATTTTATATTATTAAATCAATAATTGAGATGACAAGTTGTTCATATTATTATTTGCATTATTGACGATGTCTAGAAAGTTCTGTCGAGGAAAGGGGTTAGGTTATTTAATTGCGCGCCAATAGGGAGAAATCTTTATCGAAAAGCCCCCTCTTTCCTGGGAATGATCTGGTTGTTAAATATTGTGAGTTATAATATTAATGATGAATAAGTTCGTGTTGATTAAAGATGAAATTGATATTTTCATTGTGTTGGGATTATTAGTGTTAGTAGAAATCGACATCTATTCCGATAATAATTGATGTCTGGAGGTTATATTGACCAATTGGGTAATTAATCGGATAAATGAGCAATTAATTGTTATTAATTAACATGCTTATAACTATGTGTTCACATGTGTGTACTATTGATTCACATGTATGTACTATTAGGGGAGGTGGTGCAAGATTGATAATACTTGCATGATTAAATTAAAAATGAAGGTATAGATGAAGGTACTATACTGTAATTATTTTTTTCACATGTATAGAACTATTGAGTCACATGATTGTAGTATTGATTCACATGATATACCATTAGGGGAGGTGGTGCAAGTTTGATAATACTTGCAGGACTAAATTAAAAATGAAAGAAAAGATGAAGGTATTATACTGTAATATTTTGAGCCCCAAAACGTGCAATTATCAAAACTATATTTTTCTATAAATAGAAGCTCATTCTTTCTTCATTCTCTCCAATTCACTAAGACTCACAAGAGCAATTATAGACAGAGAAGCTATAGAGAAAGAAGCTATAGAGAGAATGAAGAAGAGTAGTCTGCTACTTCACTATTCCAGTATCTAGTCTTCTTCCAAGGTAAGGCGTATTATTTATTTCATATTCTGAAGAGATATTATTTTTCGTATTCGTAAGGAATATCATCTTCGTTCAATATTCGTAGGAATATTATTTTCGTTCAACAGTCGTAAGGGGTATTATTTCTTTCGTATTCATGAAGAGAGTTATTTTTTCAATACTCGTAAGGGTTGTTACTCCATTCTTTATTATTACGTTAGAATAACTTTGCTCACGCGGACTACCGCATGCATGGTGAAATTCTTACATTATTCCATTCTTTATTATTCGTTGGAATAACATGTCTACTACTGCACTCACCGCATGCATGGTGAATGGCCCTTCAGTATTAATTCTTTATTAAATTGTGGAAATGATCTGTCTACGTGGATTATCGCATTGCGGATGAAAATTCATTGCAGTTTCGTATATTCTATTATACTCGTATGAGATATTCTTCCTTTTGTACTCGTCATGGAATATCGTTTTCTTTTATATTTTCCTTTCATGGGTACTATTCACGTATACGGTACTATTTACGAATACGGGTACTATTCACAAAGTACTATTCATAAAGTACTATTCATGAGTACTATTCACGAAGTACTATTCACAGGTACTATTCACAAAGTACTATTTACAAAGTACTATTCATGAAGTACTATTTATGGGGTACTATTCACCCTAGTACTATTCACCCGGAGTACTATTCATGATAAAAATTGATTTCTTTTCGGTCCAAATCAATTTTGATAGAATATTATTCTTGAATTTTACTCTACAAAGCAGTATCATGTTGACAATTTGGATATTTTTAAACTCTGGATAAATTTAAAGTCTTTAATATTTATTCTTGATTTCGTTTGATTAATGCTTATATCATTGTCATCATCCTCATGCTTATATTGTGATGAAAGTCATCTTTGGCTTACGCGCATAGATGGACTGTTGATTGGTATGATTATGACCAGGGATCATTCGGTATAATCATGACCCGTAATGTTACAAATGATGTGGTAAAATTCCTCATTGGCTCGTAGTGCATTGATGGACAGTTTTTGGTATGATTATGACCAGAGATTATTCGGTATAATCATGACCATTGATGATTACATGAATATCCTTGGCCCGTAGTGCATGGATAATTCGATGATGTGGTTTATTTATTAAGCCGATTCTCAGCGATAAAGTTGATGAAAAACTTTTTAAATCATAGAAGATAGTGGATATCATGCTCTACTTGACTCTTCTAATGGATTTCTTATTCCGCTGCAGTTGTTGATCTAAAACTTGTTTTCTATTGTATTCTATCAGTTGTTATACTGTTGAAGGCTAAGGAGAAATTATTTTGCATTATCTTAGTCATAATATTTCTTACTGGGCTAGTTGAGCTCACCCTTTTCTTTCATTGTTCTCTTCAGGAAATGAGAATATAGCTGGGACGAGTCGGGGAATGGAGTGATGGTCCAGAATAAGTGGCTTTAGTAGTCCTCACTATTCTATGAAATAGTGTGATAATAATTCTAATGAGGACTCCATTGAGTGTGGATATTGTCTAGAAGACAATATTCGTGTTAAAACTCTCAGCTCAAGTTGTATAATTAAGTTTGTATTTGTATTCAGTACCATGTATTTGGCGACCCAAGATGGGTGATGTATACCTGTTTTGGGGGTGTCACAAACTCAACATGCGGTAACGACATTGGCTTGAGCTGTTGAAAGATTACGACCATACCATTCAATACCATCCTGGAAAAGAGAACGTGGTAGCTGACGCGTTGAGTAGAAGATCATATGCGGGTACGAGTGTGATGTTGTTAACACAAAGACCCATTTTGTATGACTTACAAAGGATGGAGAGAGTTAAAAACTCCAGGGACCCACGTGAAGATGACAAATATACGAGTAGAACCGACTTTAATCGATAAAGTTAAAGCTGCTCAAGCTACAGACCCAGAGCTAATGAGTATGCAGAAGAAAGTACAAGAAGGTGCTATTCTAGAAGCAAGGACCGACGAGGAAGGAATACTTCGAGTCAACTCTAGACTTTGTGTTCCTAACGACTCTGAATTGAAGTATAAAATCATGATGGAAGCACATAACACACCATTTACAATCCATCTTGGAAGTACCAAAATGTATCGTGATCTTCGGCATACATTTTGGTGGAGCAATATGAAGAGAGAATATGAAGAGAGAGATCGCGAAGTTTATCTTAAGGTGTCTAAATTGTCAACGTGTCAAGACGGAGCATCAAGTGCCAAAAGGTCCATTGCAACCACTTGAAATTCTTTAATGGAAGTGGGAGCACATCAACATAGATTTCGTTACCGGTCTTCCCAAGGTTTCTTAAGGCATAGATGCAATTTGGGTCATTGTTGATAGATTAACCAAGTCTGCTCATTTCTTGCCTACACGAGAAACTTATTTACTTGAACGTCTTGCTCGTATGTACATAGATGAGATTGTGAGATTTCATAGTATGCCAGTATCCATAGTTTCTGATCGAGACCCAAGATTCACTTCACGATTTTGGGTCACCAGAAAAGCTATGGGCGCGATTCTGATTCAATTTCGTGATATCATCCTCAGACGGACGGGCAGTCAGAAAGTACTATTCAAACTCTTGAAGATCTATTGAGACTCTGTGTACTAGACTTCAAAGGAAGTTGGGACAAGTACTTGCCATTAGTGGAATTCTCCTACAATAATAGCTATCAAACAAGTATAGGCATGGCTTTATTTGAGGCATTGTATGGACAAAAGTGTCATTCTCCAGTATGCTGGGATGAGGTAGGTGAAGTAACGTTGTTGGGACTAGAAATGGTACGTATGACTACGGAAAAGATTCAAATAATCCGACAACTTATACAAACCTCACAAGATCGACAAAAAAGTTATGTCGATCTTCATCGAAGGAACGTGGAGTTCAATGTTGGAGATCATTTATTGTTATGTGTTGCTCCATGGAAAGGAGTTATGAGATTCAGAAAGAGAGGAAAGCTGAACCCTCGATTTATTGGTCCATTTGAAATTCTCGATCGAGTAGGAATTGTGGCCTATAGATTCACCTTTCCACTAAGTATGTCTCGTGTTCATAACGTTTTTCACATATCTATGTTACGTAAATATGTGGAAGACCCAAACCACATTATTGAAGTGGAACCAGATGAGATTGTGGAAAATTTAATGTATGAGGAGGTACCTGTCAAGATATTGGATAAGAAGGAACATATTCTACGCTCAAAGGTTATACCTCAAGTCAAAGTTTTATGGAGAAACCATGATATTAAAGAAATGACCTGAGAGTTAGAATCTGAAATGAAAACAAGGTAACCTCACCACTTCGACATACCAGGTACATACATCAATTTTGAGGACGAAATTTCATAAGGGGAAGTTGTAAGACCCCAACTTTTTATGAATAAAGATTTAATTTCTCTAAATATTATTTTGAATAATAAGGTGTTGATTTGGTATAATGCTATGGTTATGGGTGATATATACAAATTTTGCAAAGTCGTTTGGTCAAGGAACATTCTTTTTGTCGGGAAATATTCGTACGATGGCACAATCATACCACATAACGGAATAACTGTCGGATATAGAAAGCGACAGAAATAACCTTTTTATAAAAAAATAACGGCAAAATTTTTACCGTTAACTGTTAAAATACTCGGTGATAAAAGTACAGTAATATGCGTGGTTGCATAGCAGCACACAATATTTCACAATATCTCTGATTATTGATTCTTACGTAAGAAGTTACTTAGTATTCAATAATTGCTACTGTAATTGCTGCATAGTATCTCATATCATTGATTCAATAATTGTTACAAAATGATCTACACAATATTTTATATTATTTGAATAATATTATTAGTTAGCATTATTGGCAATGTCTAGAAAGTTCTATCGAGAAAAGGGGTTAAGTTATATAATTGCGCGCCAATAAGGATAAATTCTTATCGGAAAGCCCCCTTTTTCCTGAGAATGATCTGATTGTTAATATTGTGAGCTTATAATATTAACTATGAATAATTATTATGTGGTGGATATTGGTTCAATTTTGATATAAATGAAGGAATTTAACATGAAACATTTGTTGAAAGTTTGGCATATTGTTTTCTTCGATAAAATATTCATACAAATATATTATTTAAATAGTAATATTATAATAATATATATAATTTCCTGGCATTTGAATAAATTGATAGAGGTTAACGACTTGAATTGGATTTCTTTCCGTGTACTTTTTCTTTTCCAAATCTGCTGGCTAAAAGTTTCCTGCATAGTTTTTATTTTTCTTTCTTTTTTCTTTCAATTGGTGGGTGGTGAGACTTCCTGCAAGTCATTGTTATTTGTTTCCAAATTGGTGGGCCCTTAACCAATAAAATATAAGTTAGGCATATGTTAGGCTGAAAGAAAAGAAAATTAGGCAGGTTTGTTATTTTTTCCCCGTAGTTGCACTATAAAAAGGGGGGGGGGGGGAGGGTAACCTTCATCCTAAACACACCAAAAAATTACAAGCATTCCTACTGTAATATTGTGAGTATTTCTTTTAAGTATAAGAATATTTTGAATGTAGCTTTTAGTGCAAGATTTTCTCTGAATATTATCCGATATTCCAAGTCAGATCTAGTTTCTACTAAGGAAAATGATGTTATTTTCTTTCAATACTCGTAAGAGATATCATTTTCTTTCATACTCCATATTATGTAAGTGATATTATTTCATTTCATATTTCTAAATTTAACTTACTATGGTCTATTTTAAAGGCTAAATTGATCATGCTCACATGTTTAAGGCTGTTAATTGATGGGTGAATATTTTTCTACTCTAAGAAATGAAAACAACCCAAGTTGAACGAGTCAAAACGGATGTAAAACGAATTCGTAGTGAATGAATTCGCTAAATGTGTTTAAAACATGAAAATAGAGTACTAACATGTGTTTTGGGTCAAAATTTAGATTGGTTAATGTTTTTATAAATTGTTAGAATTCTAGTATGTTGTATTTCTATGAATTACGAATCTATAGAATCAGAAATGGACTAATTTGGATGTGTATAACTCAAGTTATGAAGATTAGTAGGAGAAAAGGGTCAAAATCGTAAAACTTTGAATCTGGGCGAAGTTTAACGCAAGGCTTGCCTTTAGAGCTGCCAAGGCCTACCCAATAATGCTAGATGGCACCAAGCGCATGAGAGTTGTGAAGGAGATGGGCGCGGCCGCGCCCATAGTGTGCCAGGTGTGACTGTTTTGACCAAGTTTGGTAAAACGACCATAACATTTTCATACAAACTCCGATTGAGGTGATTCAAGATGATCCGAAACGAGGACAAACAGAACTACAACTTTTATTCTTTAAGTTTTTCAATTTTAGGTCTGGAACAGGGGTCAAAACTGTCATCTTTAGGACTATTGTGTTTTTGGGGGCAATCGAAGGGCATCGGACATGCACGTATGCAAGTGTAGTGCTCTTGACGATAAAAGATGTTGTTCTAAGTTTTAGAACATGAATATTATGAATTATAATGATGTTTAACATTAATAAATGATATATTAGATAGGTTGTATGCACATACTAAGCACACATAAGAGTGATAAATCGGGCGTGTGATAAATGAACGTCGAAACGCCGTAACAAATGTTAATGAACGTAAAAAGTGTTTTAAGTCAAATGAAATGAACATTATAAGGTATGAAATGGGTTTAATATAAACGAATAAT
Organism: Panax ginseng; assembly: GCA_020205605.1. NCBI lineage: Eukaryota > Viridiplantae > Streptophyta > Magnoliopsida > Apiales > Araliaceae > Panax > Panax ginseng. The sequence goes on along the minus strand of CM035149.1, from coordinate 98,645,747 downwards.
TATTCGTAGGAAGACATAAACACTTGAATGAACTTCAAATATGAAATACAGTGAGATATAAGTTAAAAGTTAACACAATCAAATTGAACATTGTGTATCTATGATAGGAAGGGTTATGAGACGTAAAGTAAAGTTTACATTACAACTACTATGCGTTGCTATGTGGCTAATAGTTAGTGTGAATGATTATATAATTTTGTAGGGCACGTGAAGTGCAGATAACTGTAAGCTGTTAAACTGTTATTGGTAAACAACGATCAAGGCAAGTCTTTCAGTTCCTATTTGCTATGTGAACTTGGTGATTAACTGTTTTAAATCTTTATTGCAAAGAGCATGATATGTTATATATATGTTGAATGTATGAAATGTTAAAGTCAACTTATACTACTGATTGATTGAGTAAAGCATCTTTGATTGAGTAAGGAACTCAATCTTTATACTTGTTATATGAATCGTAATATGTATGTTATGTTAGTCCAAAGTTTATGAGATATATGTTGAGCATGTTATTATGTGCTACGTGATGCATGAAAATGTTAGATTTTCTTTGTTTCATCGAGCTCAACCTTGCAAATAACCTTTTTGCGGTGTTAAGGATTGAAGGTAACACTATGTGCTACTTGAATGGCGTGGATCGAAATAATAATACGAAGATTAATATTTTAGCTAAAGTTGTTATTTCTTTTATACCATGATTAAGATTCATGAGATGTATTAAATGTTTTATGATATGCAGTTTTTATGTTGAGTTGTAAAGCTAAAGTTAGAGTTATCTCGATATGTAAAGGTTATCGGATTGAAATGTAAAATTTTATATAATACTTGGTGATAAAGTGAATCATAAAATAAAATTGATTCAAAGACATGTAGATGATAAAGGTTTTGATTCGTGGAATTAAAGTAAGAAGACATAAAATTTTAAATTATTCCGCATTTTATAAAGTTTAACATCGAATAATGATGTAAAATCAGAAGGTAGATGTGTTATTAACGACCGAAGTTGAGAATTATATTGTATGAATTTTGGGGTCGTTACAACAAAGATTAAGAAGAAAAGAGCATTTGGAAGACAGAGCAAATAACAACAAGGTGGCTAGGGTGTCAAGGAAAAGGAGGAAGATGCACTATATTATATGCAAGGGAGAGGGTCACAATCAAGTAAGGTGTCCAAAGCACCCAACTCTGTCAAGACATTACCTGCATAAGCATAAGCTCAAGTCCCCAAGGCGAAAAAGAGTTGTGCCATCTATTCCACCTACTCAAGATGTTGTAGGGGTAAGTTTTTTTAAATATATACACAAGTATATATAAGTTCATTTTTATTGACTGTTTCTATTCTGTTCTATTCTATAGGGTACTGAAATTTCAAAAAGGAGTGATATGGCAATTATGTGATGCCCCCAAAATAGGGTCCACACAACCCAATTTGAGTCTCCAAAACTACATAATACCAAATATAAAATTTTCCATTTACAACTATTATATTGTCATGCAAAATACGACAACACGCATACTATGAGTTTCAATACAAATAAAGTACCGATATAGTACGCCAATATTCAAACCCAAATTATTAAAATACCGTATAAAATTATGGCAACACACGTTTTAAGTCCTCAGTACAATTATTAAGAGTTAAATAAACCATAATGTCTACTATCTTTAAAAGTTCATCATCAATATTTTATCTCTATAACACCAATCAACAGTTCTTGTCCATAATCACATAAATCAACAGTTCATCTTTGCACTATGGGCCAAAGATATTTATTTGTAACACCAATGATCATGATCATGCCAATCAACAATCCATTTTTGCACTATAGGCCAATGAGAACTTTCACCACAACTTTTTTTGTAACACCAAAGGTCATGATTACATTAATTCACAGTTCGTGGTCATAATCATGCCAATCAACGGTTACTCTTTACACTCTGACCAAAGGAACTTTTCACCACAATTTAAATCGGAGGATTATGACAATGATATAAAGGATGCATGGAAATAATAAGAATAATAAGATCAAGAATAAACATTAAAGATTTATAATTGATTTTTTCCAGAGTCCAAGAAAGTCCAAGTTGTCAACATTATATCCAGAAATTCGATTAGAGTTCAAGAATAGAATAAATAAGGTTTACAATTCAACTATAACGTGTAAAGCGCAATAAGATGATTCAGGTGAAAAGATATTAGATTAAGCACGTGTAAAGTGCAATAAGAAGATTTAGATGAAAAATATTAGATGAATCACAAACTATTAAAGAAGTTCTAAATAGTTTAGAACTTTTTACCGTTTAATGAAAAAGTTATAGAAACGAATAAAAATTTCTTTTCATAATATGGACTATGAAAGAAAATGATATCCTTTACCTTAATAAGAGATTGATACTACAATAGTGTATTAACAGAACTTTGTGTTGTTGGTGTGCGCTTGTTTCTCGAATATTCCTTTCCTTTCTCTCTTATTCTCTTTCTATAGTTTTCTCTTATATGTTATTAGTAAAACATGAAGAATACTTGCTTCTATTTATAGACGAATTGAAAGTGGCCCTTGGCCTTAACGAAGGGTCAAAATGACTCTTGATAATATTGAAAAGGCAACTATTATTGGTGAAAAGTGACTCTTAGCAATATTGAAGAGGTAACTACTATTTGTGAAGGGGTAAAGTGAGTATTGGTAATATTGAAGAGTCAAGTACTATTGGCGAAAGTGACTCTTGGTAATGTGAAGAGGCAAGTGACTATTTGCGAAGGGGCAAGTAACACTTGGCAATGCAAAGAGGCAAGTAATATTAGCGAAAGTTACTCTTGGCAATGTTAAGAGGCAAGTGGCTCTTGGATGACCTGTGGGTCCCACGAAAGAAATTAAATAAAGTTATGAATCCCACTAAATAAATAAACTATGGGTCCCACAGATGAAATAAATCCAAGGAAGAGATAAAATTGTGGGTCCCACGGACAAACCAACTTACAAAACGCCACAAATCACCCTTATTTCCTTCTAGTATCGGCAACTTGTTACTAATGGTTATGCTACACATCACATAATTAATTAACAATTTTTTCCTTTAATAATTATTCACTATTGATATTATAGACTCACAATACTGACAACCCGATCGTTCCCAAGACAGACGGGGCCTTCTGTATACACGTCGCAAAATTAAATAACTCACTTCCTTGACAGAACTTCTATACATTGCCAATAACGTTAACTGGTGTATTAATATCATATCAAATAATACAAGTTACTGTGTCGTATCAATTATTGAATAAATAATGTGAACTACTGTGTAGTTGTTACTATGACAATTATTGAGTCAATAATATAAAATACTATGCAATTGTCACTGTAGTAATTATTGAACAAATAATATGAAATACTATGCAGTAACTACTGTGACACTTATTGAATTAATAATATGAAACACTGTGTGACTACTATTGTAGAAATTATTGAATTAATAATCAGAAATATTATACAATACCGTGTACGTGGAGTACCGCATTCTACTGTAGAATAACGTGTATTATTGTTCTTTTGTCACTGGATATTTTAACAATTAATTGTAAAAGTTCTGCCGCCAATTTTTAAAAAGGTTATTTTTGTCTTTTTCTATATTCGACAGTTATTCCGTTGTGGGGCCTACCAATGATTGGTTATTACAGTGCCATCGTACGAATATTTTCCGACAAAACGAATATTTCTCGACATATTGTTTATTGCAAATATTACCCATAACTTTAACCTTTCATCAAATTAACTTCTTATTATTTAGAAAAAATATAATCTTTTATTTATTAAAAGTTGGGGTATTACAAATTAAGACTGAAAATGGAAAAGAAAAAGTTGTTGACTATGCTGGAAAGCCAAATGAAAAAGTTATATTTGTAAGTATTACTTCAATTTAATTTATGTGAAATAATTTATTAAGGTTGTTAGTATTGATGCTGAGTGTATAAATCTGATTTGTACTCAGTGATACTAATTTTCATAACCTGTTATGTACTTTTAATCAGATGTCAACTCTAACCCTTGTGATCAACAAGAAGACCTCGGAAACAACTGCGAAAGACTGCACTTTAGCACACCAGGTCAGTACAAGGAAAAGACAAGCAAACACACAAAATTCTCAATCTTCAACATGTAGGCCATTTAAAACACCAAGGTAGAAAGGTGGAAGCAACACAAAACAGTAGCATGTAGTTCAGTTTAATTACTAGTTTATGGGAACAATATTTATATTATATATTTTGGTATAGCTTGACAACTCTTTTGTATATAGTTGGTGATAGTGATGTAAGAAAGCCAAGGAAATTTATTTTAATGGTTTTTGGTAAATCTTGAACTTGGTCATATGTTGGGATAATGATGCTAGGAAGCCAAGGAAATTTATTGTAATGGTACAAATTGATCAATGTTATATGACTGATGGTTATCAGTATTTTAGTCTTGGTTCAATTTTGGTTTAGTTATCACTTTTATAATGTGATTACGGATTACATACATAACTTTGTTTCAGTGTTTGTGACATTTATTGTTTGACATTCATTACTAATCAAGGCAAAAGGGTAGCATTCATAATTTTGGTGCAGTTACAGTTATTTGGTACAATGAATGTTGCTCTTTTTTTGCATTAGTACTTTGTTTCTAACATGATTTAGAAATGTCATACCAAATTAACCAAAAGAGCAAAATGTTTTGTTTTATCATTTCATTCATTACAATAAAAAACTTCAAATACCAAACTTTCACAGTTACAATCAAAAACTTCAAATACCAAACTTTCACAATTACAATCAAAAACTTCAAATACCAACTTCCATAGTTACAATCAAAAACATCAACCATCCTTGAAAATTACAATCATCCATCCCAATGTTATTTTATACCACTATTACTAAAAAAAATTAAAAACATAAACCATGAACAAATTAGAATAATCCACATCCTTATGAGTTTTTTTACTTTTTTGGGCATTTTCCCTTTTTAATTCTTTAACCACTCGATTCACTTACATTCTCAAAGAATTTCAGCCTTTCTATTTCTTCATTCGCAAAGTGTGGGCAAAGAAATCGCGTCTTGCTAGTTAGGGTTTCGTATTGGCTGAGGAGGAGAAAAATCCATGAAGAGCACGGAATTGGTTGATTGATTGAAAAGGGGGAGAAGAACAGGTGAGCGATTACTCCAACGACACGTGGCAAAACTCCTAGAATTCGGGAACCGTGTTAGGGTTATTGGGATTTCAAGAGCCTTCTTCTTGAGTCCTTCCACTCTTAGAATCCGAAAACCTTGTTAGGGTTATTGGGATTCTAAAAGTTTGCTTGAGTGTTGAGAGAGAATGTCCAAGTCCTTTGATCTTCCAAGAGTCCAAGTCCTGTGTCTGAAGTGAGGTCCCCTTCCTAATGGAATGGAAGGGGTATTCAACAGTTCATCTTTGCATTATGGGCCAAAGATATTCAATTATAACATCAATGGTCATGATCATACCGATCAATAATCCATCTTTGCACTACGGACCAAATAGAACTTTTCACCACGTTTCCTTGCCATACAAACCAAAGACACTCAACAATTAAATCGTTTTCGCACTCAGGCAAAGACATTCACCAATTATATTATTTTTGCACTTAGGCCAAGGATATTCACAATAATTTGATTTTCATAACTGTGATATAAAGGATGAACAAAAGTTTTAAGAATAATGAGATAAAAAAAATAAACATTCGAGATTTGACATTTAATTTGTCAATAGTCCAATAATGTTCAAATTGCCAACATGATGACCAAAATGTGGAGTCAAATTCAAGAATGATATTCAAGATTCATTTGTCAAAGATAATGATTAAAATTTAATGAGAAGATTCAGTTCATAAAAAGTTAAGTGAAATGATGTTAGATTAAGCGTAAAACTTAAAGAAATTTTTAAGCATTTAAGGAATTATAGAAGCAATACTTACCATAATAATGTTATATTTAGGAGTATGAAAGAAATTGATATCTCTTACATAAATTAACAAGTGATTGGATTTTGTTTTCTATGAAGCTTATTAACCTAAATATATTTATAATTTAATTAGTAACTATCACATATGGTTTACACTAACTCGTATATTATGAAATTATCAAAAGTGACTATGTAGTATAAATTTGTGTAATGTACATAATAAGCTTCAAAATAATATTTCAAAATAAAATCTTCCTAAGGAAGTTTTTCAAAATAACTCTTCTAAAGGAAGAATTATAAACACCGTGTGTTATGTGTGGGTGCTTGACCAACTTTTATAGAAATACTTACTTGAACAATACTTATACTCTTACAGATCTTCACAAATACTCAAGATAGCCTAGCACATTTAAAGAGAACATACACTAAAAAATTTTTAGAGAGTGGAAGGAAGTATTAGCAAAGAAGTTATGAATTTCCTTATGTTAGCCCTCTTATTTATATTCAAAACCTACCACACTTTATAAATATATTATTCATTCATTATTCCATTTTATTTCATTATAACTATTTATTAAAAAAGATTAACCTACTATCAAAAATATTATTCCATTATCATTATTTATTCAAAAAGATTAATCCACTATCAAAAAAATTATTCCATTATCATTATTTATTAAAAACAATTAATACATGATCAAAAAGATTATTCAATTATCATTATTTTTAATTATATTATCTGTCTTCTACATTATTGACTTAATGTATTAATATCGTGGATATTATTGTTATTCAAAGAATGAGTCAGCCTAACTATTTAATACACTCCAATTAATGCAACTTTCCATTACTACCCTTGCTATGATGTCAATTATTGATTCAATAATATGAGATTTTGTGACAATTATTGTGACATCCCTAAATCCATGTACTTGATACAGTGGATTGGTGCTCACTATATATTTCTAAGTATAATTATTATAGACTTACTATATTGACAACTAGATTGTTCCTAGGAAAGAAGGGGTCTTCCGTATAATTGACGACCAATTAAATAACCATTTTCCTTGATAGAACTTTCTAGACATTTTCAATAATGTTTAATGGCCTAATAATATAATATCAAATAATATGAGTTACTGTGTTGTGTCAATTATTGATATAATAATATAAAATATTGTGCATTTGCTACTGTGGCAATTATTGAGTTCAATAATATGAAATATTATGTAGTTGTCACTGTAATAATTATTGAATCAATAATATGAAGTATATATTGTGCAATACCGTGTGATACAGTGGAATGTCGTGTGCCACTGTAGAATACCGCGTACTACTGTACTTTTATCAACGGGTATTTAAATAGTTAAAAGTAATAGTACTGTTGACAATGTTTTATTAAAAAGGTTATTTTTGTCGTTTTTTGCATCTGGCAATATTTTGATGTGGGGCCCACTAATGATTAGTTATTTCAGAGCCGTCATAATTTTACCTAATATTCCCTGACAGAACAAATAATTCCCGACATAATTTAATAATTTACATATATCACCCTTAACTTTAACCTTTTTATCAATTTAACCACTTACTGATTAGAATAATAATTATAAAGAAAATTGAATACTTTTATTTCATAAAAGTCAGAGATTTATAACTCATATTCTTCCCAACCACACTGTCCACAGTATCACCTATTATATCTCCTTCTTTATCATCTTTATTATCACCTTCACCCTCACTATCAATGTTATTATCAGACACAATATCAACCACATTATCTTTCAAAGTATCACCAACTACATCTGACAATTTATGTTGAGAACCATAAAATTAACCAAAACCACTTGAATTTATTGGGTTGGTTAACTAGTTTTTAGGTTATGGATTCTTTCAATTTTGGACCTATATTATTAATTACAAATATGGATTGAAATAATATATTTGTCTATAATAATGATGGACCAGTACTTCTAAATTTGAGCCGCTCCTTCTTGTACCTAGATTACCCCGGATTAAACCCTTATTCCTCTGTATGCAGCCCAAGAAGGTGTGGGAGCCATATAATCCTTGTTGTCAAAAGGTTTTCCAAAAGCCACATGAATGTTCTATTAGAAGGATTAAAATTTTGAAAAGGACAAAGCAACATGCTCGTGTATAGACACACACACACATTATTATAACTACTACCCAAATTCTTCGAAAATGAAAAATGAGCCAAGTAACCAACCAAGTCATGGAACTTCAAAATATGGGTCGGAATAGTTTAATTAGTTTTGACCTATATTAGTCTATAATATTTATAATATTAAACAAAAGAAAGATTAGATACAAAATATTTTGAGATGTTATTATTTTAAATTGAATTCATACTTTTTGGTATCGTTTTACTTTTTCTGAAAAACAGAAAAAAATTGAAAACTGTAATAAAGGTTTTAATAATATTTTTAATTTTAATTTTAATTAATATATAAATTATTAATGTAAATTATTTTGAAAGTGCTTCTAATAAAAAATATATTTCTTAATATTTAATTTAGTCACATCTATGTTAAATTTTTTATTTTCAAACTTGGCTTTTTTTTTAAATGAGATTATTTTTGTATAACAGAGAGAGTAATATTTTTACAAGTTTTTTATTTTCACAATTCTATCTTGTGTGAACTTGAAAAATAAATTAATATTTTTTATTTGCAATCGACAAATTGTGGGTTGCTTTGGCTTCAAAAAATGTTACTAATTGTGCAGAGAAGGAATGATTCTGTGTTAAAGCTTGTTAAGTTATATGTATTATCCATGTTTAATCTCCGTCAATTTTAATTTAATTTATTTTTTATCATCGATGACTGTTATTTTTACAAGTTTTTTAAAAAAGAAAATGTTATTTTATGGACTTTGAGAAATATATTATTAAATAGATAAATATTAATTAGGATTTTGAGAAGATGATTGTAATTATTAGATTATTAAATATTTATTTAAATAATAAATACTTATTTATTTAACTATATGGATTATGACGTAGTGCTTAGCTAAGAAGTAAGAAAATATGGGTTGACCTAGATTAGAACCATAACCATATGGGACCAAACCAATACTATATTTTAAATGAATAATGTGGTTTTAGTTCTTAATGGACCCATAACCCATATTGTGAAAACCTTAACCAACTAAATCCATATTTTGTTACTCCTATCACCAACAGACCCCTGTTCGATAAAACCATTATGTTCACTCAATATAAATGTTTGATCAGTATTATATGATAATATATGGTCTACATAAAGATCAATGACACCAATTGGCAATCAAATATTAACTATGCCTCTTATACTAGTATAATCATAAACAAGTCTTACACCATTTTTAATATCTACTCCATCACTTTTAAAGTAACCAATTGACTTAGAATGATAACTAAGTTCAATAGTTAAGTCATCTATTGCACCATACATATATAATTAACATCCAAGAGTGGAAAGTGATGAACCTTACTGTGACGCCCTCAAATTTGGGTCTAAACCACATCCAAAACTTGGGTCGCCAAAAACAACACTATAGACAAACACAAATTTTCCTATTTACAACCATTATTACAACAACATTATTCACACTCCAAACAAATAACACTCTACATAAAGGTACAGTCAATAACTGTTTTAGGAATTAAAATATTTGAAAAATACTCAAGGAAACCTTTGTACGTGGGAGGCCATGTTTCTAAGTTATAATAGATATCATAAGACTTAAGAATTAACCTTGGTTGACCCAATAGACCCCAAAGAAGAACGAGAAGATTACTATCCTATTTATTTCAATTGTGTGTATCTTCTTGCCATATAATTATCTCTATTATGTCAAACTGAGGATTATAATCCAACTATACTCCAAGATTATACAGGTAATGCTCATCGATATAGTCAACAAGTGGATGCGCACAATTATATCTTATGGTAACATGAATTTGTATGTGGTTAGACATCTTGTATGATAGTGGAAACATATGCTTTAAGTTCCCAGTATAATTATTGCCATACTATCTTATACTTTGATGAGAACATCCACTAACTCGGAACATTATGGTTACTAACTTGGAACATTACTCCAGTCCCCGATTAATCCCATCTACACTCTTATTTCCTGAGAAGAAAAATATACTAAAAGGAAAAAGGGTGAGCTCAATTAGCCCAGTAAAGAATATCATGACTAAGATAATGAAGAATAAATTATCCTTAGCTTTCAATAGTGAAAAATCTGATAGAATATATTAGACAACAAGTTTTAGATCAACAACTGCAGCGGAACAAACAATCCATTAGAAGAGTCTAGTAGAACATAATATCTACTATCTTCTCCAATTTAAAAGTTTACCATCAATATTTTATTCCTATAACACCAATCAACAATTCTTCTTTGCACCCAGTACAAAGAGAATTTTCACCACGTGTCTTTACCTGTAATACCGAAAATCATGGTTATACTAAATCACAGTTCATGTTCATAATCATGTCAATCAACAACTTTTGGTCGTAATTATGTTGATCAATTCATCTTTGCACTAAAAGCCAAAGATGTTCAATTGTAATATCAATGGTCATGATTATACCAATCTACATCTTTTGGTCATAATCATGCTAATCAATTCATATCTGCACTACATGCCAAAGATATTTAATTATAACACCAATGGTCATGATTATACCAATCTATAACTTTTAGTCATAATTATGCCAATCAACAATTCTTCTTTGCACTTAAGCCAAAGAAATTTTTTAATACCCAGAAAATTTTAAAATATTATTATTAATAAATGAGGAATTATTATTATTTTATTTACTTATTTGTTCATGTGAAATTATGTGTATTGTATGGTCATGAAAGTAGTTAATGCAATGAAATTGCATCATGCATGAAAAATGGAATGAGATAATGAAATTGAAGTTATAATATGAGAATAATCACTAGGTAAGACTATATTGTGAAAATAAGCTTGAGTTATGTAATTTAGCTAAGCTTAAAAGAAATGGGTCTTGCCTGGCATAATGATTCATGTTGGATCCATTGAAGGTTTAATTAAAATTATGGAAGGGATTAATTTAAAAAGTGGATGTTTGATTTAAGTGTGATTAAAATAATTATGTATTAGAGGAATAAGTATATTAGGGAAATATATTGTGACAACCTTTGGTTGAAGCCCAAAAAAAGAAGAAAAGGAAATTATATATATCTTCATATTATATGGGCTACTATTACCCAACTGATTCATTTCCTAGCCCAACCAACCTTAGAACATTACAAGCATATTACGCTATCAGATTTGTCTCGGTAAGTCCAAAAAGGGGAAGACAACTTTAGTAAGCTATCTCCACTTCATGGAGATTGATATATATATATATATATATATATATATATATATATATATATATATATATATATATATATATATATATATTCTAGGTGTGTGTTTGAAAACTATTTTATTTGCATTCGGATATTCTAGCGGTGTGTTTGACTTAGTTATGTATAAAAATGGGTCTGATGTGAGATTCAAGTTGCCTTTCATATAATAAGTTACCTTAGCTTAGTTTAGTATAATTTTTAAAACAAAACTTAGAAGTTTGAAAACAAACATTGATAAACCTAAACTTGGTCTAAAACACTTAAGTCCTGTATAAATATGATGTGTTTATAAGATGATAGAGCCTAGAATGGTGCAGATTGGATAGAATTGAAAAAAAAACTCATTTCTGGACTTGACAAGGAGTAGCATGGCCGCGCCACTCCCAGGTCAAAAATGTAGCGCAGTCGCGCCGCACTACAGAGCTGTTAAATTATTTTGAGTTTTAGACTTGAAGCATATGTATATTAATATTTTAAGCTATAATACATGATTAAAGTGATTTTTTAAGTATTCGAACGTGCAACGACTATATAAAATCAAGATTTCAAAATTTTCTAAAAGGTTTCTAAATAAAACTTTCAAAAGCAAAAACAAGGTTGAATATGCAACTATGTGGTTTGATTGTTTATCGAATATATGGCTGAGTGTATGCACATAATGTACATGGCGGAGCATGTGTATGTTAGATATGTATGATTGTTGATGTATGTATAACTAATGTATGCATATATACATGAATATGATGATATAGGACATTGAGGTGACGTTAAGCTATAAATTATAATCTATGCAAAAGGCAAGTTTCCTAACTTACACAACTTCGGATATTGTGAAAGTTTCCTAATTGTTGTTATCTCAACCATATATTGATTAAATATCTGAACTTGTACTCTTATTGATCGTACAAGTAAATAATTGTTAGTATGATCCTTGTGTTAAATAAATTCATGAAAATTATTATTCATACTCTGAAACTTTATTTAAATCACGATTATATTCCTTGAAATATGTTGCAAATATTGAACTTATAAATTATTTCTAAATTCATTGAGAAAGTTTTCTACGACATTTGATTTGGCTAGACCAATATCATGTGTTAGAAAGTTATCCAAACCAATTGCTTTGATGAATACTCTTATAATATGCTGAGATGAACAACCCTCATAGAAGGGGAAAATATTTTATGTTGGGAAACCAACACACGCGTGAAAAGTTTGTTTAAGTTTTATGCATAACATAGGGTACTTTGGGTTGATCACCTATTGTACTTGTTTATATTGGGTTATCAGTGAAATACTATTAATTCTAGTAGGAGTTCTTGGTCCATAGTGACTACTTAATGTTAAATATTCTTTAACTTGAAAATGTTGAAACCTTTGAATTCTTTGAACAATCTTTCAGTCCACGATTGATATGTACCTTATTTACAACATTCCTACTTAAACTCCTAAGCTATCATTTATCGTTATACCCTTTGAGATTTTGAGTTTTATATAAAACTATTCACATTTATTGTTATATTACTTACCGGGCAAATTTGTTGATCATTCTTACTTTCTTAAACATTTCAGTTAAGGCAGAACAGAGTGGGACATCAGGAAATGACAAGGGAAAAGGCAAGGCTATGGAGTAGCTTTGTTCTTTTATGCTAGGATTTAATTCTTATGTCGTATTAAGACTTAATTAATGTTATGGATTAAGCTATTTATTGTGTTAGTAATAGTTTCGCAACTTAGGGCGAGAATATTTATATTATATCAATGTGAATTAATTCTATTATTCTGTTATATGTGGTATTAGTATGTTTTATAAGTTAGATCATGAGCACCAAATTCGAGGTACATGTATCTGAATTTTGGGGTGTCACAGGTTGGTATCAAAGTTGTAGGTTATAAACCTTAGGAAAGAGATTACTTAGGCTATAACCTTAGAAGAAATTTAGGGAATATAAAGAGATAAAACTCATGTAGAGTTTTCTTAGAGAGTTAGTAGCATTATGAAATATATATTTATTCCATACAATGAATTTATGTTTTATTGTGAGATATTAATGGAGTTTGTTGTTTGTTTATTTTTTGTTTAAGGTAGTAGGATGCCAATGGTGGGAGAACCCAGTAGGGCTATAGAGGAGGAACCTCATGATATACACGTGGTATTTGAGTCACCCCTGATAGTAGAAATCGTGTCAACAGTAGCCTCAGCCGAATTTGATGATGAGGACGAGATTGAGGTAGAGTCTGACCCAGAAGAGGTTACCCATGTTAACACTTTGTTCAAGGATAATTTGTTAGAGGAATATGCAGACTGCATACTGGAGCAGAGTGATAGAATGCATGAGCTAGATATTGAGGCTCAGGACAGGCAGGGTAAGATGCAGACGCTAGAGGCAGAAATTATGGAATGCCAGGAGACATGTACATAATTGAGGACTCTTATACATTATTTATTGGCCAAGAATGTAGAGCTAAGTGAGAAGACTGAGAAGGAGGCCCTTCAGACACGGCTAGAGTTGGAGGTTATGGATAGGATCCATTTTTAGGAGCTATGGGAGGATATCCGTGATAGGGCTGGTGACTTAGAAGATGAGGTAAGGTGCAAGAGAAGGAAGATGAACAAGATGGGTTATGCATTTCGGACAACAATAGGCAGATGGATTGATGATGTGTATCATTATCTAGCCGAGGAATGGCAAACCCGTTACATTATGAGTAGGGATCTGATGGCATATATGGGACAACTAGAGTATAGGAGCGCAGTAGAGCACGAGATGCTGGGTTGGGGTTGATTAGTTATGAGTCTAGTAGTTGTAGTTATATTTATATATGTATTATTGTGTAACCTCGATCTTTTGTGTAAGATGCAACATGGTTTATGTAACCCCAATTTATGTACTTTTTAAAGGGGTAGTGTGTTAGTATTCCCCACCTTTTGTTATAATCGAGGATAGATAAAAGCATATATGGAAGTATGCTATAGGATAATCATGTATGATGTCCTAACTATTGGCATATGAATATAAATGTCCTTATTAAATGTGTTATGTAATTGTTGCATTAAGACTAAATATTTAAAGGATATTATGAGATAATAATATGAAGTTTTATTATACAGAAAAATGCCACCCAGACATAGGAAACCAACACCTGAAGAATCAGTCAATAACAAAAGGGATCAAGTAGACCCTATGCAGTGATTAGCCGACTTGCTAGGATAAGCCCATTGAGGAAGAAATATTGAACCCGTGCACCCCAACCCTCAAGCGCTTCTGGTAACCAATTTCAAAGACTTTAAGAGTTTAGGATCTACAGAATTTAGGGGAAATACCGATCCTTTCGAGGTGAAGTTTTGGATCAAAGAAATGGAAAAAGTGTTCATCATCGCATGTATGGGAGACGACCAAAAGACTGCATGCGCTACATATATGATGAAAGGCGAGGCGAACTTCTGGTGGGAGGCGAATCAACAAAGAGCTGTAGAAGGAATTATATCGGGGGAAAGGTTCAAGGCGTTATTATTTGAAAATTACTTTCCAAAGAGCATGCAAAATAGAATGGAGGTTAAGTTTCTGGAGCTGAAACAGAGAGAGATGACCGTGGTGTAGTACACAACAAAATTTAATGAGTTTGCACGATTTGCATCACACCAAGTAGACACGGAAGAAAGAAAAGCTCGACATTTTGAACAAGGACTGATGCCATGACTATTCAATAAGGTGTCATTATTCCAAATTGATTTATTTGGTATGCTGTTAGAGAAGGCAATCATTGCTAAGGGAGGTAGCAAGGCTCTGAGTCAATACAACAAGGAAAAGAGGAACAAGAAGAGTGGAGGAGAAAGCCGTGGAGGAAGTAACTTAAGAAAGAGGAAATGGGATAATAGGAACAACAATAACAATCAAATAAGAAGTCACCAGGGAGGATTTAAGAAAAGAAGTGAGACATTTCCAAAGTGTGGGAAAAGTCATCAAGGGGAGTGTTGGAAGGAACGAAGCGTCTATTATAATTGCAAACAGGAGGGGCATATTTCACCAAATTTCCCAAACCCAAAGAAAATTCGAAGATTTTTCGCTTGTGGATCGACAGAGCATCAGATCAAAGACTGCCCGAAGAAAGGAAGCAGCAAAGGAAGCGACAATAAGGGAGGGAGCATCAAGCTGATGATTGGGGGACCTACTTAACCTAACCGATCGACTGCCAAAACATTTAACATGGTGGTCCAGGATGCAGTAGCTGTGAAGGACGTGGTGTCAAGTATTATCCCAATCAATAATATAAATATTTATGTATTATTTGATTCGAGTGCTACCTATTGCTTTATGTCTGAAGAATTTGCTAAGCGATTAAATTTACCCCAAGAACGATTAGAGAATCCTTTAAACATAGAATTCGCGAATAAAGAAGTAATCCTCATAGAGTTTATACACCGTAATTGTTGTGCAGGTATTATGGGACATAAACTAAGCATAAATTTGATCCCGATAATATTGGGAGAGTTTGATGCGATATTAGGAATGGATTGGTTATATGACCATGCGACGGTAATTGACTGCCAGAAACTCCAAACCAGTCTAAGGTAGTATTTTATTGTAGCTCATCGTTTAAAAATTTGTGTTGTCTTATAATGATGCAGGCCAAGAAGTTATTAAGGGAATGATGTGTAAGTTATTTTGCCTATATTGTAGACACTCAAAAAAAGGGAATAGAACTGAAGAATATACCAGTAGTGAGAGAATTTAAGGACGTGTTTCCTGATGATTTTCCCGGTCTTCCGCCATACATAGAAATTGAATTCGTGATAGACTTAGTACTAGGGACTTCACCAATTTCAAAAGCCCCATATCCAATGCGGCCAGTAGAAATGAAGAAATTGATGATAAAACTTCAAGAATTACTAGAAAAGAGATATATTCATCCGAGTGTGTCTCCCTAGGGAGCACCAGTATTGTTTTTCAAGAAGAAAGACGGATCGATGAGGCTTTGTATCGAATATTAAGAGTTAAACAGAGTGATGATTAAGAATAGGTATCATTGCCGAGAATAGATGACCACT
This sequence comes from Panax ginseng, assembly GCA_020205605.1. Classification (NCBI taxonomy): domain Eukaryota; kingdom Viridiplantae; phylum Streptophyta; class Magnoliopsida; order Apiales; family Araliaceae; genus Panax; species Panax ginseng. Next base: position 98,629,348 of record CM035149.1, on the reverse strand, counting down.
TTCGATCAATTGAAGGGAGATAAGTGTTTCTCAAAGTTAAATCTACGAACGGGTTATAATCAATTAAAGTTATAAAGGAAGACATACCGAAGAAAGCATTCCGAACTCGATATGGATATTACGAATTTTTGGTGATATCATTCGGTCTGAATAACGCCCTGACATCATTTATGGATCTGTTTAATTGAGTTTTCAAGCCATATTTGGATAATTTTGTAGTAGTTTTTATTGAAGACATTTTGATTTATTCGAAGACCTAGGAAGAGCACGTCGAGCATCTAAAGATGGTATTAGAAGCGCTGAGAAGGGAGAAATTATACGTAAAATTTTGTAAGTGCGAATTTGGTTGGAGAAGGTGCAATTTTTAGGACACGTGATAGATAAAGATGGAATTTTAGTAGATTATGTGAAGGTGGAGGCAGTGAGTAATTAAGAGAAACTGAAGACGTCAACGGAAGTATGAATTTTCTTAAGGTTAGTTGGGAACTATCAAAGATTTATCCAGAATTTTTCTAAGATAGCGACCTCGTTGAGAAATCTAACGAGGAAGACGGTGAAGTTTATTTGGACGGAAAAATGCGAAGAAAGTTTTAGAGAGTTGAAGAAGAGGTTGAGCGAGGTGCATGTATTATCATTACCAGATGATACGAGAGGTTTTGTGGTGTTTAGTGATGCATCACACAAAGTTCTTTGTTGTGTGCTGATGCAACATGACAAGTTCATTGCGTATGCTTCACGAAAGTTAAAAGATTATGAGAAGCGATACCCTAACCATGACTTGGAATTAGCAGCGATAATTTTTGTGTTAAATATTTGGAGGCATTATCTATATAGAAAGAAATGTGAGATATATAAGGACCACAAGAGTATGAAATATATCTTCACATAAAAGGAGTTAAACATGCGACAAAGGAGGTGGTTGGAATTAATTAAAGATTACGACTGCGGAATTCTTTATCACCCAGGGAAGGCAAACATAGTAGCTGATGCGTAGAGTAGAAAAGGGAAGGAGATGTTGTTTTCATTGACTGCTCAGGAGGAGCTAATAAGAGAAATAGAGAGACTGGAAATAGAAGTTTAAGAACATATAAAGTTCAGAAGAAAGCTATTTATAATGGAATCTTGTCTGACGTTATTGGATAGAATAAAGGAATCACAAGAGAAAGATGAATAATATGAGAGAATGAAGAAAAGGATAACAGAAGATGAAGAAGAAAGGTTCAGGATAGATAAGGATGGTGTCTTGAGATTTGAAGATCAAGTGTGAGTGTCAGCCATAACTAAATTGAGAGAGGAGATTTTACACGAGGCACATAACTCGACATATTCTGTTCACCCAGGAAGCACGAAAATGTACCGAGATCTTCAACATCACTTTTGGTGGTCCAATCTGAAACAAGAAGTTGCAGAGTACGTCAGTAAATTTTTTACCTGTCAACGAGTGAAAACAGAACACCAGAGGCCGGGTGGTTTACTTCAACCACTAGAAATACCAGAGTGGAAATGGGAGCATATTACGATGGACTTCGTGGTGGGATTTCTGATTACACAAAAGGGTTATAATGCCATTTAGGTTATTGTGGACTGACTAACGAAGATAACTCATTTTCTACCAATAAAGATTTGATTCAATATAAATCAGTTAGCAAAGTTTTACATAAAATAAATTTCTTCGCGACACGGAGTGTCGGTGTTAACTGTCTCCGATCAAGATCCGCGCTTCACGTCGAATTTTTGGAAGAGCTTAAAAGAAAGGATGGGAACACAGTTGAGGCTAAGTACCACTTATCATCCTCAACGATGGGAAGAGTGAACGAAAAATACAAACACTAGAAGACATGCTTAGAGCATGCGTGATGGATTTCAATGGGAACTGGGATGATCACTTACCCTTAGTAGAATTCGCTTATAATAATAATTACCATGCGAGTATCGGTATGCCACCGTACGAATCTCTCTACGAAAGAAAGTGCATAACATCTTTATATTGGGATGAGGTCGAAGAACGACGAATTTTGGGACCAGAATTAGTTCAATAAACGACAGATGTTGTAAAGACAATAAGAACCAGATTAGTAGCGGCTCAAGATAGATAGAAGAAATATGCAGATTTTCACCGTCAAAGCCGAGATTTTGAAGTCGTTAGTTTTTTATTTCTAAAGGTGTCTCCCTAGAAAGGGAAGAAAAGATTTGGAAAGAAAGAAAAATTGAGTCCAAGGTTCATAGGACCGTTCAAAGTATTGAAGAGTGTAAGCGAAGTGGCGTATAAGGTAGTCTTACCTCCCAAACTAGAACATATCCACAACATTTTTTATGTTTTTGTGTTACGACCATATAAGCTTAATTATAAGCACGCGATATCCTATGAGCCCATTCAAGTTGAAAAGAATCTGATGTATGAAAAAATTACTGTTCAGATAATAGATAGGAAAGAACAAATATTAAGAAATAAATTTATACCTTCTGTAAAGGTAGTTTGGTGAAACCACAATGCCGAGGAGGCTAAGTGGGAGTTTGAAGAAAAGACGAGGAGGGACTATCTCCATCTGTTCGTGTAACCTTGTACTGATTCCAAGGACAAAATCTTATAAAAGGGAGGATGTAATACCTAGAAAATTTTAAAAGAATATTATTAATAAATGAGGAATTATTATTATTATTTATTTATTTGTTCATGTGTAATTATGTGTATTGTGTGGTCATAAAAGTAGTTAATGCAATGAAATTGCATCATGCATGAAAAATGGAATGAGCTACTGAAAATGAAGTTATAATATGAGAATAATCACTACATAAGACTATATTGTGAAAATAAGCTTGAGTTATGTAATTTAGCTAAGCTTAAAAGAAATGGGTCTTGCCTGGCATAATAATTCATATCAGATCCATTGAAGGTTTAATTAAAATTATGGAAGAGATTAATTGTAAGACTCCAACTTTTTATGAATAAAGACTTAATTTCTCTAATTATTATTTTGAATAATAAGGTGTTGATTTGATATAATGCTTTAGTTATGGGTGAAATGTGCAAATTTTGCAAAGTAAGCAAGTGATCATAAAATATTCATTTGGTCGGGGAATATTCTTTTTGTCGGGGAATATCCGTACGACGGCTCAATCATTGGTGACCACATAACAGAATAACTGTCGGATATAGAAAGCGAGAAAAATAACCTTTTTATAAAAATAACAGAAAATTGTTTACCGTTAACTGTTGAAATACCCGGTGATAAAAATAAAGATGTCTGGCGTGGTTTGCATAAAGAAGATGCTGCAGTATTGCACAATATTTTAGATTATTGATTCTTACGTAAGAAGTCACTCAGTTTCATTCAATAATTGACACAGTAATTGTTGCACAATATCTCATATTATTGATTCAATTATTGTCACAGTATCATCTTCATAATATTTTATATTATTAAATCAATAATTGACACGACACAATTATTCGCATTATTAGTTAGCATTATTTGCAATATCTAGAAAATTCTGTCGAGGAAATGGGTTAGGTTATATAATTACACACCAATAAGGATAAATTCTTATCGAAAAGCCCCCTATTTCCTGGGAATGATCTGGTTGTTAATATTGTGAGCTTATAATATTATTTATGAATAATTTATTATGTGGTGGATATTGGTTCAATTTTGATATAAATGAAGGAATTTGTTGAAAGTTTGGCAATTATTTTCTCTGATAAAATATTCATTCAAATATTTTATTATAATATTACATTATAATAATGTGATAATATAATGATATAATTTTTTTTATAATTTAAATGGTAATATTATTATTATAATAATATATATTTTTCAGCATGTGAATAAAAGTAGAGTGAAGGTTATCATTTTGATTTCGAATTATTCTTCACGTGTATTCATTTGGAGGAGTAATTCTCCTGCAAATCATTTCATTGTTTCTAACTTTGTGGGCCCTCAAACATGGAAAAATAAGAAATTTGGCAGAGAAAGAATTGATGGTTAGGCAGGAATGGAAAAGAAAAAGATGTTAGGCGGAGGAGAATTAGGCAGGGAGTTAGGCAGCCTTGTTTAATTTTTCCTCCGTGCTCACTATAAATAGGGGGGTAACTGTAATAACCCTAGATTTTTTATATAATTAAATCAAAAATTTTGCGTATAATTATTTTTTTTATTTTAAAGGTGGGAATATGTGTAAGGTAAAGCTTATGTAATTATGTGATAAATAAAATTTATTTATTACATGGATAATTTTAAATAATTTTCTTAGAATTATTGACCATTATAAATTATATTTTTATAATTAATTTTGTAATAAAGATATTTTTATTATTTATTTTCCATGAAAATATGATTATTATATTATTTAATAATATATGGAATGAATATTAGAATTATTATAATAATTATTTTATTATATGAATTTTAGTTAAGATTATTAAGTTAATGATTTTAACTTAATTAATAATGTTATATATTTAAGATAAATCAGATATGAAATCCAAACCCTAATTTTGGATTTTGATCAAGGAATAGGAATAATAATATAATATTATTTTTATTTCAGTGCTATAAATATATATTGTATGTGTGTTGACCGATAATGGTTGGTCAATTATGGTGTATCATGATCAAACCTAACATTAATTTGTGAAAACCTAACTTAAAACTCGAATACGAGTTTAAGGCTATTTGGTAACTGTGTTATGTGATAATTATGTGTACTTTAGAAATTTATTGTTAATTAGGGAAACTCTAACTGATATTTAGGAACCCTAATTAATTAGAAACCCTAATTAATTGATATTTAGGAACCCTAATTAACTGGAAGTATCGTTCAAAGAAAATATTTAATCCTTTCAGCTAACTATTATTGATTGCTATTACTTGCTGGGCACTCAATTGCTCATCCTTGCTTAATTTAAATATTTTCAGCTAAGTGTGAACAACTTGAAGGCTCTGCCAAGAACAAAGGAAAAGGGAAGGCTGCTGAATGAATTTTTATGCTATCCTATGTAATAGTTTAACTTTACTAAGACTATGATATATATATATTATCTATCATGTATTGTAATGAATGTTTTAAGGTTACGTACTTGGGAATAGACTCTGATATGAATGTAAATTAAGTATGGTATTTATATTATTGTTATTATTATTAGTATTATTTCGCTCATACAAATGGTATCATGAAGCACTGAGTTCGGGTTTCAAGTACCTGAATTTGGGGGCGTCACAGGTTGGTATCAGAGCTATAAGCATGAATTTGCGAAGAGCCCCGAGCCTCTCGGTGGTGACTTCCTTGTGTGGAATGCACCGAAGCCAGACTCTCCGTAGGGGACGCCGAGCCAGTCGGTGGCAAGCTGATAAGTACCCTTGTGAGGTGCTATGGTTGGAAGCACCATGAAAGTCACAGGTTGGTATCAGAGCTTTAGGGTTAGAAACCTTAGGTGGGATAGACCTTAGGCTAAAACCTTAGAACAGAGGGAAACGTTGAAAAGACAAATAACTCATATAGAGTTTAAAATGAGATGAATTGGATAAATTCATCGTCAAACAAAATAAAAAATAACCCTTATAAAATTATTGTTTGTTATGTGTATATATTATATGCTAATCAGGATAATTTATGTGTGTAGATGTCAGGTGAAAAATGATTAAGATACCTTTAGATCGTAAAGAAGGAGCCAATATCAAAGCCAATAGCTGAAATAGAGGCTCAAAAAGAAAGCAACCTCGATGAGGTGGTTATTGTGGAAAACGTAGTACTAGATCTGGAAATGATGGAACTAACAGATAGTGATTCAGACACTGAAGTTGGAGCTGATCAAGCATCAACGAAAGTGCAGAATCTTAGGAATAAGGTTTCTTCTCTGGAAAAGCTGTTAAATAGTCAATTGCGGAAAGCATTAATAGAAACAATGGAAGAACAAGATAAGCTTAAAATCTAAATTGATCAAATGGGAGCTAAAAGCAACAAGTCGGGTGCAGATCCGAGCAAAAAGGGAAAAGAAAAATGAAAGACCGCGATATAGGAAATTCTGATAACAACCAAGGGAACTTTAACGGAATAGAAAAGTGTACAAACTGTGATAAGAAACATGAAGGCGTATGCAGGAAAGGGGAAAATGTTTGCTACAATTGCGGATATGAGGGATATTTTTCTCCTCATTGTCCCTATCCAAAGCAAGGTGTCTGTTTTATTTGTGGGATGGAAGGTCATCAGGCGAAAGGTTGTCCAAGATCAAGAAAAAGGCGCAGTGAATAGGTAGTATAGGTTCTATTGTGTAGGTGTGTTTAATGTAATATATGTGATTAGTATGTCTGTGTAGTAATGTAATATTCCCAACTTTTGTATAAGTCAAAGCCGTAAATCCCGACTTTTGTGGTCACAAAGGGATAGCTGATGTTTAAAGCAGTATGTGCTATGCTATGTAAAGTATTCGCTAAATGAATATGAATCAATGTTCAAGTTTAATATGTTAAACTTATATGATAAGGTTTAGAATGTAAGTTAATAAAGTATATATTATGTTTTATTTAATCAGATAATGCCACCAAGACGTCAAACTCGAAATCAAAGGGCAGAAGAATCTGTCAACAATGCTGGGGGACAACAGCAAGACCCGATGAAAAACTTTGTGAACATGGTAGCTCAGGCTATGCAACAAGGGATGCCAGCCGGAGGGAACCAGCCGGATAATCTCTTGGCAAATTTCAAAGATTTTAAGGTTGTAGGACCGCCAGAATTCAAAGGGACAACTGACCCTGTTGATGCCCAAACTTGGGTTAAGGAGATAGAAAAGGCGTTTGTGATAGCTAGGGTAGCTGAGGGGCAAAAGACCGGTGAAATTTTGGTGGGAGGCGAAATTTTGGTGGGAAGCAAATTAGGCAAGGGTAGGAGAAGGTGTAGTTACTTGGGCTAGGTTCAAAACTCTATTTTTCGAAAACTATTTTTCGTCTAGTATGCAGGCTAGGATGGAGGTGAAATTTTTGGAATTAAAGCAGGAGAATATGACTGTTGCGGAGTATGCCACAAATTTTAATGAATTATCTAGGTTCACTCCGCATCAAGTTGATACGGAGGCTAGGAAGGCAAGGAGGTTTGAGTTGGGATTAAAACCCTGGCTCTACAACAAGGTGGCAATATTATAGATTGGTACTTTTGCATCACTTCTGGAAAAGGCTATCATAGCCGAGGAGGGGAGTGAGGCCATGAGCCTCTATAACAAGGAGAAGAAGATCAAAGGCAAGGTTGAGTGAGCTGGGAAGGTGGAAATTAATAGTGGAAGTAGTAGTAGTAATGGCAAGAGGAAGGGGAACAATTTTGGAAATGTTCAGGTGAAACAGGAAGGTGTGAAGAAGCAGAGGGTGCAGTGTAAGACTTGTGGGAAAAATCACTCAGGTGAGTGTCTGAAAGGTAAATTTGCATGTTTTAAGTTCGGGCAGGAGGGCCATATCTCTCCCAACTGCCCGAATCCTAGAATGAATAGTAGGTGTTTTCTATGCGGATCGAAGGAGCATAAGGTGAAGGACTGTCCGAAAAGGAGAATGGAGGTTGAAAGCGTGAACATGGGGAAAGGCGGCGGGACTCTGGCGATCACAGGACCAACTTTATCCAACAAGCCGACAAAATCAACCGCAAGGGTCTTCAACATGACGGTTCAGGATACTGTGGCAGCTGGCGATGGAACTCCAGGTATTATTCGTATAACTTTTATTTTCTTATACATGATTTTCCTATATATAGTAAATTATTTTATAAAGAAATTTTGAAGGAGGAATTTGAGTTCTTTTAAAATTAGATTTCCATTTAATCAGATAGACAAACTTTATGCTGAATAGTTGAAGATCAGTTCGATCAAATTTGATGAAGATCTACTTGCAATGATTTTGTATGTTACGTACCCATGTATGTATAAATTTTAAAAACGGTGATTCCGGAGACGGAATTTTTTATATAATTAAATCAGAAATTTTGTGTATAATTTATTTTTATTTTAAAGGTGAGAATATGTGTATGGTAAAGCTTATGTAACTATGTGATAAATAAAATTTATTTATTACATGGATAATTTTAAATAATTTTCTTAGAATTATTAACCATTATAAATTATATTTTATAATTAATTTTGTAATAAAGATATTTTTATTATTTATTTTTCATGAAAATATGATTATTATATTATTTAATAATATATGGAATGAATATTAGAATTATTATAATAATTATTTTATTATATGAATTTTAGTTAAGATTATTAAGTTAATGATTTTAACTTAATTAATAATGTTATATATGTAAGATAAATCGGATATGGAATCCAAACCCTAATTTTAGATTTTGATCAAGGAATATAAATAATAATATAATATTATTTTTATTTCAGTGCTATAAATATGTACTGTATGTGTGTTGACCGATAATGGTTGGTCAATTATGGTGTATCATGACCAAACCTAGCATTAATTTGTGAAACCCTAATTTAAAACTCGAATACAAGTTCAAGGCTATTTGGTAACTGTGTTATGTGATAATTATGTGTACTTTAGAAATTTATTGTTAATTAGGGAAACTCTAACTGATATTTAGGAACCCTAATTAACTGAAAACCCTAATTTCTAAATTAGTAACCCTAATTACTAAACTAGAACCTTAGCTGTTAAAATATACAGCTAACTGTTAATTAGGGAAACCCTAATTATTATTTAGGAAACCCTAATTGCAAATTGGTAACCCTAATTATAAAAAAATTAAGAATTCTAAATGCTAAAATAAAAACCCTAATTGTTAATTATAAGCCCTAATTACTAAATTAACAATCTTAATTATAATTAGTAAAAGTTAAACCTAATTTTCATGTTCTATGTAATTAGAAAACTAAATGTAATCAAGGAACACTAATTTATAATTTTTAGAAACTAAAATTGTATATTTTTTTAGTCAAATTAGACATTCTAGAAACTAATAAAATTTATGGAACCTTAGGGTTAAACCCTAAGGGTCAAACCCTAAGAGTTTGCCAAGATTACTTTCATGCCATTAAAATCATAAGACAAATGACCAAATTTCCCTTATTGTATTATTAAAGGAAACTTATAGATCTTGGCCTATGTGTAGTTGTTCAACCACTCCAACCTAGCCATGTGCCTACATATTACACATATCAGCAACAACATCTCAGCCAAATGCATTGCACCACATTATTTATAAGATCAAAGAGAGAGAAAAGTCACTTATTAAGCCATTTGTGCAACCAATACTCAACTCACTTCTCTCTCACCCAAACCCAGGAAATCTTAAGGCATTTTAGTCACAAAACAAAGCCCCACTACCTCCATTAACAAATCAGAAAGCCAGATTCAAGTTAGTTCATAGAAAGGTATAAACCCTAACTTAGAATCTGACCTTTAATGATGTGTTATAACTGGTGTTTATGTGTTGTAATATGTTATAAGTAGTGTTAATCAATGATCTGGGTTGGTATCATATAGATCCATAACATCTAAGTGCTCAAAATTGAAGTTTTTGAAAATCTGGAAAAAGTTAAAAAAGTTGTCTGACAATGAATGTCAGACCTCATATCTCTTTATCTATTATGTGTTTTTGTTGTTTAAAGGTTTGATCTTGTACTATGCTATGAGATCTTGGATCTGGAACTTGAATCAGGTTTAGATTTGGCATAGATTGAAAGTTATTGATGGTCAAAGTCGGTTGACCGACCATGACCAAGCCTTTCTGGGTAACCCAGAACTTACCCAGATGGCTCTGACAGTGATAACTGTGTTATGCGATAATTATGTCCACAGATCTTGTTGTGTTTGTTGATTTGGTTCTTGTTCTTGTATCCATGTTGTAGTATGTTACATTAACTGTTGATTCAAGCTTTTATATCGCCTAAACATCAAACAGGTGGATCATAGTGGATGGTGAAACCAAGTCGGACGAGCATGAAAGCTGTTTTTTGGGTAACCCAGAAAACGCTTGAACATGTCGTCTGACATGGTTTGACCGACATAGATCTGATTGATCTGTTGTTGTTTTAGTGATCTAACGTGATAGATTTCTTCTTGATCATCTTGGCTACGCACTTGATCCATTATATCACAAAAATAATGCACAGATTGCAAGTTGTGGAAGCCCAGAAAGTGATCGTTGAATCGTTCTTCATTTCGGTTTACCCGAAATGAAGAAACGACTCAACATGACCACTTTGCATGCTTAGATCTTCTTATTGCTATGTTGTTTTGCCATGTTTGTTGTTGGATCATGTAGTCTTACACTAGCACTACAAGATCTGACCAACATCTTGCCCAAAAAACAACATGGTCAGTGTTTAATGTTTGGTCAAAGTACTCAACTCGATCACTGACATGAGTTTCTGGGTTTGGCCAAGAACATGAAAAACACCTATAGCAACGGTTCTGTCGCGATAGGCAATCTTTAGCGACAAATTTAATAATTTTAATTATTTTAATTTCAAAAAATCACTTAAAAATAGAAATTAATTTCTAAAAAATTATAGAAATAATTTTAAAAATTATTTTAAGTTATGAAAATTAACTTTTAATAATTTGGCATATTTTTCATAAATATTAGTATTTATTTAAATATTATTGATATTTAATTTATTTAATAAATGCATTAAATAAATTAATTAAAAATGATTTTGTTATATTAAAATCATTTTAAATGATAATAAGGTATTTAAAAATATTTTAAGTTATAAAATATAACTTTTAATATTTTAAAGTAAATTTCATTAATTATTTAATATTAATGATATTTAGATTTATTTAATAATTATATTAAATTAATTAATTAAAAATGATTTTAATATAATAAAAATCATTTTAAATAAAAAATAAAGTGTTTAAAATATTTAAAGTTATAAAATATAACTTTTAATATTTAAAGGATAATTTCATTAATAATTTAATATTAATGATAATAGATTTATTTATTAATAATATTAAATAAATAGTTGAAAAATAATTTTATTAATTTAAAAATCATTTTAAAAGGATATAAATGAATTAAAAATATTTTAAGATATAATTAATGACTTTTTTTTTTGATAAATAATACATTAATATTTAAATAATAATGGTAATTATTTAAAAATAATTTTAATTATTTTAAAAATCATTTAAGGGTAATATTAATTCTTTAAAAATATTCTAAGTTAATATCAATAAATTTAATATTTTGGCAATGATTTCATTAATAGTTTAATATTAGTTAAATATTCATGAGAATGAAATTATTTAATATTTAAATCATTTAATAATGATTCTGGTGTTTGAAAAATCATGATAAATTATAATAATTGTTTAAAAATTATTATAAGTCATTTAAAAATAATTTGACTAATGTTTAAGTTTTATTGAACTTCGGAATAGAGTTTTAGACTCGATAAGTACCCGATAAGGTCGTCGGTACACCGACATGTTTCAAAAATTGATCTAGACTTAGATAGATTGACTGTATTAATATTTGTTTGTGGTCCAATGACTGATATAACCATGTGAAAATGTGATTAGGTTATGTGTTGACTGCAAATAACAGTGTTATGTGATATGCTATATTATTCTAATCGAATAAATGATCTTATTAATGATAAGGCTTGATATAAAAGATAAAACTAAGTTGCATAAGCAGTAGACCAGGAAAGTATCTAACCCTTTGCATTTATTTTATGCAATGGACATGTGTAAGCTAATATCTGAACTATTCTTTTTTATTGTTCAAATGTCTTAACCGTTGTATATACTTGTGCAATAATTCTGTATAAGTATGTTATTAGATCATAATCTGTTGTACAAGTTTATTAGTTCTGTTATTATTAATGAAGATATATATTCTGTTCGTTAATTTCTAAAGCATGGTTATACAAGTGTCCTCACTTGGATAATCATTATGTTTTATCACATGTTGATACATACTTATTAGTTTCCAGTATGTATACATTGACTTAAAAGCTGTCTACGCTAATTGATCCGGCTAGACACAAACTTAAAAATATGATTGAGTAAGATAAAACTTTATTGTTATCCAACCGAATTATTTTGGTTCAGATTCTAGACTGGTATGAACATCCCAAATATGGGAAACTTTTATGCTCCTAAGGCGGATATGCTGGACGAAAATATCATTCTTGTATGTAATATTGATCAATACAGGGCATAACATTTTGATCACCCCCCGTGCTTGTAAGTTATGACGGTTTACAGATGAAGTTCTGTTTAACGTTTTCAAAAATAGAAAACAATGTTCATAGTCTGTCGACTGATCCTCATTTATAGTCAGTACGTAGTTTCAAAATTTTGAAATCGAAATGATATGTTGTTTAATATTGGTTCATCGTACTTTACAACTGTTGATTCGTTGTAGAAGTATCGTTCAAAGAAAATATTTAATCCTTTCAGCTAATTATTATTGATTGCTATTACTTGCTGGGCACTCAAATGCTCATCCTTGCTTAATTTAAATGTTTTCAGCTAAGTGTGAACAACTTGAAGGCTCTGCCAAGAAAAAAGGAAAAGGGAAGTTGCTGAATGAATTTTTATGCTATCCTATGTAATAGTTTAACTTTACTAAGACTATGATATATATATATATATATATATATATATATATATATATATATATATATATATATTATCTATCATGTATTGTAATGAATGTTTAAAGGTTACGTACTTGGGAATAGACTCTGATATGAATGTAAATTAAGTTTGGTATTTATATTATTGTTATTATTATTAGTATTATTCCGCTCATAGAAATGGTATCGTGAAGCACTGAGTTTGGGTTTCAAGAACCTGAATTTGGGGGCGTCACAGTAACCCTCCTTCCTAATTACACCTTTAATATAATAAATTCTTATTCTATAGTATTGTGAGTATTTCTCTTGAGTATAAGGATACTTTGAGTGTAGCTTTTTGTGCAAGATTTTCTCAGAATAATATCTGATATTCCAGTCAAATCCAGTTTCTACTAAGGTAAATGATATTATTTTATTGCAATACTCATAAGAAATATTATTTTCTTTTATACTCCATATTATGTAAGGGATATTATTTCATTTCATATTTCTAAATTTAAACTTACTATGGTAAGTATTGGTTCTATAATTCCTGAAATGATTAGAAATTCCTTAAGTTTTGCGCTTCATCTAATATCATTTCACTGGAAATCTTATTAAATTTTAAACTTTTTCATGTCTGAGTATTATTCATATGGTACTATTTATGGGTACTATTCATACATACAGTACTATTCATAATAGAATTTAATTTTCTTTTCTGTCCAAATTATTTTTGATACATGAATATCATTCTTGAATTTTACTTCATAAATAGTTATCATGTTAACAATTTGGACATATTTGAATTCTGGATAAATTGAATTAGAATTCTCTAATATTTATCATTTATCTCACTTAATTGAATCTTTATATCATTGTTATCATCCTCATGCTTATACTAGAAGTCATCTTTGGCCCGTAGTGCAAAGATGGACTATTGATTGGTATGATAATGGCCAAGAATTATGTATTGGTATAATCATAACCATTAATGTTACAGATAAGGTTTGTGGTGAAAGTCTTCTTTGGCCCGTGGTGCATAGATGGACAGGTGTTTGGAATGATCATGACCACTGGTGATACTAACGAATATCATTGGCCCGTAGTGCATGGATACTAATGAATATCCTTGGCCCATAGTGCATGGATACTTCATTGTCATCATCCTCATGCTTATATTATGGTGAAAGTCATCTTTGGCCCGTAGTGCATAGATGGACTTTTGATTGGTATGATTATGACCAGAAATTGTGTATTGGTATAATCATGACCTGTAATGTTACAAACAAATGTTGTGGTGAAAGTCCTCTTTGGCCCGTAGTGCATAGATGGACAGTTGTTTAGCATGATCATGACCACTGGTGATACTAACGAATATCCTTGGCCCGTAGTGCATGGATAATTCGTTGATTTGAAATATTTATTAATTGGTGTTACAGGGATAAAATATTGATGATGGACTTATAAATCATAGAAGATAGTAGATATCATTCTCTACTTGACTCTTCTAATGGATTGTTGTTTCCGCTGCAGTTGTATTCTAAAACTTGTTGTCTATTGTATTCTATCAGATTTTTCCTTATTGAGGACTAAGGATAATTTGTTCAATATTATCTTAGTCATAATATTTTTTACTGGGCTAGTTGAGCTCACCCTTTTTCTTTTGGTTCCATTATTCTTATCAGAAGGCGAGAATGTAGCTGGGACTAATCGGGAAGTGGAGTAATGGTCCAAGATGGTTATTATAGCAATCCTTACTATTTTGTAAAATAGTGTAACAATAATTGTAATGAAGAATTTATTTGAGTTTGGATATTGTCTACCAGACAATATTTGTATTAGAACTCTTAGCGTATGTGTTGTCATTTTTTACACGACACTTGTATTAATGAAGTTTGTATTTGGTTTTTGTACCATGTATTTAATGATTCAGAATGGGTTGCGTGGACCTATTTTGGGGGCATCACAGTTGATATCAGAGCTTAGGGATATGATCTTTGGCGGAGATTTGAGGCTAGAACTAGGAGGGGAGAGACGAGTAAATCCTTCGCTAGTGTGTCTTACCTAAGCTTATTTCTTATTTAATTGGTCGGTCAGAATATAGGGTTAATATATGGCATGCCAATTTCTTTAATTAACCCTTATTTTGTGCCAGTATTTAAGAATGACATCTGAAAATCAAGAGATGAACTCGTATAGAGTTTTAAGTGATGAATTGAGGAGATTTATTTAAAGAATAAATATAAGAGTATAATATCTTGTTATAACAAAGATGTTTATTGTGGAGTACTAATTAAGTTATTGAACTTGATTGTAGGATGTAATGTGAAGAAGAAAATAGAGATATCCATGTGGTGAGTGAAGAATTAATAGTTGCACTCGAGCTAGTCGCAGAGGTAACAGCTGAGAGTGAGGAAGAAGAGGACCCTGAAGAAGATTTATTAGGAGAATTTTTTTATTGAAATATAGAACTGCAAGATAGTATTCGTGAGTTAGAAGAGCAGGGTGAAGAACGATAGGCAGTCGTGGAGCAAAGGGATGCAACAATTCAAGATTTTTCTGGCCGATATGTGAAGCTTGAACATAAGTTCTCTTCGGTAGAGTATAGGATAATATAGCTGAAATCTGAGAATGCAAATGTAAAATATCAACTAAAAGAAGAAACAACTGAACGAGAGAGAATGGAGGATGCATGGGTAAAAGCCGCACAATGCGTTGATATTGTAGAAAGAGATGTCCGATCCAAAAAGGCCAAAATAGATGATATGGATCTCGCTTTTTGGATAACAATTTGGAGAACCCAACATCGAGTTTGTAATTATCTTATACAGAGAGGTCAACCCCAATTCGATATGGATCGAAGATTAATGATTCAGATCATGGATCAGGAGTACGGCGAAGCAGTTGAGGGTGGAATGTGCCCTATAGCGAAGTTAAGTCCAGCTAAGATGGTAACACCAAAGGTTGTCCCGGACAAGTCAAAGTCGATGGTTCAAGGAAGAGCGTTTGTCGTGACTTCTCAAAAAGTGAGGAACCCGAACAAAGCTATCGTGGGTAAGCTAATCATAAACTTTTGCGAAGTCTATACCTTATTAGATACCGAGTCTACCCATTCTTTTATTTCACCTGCTTGTGCTCAACGTTTGAACTTGACCCTGAGAAATTAGACTTTGACTTATCTGTTAAAACTCCGTTAGGAAAAACCTTCATTACATCCACCGTTTATAAATCTTGTTTGATTCAAATCGGAAACCTCACATCACCTGTTGATCTCATCTCTTTGAAAATACTTGTATTTAATGTGATTTTAGGGATTGATTGGCTAACTACTGATTATGCTAAAATTGATTATTTTCGTAAGGTCATTAGTTTTCATATTCCTAACCAACCTGTTATGCAAATTCAAACAACCAAACCACTAAAGTCAATCACTGTCATATCAAGCCATAAAGCCATTCATTTATTGAAAAACGGATATCAAGCTTTCTTCGCCCATGTCATGGATTTAAACAAAAATACGTTAGATTTGAATGATATTTTTGTTGTTAATGAATTTTCTGACGTAATTCCTGAAGAACTTCCTGGCCTACCCCCAGAGCGTGAAATTAAATTTTGTATTGACCTTGCACCCGGTACAAAACTCATTTCTAAAACCCCATATCGAATGGCTCCTATTGAATTTCAGGAGTTAAAAACCCAACTACAGGAGATTGTAGACATTGGTTTCATTCGCCCTAGTACATCTCCTTAGAGTGATCTTGTATTATTCGTAAAGAAGAAAGATGGGAGTATGCGACTTTGCATTAACTATCGGGATTTGAACCATGTCACCATAAAAAATAGGTACCCGTTACCTCGTATCGATGATATGTTTGACCAGTTGCAAGGTGCTAAATTCGTCTCAAAGATCTATCTTCATTTCGGATATCATCAGTTAAAGATTAAAACTGATGACATTCCAAATACTGCTTTCAGAACTCAGTACGGGCATTACGAATTCCTAGTCATGTCTTTTGGATTAACTAATGCTTTTGCGGCTTTCATCGATATGATGTACCGAGTATTCAAGGAATATTTGGATCATTTTTTGGTTATCTTTATTGATGACATCCTCATCTACTCCAAAATCCATGAAAATCATGAGCAACACTTGAAGCTAATACTCCAAAAGCTTCGTGAAAATAAGTAATACACCAAGTTGAAGAAATGTGAGTTCTGGCTTGAGGAAGTAGCATTCCTTGGGCACATGATATCAAAGTATGGAATATCAGTTG
Organism: Panax ginseng; assembly: GCA_020205605.1. Taxonomy (NCBI): domain Eukaryota; kingdom Viridiplantae; phylum Streptophyta; class Magnoliopsida; order Apiales; family Araliaceae; genus Panax; species Panax ginseng. Next base: position 98,612,500 of record CM035149.1, on the reverse strand, counting down.
ACCCCACAGAGATTGAAGCAATAAAAAGATGGGAGCAACCTAAGTCAGTAACCGAAGTACGTAGCTTTCTGGGCTTAGTTGGTTATTATCAGAGATTCGTTGAAGGATTTTCTCAAATCGCTACTCCATTAACTCAGCTGACTCGAAAAGATACAAATTTTGGATGGAGCGAGGAATGTGAGAAGAGCTTCCAAGAACTCAAGAGGAGACTCATTTTAGCACCTGTTCTGACAATACCATCAGGTTCGGAGGGTTTGTCATCTACAGCGATGCTTCAAGCAGAGGTTTAGGATGTGTTCTCATGCAACATGGGAAAGTCATAGCCTATGCCTCACGACAACTCAAAGAATATGAGAAGAATTATACTACTCATGATCTAGAGTTGGTAGCAGTCATTTTTGAGCTAAAAATTTGGAGGCACTACCTGTATGGGGAGAAAGTGGAGATCTATACAGATCATAAAAGCCTCAAATATTTCTTCACCAAAAAGGAACTCAACATACGACAAATGTGACACCCCCAAAATAGGTATACACAACCCTTTTTGAGTCCCCAAATACATGGTACAAAATTCAAATACAAACTTAATTCTACAACTGTCGTGTAAAATATGACAATACATAAGTTGAGAGTTTAAACACGAATATTATCTCGTAGACAATATCCAAACTTAAATGGAGTCCTCATTACAATTATTATCATACTATTTTATAAAATAGTGAGGACTACTATAACCACCATCTCGGACCATCACTCCATTCCCCGACTAGTCCCAACTATATTCTCATTTCTTGAAGAGAACAATGAAAGTAAAGGGTGAGCTCAAGTAGCCCAGTAAATAATATTATGACTAAGATAATGCAGAATAAATTATCGTTAGCCTTCAACAGTGTTAAACTGATAGAATACAATAGACAACAAGTTTAACTGCAGCAGAATAAACAATCCATTAAAAGATTCAAGTAGAATATGATATCTACTATCTTCTATGATTTAAAAGTTTATCATCAATTTTATTGCTGAGACTCATCTCAATAAATAATCCACATCACTGAATTATCCATGCACTACGGGCCAATGATATTCATTATTATCACATCCACGAATCATCCATGCACTAGGGGCAAGGATATTCGTATTATCACCAATGGTCATGATTATACCGATACATAGTCATAATCATACCAATCAACATTTCATTTATGCACTACGGGCCAAAGATGACTTTTATCACAATATAAGCATGAGAATGATGACAATGATATAAGCATCAATCAAACAAAATCAAGGATAAATATTAAAGATTTTTGATTTATCCAAAGTTTAACAATGTCCAAATTGTCAACATGACAACTTCTTTGTGGAGTAAAATTCAAGAATAATATTCATGTTTCAAAAATAATTTGGACAGAAAAGAAATCAATTTTCCAGGTGAATAATACCCGGGTGAATAGTTCCCTATGAATAGTACCCCGTGAATAGTACACCGACATGAAAAGATTAAATTTTAACAAGAATGTTCAGAAAAATATCATTGTAAAACAATACTAGATGAAGCGCAAATTTCAAGGATATTCTAGTAATTTCAAGGAGTATAGAAGCAATACTTAACAAAATGGGTGTAGAATTCGAAATCTGAAATGAAATAATATTACTTACATACTACAAAGTATAGAAGAAAATATTATTTCTTACGAATATTTAATAAAAATAATATTCCTTACCTTAAACGGAGAGTATTTCTGACTGGTAGGGTGGGGATATTTTTGAAACTTTTAAAAAATTTTGATTTTACTATGCTGCACTATGTAGTACTATGCACACACTATGCAGTACTATGCAACACTATACAGTATTATGCTAAAAAATATAATATATTCTATTTTATATAAAAAACAAAATTTATAATATATATATATATAAGTAATAAAAAAATGAGATAACTTCTACCAACGATTTTAAAAAATGGGTAAGTGGGGGTCCATATAATAAGTCAAATTTACAACAAATACTTCAATAAAAACCTCTCTATTTATCTCAATTCATTTGGCTTCATAAAACAAATTTTTAATAACTTTTATTCATCATTAATATCATAACTTTCAATATTAACAACCAGATCATTTCTAGAAAAGAGAGGACTTTCCGATAAGGACTTCTCCTTATTGGCGCGCAATTAGGTGACCAAACCTCTTTCCTCGACAGAACTTATGAATAACTTTGTCGTCTCAATTATTTATTTAATAATATAAAATATTGTGACAATAATTGAATTAATAATGTGAGATACTATGCAACAATTACTGTGATACCCCTAAATCTAGGTACTCCATTCCCACAGGATTTGGTGTTCACTATTTAAAACCATTACATCTAACTACCCATAATCAAAGGATAAAGACATAATTTAAATAACTTAAACAATAATCTTTCCCATTAAAGGGTTACATCATCTCAAAACAATCCCAAGTAATCTAACCTTAAATTATTACATCAATTTGTGGAATACATCATAAAATAAAACAAGACTTATAATATAATTCATTTAAATAAATTTCTCATAAGTCTTCAACACTTGGATATTTTGCCCTTTCCTTTGCTAGTAGATGGCTCATCAACTTTCTCCACTTTAGCTGCAGTGTTAATTGCAAGAGTGAGCAAAAAATTGCTCACTTATATAGAGAGTAGTAATGATAACAACATGAGAATGAACAACGAGTGCTGAACAATAATGAACTTGTTCTACGAATCAGAAATAGAAAACAAGTTCAAAATTTAATATCTGAGGGTCTTAAGACCACGAACTATGTCTCCGGTATTTAGGTATTATTACCCCAACCTTAACAGTCATTTAGACTATACAGACCCTTCTTACGTACTTAGGGGGATCAACCCTTTGTACCATGTATTGTGCACAAACATCTAAACATTACACGTACAAAATCCCCTATTTAAGGGTTGTTCGTCTCAGCTTGAATTTAGAATTTCCGCACCAAAGAAAGTTTAGTTTGGAACTAGCTTATTAGTTGTTCTAGAATTTAAGAACACTATTCAATTATAGATTAGTTCAATCAATAAGAGTTTGCTTACTACTTGAAGGTTTAATACAAGAATGTAGAATTGGACAAGGTTATCAATGTCAAAGATCGAATATCAACAATATACAATTGAGTAAACATGATATACATGCAAAATACTAGATTCAGAAGAATTAGAACAACCTCATTTGAATCTATGCATTAGAACAACATATGCTTTAAACAACAATAACAAGAAGTAGGAATGTAAAACTCATTCGATGTAACGAATTAGGTTACAAGAGCTTATTCAACCATACATAAGGATAGAATCAATAGGCTTGCTCAATAAAAGTTTAGGAAATCGCATGAATATAACATAACAACGAAAAGTAAACCTTGCTGAATAAAAGTAGCCTAGGTTAGGAAACTTTCCTTGTATGTAAGCTACACAAGTATAATAATGTTCGCCAATTACCCTACACATATCATTGAAATCGCAATAACAATTAGTCGTACTAATATTAGCTTTAGGGGTTTAAACCACCATTTAGGTCATAACCTTAACTTAACATCCTTAACGAATCACTATGTCGGTTAACATCTTTAACGAATCTGAAATCACACTATAACCTAACATAAACCTTATCATTTCTCTTTAACTTTTGAAAACATCACATTCGGTTCATTACATAACTTATTCAAGTGACAACTAAAATCTCCATATTTTGGTATTATATTATACTTCAACCTGTTATGATGTCTTAGGTTAGGATTTGACATCATTATCATGCATGCCAAGCCAAATTAGACCCTTGTATAACAACCAACAAACAAACAGACTTCTTTGCTTAGGCTCGGGATTACGGTGCAGGTATTGCTACTGTCCCCAAGCTCTTGTGCCGTGCCATAGCAATACTATGAGATTAGGAGAAGGCCTCTGGCCATACACAATTCTGATTCTGTGGTGACGGTGTAGCTGCGCCACACCCAGACAGAAACTGCAGCAGCTCTTTTTAGCACAACAGTCACCTAAAACTCTCCCAATTTCCACAGAAATTCATGAAACGTAGCAACTGAACTTTGTAATAACATAGCTACACATGCTATACATCATTCTATATATAAAAAAAAATTACATATACACAAATTTGAGGAATCAAAACCACCATTTTTCCAAATTTCTTCATTTTTACACTTTTAGCGAATTCGATCGCCACGAATTCGTTTCTTAATCAATTGACACGATTTAAACTACGCCGCATTTGTTTCTTAACGTACTAACATAATCCAACATCAATTTGCAGATTATAACAAGTATTAACCATGAAATTTTGTACTTTCTAAGCCATTTTTTTCAAATATAACACTGTTATTTATTTTTTCTTCCTATAAATCAATTTCTTGTATTCTAATCATCAAATAGAACTCACATAAGATGATTGACAAATTGTAAACCATATATACATGTATTTGTATCAATCCAACATAATTATCAATAGAAATTTCAAACATAAAAGTTAGAATTGAAGTAAGTTATACCTTGATTTAGCAAAACTATTAGCAACCCTTTTTTTCTCTTGGCAATCTCAGAACACCCTCTCTCAAAACCTACTATGATTTCTTTCTTCTCTATATTTTATATGATTCTCTCTTCTCTCCCAACTCTCTGTCTTAGCTATCCTCAGAAAAGACGCGAAACAAATAAATTAATATGGTTTACCCACGTATACTACAGTTATAAAATAATACGTCCGTGTCAGTTAAATTAGACCAAAGGCCACAAGGCCTTGTTTGGCCACACACTAATTCCCTCATTCCAATTTATTTTCATAATATTTTTAGTATATAGTTTTTATTTGTCACATATGCAACCCATTTAAATAGCTTACAATAATAATAATTATAATTTTTATTATAATTATTCTGATGATTAATAAATAATTATATATCTAATTTAATTAATAAATTAGATTTAAACATTACTTTATTTACTTTAATTATTCCCTTAAATATTAAACAATTCACTTAATTTAATTATTTCATTAAATTAAATCCTTCAAATAAAAATCACCATTATTCAATTTAATTAACATTAATCAATTTAATTACTAAATTCTTGCACCACTGATGAGTGAGTTTTATACACATGAATTGGATACATTTGAGCTTAATTTATTGTTGTTCTCAAGTCTTTTAGGATGTTTTTATGTGTTTGTGTCTATTCATGCATATTTTATATTATTTTGTAGGAATTGGGACAAAAGTTACATGGATCGACGTTTGGGGTGGCTAGATTCGCGTTTTCGGCTTGCCATTTACACAGCAGTCACTTCAGAGCCAATTTGACTATAGCTCCTGACCTTATTTCAAAAAACTCAAAGAATGTCTCAGAGTCTATGACTGTCGTCTCTAGGATCGCTAAACGCGAGCCATCGAGTAACAAGAAATCTTGGAATTCCTTGGGGATTCTTGATTGGGGCTGAGCTAACTATAGTGCAAAGTCGTATTTCTTTGGTTAATAAGATCCAAACAAGAAAGACATGGATGGAAAACAAAACGGAATGTACCGGATTTTTAGCACGTACAACCATCAAAACGAAAGAGATTTCTTTCTGGTTTGAGAGAGTCCTTGTATTCCTTTCCCAGAGTACTCTGTATCCAAAGGCTAAACTAGTGGGTTATCTAAAAGTTGTAGATCTACTTTTCCTCTTTCAGGAACATCTTGAATCATTGAAATCAGAGTTCGGACGAAGAAGTTATGGCCATTTTTCTAAAGGACGTCGGAATGAAAATGTCGAGAATGTAATGTTGTTGACGCTTATAAGGCGATTCTCGATTAATTCGGGAGCAAAGGTCTTTGGTATTGACTGGGGAAGAGGCTTAGTTGGGCCTGGACGCGTTTTGGGAGAATTTTGACACCTTTTAGACTCCAAATTGGATTGGGTTTGTTCCTAAGCTCAAAATTAGACTTGTAATCTATAAATACATGATGTAAGACATAAAATAGGAGGAGATTACATAGATTAGACTAGATTAAATACTCCTTTAGATTAGAACATAACCCTAGTTCTTATTAGTTTTGGGGATTGAAGCAACTTGGAGACCATTGAAGATTTAAAGCAGGAGTGAAAGAGGAGTCTCAAGGCTACTGACAATAGATTCTCTTCTCTTCTCTTCTCTTACTTTTATCTTTTAATATCTATTCAATTGTAGATTCTTGGTTTTAATTCATTAATTATGAACTAACTCTTTTATTAAGATTTCAATTGAACTTTTTATGGCTATGAATTAGTTATTCATTATATTCCAATTATTTGTGTCAAAGTGAGTTGTTTATCTTGCCTTATGCTTATTGATTAATTATCTGATCAGTAATTACCTTGTTACTCTAGAAGGAATTGAGAGAGGAATTCTAGGGTTAGAACTGGGCATGATATCATGTGACTTAGTTATTTGTACAGTGAATAATTAGGTTTGTGAATAGAATGAGAATATCTATTTGCCGCGTGTAACACATAAGGAATTGGGATTATGTATGCGTTTAATTCAATTGTTTTGCATAGAGATATAGCAAAATTAATCGGGTTAAATAGAAGGCAATTGATCGCTCGAGGGAGGGCTTTTGGCACTTGAGAATTTCTCATTAACAATTCAAATGTAGACATAATAATTGGGATAATTGGATAATTGGTTTATAGTTCATAATTGGGGATATTGGAGTCTTAATCCTTATTTACCTAAATTTAATCAAATCTTAGTTGTTTATTTGCTTTCTTTTAGACTAATCTCTTTTAATTGTTTAATTTAGTTTTCTTAACTAGAAAAATCACAATTATTGGTTGTTTAAATAAAATTAGTTTGGTTAAGAATTAGTACTTGGTGATTTTTATTAAATAATTCCTCGTGGGAACGATACTCTAATTTCACTTTATTATTTGTTGACCGTGTATACTTGCACGTATTCATTGATTGCGAAATCGATCAACAACCACAATTCATCAATTATTTATTTTTTCAATAAATAAATTTAATAAAATATTTATTTAATTCAATAAATATTTAAATAAATTACAAAAATTTCTCAATCGTTACAATTACTGTGGCAATAATTAAATAAAACTGAGTGACTTCTCACGTAAGCATCAATAATCAAAGATATTGTACAATACCGTGTGCTACTATACAATCACGCGTATTACTGTGCTTTTCTCACTGGGTATTTCAACAGTTAACGGTAAAACTTTTGCCGTTATTTTCTTAAAAAGTTATTTCTGTCATTTTCTAACTCTGACAGTAATTCCGTTATGGGGTCCACCAATGATTGTGCAGTCGTAAGAATATTCTCTGATAAAATGAATATTCTCCGACCAAACGAATATTTTATATCAGCTTTCTTACTTTGCAAAATTTGTAAATATTATCCACAACTATAACATTATAACAAATTCATACCTTAATATTCAAAAATGATATTTAGAGAAAAATTTATCTTTATTCATAAAAGTTGGGGTCTTACAACCTCCCCTTCTTATGAAATTTCATCCTCGAAATTGGTGTACGTACCAGGTATGAAGAAGAGGTGAGGATACCTTGATTTCATTTCAGATTCTAACTCTCAGGTCATTTTCTCAATATCGTGGTTTCTCCACAAAACTTTGACTTGAGGTATAACCTTTGAGCGTAGAATATGTTCCTTCTTATCCAAGATTTTAACAGGTACCTCTTCATACGTTAAATCTTCTGCTATCTCGTCTGGTTCTAATTCAATAATGTGGTTCAGGTCTTCCATATATTTACGTAACATAGATATGTGAAAAACGTTATGAACAAGAGACATACTTGGCGGTAAGGCGAGTCTATAGGCCACAGTTCTAACTCGATCGAGGATTTCAAATGGGCCAACGAATCTAGGATTGATCTTTCCTCTCTTTCTAAATCTCGTAACTCCTTTCCATGGAGCAACACGTAACAACACATGATCTCCAACATTGAATTACACGTCCCTTCGATGAAGATCATCATAACTCTTTTGTCGATCTTGTGAGATTTTTAAACGTTGCCGGATCATTTGAATCTTTTTCGTAGTCATGCATACCAATTATGGTCCCAACAACATTGCTTCACCCACCTCATCCCAGCATACTGGAGAATGACACTTTCGTCCATACAACCCTTCGAATGGAGCCATGCCGATACGTGCTTATAATAACTGTTGTTGTAAGGGAATTCCACTAATGGCAAGAACTTGTCCCAACTTCCTTCGAATTCAAGGACACAAAGTCTTAATAGATCTTTAAGAGTTTGAATAGTCCTCTCCGACTGCCCGTCCGTCTGAGGATGATATGCTGAACTGAATCGTAAATCGGTGCCCATAGCTTTCTGCAAACTAACCTAAAATCGTGAAGTGAATCTTGGGTCGCGATCAGAAACTATGGATATTGGCATAACATACAGTCTTACAATCTCATTTATGTATATAAGAGCAAGACATTCAAGTGAATAAGTTTTCCGTATAGTTAAGAAATGAGAAGACTTGGTTAATTTATCGACAATGACCCAAATCACATCTATGCCTTGAGAAACCTTGGGAAGACCAGTAACGAAATCTATGGTAATGTGCTACCACTTCCATTCTGGAATTTCAAGTGGTTGCAATGAACCTTTTGGCACTTGATGCTCTGCTTTGACACATTGACAAGTTAAACACCTTGAGATAAAATCTGTTATCTTTCTCTTCATATTGCTCCACCAAAATGTATGTCGAAGATCACGATACATTTTGGTACTCCCAGGATGGATTGCAAATGGTGTGTTGTGCGCCTCCATTATGATTTTATACTTCAAATCAGAGTCATTAGGAACACAAAGTCTAGAATTGACTCAAAGTATTCCTTCTTCATCGTTTCTTGCTTCCGGAATAACACCTTCTTATACTTTCTTATTCATACGCATCAGCTTCAGGTCTGTAGCTTGAGCAGCTTTAACTTTATCGATTAAAGTTGGTTCTACTCGCATATTTGATATCATCACGTGGGTCCCTGGAGTCTTTAACTCTATCTTCATCCTTTGTAAGTCATACAAAATAGGCCTTTACGTTAACAATATCACACTCGCACCCGCATATGATCTTCTACTCAATGTGTCTGTTACTACGTTCGATTTTCCAAGATGGTATTGAATGGTATGATTGCAATCTTTCAATAGCTCTAGCCAACGTCATTGCCATATGTTGAGTTCCTTTTGGATGAAGAAATATTTGAGGCTTTTATGATCTGTATAGATCTCCACCTTCTCCCCATATAGTTAATGCCTCCATGTTTTTAGCACAAAAACAACTATTGCCAACTCTAGATCATGAGTAGGATAATTTCTCTCATATTCTTTGAATTGTCGTGAGGCATAGGCTATGACTTTCCCATGCTGCATGAGAACACATCCTAAACCTTTGCGTGAAGCATCACTGTATATGACAAATCCCTCCGAACCAGATGGTATTGTTAGAACAGGTGCTGAAATGAGTCTCCTCTTGAGTTCTTAAAAACTCTTCTCACATTCCTTGCTCCAACTGAATTTTGTATCTTTTCAAGTCAGCTGAGTTAATGGAGTGGCGATTTGAGAAAACCCTTCCACGAATCTCCGATAATAACCAGCTAAGCCCAGAAAGCTACGTACTTCAGTTACTGACTTAGGTTGCTCCCGGCTTTGTATTGCTTTAATCTTCGCTGGGTCAACAAATATTTCATGATTTGATATCACGTGCCCAAGGAATGCTACTTCCTCAAGCCAGAACACGCATTTCTTCAACTTGGCATATAGTTTTTTTTACGAAGCTTTTGGAGTACCTGCCTCAAGCGATGCTCATGATCTTCACGACTTTTGGAGTATATGAGGATGTCATCAATAAAGACAACCACAAAATGATCCAAATATTCCTTGAATACTCGAATCATCATGTACATGAAGGCATTAGGAGCATTAGTCAATCCAAATGATATGACTAGGAATTCGTAATGCCCGTACCGAGTTCTAAAAGAAGTCTTTGGAATGTCATCGGTTTTAATCTTTAATTAATAATATCCGAAATGAAGATCGATCTTTGAAAAGAAGTTGGCACCTTGCAACTGGTCAAACAGGTCATCAATGCGAGGTAACAGATACCTATTTTTGACAATGACATGGTTCAATTCCTGATTATCAATACAAAGTCGCATACTCCCATCTTTCTTCTTTACGAATAGAATAGGAGCACCCCAAGGAGACGTACTAGGACGAATGAAACCGATGTCTAACAATTCCTGTAGTTAGGTTTTTAACTCCTGAAGTTCAATAGGAGCCATTCGATATGGGGCTTTGGAAAAATGTTTTGCACCGGGTTCAATATCAATACAAAATTTAATTTCACGCTCTGGGGGTAGGCCAGGATGTTCTTCAGGGAATACGTCAGGAAATTTATTAATAATAGAAATATCATTCAAATTTGACGTATTTTTATTTAAATCTGTGACATGGGCTAAGAAATCTTAACATCCATTTTTCAATAAACGAATGGCTTTATGGCTTGATATGACAGTGATTGACTTTAGTGGTTTGGTTACTTGAATTCGCATAATAGGTTGGTTAGGTATATGAAAGCTAACAACCTTATGAAAACAATCAATTTTAGCATAATGAGTAGTTAACCAATCAATCTCTAAAATCACATTAAATGTAAGTATTTTCAAAGAGATAAGATCCACAGGTAATGTGAGGGTGCCGATTTGAATCAAACAAGATTTATAAACAGTGGATGTAATGAAGGTTTCTCCCAACGGAGTTTCAACAGATAAGTTAAAGTTTAATTTCTCTGGAGTTAAATTTAAACGTTGAGCACAAGTAGGAGAAATAAAAGAATGGGTAGAACCGGTATCAAATAAGGTATAGATGTCGCAAGAGTTTATGATTAGCTTACCCGTGATAACCTCGTTCGGGTTCCTCGCTTTTTTGGAGGTCACGACAAACGCTCTCCCTTGAACTACTGACTTTGACTTGTCTAGGATGGCCTTTGGTGCCTCCATCCCAGCTGGACTTGACTTCACTACCCGAAAAAATTGGGCTAGGTGACCTTCTCTTTCGTAATTGTAGCACGCTTTGGATTATTGCATACAGTTTGGACTGATGTGTCCCTCCCCTCCGCATTTGTAGCATATGACCGGTGATCATTCTCCTTCCTTGAAAACGGGTGCTGGTGTTACTGTCTTACCATCATTATTGAACCTTCTCTGCTTGAGATTTTCACTTCAATTATCTTGGCCATGATTACCACCAAAGTGGATACCATTTATGGCATGTTGATTTCCTCCACGTTTGTTGTCACTGCTTCGATGACTGCTACCACTGGTATTATCATTTTGCCAGCTGCTATCTTTTGGTTGGGCTGACTCATTATCGCGCTCCAATAACTGAGCCTTATTTACAACATCTGAATTCAAGCAAAGTTTGTGAGAAATGAGGTATTGACGTATTTCGGGTTTCAAACCTCGCAGAAATATTCACGTCATTCGCTCCTTATTATCTACTAAATAGGATGCGAACTGGGACAACTCGGTAAACTTAGGCTCGTATTGCGACACAGTCATATTATTTTGCTCCGGCTTGATGAATTCCACCTCTTTCATGTGACGAATACTTTTGGGAAAGTACTTGTCGTTGAAAATTTTTTGAAACTTCTCCCAAGACATCTTTAGTGCGGCAGGCTGAGTACGTTTTACAGATTCCCACCAATGATCTTCCTCTCCTCGCAACATGAAGGTGGCAAATGGAACCTTTTGCTCCTCGGAGCATCCCAAGACATCAAATATCTTGGTGATCTGCTTAATCCACATCTCTACCTTAAGTTTTTCTAGCTTTCCCAAAAAATTCGGTGGTCCCAACTCCTTGAATTGCTTAGCAGTGACCATTCGAGAGTTGCTAGTGTTTCCACCTGAATTTTGCACAGGAGTTTCTCTCGCCTGATGTTGCATGAATTGCAGAAAGCTCCTAAACACCCCGTCGTTCATCATTTGGTCGGTGTTGTTGTTTACATGAGGATTGTTGCCTTCCTGATGCACATTGTCCTGGTTATTGATATGTGATGACTCAACGGTCTCATGTGCTCCATTGCTTATCTCAACATTTTCAGATGACATTTTCAAATACTGCCACAAAATAAAGGTTAATTGACATACCACATATTATCCCTATATCTTGACCGACCAATTAAATAACAAATAAGCTTAGTTAGGTCATACTAGCGAAGAATTTACCCTTCTCTCCCCTCCTAGTTCTAGCCTCAAATCTCAGCCAGGGATCATATCCCTAAGCTTTGATACCAATTGTGATGCCCCCAAAATAGGTATACACAACCCATTCTGAGTCTCCAAATACATGGTACAAAATTTAAATACAAACTTCATTTATATAATACGATTAAAATGTAGTTGAGAGTTTTAACACGGATATTGTCTCGTAGACAATATCTAAACTCAAATAGAGTCTTCATTACAATTATTATCACACTATTTTATAGAATAGTGAGGACTACTATAGCCACCATCTCGGTCCATCACTCCGTTCCCCGACTAGTCCCAACTATATTCTCATTTCATGAAGAGAACAATGAAAGCAAAGGGTGAGCTCAACTAGTCTAGTAAAGAATATTATGACTAAGATAATGCAGAATAAATTATCATTAGCCTTCAACAATGTTAAATTGATAGAATACAATAGACAATAAGTTTAACTGTAGTGGAACAAATAATCCATTAGAAGAGTCAAGTAGATCATAATATCTACTAACTTCTATGATTTAAAAGTTTATCATCAATTTTATCACTGAGACTCGGCTCAATAAATAATCTACATCACTGAATTATCCATGCACTATGGGCTAAGGATATTCATTATTATCACATCCACGAATCATCCATGCACTACGAGCCAAGGATATTCGTATAATCACCAATGTTCATGATTATACCGATACATAGTCATAATCATACCAATCAACAGTTCATCTATGCACTACGGGCCAAAGATGACTTTTATCACAATATAAGCATGAGGATAATGACAATGATATAAGCTTCAATCAAACGAAATCAATACACCTGGAAAACGGGCCGGGCCGGGCCGAGCTAGAAACGGGTCGGGCCAAAATTGGGCTGGGCTAAAATGGCCCAGCTTTTCGTGGGCTAGAATTATGAGGTCTGTGTCTTGAAAGTTAGGTCGGGTAGGCCAAATTTTACCTGCTTCTTTTCATTTTTTTTTCATGCTATACAATTTGTCAATTTAACTCAAAGTAAAAGAATAAAGACTATATAGCTACTTACGAGGGTTGAACACAAGACCTCTAAGTCATTAAATAAGAGTTTAATCCAATTGAACTACAACAATTACTTGTTGTAACATGTGTAAATGTTATGCATAAGTAAATTACGTCTATTTTGTAGTGCTTCTATTTTTATTTTATTTATATATAGTTTTTAATTTTGATAATATTCTCACAGATTAATTAATTAACTTTGGTAGTCAAACTATATCAGGATGTTATATATACTTTCACTCTGGGGATTCAACATCATCTACATTAATTTACCTTATACAGTATTAATTATTTAATATGGAGTACTGTGAATGTAGTAAAACTATCTAAAATTTCTATTAATCTCAAAATTTTATATTATTTAGAGTTAAATAAATATATTTTCCAATATAATTTTTAAAGTTAAATGGAGAATCTTTTATAAATGATATTGATGTTTGAGAAACTTATGTATTGATAGAATTAAATTTTAAATAATTTAAATTGAATATTTTAATTATGATTCAAATTTAACTCATTTAAAAAGACAAAAAAAAACTAAAACTAGAGATTGTACATTTTGTTTAAACGATTGTCTTTTTGTTTTTTGTACTTTTATTTAGATGCATGTTAAAACAAGCAACTATTGCAGTTCAGTTGGATTGAACTCGTATTTAATGACTTGGAGGTATTATGTTCAACCCTCATAAGTAACATTAATTTTTTTTTAAAGCAATAATTCAGGGATGGGTCGGGCCACCCGCGGGCCGGGCCAAAAATAGGTCGGGCTAAAATGGCCCAACTTTACGTGGGTTGCAATAATAAAGCCCATTGCCCATTTTTTTGCAGGCGGGCCTGGACATCTTTTGCCAGGTCTAGAAATCAATGATAAATATTAAAGATTTTTAATTTATCCAAAGTTTAAAAATGTCCAAATTCTCAACATGACAACTTCTTTTTGGAGTAAAATTCAAGAATAATATTCATGTATCAAAAATAATTTGGACAGAAAAAAGAAATCAATTTTTCGGGTAAATAGTACTTCGTAAATAGTACTCCGGCATGAAAAGATTAAATTTTAACAAGAATATTCAAAAAAATATCCTTGTGAAACGATACTAAACGAAGCGCAAATTTCAAAGATATTTTACTAATTTCAAGGAGTATAGAAGCAATACTTAACAAAATGGGTGTAGAATTCAGAATCTGAAATGAAATAATATTACTTACATACTACAGAGTATGGAAGAAAATATTATTTCTTACGAATATTGAACAAAAATAATACCCCATACCTTAAAAGGAGAGTATTTATGGCTGGTAGGGCGAGAATATTCTTGAAGAAAACTTATACTATTTTCTACGCTCAAAGCTTCCTTAAACTTAAAAGAAATACGCTCAATATTATAGAAGAAGAATTCTCTGATTCTGGTGTGATTTTCATTTCTAAACTAAGCATCCTATATACAGGAGAATGGTAGGATACTATTTCAATTTAGAAATTCACGGACGCACAGTAGGAAGAATTCACGGGCGATGTACAACTGAAACTTTTAAAAAATTTTGATTTTACTATGTTGCACTATGCACACACTATGCAGTACTATGCAACACTATGCAAATAAAATATAATATATTCTATTTTATATAAAAAATAGAATTTATAAAATATATATATACTCCTTTACCCTTACGGTAAAGGCACCCACAAATATATATATATATATAAGTAATAAGAAAAATTGAGATAACTTCTACCGACGATTTTAAAAAATGTGTAAGTGGGGGTCCATATAATAAGCCAAATTTACAACAAATACTTCAATAAAAACTCCTCTATTTATCTCAATTCACTTGGTTCACAAAACACATTTTTAATAATGTTTATTCATCATTAATATCATAACTTGCAATATTAACAACCAGATCATTCCCAGGAAAGTGGGGGCTTTTCGATAAGGACTTCTCCTTATTAGCGCGCAATTAGGTGACCAAACCCCTTTCCTCGATGTAACTTTTCTACATCGTCAATAATGCAAATAATAATATGAATAACTTTGTCGTCTCAATTATTGATTTAATAATATAAAATATTGTGATAATAATTGAATTAATAACGTGAGATACTATGCAACAATTACTGTGGCAATAATTGAATTAAACATAGTGACTTCTCATGTAAGCATCAATAATCAAAGATATTGTAAAATATCGTATGCTATTATGCAACCACGCGTATTATTATACTTTTATCACCGGGTATTTCAATAGTTAACGGTAAAACTTTTGCTGTTATTTTCATAAAAAGTTATTTCTGTCGTTTTTAACTCCGACAATAATTTTGTTGTGGGGTCCACCAATGATTGTGTCGTCGTACCAATATTCTCTGATAAAATGAATATTTCCCGACCAAACAAATATTTTATATCAACTTGCTTACTTTGCAAAATTTGTAAATATTACCCACAACTATAACATTATAAAAAATTCACATCTTAATATTCAAAAATGATATTTAGAGAAAAATTCATCTTTATTCATAAAAGTTGGGGTCTTATAGCAACGACGTGGCTCGAGCTATTAAAAGATTACGACAATACCATTCAATACCATCCTGGAAAAACGAAGGTGGTAGCTGACGCATTGAGTAGAAGATCATATGCGGGTACGAGTGCGATGTTGTTAACGCAAAGACCCATTTTTTATGACTTACAAAGGATGGAGATAGATTTGAAAAATCCAGGGACCCACATAAAGATGGAAAATATACGAGTATTACCGAATTTAATCAATAAAGTTAAAGTTTCTCAAGCCACAGACCCGTACCTGATGCATATGAAGAAGAAAGTACAAGAAGGTGCTATTCCAGAAGCAAGAATAAACGAGGAAGGAATACTTCGAGTCAACTCTAGACTTTGTGTTCATAACGACTCTGATTTGAAGTATAAAATTATGATGGAAGCACACAACACACCGTTTGAAATCCATCCTAGAAGTACCAAATGTATCGTGATCTTCGATATACATTTTGGTGGAGCAATATAAATAGAGAGATCGCAGAGTTTATCTCAAGATGTTTAACTCGTCAACGTGTCAAGGCGGAGCATCAAGTACTAAAAAGTCCATTGCAACCACTCGAAATTCCAGAATGGAAGTGGGAGAACATCAATATGGATTTCGTTACTGGTCTTCCCAAGGTTTCTCAAGGCATAGATACAATTTGGGTCATTGTCTAGATTAACCAAGTCTGCTCATTTCTTGCCTATACGAGAAACTTATTCACTTGAACGTCTTGCTCATATGTACATAAATGAGATTATGAGATTGCATGGTATGCCAGTATCCATAGTTTCTGATCGAGACCCAAGATTTACTTCACAATTTTGGGTCAACTTGCAGAAAGCTATGGACACTGATTTACGATTTAGTTCTGCATATCATCCTCAGACGGACGGACAGTAAGAAAGGACTATTCAAACTCTTGAAGATTTATTAAGACTTTGTGTTCTAGACTTCAAAGGAAGTTGGGACAAGTATTTACCATTGGTGGAATTCTCCTACAACAAAAATTATCAAGTAAGTATAGGCATGGCTCCATTCGAGGAGTTGTATGGACAAAAGTGCCGTTCTCCAGTATGCTGGGATAAGGTGGGTGAAGCAACGTTGTTGGGACCAGAAATGGTACGCATGACTACGAAAAAGATTTAAATGATCCAAAAACGTATAGAAACCTCACAAGATCGATAAAAGAGTTATGTTGATCTTCATCGAAGGGATGTGGAATTCAATGTTGGAAAGGAGTTACGAAATTCGAAAAGAGAGGAGAGCTCAACCCTTGATTCATTAGTCCATTTGAAATCCTCGATCGAGTAGGAACTGTGACCTATAGACTCGCTTTACCGCCAAGTATGTCTCGTGTTCATAACATTTTTCATATATCTATTCTATGTAAATATGTGAAAGACCAGAACCACATTATTGAATTAGAACCAGATAAGATAGCAAAAGATTTAACGTATGAAGAGGTACCTATTAATATCTTGGATAAGAAGGAACATATTCTACGCTCAAAGGTTATACCTCAAGTTAAAGTTTTATAGAGAAACCATGATATTGAGGAAATGACCTGGGAGTTAGAATCTGAAATGAAAACAAGGTATCCTTACCTTTTAGACATACCAGGTACGTACATCGATTTCGAGGACAAAATTTCATAAGGAGGGGAGGTTGTAAGATCCCAACTTTTTATGAATAAAGACTTAATTTCTCTAATTATTATTTTGAATAATAAGGTGTTGATTTGATATAACGCTTTAGTTATGGGTGAAATGTGCAAATTTTGCAAAGTAAACAAGTGGTCATAAAATATTCGTTTAGTCGGGGAATATTCTTTTTTTATCGGGAATATCCGCATGACATTCGACATTTAAATCATCAAAGTGACCACATAATGTAATAAATGCTCTGATATAGAAAGCAACAGAAATAACTTTTTTATAAAAATAACGGCAAAACTTTTACTATTAATTGTTAAAATGCCCGGTGATAAAAGTACAGTAATATGCATGGTTGCACAAAAGAATATTACCAGATTGCATAAAGATTTTGATTATTGATTCTTACGTAAGAAGTCACTCAGTTTCGTTCAATAATTGACACAGTAATTGTTGAACAATATCTCATATTATTGATTCAATTACTGTCACAGTATCATCTACACAATATTTTATATTATTAAATCAATAATTGACACGACACAATTATTCATATTATTTGTTAGCATTATTGGCAATGTCTAAAAAATTTTATCGAGGAAAGGGGTTAGGTTATATAATTGCGCACCAATAAGGATAAATCCTTATCAGAAAGCCTCATCTTTCCTAGGAATGATCTGGTTGTTAATGTTGTAAGCTTATAATATTATTTATGAATAATTATTATGTGGTGGATATTGCTTCAATTTTAATATAAATGAAGGAATTTATTGAATGTTTGGCAATTATTTTCTCCGATAAAATATTCATTCAAATATATTATTATAATATTACATTATAATAATGTGATAATATAATAATATAATTTTTTTTATAATTTAAATGGTAATATTATTATAATAATAATATATAATTTTTAGCATGTGAATAAAAGTGGAGTAAAGGTTATCATTTTGATTTTGAATTATTCTTCACGTGTATTCATTTGGAGGAGTAATTCTCCTGCAAACCATTTCCTTGTTTCTATCTTTGTGGACCCTCAAATAAGGAAAAATAAGGAATTTAGCAGAGAAAGAATTGATGGTTAGGTAGGAATGGAAAAGAAAAAGATGTTAGGCGGACGAGAATTAGGCAGGGAGTTAAGCAACCTTGTTTAATTTTTCCTCCGTGCTACACTATAAATAGGGGGTAACCCTCCTTCCTAAACACACCTTCAATATCATAAATTCTTATTCTATAGTATTGTGAGTATTTCTCTTGAGTATAAGGATACTTTGAGTGTAGCTTTTTGTGCAAGATTTCTCAAAATAATATTTGATATTCCAGTCAAATCTAGTTTCTACTAAGGTAAAGGATATTATTTTATTGCAATACTTGTAAGAAATATTATTTTCTTTCATATTTCATATTATGTAAGAGATATTATTTCATTTCAGATTCCTAAATTTAAACTTATTATGGTAAGTATTGCTTCTATAATTCCTGAAATGATTAGAAATTCCTTAAGTTTTGCGCTTTATCTAATATCATTTCACTGAAATATTGGTCTGAACTTTCTTATTAAAATTTTAACTTTTCATGTCTGAGTATTATTCATATGGTACTATTCATGGGTACTACTCATACGGTACTATTGATACATACGGTACTATTCATGAGTACTATTCACAACTGAATTTAATTTTCATTTCTGTCCAAATTATTTTTGATACATGAATATCATTCTTGAATTTTAATTCACAAATAGTTATCATGTTGACAATTTGGACATATTTGAACTCTGGATGAATTGAATTAGAATTCTCTAATATTTATCATTTATCTCACTTGATTGAATCTTTATATCATTGTTATCATCCTCATGCTTATACTAGAAGTCATCTTTGGCCCGTAGTGCAAAGATGGACTATTGATTGGTATGATTATGACCAAGAATTGTGTATTGGTATAATAATAACCTTTAGTGTTACAGATAAGGTTTGTGGTGAAAGTCCTCTTTGGCCCGTAGTGCATAGATGGACAGGTGTTTGGCATGATCATGACCACTGGTGATACTAACAAATATCCTTGGCCCGTAGTGCATGGATACTAATGAATATTCTAGGCCCATAGTGGATGGATACTTCATTGTCATCATCATCATGCTTATATTGTGGTGAAAGTCATCTTTAGCCCGTAGTGCATAGATGGACTTTTGATTGGTATGATTGTGACCAGGAATTGTGTATTGATATAATCATGACCTGTAATGTTATAGACAAATGTTGTGGTGAAAGTCCTCTTTGGCCCGTAATGCATAGATGGACAGTTGTTTGGCATAATCATGACCACTGGTGATACTAACGAATATCCTTGGCCCGTAGTGCATGGATAATTCGTTGATTTGAAATATCTATTAATTGGTGTTACTGGGATAAAATATTGATGATGGACTTATAAATCATAGAAGATAGTAGATATCATGCTCTACTTGACTCTTCTAATGGATTGTTGTTTCCGCTGCAGTTGTATTCTAAAACTTGTTGTCTATTGTATTTTATCAGATTTTTCCCTGTTGAGGACTAAGAATAATTTGTTCTATATTATCTTAGTCATAATATTCTATACTGGGCTTGTTGAGCTCACCCTTTTTCTTTTGGTTCCATTGTTCTTCTCAGGAGGCGAGAATGTAGCTGAGACTAGTCGGGGAGTGTAGTAATGGTCCAAGATGGTTATTATAACAGTCCTCACTATTTTGTAAAATAGTATAATAATAATTGTAATGAGGACTTTATTTGAGTTTGGATATTGTCTACAAGACAATATTTTTATTAAAACTCTCAGCGTATGTTTTGTCATATTTTACACAACAGTTGTATTAATGAAGTTTGTATTTGGTTTCTGTACCATGTATTTGGCAACTCAGAATGGGTTGTGTGGACCTATTTTGGGGGCGTCACATTAATTTAAAAAGTGGATGTTTGATTTAAGTGTGATTAAAATAATTATGTATTAGAGGAATAAGCATATTATGGAAATATATTGTGACAGTCTTTAGTTAAAGCCCAAAAAAAAGGAAATTATATATATCTTCATATTACATGGACTGTTAGTGTCTAAGTGATTCATTTCCTAGCCCAACCAACCTTAGACCATTACAAGCTTATTAAGCCATCAGATTTGTCTCGGTAAGTCCAAAAAAGGGAATCCAACTTTAGTAATTTGTCTCCACTTGTAGAATATATATATATATATATATATATATGTAAGGATATTTGCTTGCAATCAGCCGCATTAGACCAGTGGCCTATCTCCCTACTTTACTTATTGGTAGACTAAGGAAATAATCATTATAGGTGTGGCTGGAGGGAGAGTTGGTAATGCTTTTTACCAAATCCTTCTTAACCAATGGTTTCATCTATTTCATGTTGGTTTATTGCTTAAATAAAATCCAGTAGAAGGGTAAGAGCTCTCATATAAATAGGAGCTCCCCCTTCATAATTCAAAGCTGCTAAATTGTTGCTGAGTCCAATTTAGAGAAAGTCAGTGAGATTGCGAGGTAAAGGATTATTAAGGGCAACACTTGCATTTCGGTAAGGCAATCTAAGAAGAAGAAGTATCCTGATTCTCCTTGCTAAATAGAAGAGACCATCAAAGGTGCATAACTCTAAACCTCTATGTTTCTTTAAGTTTGAATCAGTTATAGAATAGCAAAAGCATGGTAAATTATAAGATCATAAGTTAAAAATGTATATCCTTGTAATAGCAACGAATTAGATAAATTCATAGAAATTAGCATAAATTACTTGGAAGGTGGTTTGGAAATTTGTATCATTTGGATATTTGAGATGTAAGGATATTTTGAAACAATATGGTTGGTCATAGTACGCAGGTTATGAGTGTGAGACCCCAGATTTTATGAATAAAGATTTAAATTTCTCGAAATATTTTTTTTGAATATTATAGTGTGGATTTGATATAATGTTATAGTTGTGGGTAATATTTACAAATTTTGCAAAGTAAGCAAGTGGTTATATAATATTCGATTGGTCGGGGAATATTTGTACGACGACACAATCATTGGTGGACCCCACAACGGAAGTATTTTCGTAGTTAGAAAACGACAAAATTATCTTTTTATAAAAATAACGGTGAAAGTGTTATCGTTAAAACTGTTGAACTACCCGGTAGTAAAATTACAGTAATAGGCGTAGTTGCATAGTACCACACGATATTGATTATTGATGCTTACGTAAGAAGTCACTCAGTTATACTCAATTATTGCTACAGTAATTGCTGCATCATATCTCTCATATTATTGATTCAATTATTATCAGAGTATCATTTGTATAATATGTTATATTATTAAATCAATAATTGAGAACGCAAAGTTATTCATATT
This sequence comes from Panax ginseng, assembly GCA_020205605.1. Taxonomy (NCBI): domain Eukaryota; kingdom Viridiplantae; phylum Streptophyta; class Magnoliopsida; order Apiales; family Araliaceae; genus Panax; species Panax ginseng. The sequence goes on along the minus strand of CM035149.1, from coordinate 98,590,567 downwards.
ATTATTTACAATATTGACAATGTACAGAAGTTACATCAAAGAGAGTTTGGTCATTTAATTGCTGCGCCAATAAGGAGAAATCCTTATCGGAAAGCCCCCTCTTCCCTGGGAACGACCTGGTTGTTAAATATTGTGAATTATAATATTAATGATAAATAAGTTTGTGTTGATTAAAAATGAAATTGATAGTTCCATTGTGTTGGAATTATTAGTGTTAGTGAAAATTGACATTTATTTCGATATTAATTGATGTCTGGAAGTTATACTGACCAGTCGGGTAATTAACCGGATAAATGGGCAATTAATTGCTATTAATTCACATGCTTATAACTATGTGTTCACATGTGTGTACTATTGATTCACATGATTTACTATTAGGGGATTTGGTGCAAGATTGATAATACTTGCATGACTAAATTAAAAATGGAGGTATAGTTGAAGGTACTATACTGTAATTGTTTTTTTCACATGATTAGAACTATTGAGTCACATGATTTACTAATGATTCACATGATTTACTATTAGGGGAGATGGTGCAAGTTTGATAATACTTGCAGGACTAAATTAAAAATGAAGAAAAAGAGGAAGGTATTATACTGTAATATTTCGAGCCCCAAAATGTGCAATTATCGAAATTATATTTTTCTATAAATAGAAGCTCATTCTTCCTTCATTTTTTACCAATTCACTAAAGCTATAGAGCAATTATTATAGAGAGAAATTATAGAGAGAGAAAGAAGAGAAGTCCGCTACCTCACTATTCCAAATTATCCGGTTTTCTTCTAAGGTAAGGGTATTATTTCTTTTTCGTATTCATGAAGAGAGCTCCGTTATTCCATTCCTTATTATTATGTTGGAATAACATGTCTATGTGAAGTACCGCATACATGGTGAAATTCTTACGTTATTCCATTCTTTATTATTATGTTGGAATAACTTTGTCATGTCAAGTACCGCATACATGGTGAAATTCTTACATTATTCCATTCTTTATTATTTTGTTGGAATAACATGTTTTTGTCTCGATCTATCACATGCCCGGTGATTTTTGTTATTTTTCTATTCTTTATTATTACCGTTGGAATATCCTGTTTTGTCGTGATTACGCATGACACGTTCCATTCTTTATTATTCAGGTTGGGAATAGCTTTGTATGTGCGATCTATCGCATGCACGGTGAATTCTTCATTATTCCATTCTTTATTATTCATTTGGAATAACATGTCTATGTGGATTACCGCATGCATGGTGAATGACCTTCAGTATTCATTCTTTATTAAATTGTGGAAATGATGCATCTCACGTAGATTACCGCATGGCAGGTGAAAATCCAATTGCAGATTCGTATATTCTATTATACTCGTATGAGATATCATTTCTTTTGTACTCGTCATGGAATATCATTTTCTTTGGTATTTTTCTTTTACGAGTTACTATTCACGGGTTATTATTCACCCGGTTACTATTCACTCTAGTATTATTCACTTGGGTATTCGGGGACCTTTTCGTGCCGGAGTACTATTCATGAGTTACTATTCACTCTAGTATCATTCACTCAGGTATTTGAGGCACTTTTCGTGTCGGGGTACTATTCACGGGGTACGATTCCCGAAGTACTATTCACGGGGTACTATTCACCTAAAAAATATATTTCTTTTACGTCCAAATTATTTTTGGTACATAAATATTATTCTTGAATTTTACTCCACAAAGCAAATGTCGTGTTGACAATTTGGGCGTTATTGATTTACGGATAAATTAAATTATAAATATTTAAAATTTATCCTTGAACTTGTTTTATTGAATTATTATGTCATTGTCAACATCCTCATGCTTATATTGTGATAAAAGTCATCTTTGGCTTACGTGCATAGATGGACTTGGTATGATTATGATCAGGGATTATTCGGTATAATCATGACCGTAATGTGACGAATGATGTGGTGAAAGTCCTCAGTGGCCTGTAGTGCATTGATGGACAATTTTTGGTATGATTATGACCATGGATTATTCGGTATAGTCATGACCATTGATGATTTAATGAATATCCTTGGCCCATAGTGTAGGGAAGAATCGATGATATGGTTTATTTATTAAGCTGAGTCTCAGCGATAAAGTTGATGAAAAACTTTTTAAATCATAGAAGATAGAAGATTTTATGCTCTACTTGACTCCTCTAATGGATTGCTTATTTCCGCTGCAGTTGTTGATCTAAAACTTGTTGTTTATTGTATTCTATCAGTTGTTATACTGTTGAAGGCTAAGAAATATTTATTCTGCATTATCTTAGTCATAATATTTCTTACTGGGCTAGTTGAGCTCACCCTTTCTTTCATTATTCTCTTCAGGAATTGAGAATATAGTTGGAACAAGTCGGGAAATGGAGTGATGGTCCAGGATAAATGGCTTTAGTAGTCCTCACTATTCTTCGAAATAATGTGATAATAATTGTAATGAGGACACCATTGAGTGTGGATATTGTCTAGATGACAATATTCTTGTTTAAACTCTCAGCTATGTTTTGTCGTATTTTTACACGACTGTTGTATAATTAAGTTGTATTTGAATTTATGTACCATGTATCTAGCAACTCAAGATGTGTGATGTATACCTGTTTTGGGGGCGTCATAGTTGGTATCAAAGCTTAGGGATATGGTCCTTGGCTGAGATGTGAGATAAGAACTAGGAGGGGAGAGACGAGGAATTCCTTCGCTAGTATGACCTACCTAAGTTTATTTGGTATTTAATTGGTTGGTCAGAGTATAGGGATAATATGTGATATTTTAATTAACCCTTATTTTGTGACAGTGTTTGAAAATGGCATCTGAAAATGTTGAGATCAGCAATGAAGCACATGAGACCGTTGAGTCACCAACGATCAATACCCATGATAATGTGCAACAGCAAGACAATAGTCCTCAAGTAAATAACAACACCGATCAGATGATGAACAATGGGATGTTCAGAGGCTTTATAAAATTCATGCAACATCAGGCGAGAGAGACTCCTGTTCATAATGCAGGTGGAAACAATGGCTACCTACACACGTATCACCGCTAAGCGATTCGTTCAATTTGGGACCACCGGAGTTTTTGGGAAAGCCAGAACCACTTAAGGTGAGACGTGGTTAAAGTAGATCACCAAGATATTTGATGTCTTGGGATGCTCCGAGGAGCAAAAGGTTCCTTGCCACTTTTATATGTTGCGTGAAGAGGCGGATTCTTGGTGGGAATCAGAAACGCACTCCATCTGACCGACTCAAGATGTCTTGGGAGAAGTTCCAAGAGTTGTTCAACGACAAGTACTTTCCCGAAAGTATTCGTCACATGAAGGAGGTGGAGTTTATCAAGTTAGAGCAAAACAATATGACCGTGTCGCAATACGAGGCTAAATTTGCGGAGTTATCCCGGTTTGCATCCCATTTGGTCGATAATGAGGAGCGAATGACGCGAATGTTTCTAAGAGGTTTGAAACCCGATATACGTCAATACCTCATTTCTCACAAACTTTATTTATATTCAGATGTTGTGAATAGGGCTCAGTTATTGGAGCGCGATAATGAGTCAGCTCAACCAAAAGGTAATGACCAGCAACACGATAATAATCATACCAGTGGCAACGACCATCGGAACAATGATAACCTTCGTGGTGGAAATTATCATGCAAAGAATGGTAACCACTTCGGTGGTAATCATAGCCAAGATAATAGGAGTGGGAATTTCAAGAAGAGAAGGTTCAACAACGATGGAAAGACAGCAGCAACAACACCCGTTTTCAAGGAAGGAGAACGACCACCAATTGTATGCTTCAAATGCGGAGGGGAGGGACATATCAGTCCAAACTGCGTGATGCAGTCCAAAGCATGTTACAATTGTAGAAATGAAGCTCACCTAGCCCGATTTTGTCGTGCACCAAAGTCAAGTCCAGCTGGAATAGTGGCACCAAAGGCGGATTCGGACAAAACAAAGTCGGTGGTTTCAGGAAGAGCATTTTTCGCGACTTCTTAAAAAGCAAGTAACCAGAACGAAGTTAGCACGGGTTAGTTAATTATAAATTCTTGCAAAGTCTATACCTTATTAGATACCGGTTCTACCCATTCTTTTATCTCTCTTGCTTGCGCTCAACGTTTAAATTTGACTCCAGTGAAGTTAGACTTTGACTTATTGGTTAAAACTTTGTTAGTAGAAACCTTCGTTACCTCCACTATTTATAAATCTTATTGATTCAAATTGACACTTTCACGTTACCTATCGATCTTATTTTTTGAAAATACTTGGTTTTGATGTGATTTTAGGAATCGATTGGTTAACTACTCATCATTGCCAAAATTGATTATTTTCGTAAGGTTGTTAGCTTTCATATTCCTAACCAACCTGTTATGGAAATTCAAACAACCAAACCACTAAAGTTAATCACTGTTATATCAAGCCATAAGTAAAGAGCCCCGAGCCTTTCACTGGTGACTTCCAAGTCTTGGGATGCACTGAACCCAGACTTTCCGTAGGGGACGTTGTGAATAACGATGGCAAGTTGATAGGTATCAATGTGACGTACTATCCAAGTCTTGGATGAGAGTCACAGTTTTGAATGATATTTCTATTGTTAATAAATTTCCTGACATATTCTTGAAGAACTTCCTAGCCTACCCCTAGAGCGTGAAATCGAATTTTGTATTGACCTCAGTACAAAACCCATTTCTAAAACCCTTAAATATTTCTTCACCTAGAACGAACGTATTATGCGCCAAAGACGTTGGCTCGAGCTATTGAAGATTATGACTATACCATTTAATATCATCGTGGAAGAGCGAACGTGGTAGCTGACGCGTTGAGTAGAAGATCATATGCGTTTACGAGTGCGGTGTTGTTAACACAAAAACCCATTTAGTATAACTTACAAATGATGAAGATAGAGTTAAAGACTCTAGGGACCCACATAAAGATAACGAATATAAGAGTAGAATAGACTTTAATCGATAAATTTAAAGCCACTCAAGCTACACACCCAAATCTGAAGAATGTGAAGAAGAAGGCTCAAGAAGGCTGTAGACACTCAATTTCTGCATGCCTGTAACTAACATTGCAGGAGGGCAGATTCGTCTTTCGGAGATAACCCTGGAAGACAACTTACATCCATTCCGGATACTCTGGAAGTTCGGGCCCAACTCGAACATAAGCAAGGAACATCCGCGTTCCAACCCGGAACACAAACCGGGAACGTCTTTCTAAACCCTGGAACACACACCGGGAATGTCATTTCCAATCTCGGAGATAACCCCGAGGTTTGCAGATCAAAAGATCGGCAATAACACCGGAGAGGACAGTTATGTCTCGGCGATAACACCGCGATGCTCAGTTCTAGTCCCAAAAATAACACTGGGAGTAGCGACTCCATCCTTGGTAATAGCCCCAAGGGATGCTTTTACAGTTCCGGTGATAACTCTGAAATTGTTTGTTCCAAACACATGCAATCAGCTTCAAGCTAAGACCTCCTGCCGAGGCACTCATACCTCAGACCCGGAGCTAACAACGGGCAGATAGGTTCTTTCACAGATGACCTTGTGGTATTCAAACACTTGCAGCAGTCCAATCTCAGATGTAACCCTGAGCAACATCTGCTTTTTGTTCAAACCGACGATAACCCCAGTGAGGAGTCAAAAAGGTCATCTTACCATCTCATCAAGAGGATATCGCAGCATACCAACAAGTAGTCCAATCTCAGATGTAACCCTGAGCAACGTCTACTTTCAACTCAAACCAGCGATAACCCCGGCGAGGAGTCAAACATCATCTTGCCCCTTCAACACCTGCGCGTCGTCTCGACACTTCATACATACATACATCCAACAATGTCCCAGAAGAACCGAGGAGTAACAATCCCGAGTGACTATTACGTGTGGCAATACTTTGGATAGAATTTGAGGCTTGAAGACTATGGGCATAGACCCCTCTTCCTGACTTCATACAACCTCTAATCCATGTCATTGCGTAACTCTCGACACAAGCAGTCTGAAGAAGGTCAGATATACCTCATTCAGATGCTTGGATTGAAGTTCTGCAAGTTCGAGCGAACATTATAATGCATGAATGCACGTACTACGAGACGAAGGGACCCGCAAGGCTTGGATGCACCACGACCAGCCGCAGGTACAACCGTGGCTGCCGCAGGTGTACCTACGGCTATCCGTCTATATATACAAGCCTTTGGGTCAGCCATTTGAAGAAGAGAAGGAGAGAAAAAGGCGAGTAAGCCCTGTCCATTTTACTCTGCATACACATCTTTTGAGTGTTTCCTCATTTTTAAACACTTGTTAGCTCACATATAGGTATCTTTTATCCGGCGGGAGCTGAGTGTTTATCCATTTAAAGTCATAGAAGTCTACTTTGGCAGCCCACTATAAGCCTTCTCACGATATATAAAGCCTTCTTCTCATATTAGCACACACTGTTATACACATTGAGAGTCGTGTAGTGTGCATTTGCCCAGACTTCGATCTGTGGTTTTCATTTCTGTCTGTATATATATACTTATATATATGTATATATTTCATATATGGACTAACATTATCGATTTATGCCTCGATTGAGCCTAGACTTCGGTCTGGAGCATTTATTGCCTTTATATATATATATATATTTATATATATAATTGTTATCGGAACATATCGATGAGCTGGATTTTACATCAAGAGCATTTACTCACTTTTATATATATATATATATATATATATATATATATATATATATATATATATATATATATATTATTATCGGGACATATCAGATGAGCACTGGATTCATATATATATAATATATATATGAATCCGTGGCTCATCTGATATGTATCACAATAATTATATATATATATATATATATATATATAATATATATATGAATCCTGTGCTCATCGGATATGTCAAACAATAATTATATATATAAGTATATATATATATATAATATATATATGAATCCGAGGCTCATCGGATATGTCCTACAATAATTATATATATAAGTATATATATATATATATATATATATATATATATATTTACATTTTTATCGGGGCACGGAGTTTACTTATTGGCCTTTTACAAACTTTTGTTTACATTTTCTTCTTGCTTGGAGTTTACTTCGTGGCGGTTGATCGCTTTTATGAGTTTTGTTTACATTTCGTCACACAGAGTTTACTTCGTGGTGGTTGATCATATCCATATATATATATATATATATATATATATATATATATATATATATATATATATTTACCGCTTTTTATATATTTATATTTCGATCACCCATGGAGTTGCTTCGTGGTGGTTGATCATGTCTGTATATATATATATTTGACTTTTATATATATAAGCGCCATCACTGCTTTCCATACAAATTGCGAGATCATGTGAGCCTAGGAATCATGTGATCACAGATTGATCCATTGAATCTAGATTCGATTCCATGATGGACATTTTTCAAATACATGGCGACTTGTACATTATTTTACAATGTTTGAATTTCCTTGGATGATTTGTCATGCCCATGAGAGAGCTCTAAGATCGTCTTTGTATATTATTTTCTCGAGAATGCTTCAGCATCTCGAAAATAAAAGCAAACAAGCGAGAACATTTAATAATAAAATGGAAGCATCAAAGGCCTCAATTACTATTGAGCACAGGGTTTGAAAAACCTCTTTTACAAAACATCATTGCTATATCTTGTTTAAAACTGAATTTTTTTATAAATTCAAACCCTATGTATATAGGTACGAACGAGGTACTGCACTACATCCAAATAATTGTACATTGATCCACACACACATACACATTCATATAACAATTTCTTTGAAAAGTGGCGGTCACCATGGTAACACGGATGTCGGGGGGTGCCTAACACCTTCTCTCCGCATAATCAAGCCCCCGGACCCAAAATGAATCTCGGTTTCACAGACCCATCTAACAGTGTTAAATCACTGGGTCAATGTGCAAACCTTTTTCGGTTGTGTTGGTGCAACCAATTAAATACACCAACTGGCGACTCTTAAAGTCAAATCGTCGACATTATATATGTCGGACCTTTTTCACTTGTTTTTTCAAACAAATCTCACATTAACATGAGAACACCAAAGAACAAGTAACGAAAAAGGGACACTCAAAAATCCCGACGTCGACAGGTGGCGACTCTGCTGGGGAATCCAGTAAGAGGGCTTAAGCCGCTATTACAAGCTTTTCAAAATTGTTATATGCTTGTGTGTGAATGTTGCATTTACATTTCTAATGAATGTGTACGAATGCATTTTTATGTACTGCACTGCTAAATATCTATATGCGATATTAGTGCTTCGCACATGTCATCATTTTGCATAAACGGTGAGACACGTTGTATGTGAATGTATGTTGTGTGGTTCCTCTATCAGAAGGTTATCCTGTCGGTGTTTGATTACTGGACTTGCAGGAAGAATAATCCCAGCGAGGCTCAGGAAAGGCACTACCCAGATTCTCTCTAGTTGAAAGACCGGATTAACTTTCCGTCAAGTAAATTGCGATGATCTGGGAACCTTTATGCCAAAAAGCCGCGAGAGAAACCCTAAGATAGGTCAACCTCTGATAAACCAAATACGGAGGAAAGTCTCTTCATACTTTCCATTTTCAAATTACTTGTAAATGCATTTACTTGTAATTTTAATTCATGTTCATCCATATGTAATGGAAAATATGAAGAATATCTGTGCATGCATGACATGTTATCAATTAACAACCGGTTTTGCAGGACAAAAATTCCTAAACGGACATGTTATGATAACATTTACATTACCCTAAGACTAAACTATATAAGTCTTTTGTAGGGAAACAATTGGGCCTGTTACCCGCTCAAAATCCAAAAAGGCCACGAGCCTATAGCCAATCATGTCTTCTTCTGACCAGTCTAATGCTGTCTCCCGAGAAGAATTTGACGGATTAAGTAAACAAATTACAGACTTGGCCATTCTACTGAAAGAATTGCACCAGTCCACTCAGGGTACGAAGATCCCTCCGCATACAGAATCCTCTACACAATGAGGAGTTCAAGGTCTGGAAAAAACAATTCCAGAACCTCAGTTGGATACAACCAACAAAGACCCTGAACACACCGATCTCAAAGGAGATCCAGACAACGGTGATATCAGGAAGATGGTCCTTCAAATGGAGGAAACTATTCGTGTTCTCAAAGGGATTAGAACACATGATAGTGTTTCATATACAGACCTTTTCATATTTACTGGTGTTCATTATCCAAAGAAATTCAAGACCCCTGATTTTGAGAAATATGACGGATTAGGGGATCCTTATACACATTTAAAAGTGTTCATTGGAGAACTTGGGTCTTACACAGAAAATGAAAAGCTTAGAATGCAATTTGTTTTTAAAAGTCCGAATTTGGAGAAGTCTTCATGGTATACCGATTAGACAACTCAAAGATCTATAGTGGGAAGAGTGGCTCACGCCTTCCTCACTCAATACAGTTTTCAATCTCAGATGGCTCCTGACCGGTACCAAATTACCAAGGTCAAGAAACAGTCTAATGAGTCATTTATAGAGTACGCTCAAAGGTGGAGGTGCCTTCACGCTCAAGTTATTCCTTCCATGATGTAATCGAGAAATGGTCATGACTTTCATAGATGTACAGAAGCTCCTTTCTATGAAAGAGTTCTAATTGGTATTGGCAAACCATTCTCTCGAAATGATTAAGACCTTTGAGAGATGGTGAGATGGGATTGAAGTCCAGTAAAATTCAAGACCTAGCCGCTCTTAAAGTTGTTGCTGAGCACATCCAGTCCGGATCTTATGGAAACAACCCCCGGAGGGTCCATAAAAAGAAAGAGGAGGGTGTTTCCTTGATACTACAAGGACAAAAAGGCAATCAAAGCATGCCTATGCAGAGGAGAAACTACTCCCCTTTTCCAGCACAATCTTCAAACCCTCCATTGCCTAAAAGTGGAGAAGTAAAGCGACCTCGAACATTCACACCCTTAGGGGACTCGCTCGAGAATATTTTTGCTCTTCTAATTGCTCAAAAGAAAATTACACATCTTCTTCCACCAGCCAACCCTAATGGGAGGGGTTTTAATGCTACTCGGAAGTGTGCTTATCATGCCAGAGCACCTGGACATGATACTCAAGATTGTTGGGCCTTGAAACACAAGATTCAAGATCTAATAGACAATGGTGAGATCGTGGTCACCAAACCAGATCAACCTCATGTGCAAGAAAACCCTCTTCCTCAACACAAATAAGAAGAGGTCAACATGATCAGTTGAAGCTCTGTAAAAGGTTCCAATTCTAACAGTGAATCATCCCAAACCATCAAAGACGGTGTTGACAAATGGGATTATGCAAAGTTCTAGTTTGCCATGGAACAAAAGATGAAAGCTCTTTGCAAACAAATTGAGTAAATGGCAGAACTGGTGACCCATCAGCATCAAGTCACACGCCAATTAATCAGGCAGGAGCATGCCTATCTCCTTCCTTTTGTTATAAATGCCTCCTCACCACCTTCAGAAAGCGAAGCTATGGAGGATAAGGTTGTAAAGAGAGCAAATGCTAAAGCCCGTCGGTATTTTGCCAATCAGAGGGAATTCACCTATTTGGGCCAATCTATGGAGGAGATACTACAGATGTTGATCAACGAAGGAAGAATTACCTTCCTTCTCCGTCCAATCAATCCCCATTCAGGATGGTTCAATCCTGATGAAATGTGTCAATATCAATCACATTCTCGCGTTCACAGCACAGAAGAATGCTGGGCACTCCGCCATCTCATTCAGAATCTTATTGATAGCGGTGTCCTGCAAATAGCAGATGATTACACTGTACAACTCAAGGGTGGGAATGCATGTCCTACCAAATGGAAGGGATCAGTAGTAGTCATATCTGAAGTGGATGATGAGACTGTCAAAGTATTTCCCATACAACCAATTCAACTCAAAGGAGCTAACAATCCTTTGAAAGTGGCCGCACCAGAGCCAATTTCTTTATCTTTCAGACCACAATATCCTGTTGTCAGCTTACACAATGTTCCATGGAATTATGGAGAAGCTGAAGGATCCACGTCTCATACTACTGCTATGGTGTCGAAGGAAAATCCACTGTATCTTCCTCAATGGGTTATTAAACCTACTTGCGAAGCAAAGGGGAAATTGCCCATGGAGAAGATTAAAAAATTCCTCCGCACTATGGGCCACAATGAAGCCAAAGTGGTTTTAAGCTTTCGTGAAGTTCCACACCAGATTTCAATACTGGACTTGGTTTTCTCTTCTAAGAATCATCGGAAGATTTTACTAAAGGTTTTAGAAGAAGCCTACTTGCCAAAATCAGTGGATGTGGAAAAATTTCAACATTTGGTTGATCACATTTTCAACAACAATGTGATATCCTTCACTGATGATGACATACCTCCTGAAGGGACCGGTCATTGCAAGCCATTGCATATTACAGTGTTGTCTTCCGGGTACATGCTAGCTGGAGTTTTGATAGAAGGAGGTTCATCTCTAAATATATGTCCTTATGCCACCTTAGTGAAAATGAATGTCAATCTCACGCGGATCCAAAGCAGCCATACGGTTATCAGAGCTTTTGATGGATCCCGATGAAATGATGTTGGAAAGATTGAGTTGCCAATTGAGATTAGTCCAAATATATTCAATGTATCCTTCCACGTCCTCAAGATAGACTCGGGATACAACCTGTTATTGGGGAGACCATGGATACACATGGCTGGAGCCATTCCCTCCATACTACATCAACAGCTCAAATACATTATCAACAACAGTATAGTCACTGTCAACGCTGAGCCGGAATGTCCTGGACAAGGAACTCTACCAATTATCAGCTTCAATTCAGAAGTTGAACCAGCCAGTTTCCATACTCTGGAAGTGAGTAACACACAATACCATTCTATTGGAGCGCCACTTCCCGTACCCAAGATTTCTGCTGAGGTTATGTCGGTCACTCAAGAAATGATGTCATTGGGTCATCAACCTGGATAAGGGCTTGATAAAGATAAGCAGGGTATTAAGTACCCTATTCAAATGTCCAGTCAAATTAGAATAGCCAGACTAGGCTATTCTACCAGTTCCAGTCATAGGAATCCTCATAAGCACAAGCAGGTTCCTCAAGCTTCCGCCGCATGGAGATTTTCTATACCTTTACCTCATGAGTTGATACAGTCTCCAGTAAAGGTTCCAGCCCATGTTGTGGCTATGCTGTTTCTGAAACCAGTACCAATCAAAGCAAAAGAGGTGCTGATCCCTAATCCCAAAACAGAAGGAAAGGAATGAAAACGTAAACATGACCTTGCCTTGATGCTGGCAGGCATACGCGTCTTTGTTCATGATGAACATACAAATAGATACACCCCAGACGATGATTGCCCAGATGCCATGGTTATCATTCGGGAAAAGGAGGACAATGACGATCCTTCCATCACTGCAGTCCATCAGGACTTTGCCCTCGACAATTGGAGCAGCACTCCATGCATTGGTCGACGAGGGTAAAATAAAGTAAAAATCCTCCGCCACTGTAGATAACTTTAATTACTTGCTTTCCTTTACAGTACTAGCAGTTGTTTTATCAAGTACATGCTAACACTTTTATATGATCGAATAGTTACATATATTAAGTGAAAGCATCTTTTGTTTCAGGACTCTGAATTTAGATTTGCATGTACTTGCTGATGAAGTGCCTTCTCTCCACAAGGGCTGTAACTTTGATGCAAAGTTGGACTCAGACTTGATGGACATCCAAGAGGACATTGAGACACCTCAGGAGATTAAGGAATGGGTCGCAGATAAACCCAAACCCAATCTTGATCAAACCATTTCTTTCAATCTTGGAACCTTAGACAACCCTAAGCTAATCCAAGTTGGTTCAGACCTTACCACAAATCAACAGAATGACATGGTTGCACTATTAATCCAATTCCAGGATGTGGTTTCATGGTCTCATGAAGACATGATGGGTTTGTCCACGGACATTGTTCTTCATCGCCTTCCCATCAAAGAAGGATTCAAGCCAGTTTGGCAAAAGCTCAGGCGATTGAAACCTGAATGGAGTTTAAATGTTAAAGAAGAAATTGTGAAACAATTTCAAGCTGGCATCATCATGGTGTCTACATATCCGGAGTTGATATCCAACATTGTTCCCGTACCTAAACCAGGAGGAAAGGTGAGAGTCTGCGTGGATTACCGGGATTTGAACAAAGCTTGCCTTAAAGATAGCTTTCCCGTGCCCTTTATCCACATTCTTATTGACAATATTGTTCAAAACAGCATGTACTCCTTTGCTGATTGCTTTGCGGGGTACCATGAAATTATGGTCGTTGAGGAAGATCATGAGGAAACTACTTTCACCACGCCTTGGGGAACCTTTTGCTACAGACGGTTGTCATTCGGCCTCATCAACGCCGTGGCAACCTATCAGCGAGCTATTATGGCTCTTTTCCACGATTTAATGCACAAAGAGATAGAGATCTACGTGGATGACATCATTGTTAAATCCCGGAAGGAGGATGACCACTTAGACCATCTCACAAAACTTTTTTAACAGGTTGCGTAAGTACAACTTGAAGTTGAATCCCGCCAAGTGCACCTTTGGTGTTAAGTCAGGCAAGTTGCTAGGTTTCCTAGTCAGCCACAAGGGGATTGAACTGGATCCTACCAAAATCCAGGCCATCAAGGAAATGCCCATTCCTCAGACAGAGAAGGAAATACGGGGATTTTTGGGAAGAATCAATTTCATTAGAATATTCATTTCTCAACTCACAGCAACCTGTGAGCCTATCTTCAAGCTGTTAAGGAAGAACTCCTCCATGAAATGGAATGATGAGTGCCAGAAAGCCTTCCTTACCATTAAAGAGCAACTGATTAACGCTCCTGTTTTGGTACCTCCCAGGGATGATGTTCCCTTGTTCATGTACCTGTCCATAAATGACAATGTCATGGGCTGCATGCTGGGGCAGAAAGACAATAGAGGCCAAGAACAAGCTATCTATTACCTCAGCAAAAGATTCAGCATCAGTGAACACAAGTACACTCTAATTGAGAAGACTTGTTGTGCTTTAGCATGGGCTTCCATGAGGTTACAACATTACCTTCATGGTCACACAACCCATCTCATATCCTGAATGGATCCTCTCAAGTATGTGTTCAGCAAGCCCATACTGAATTATCGACTGTCCAGATGGCAGTTGATCCTACAACAATTTGACATCTTCTATGTGATGCAAAAGTCTGTCAAAGGTCATGGAATTGCGGATCAACTGGCCACCGCACCTGCAGGGGATTACAAAACCTTGGAAACATACTTCCCCGATGAAGGGGTAATGATAGTTCAACAACAACATCAGTACGATACATGCCGTACGTGGAGAATGTATTTTGATGGAGCTGTTAACACAGAAGGCTCTGGAGCTAGAGCAATTCTAATATCCGGTACGGGGGAGCAGTATCCCATCGCCATCAAATTGCAATTTGTCAGCACCAACAACACAACTGAGTATGAAGGTTGTATCATGGGGCTAAAACTTGCCCGTTCAATGGGCATCAGGCAGTTAACTATCTTTGGGGATTCCGAATTGGTAATCAAGCAATCCACGGGAATCTATCAAACCAAAGAATTGCATTTGTTGCCTTACCATCGGCAAGTTTTATAGATGGCTTTGGAGTTCGAAGAAATCTCCTTTCTACATATTCCTCATAATAGGAATGATTTTTCAGATGCATTAGCAATGTTGGCCTCCTTGGTTTACATGCCTGATAAGGAAAACATGCCAAGCATCACGTTTACTCTGCAAAGAGCCCCAGTCTATGGGAATTACGTTGGAGAAGTATCGGATGAGCTACCTCCCATCCACAATCCTTGGTATCAGCACATCAAGGAGTATCTACGAGATGGATCTACACCTGCTGAAGCGAGCCTAACTGAGAAGAGGCGGATTCATCGACTTGCTATAAAATTCTACCTGAGTGGAGATGCACTCTATAAAAGAGATGCTGGATTAGGTCTCCTCAGATGTCTGGATAAAGACCAAGCTCAGAGACTCATGGATGAGATCCATGGTGGAGTATGTGGAACTCACATGAGTGGACCCCTACTTGTCAAGAAGATCCTTAGAACGGGGCATTATTGGCTGACACTCAAGGCTGACTGTGATGATCACGTCAAGAGGTGCTATCAATGCCAGATTCATGGGAATGCTATCCACGCCCCTCTAAGGGAACTCCACAATATGAGTTCACCATGGCCCTTCTCAATGTGGGGAATGGACGTGATCGGGCCCATCGAGCACAAAGCCAGTAATGGACATTGATTCATATTTACCATGATCGACTACTTCACCAAATGGGTAGAAGCAGCATCCTTCCCCGGGGTTACTAAAGAAGTTATCATTACTTTCATCAGAAAAAATGTCATCTGTCGATATGGACAACCAGAGGTCATTGTGTCAGACAATGATAAGAACCTTAACAACAAAATGATGGAGGAGTTATGCAGAAAATTCCACATCAAACACCTCAACTCCGTCATCTACCATCCAAAGATGAATGGTTCTGTTGAAGCGGCTAATAAAAACATCAAAAAGATCATGCAGAAAATGTTCGCCAATCACAAAGGATGGCCTGACCTATTGCCTCTGACTTTATTAGCCTATAGAACTTCCATGCGTACTTCCACTAGGGAAACCCCCTACTCATTAGTCTATGGGATGGAAGCAGTGCTCCCTATAGAGGTGGAAATGGAATCCCTCAAAGTATTGATGGATGCTCTGTTAGGTGAAGACCAATGGGTACAAGACAGGTATCACTAATTGTCTCTAATAGATGAAAGGCGATCCGCAGCTATCTTCCATGGTCAGTTATATCAGCAAAGGATCGCACGATCCTATAATAGAAAAGTCCAACTACGGCAATTCAAACAACATGACTTGGTTTTGAAGAAGATCATTGACAACCAAGATCAATCTAAGGGAAATTTCGCTCCTAACTAGGAAGGCCCATTTGTTGTCAAAGAAGTATTGACAGGAGGTGCTCTCAGATTGCAGGAAATGGATGGCAATGAATTTCCACATATTATCAACTCGGACACCGTGAAATGGTACTATGTCTGAAGTTACCATCAAACAAACATCCTGGTTTTGATCATCGAATCACCAATCATTCCGATTTTGAACCCTTTCCTTTCTACATACTCTTCTGCCCCTCGGGGAAACATACACTTCAAGCCAGCAGCCTAGTTTTAACTCATTTCAAACCTTCCATACAATTTCGGTTATCCTGAAGACGGGATTTAACTTTTCATAATCTCGGTTATCCTGAAGACGGGATTAAACCTTTCAGACTTGCAATTTATCCTGAAGACGGGATTAAACTTTTCTACGCCTGCAGTTTATCCTAAAGACGGGATTAAACTTTCTTATGCTTGCAGTTTGTCCTGAGGACAGGATCAAACTTTTTACACACCTGCAGTTTATCCCCATTATGGGATCAAACTTTCTTCTCCCTGCAGTATAGCCCGCACATGGGATTCACGCTTTTTCTTCAGCTACGATTCGTCTTGAGGGGCGAACTACGTCGACCTGATCTCCTCTTAAATAGGAGTACGTAGGCAACCATATGCTATATGACCCGGTCGCAACAACAAAAACATTTCAGCCCTTTCTATACAAAAACAACAAAAACAATTTCTACACCTATCTGCCTTTCACATTCAGCATTGAACCTCTTACACCAGGTTCAAACTATGCAGACTTGATCTCCTCTTCAATAGGAGTACATAGGCAGCCATTTATGGTTCGATCTAACCCCTACCGTAACAAAAATTCTTGTCACACTGAGATGGGATCAACCTTCAATTCGCCTACATTTCATCGGTTTCGGATTAAAGGGATGGAATTACCCAACCTCTTCTCACAAATAAAAGATTCGGTGACCATCTAAGCTGTGATCGTGCCTCAAAGAGCAATACCAACCCATAAAAGATGGAATTAACTAGGCTTCTCACAAATAGAAGTACTGGCGACCATCTGTGGTGCGGTCAATCTCAGAGAGGAAGAAACCACCCTCCTCTCCACTTTTCCATACAGAGATACGGTCCCAAGGCACCAAAGATGGTAGGATTTTCAAAATCAATGATCCATTCTCGAGAGATCTTGCGACATCTCAATGTCCATCTATCGAGGATAAGTTCGAGAATGCATCAACATCACAAGGCCACTGAAGAAGCAGGCAAATATCAAGCAAGTATCAAGGCATAACTAAAAGGGAAGTGAATCAAAATATATTTCCTCCGCCATACATAATATTGTTTAATATATACATACCGTATTGTATATGACAAAATGGCTGTTTAGTGCAGGCAGGAAAATACAAAGCTATCTAGAGATCTCGTGTGTATGCGGACTATCGGATCTAACATAGCATCCCTCTCTGAAGAGGGAGGTAGCACTGCAAGCTCCTGCCCAAGGGTATCTACACGAGCTAGCAGATTAGAGGCTAACTGCATGGTGGCATAATGCTCATCAATGTAAGCACTCATGTCGGCAAGGCAAGCGATCATCATCCGGGATCTCATGAAGTCTTTCATCGCAATGGACACATCCTTAGCGAGATAAGGCGGCATCACCTTTCAAAGAATCAATGCATCCCTGGCTGATCTAGCCTCATCCCTCTCTAACAGAGCGGTATCTCACTCATCAAGAGTTGTCAACATCGCGACCCTAGCCTGATCTCTATCATAGGTCATCAGATGTAAGCTCTGCTCTAAATGTTGTGCCGAATACTGAGTAACAATGGCACTCGGGGTGGGAAAATCCATCACAAATGCTGGTAGCCCAGCAGTCAAGTCATCGATGGGAATGACAGCCTCCTCTATAGGCTCCTCATCGTCAGAATCAACATCCTGCACTGTGGATACTACTGCAGCCAATGCAGTCTCTGTCTCCATCCATGTGAAATACTCTGCAGAACAACCTGGATGACTGACAGAAAACTCAGCCAGCTCTCACTGATCCCAACAGGCATACAACCTGGATCTATCCTCCGCTGATAAACGGTGTGAAGCGAAGCACTAACTCACTGCCCCCTCATAAGGATGAAAATCCTGAAACTGGTCAAACTGACAGATCACAGCTAGTGGGTGGTAATTAATCATGCCCCTCAATCCAGCCAGAGGGAGATAATCCATGCCCGGAGCATGAGTAATGAAGTTGTAGGGTGAGCTAAGCCCTAAACATGACAATATATCAAACGGGTCTCTAATCCCTGCCAAAACTACCAACACAAAGGCAAACATCTGCTGTCAGTCAACACTCTTAACCTATACATGGGAAAAGACAAGAGAAACACTCACCAGAAGAAATGGGTAGAATCCTAACCATGCCTCGTCCAAGCCCTCACGATCGCACGCGCATTCCACGAGGAAGTAGGCAAGGTGTAGGAACCCCAATCATACTCTCCTATACGGTCCACGTGTCGAGTGGCGCTGATCAAAGTGAAAGACACCGTAGAGGAATTATCTACTATGAAGCAGCCCCTAATGATCATCAGGAACAACCACCGAAGAATGCAATCCCTGACTCTCACATCATTGGGTATAGGCTCACTCAATGACGCACCATAGCATCTACGCTCAGAGGACAGACGTAATGCAGTCCCCGCCCTTGAGCGCCTCACGGGAACTCCCAACAAGGATCCGGCGGTAGTAGGGGTGATATCCACGTGCAAGGCACCTCCCCCTCCAAACTCCATACCGTGATAAATCACCAATCCATAAGGCGTCATCATCACCTCACGATCCCAAAGAATGGAGTGCATTTGAGTGCGGTGAAACCACCACTCGAGACAATGCCCCGAGGTAAACCCTGGGGACAAATGACGGGGTAGAATGGAGAAGAACATCCCAAATCCCCAGCCATGGATGATCGCTCTGTAGTCATCATGCAAAGCCTGATACATGGAGTAGATGTTAAACTAGTTCCCTCGAGGCTGTGTGAATCCGGGAACCTACATCAAATGCAGATCAACATCAGAATCCTTGACTCCTCATCAATAGGAAATAAGGAAGATTAAAGATCTAACTTCATACCTCATTTAAATGCGGTGTATCTTTGAAGGATGCCTACTCAAGTCACCCAGAAGATCTAGGTTCGCCACTTGAATACCTGGTAATTCCCTACGGGGAACACGTACAGTAGGAGCAGGAACC
This sequence comes from Panax ginseng, assembly GCA_020205605.1. Classification (NCBI taxonomy): domain Eukaryota; kingdom Viridiplantae; phylum Streptophyta; class Magnoliopsida; order Apiales; family Araliaceae; genus Panax; species Panax ginseng. Next base: position 98,571,336 of record CM035149.1, on the reverse strand, counting down.
TCGATCGGTGCATCCTCCTCCTCGTCCTCGACATTCGGCACTTCAACCCAAATAGGACGTATCACCACCTCCACCAAACGACGAGGTTGTCTAACGGAACGGCGTTGAGGCTCTTCAGAAGCTCTCCTCCATACACCAGAAGTGGTCCTGCGGGAACTACTCGGTTGATTCGAATCCATAATATCTGGATAGCAAGTCTCCAAATCACCTCAGAAAGGGTGTGGTAATTTCTTACCTGGAGCTTTTCAAAATGTATTGTTTTAACATACATCTACAGTAGAGTTAAAAATACATGACTACCCAATACCTACATTTTGGGAAAATTTTGCCATAGCCCCCTTTGTAAATGAGACTATCCACATGCACATAGGCATGACTAGGTGGCCATTCAGTAACACACCTGTACACAATCATATACATCCTACATGCATTAATCACATCACATTAAAAATCCGTAAGTGTAGTCTAATTACCAGGATTATTTTACTTTTCTACCTTTACTCATTTGTCCTCATATAGGATAAGAAATGACAGTAAAAGGTGCCAATTTGACTGTTTCAAAAGTCAAATTTTTTCACATCATTATGTTCAGCATGGTTTAATACTAACATTTGCTATGTTGAATATTTTTTATCAAGTCATATCAGCATGTATATTCACTACTATGTGTCTAAATGTATTTCATGTGATAAGTCATTTTCCAACGGACAGAAATTGGAAAAAAATACATGCATACGTTACCAGGACAGTGAAGAACGCTTGTACGGTGGCAGAATATGCAGAAAGTTGCCCGAACTCAGCAGATCTGAAGAAGAGCTCTCAGATTTCCTTCACTGCGTAACTTGAAAATGACTTATGAAAGCAACCATTCACCTATACATAGGCACGGTTGGTCAGCGAGCTCTGTAGCTCTGTGACGTGTACAAATGGCACTTCTACATGGGTCCCACACCTCCTACCGATCCAGATTAGAGTTGCAAAGGAGGTCTCATGTTGAAAAGGCCAAATCAGAATAAAATGCTACGCGATTGGCGGAATAACTTCGAAATCTTGGTTTCTTTTCACCGAGTTAAACTACCGTCGTCTCTCAGCGGTATTTGCACAATTCAGGTATACTATACCAATGAGCTCAGCTTTAATAGATCATGCTCAGCAATACCCCACAAAGGTCTGATGCCGTCATTTGCAGGGTCACAACCCTAAACTTCCCCGGCGAGGTTACAACACAAAACCACGAAATATCAAACCTCCCCGGTGGGGTTTACAACGCCAAAATTATCAAGCATCTACGTATCCCCGGCGGGGGTGACAACACACATCTTTCAAACATCCACGTATCCCCAGTGGGGGTCACAACGCACATCTTTCAAGCATCTACGTATCCCTGGCGGGGGTTACAATGCAATGCAACCATTGATATACACATCAATGAAGGTCAAGCAGCCTTGATGTCATATCAGCCGATGGCAAGTAAACCCATCGAAGCCATTCATCCACGTATCCCCGGCGGGGGTTACAACGCAATACTACCATTGACACATACATCAATGAAGGTCAAGCAACCTTGACAATGCACCTAGCAGGGATCTATTCGGTGATACACACATCAACGAAGGTCGGGCAACCCTGACGATGACAAACTGTTGGCAGTAACTCCAACAGAATGAGGGAATATGTTATACACATCCTCAAATAGACAAAGCTTTATCCCCACGGATCTCTTACACACAAGAGGTACCTCTATGGAATATAAGCCAGTGTCTAGGATTCAAGACTTTGGTGATAGCCCCAACGTCAACATCCTTGGAGACTTGGATGCATGTCCAAGCCATCACTAATTGTCATCCTAACAGGATTACATGGAAATCATACATCATACATTTGCATCATGTTGCTGCACATAGCATCATGTTTATCTTGCTTATATTTCAAGTGTCTAGGATTCTTTATCCAATCCATGCCTTGCATAGCATGAATATGATAAAGAGGGGCATCTGTAGACACTCAAAATTTTCTCTGCATGCTCACATTAACATTGCAGGAGAGGCGATTCGTCTTTTCGGAGATAACCCTGGAAGACAGCTTACATCTATTCCAGATACTACCGGAAGTTCAGTTCCAACCCGGAACATAAACCGGGAACATCCATTCCAACCCAGAACACAAACTGGGAACGTCTTTCTAAACCCTAAAACACACACCGAGAATGTCATTTCTAATCTCGGAGATAACCCCGAGGTTTACATATCAAAAGACCGGCAACAACACCGGAGAGGACAGTTCTGTCTCAGCGATAACACCGCGACACTCAGTTCCAGTCCTAGAAACAACACTGGGAGTAGCGACTCCATCCTTGGTGATAGCCCCAAGGGATGCTTTTGCAGTTCCGACGATAACTCCGGTATTGTTTGTTCCAAACACATGCGATCAGCTTCAAGCTAAGACCTGCTGCCGAGGCACTCATACCTCAGACCCGGAGCTAACAACGGGTAGATAGGTTCTTTCACAGATGACCTTGCGGTATTCAAACACTTGCAGTAGTCCAATCTCAGATGTAACCCTGAGCAACGTCTGTTTTCCACTCAAACCGGCGATAACCCCGGTGAGGAGTCAAAAAGGTCATCTTACCATCTCATCAAGATGATATCGCGGCATACCAACAAGTAGTCCAATCTCAGATGTAACCCTGAGCAACGTCTACTTTCAACTCAAACCGGCGATAACCCCGGCGAGGAGTCAAACATCATCTTGCCCCTTCAACACCTGCGCGTCGTCTCGACACTTCATACATACATACATCCAACAATGTCCCACAAGAACGGAGGAGTAACAATCCCGAGTGAATATTACGTGTGGCAGTACATTGGATAGAATTTGAACCTTGAAGACCATGGGCATAGACCCCTCTTCCTGACTTCGTACAACTACTAATCCATGTCATTGCGTAACTCTCGACATAAACAGTCTGAAGAAGGTCAGATATACCTCGTTCGGATGCTCAGATTGAAGTTCTGCAAGTTCGAGTGGACATTACAGTGCATGAGTGCACGTACTACGAAACGATGGGACCTATAAGGTTCGGATGCACCACCACCGGTACAGCAGTAGTATAACCGAGGCTACTGCGCAGTGTACTGCTGCCATCCGCTCTATATATATACAAGCCTTGGGGTCAGCCATTTGAAGAGGAGAAGGAGAGAAAAAGGCGAGTAAGCCCTATCCATTTTACTCTATATACACATCTTTTGAGTGTTTCCTCATCTTTAAACACTTGTTAGCTCACATATAGCTATCTTTTATCCCAAGGAGCCGAGTGTTTATCCATTTAAAGTCATAGAAGTCTATTTTGCAATGACCCACCGTAGTTTTCTCACATTATATAAAGCCTTCTTCTCATATTAGCACACACCGTTATACACATTGAGAGTCGTGTAGTGTCGTTTGCGGACTTTTAAGTGATTTGATTTCATATTCATATATGGACTAACATTATCGAGTTATGCCTCGATTGAGCCTGAACTTGATGCGAGCGTTTATTTCTTTTTATATATATATATATATATATATATATATATACTTATATATATAATTGTTGTCAAACATATATCGATGAGCCTGAATTTTACATCCAAGATATTTACTCGCTACATATATATATATATATATATATATATATATATATATATATATATATATATACATTTTTTGTCGAGGGCTGGAGTTTACTTCGTGGCCTTTTTTACATGCCTTTGTTTACATTTTTGTCTTGCACAGAGTTTACTTCGTGGCGGTTGATCGCTTTTATGACTTTGTTTACATTTCGTCCCACCTGGAGTTTACTTCGTGGTGGTTGATCATGTCCATATATATATATATATATTTACCGCTTTTATATATTTACATTTCTGATCCCCCATGGAGTTGTTTCGTGGTGGTTGATCATGTCTGTATATATATATTTACACCTTTATATATATAATCGCTACTCGCTTTCCATACAAATCAAAGATTATCATGTGAGCCTAGGAATCATGTGATCACAGATTGATCCATTGAATCTAGATTTGGTTCTCATGATGGACATTTTCAAATTGTATGGCGACTTGTACATTATTTTCTGATGTCTCGAATTTCCTTGGATGGTCATTATGCCCATGAGGAGCTCGACATCGTCAGATATTATTTTCTCGAGAATGCTTCAGCATCTCAAAAATAAAAGCAAATAAGTTTTAACATTTAATAATAAAATGGAAGCATCAAAGGCCTCAATTACTATTGAGCACAGGGTTTGAAAAACCTCTTTTACAAAACATCATTGCTATATCTTGTTTAAAACTAAATTTTTCTATAAATTCAAACCCTATGTATATAGGTACGAACGAGGTACTGCACAACTTCCAAATAATTGTACATTGATCCATACACACACACACATTCATATAACAATTTCTTTGAAAAGTTGTGGTCACCATGGTAACACGGATGTCGAGGGGTGCCTAACACCTTCTCTCCGCATAATCAAGCCCCCGGACCCAAAATGAATCTCGGTTTCACAGACCCATCTAGCAATGTCAAATCACTGGGTCAATGTGCAAACCTTTTTCGGTTGCATTGGTGCAACCAGTTAAATACACCTACTGGCGACTCTTAAAGTCAAATCGTCGACATTATATATGTCGGACCTTTTTCACTTGTTTTTTCAAATAAATCTCACATTAACATGAGAACACCAAAGAACAAGTAACGAAAAGGGACACTCAAAAATCCCGACGTCGACAATGGCGTTATCTCAACCCTCAATTTAATTGGCCCATTTGAAATCCTCGATCGAGTAGGAACTGTGGCCTATAGACTCGTTTTACCGCCAAGTAAGTCGCATATTCATAACGTTTTTCATGTATCATTGTTAGTAAAAACTTAGTCTTGGGGGACTTTGGAACAAAATTTCAGAATAATTAATGAATCTAAACAATTATGAAATCATGGGGGTTTATTAGAGCATGTTACAAGCTTTCCATAGCCTCGAAAACGGACTAATTTCGATAACGGATGAAGAAGTTATGAAGATTTGAAGTATGTGTGTCAAAAGTTGCAAAATCTGGAAAATTTGAGTTAAGTGCCAAAGGTAGAGCACCTAGGCACTAGGATCGGTGCTTAGAATCTGTTCTTGGGTGCCTAGGCACTTTCCCAAGGCCAAATTTGGGCGCCTAGGCGCTGGTCAAGTGTTAAGCCAAAATCTGTTCGGACATCCTTTAGTAAATTGGGCATAACTTTTTTATACAAACTCCAATTGAGGTGATTCAGGATGATTCGGAAAGATAACGAGTAGACCTAAATCTTTCATTCTTTATATTTTGAGATTTGAGGTCGGTATCAAGGCCTAAAATGGCTATTTTAGGGACTGATGTGCATTCTGAGGCAATCGGAGGACATCGGGCATGCACGTATGCAACGTGTAATGTTTTCGACGATAAAGGTATTTAAGGTATCCTCACCTCTTCGGCATACCAAGTACGTACGTAAATTTCGAGGATGAAATTTCATGAGGAAGGGAGATTGTGAGACCCCGGATTTTATGAATAAAGATTTAAATTTCTCGAAATATTTTTTTTGAATATTATGGTGTGAATTTGATATAATGTTATAGTTGTGAGTAATATTTACAAATTTTGCAAAGTAAGCAAGTGGTTATATAATATTCGATTGGTCGGGGAATATTCGTTTTAACGAGAGAATATTAAATGACAAGACAATCATTAGTGGACCCTACAACGGAAGAATTGTTGATTGATAATACTTGCATGACTAAATTAAAAATGGAGGTATAGTTGAGTGGCGCCCCCAAAATAGGTATACATCACATATCCAAGTCGCCAAATACATGGTATGTAATACAAATACAATCTTTAATATACAACAAAAGAATTGTGAGTTTTAATACAAATATTGTCTTCTAGACAATATCCACTCTCGTAATAAGTCCTCATTACATTTATTGTCACACTATTTAATGTAATAGTGAGGACTACTAATGCTATCCTCTCGACCATCACTCCGCTCCCCGACTAGTCCCCGCTTACATTCTCATTTTTCAAGAGAACAATGAAAGCAAAAGGGTGAGCTCAACTAGCCCAAGAAGAAATATTATGACTAAGATAATGCGTAATAAATTATCATTAGTCTTCAACAATGTTAAACCGATAAAATACAATAGACATCAAGTTTAATCAGAATGGAACAAGCAATCCATTAAAAGAGTCAAGTAGAGAAAAAAATCTACTATCTTTTATGATTTAAAAGGTTTTTCATCACTTTTATCATTGGGACTCAAATTTTAATAAATAATCCACATCATCGAATCACCCCGCACTACTACTACCAAGGATATTTTTTAGTATCACGACCACAATTATCCATGCACTATACGCCAAGGACATTCGTGTATTCATCAATGGTCATGATCATGCCAACAATCGTCCATCAATGCACTACGGGCCAATGAGGACTTTTATCACATCATTTATAACATTACTTGTCATGATTATACCTAATAATCCTCGGTCATAATCATACCAAGTCCATCTATGCACTACAAAAGCCACGTATGACTTTCAAAAAAAAATATAAACATGAGGATGATGACAATGATATAAGAATTCAATAAAACAAGTTCATTTAATTAATTTATCCAGAACTAATAACGCCCAAATTGTCAACATGATACTTCTTTGTAGAGTAAAATTCAAGAATGCTCGTAAGAATATTTCCATGAAAAGATATCGGATGAAGCGCAAATATCAAGGATATTCTACTAATTTCATGGATTATAGAAGTCAAAACTTTAACCAACCGAGTATAATAAGGAATGGAATAACAAAAGAAATCACCAAGCATGCGAGTAGATCGCAGACAGCAAAAGTTATTCCAATGTAATAATAAAGACGGAACCAGTCCCACAGAAAACACATGCATGTGATATTCCAATGTAATAATAAAGATGGAACCAGTGTCCGCCAGAAAGCATGCATGTGATGTTCCAACAGTAATAATAAAGATTTAACCAGTAACCGTAAAAGTGTATGTGATGTTCCAATGTAATAATAAAGATGAAATGCAGACAGGATGTTCCAACAGATGTTCCAATAATAAAGACGGAACCAGTCCGGCAGAAAGCATGCATATGTGATGTTCCAATGTAATAATAAAGAATGGAATAATGTAAGAATTTCACCATGTATGCGGATTGCAGATAACCAAAGTTATTCCAACATAATAATAAAGAATGGAATAATGTAAGTTCTCTTCATGAAGACGAAAAGAAAGAAAGAAATAATACCCTTACCTTTGAAAGAAACCGGATATAGGAGTAGTGAGGTAGCAGCTTTCTTCTTCTATGATTTTTCTCTACAATTTCTCTCTATAATAATTGCTCTATAGCTTTAGTGAATTGGTGAGAAATGAAGGAAGAATGAGCTTCTATTTATAGAAAAATATAGTTTCAATAATTGCACGCTTTTGGGGCTCAAAAATTACAAAGACAATACCTCCAACTTTTTTTCTTTATTTTTAATTTAGTCATGCAAGTATTATCAAACTTGCACCACCTCCCCTAATAGTAAATAATGTGATTCAATAGTAAATCATGTGAATCAATAGTTCTCTAGACATGTGAAAATACGAATTACAAAGATAAGACCTCCATCTATACCTCCATTTTTAACTTAGTCATGCAAGTATTATCAATCTTGCACCAACTCCCTAATAGTAACAAGAATGTGAAACAATAGTATACACATGTGAACAAATAGTTATAATCATGTGAAATAATAGCAATCAATTGCTCATTTATCCGGTTAAATACCGATTGGTCAATATAACCTCCAGACATCAATTATTATCGAAATAAATGTCGATTTTCACTAACACAAATAATTCCAACACAATGAAACTATTTTTATCAAAAATATAAATTTTGAAATTTCAAAGTTTGATTCTTTTCCCAAAAAAAGTCAATCTGTTGATTTTTTTGACCAAATAGTAAAATCTCCAAAAAATTTTGTGTTTATAGTCTATTTTTACTAATTTCATCGTTCGGACTCAAATATCACGTCCCGCTCCAAATTCAACTCCGAAAGCACAACTTCAATTTTAATAACATTCATCATTAATATTATAACTCACAATATTTATCAACCAAGTCGCTCCTGTGAAAGAGGGGCTTTTCAATAAGGATTTCTCCCTATCATGCCAAGCAATTAGGTGACCAAACCTCTCCTCGATGTAACTTCTAGACATTGTAAATATTGCAATTTAATAATATGAATAACTTTGTCGTCTCAATTATTGATTTAATAAAATAAAATATTATGCGTATGATAATTGTGACAATAATCGAATCAATAATATGAGAGATATGATGCAAAGCAATTATCGTAGTAATAATTGAGTATAATCGAGTGACTTCTCACGTAAAGCATCAATAATCAATACCGTGTGCTACTATGCAACTAACCACAGACAGATCGACTTTTACTACCGAGTAGTTCAACAAAGATTAACTCAGTAAAACTTCCGCCGTTATTTTCATAAATATATTTTTGTCGTTTTTCAATCCGACAATAATTTCATTGTGGGTCCACCAATGATTGCGCCATTGTATTTAATATTCCTCGCTAAAATGAATATTCTCACCAACCAATCTAATATAATATAACAACTTGCATACTTTGCGTAATTTATAAATACTACCCACAACTATAACATTATAACAAATTCATTCCATAATATTCAAAAATGATAATTATAGAAAAATCATCTTTATTCATAAAAGTTGGGGTCTTACAACCTCCCTTCTTATGAAATTTCGCCTCGAAATTAGGGTACGACCGGTATGTCTAATAGGTGAGGATATCTTGACTTCATCTCGATTCTAACTCCCAAGTCATTTCTTCCACGTCGTGGTTTCTCCACAAAACTTTGACTTGAGGTATAACCTGGAGCGTAGAATATGATCCTTCTTATCCAAGATTTTAACAGTAACTCTCTTCATACGTTAAATCTTCCTCTATCACGTCCGGTTCTAATTCAATAATGTGGTCGGGTCTTCCACATATTTACGTAATATGGATATGTGAAAATGTTATGAACACGAGACATACTCAAGCAAAGTTTAGTCTATACGCCTACGCTCCTACTCGATCGAGGATTAAAAATGGGCCAATGAATCGAGGATTGAGCTTTCCTCTCTTTCCAAATCTCGTAACTCCTTTCCATGGAGCAACACGTAACAACACATGATCTCCAATATCGAATTCCACGTCCTTTCGATGAAGATCAACATAACTCTTTTGTCGATCTTGTGAGGTTTTTATACGTTGTCGGATTGTTTGAATCTTTTCCGTAGTCATACGTACCAAATCCGGTCCCAACAACGTTGCTTCACCCACCTCATCCCAACATACTCGAGAACGACACTTTCTTCCATACAACGCCTCGAATGGAGCCATGCCAATACTTGCTTGATAACTGTTGTTGTAGGAAAACTCCACCAATGGTAAGAACTTGTCCCAACTTCCTTGAAGTCAAGGACACAAAGTCTTAATAAATCTTCAAGAGTTTGAATAGTCCTCTCCGATTGTCCGTCCGTTCGAGGATGATATGTCAACTAAATCGTAAATCTGCGCTCATAGCTTTTTGCAAACTAACCCAAAATCTTGAAGTGAATCTTGGGTCTCGATCGTAAACTATGGATATCGCATACCATGCAATCTTACAATCTTGATTATATACATACTAGCAAGACGTTCAAGTGTATAAGTTTCTCAGATCAGAAAGAAATGAGCAGACTTGGTCAATCTATCAACAATGACCCAAATCGCATCTATGCCTTGAGAAACCTTGGGAAGACCAAAGAACAAAATCCATGGTAATGTGCTCCCACTTCCATTCTCGAATTTCAAGTGGTTGCAATGGACCTTTTGGCACTTGATGCTCCGCCTTGACTCGCTGACAAGTTAGACACCTTGAGATAAACCCCGCTATCTCTCTCTTCATATTGCTCCACCAAAATGTATGTCAAGATCACGATACATTTTGGTACTCCCAGATGGATTGAAAACTGTGTGTTGTGCGCCTCCATCATGATTTTATACTTTAACTCGTGGATCGTTAGAACACAAAGTCCGGAGTTGACTCAAAGTATTCCTTCATCATCGATTCTGCTTCCCAAGATATAGCACCTTCTTGCACTTTCTTTTCTCATACGATCGCCTGTGTCAGTAGCTTGAGCAGCTTTAACCTTATCGATTAAAGTCGGTTCTACTCAGATATTCGCCATCATCACATGGGTCCTCGGAGTCTTTATCTCTATCTCCATCCTTTGCAAGTCATACAAAATGGGCCTTCATGTTGACAATATCGCACTCGCACTCGCATATGATCTTCTACTTAATGCGCTACTACCACGCTCGCTTTTTCCAGATGGTATTGATGGTATGATCATAATCTTTCAACAGTTCAAGCCAACGTCGTTGTCGCATGTTGAGTTCTTTTTGAGTGAAGAAATATTTGAGGCTTTTTATGATCCGTAAAGATCTCCACTTTCTCCCCATACAAATAATGCCTCCAAATCTTTAGTAAAAAAACGATCACGCTAACTCTAGATCATGAGTAGGATAATTTCTCTCATATTCTTTTGAGTTGTCGTGAGGCATAGGCTATGACTTTCCCATGTTGCATGAGAACACAACCTAACCCTTTGCTCAAGCATCATCGTAGATGACAAATCCCTCCGATCCAGATGGTATTGTCGTAACAAAAATAAATGAGTCTCTCTCGAGTTCTTGAAAACTCTTCTCACATTCCTCGCTCCAACCGAATTTTGTATCTTTCCGAAGTTACCGAAGTTAAGGGAGTAGTGATTCGAGAAAACCCTTCTACGAATCTCCGATAATAACCAAGCTAAGCCGAGAAAGCTACGATTTTGGTCATCGATTTAGGTTGCTCCCACTTTGAATAGCTTCAATCTTTCATCGGGTCAACAGATATTCCATGACTTGACACCACGTGCCCAAGGAATGCTACTTTCTCAAGCCGTAACTCGTCGATTTCTTCAACTTGGCATAAAGCTTATATTCACGAAGCTTTTGGAGTATCAAATTTCAAGTGTTGCTTTCATGATCTTCACGGCTTTTGAATAAATAAGGATGTCATCAATGAAGACGACCACAAAGTGATCCAAATATTCCTTGAATACTTGGCTCATCATATCCATGAAGGCAAATAGGAGCATTAGTCAATCCAAAAGACATGACTAGGAATTCATAATGCCCGCATCGAAGTTCAAAGCCGCCTTTGAATGTCATCGGCTCTAATCTTCAATTGGTGATAACCTAAACGAAGATCAATCTTTGAAAAGAATTTGGCTCCTTGTAATCGGGTCAAACAGTCATCAATACGTGGCAATGGGTACTTATTTTTGATGGTGACATGGTTCAACTCCCGATAATCAATACAAAGTCGCGATACTCCCATCTTTCTTTTTCACTTAATAGTAACAGAGCACCCCAAGGAGACGATTAGACGAATGAAACCGATGTCTAACAATTCCTCGCGCATTGGGTCTTTAACTCAAGTTCAATAGAGCCATTCGATATGGGGCTTTGGAAATAGGTTTTGTACCGGGTTCAAGGTCGATACAAAATTCAATTTCACGCCTCGGGGTAGGCCAGAAGTTCTTCGTGGAATACGCCAGAAATTCATTAACAATAGAAATATCATTCAAAATCGACGTATTTTTATTTAGATCCGTGATATGAGCTAAGAAAGCTTGACATCCGCTTTTTCAATAAACGAATAGCTTTTTATGGCTTGAGATGATAGTGATTGATTTTAATGGTTTGGTTGCTTGAATTCGCATAATAGGTTGGTTAGGAATATGAAAGCTAACAACCTTATTTAAAATAATCAATTTTTTTGCATGATGAGTAGTTAACCAATCAATCCCTAGAATCACGCCAAATGCAAGTATTTTCAATGAAATAAGATCGATTGTGTAATGTGAGGGTACCGATTTGAACTAAACAAGACTTATAAACAAAGTGGATGTAATGAAGGTTTCTCCCAATGGAGTTTCAACAGATAAGTCAAAGTCCAATTTCTCCTGAGTCAAATTTAAACATTGAGCGCAAGTAGAGAAATAAAAGAATGGGTAGAACCCAGATCAAATAAGGTATAGACTTCGCTAGAGTTTATGATAAGCTTACCCGTGATGACCTCGTTCGTTCCTTGCTTTTTGGGAGGTCACAACAAACGCCTCCTTGCACTACCGGCTTTGACTTTTTCCGGGACGGCCTTTTGGTGCCTCTATCCTAGCTGAACTTGTCTTGGTGAACGACAAAATCGGGGTTAGTGACCTTCTTCCACAATTATAACATGCTTTTGGACAAGCATCGCTAGCTTTGGACTAATGTGTCCCTCCCTCCACATTTGAAGCATATAATAGGTGGTCGCTCTCCTTCCTTCACAACAAAAAATGGTGCCGACGCCTTTCCATCATTGTTGAATCTCTCTTCTTGAAATGTCCATTCTTATTTTTTTGGCCCCGATTACCACCAAGTGGTTACCATTTTCGCATGCCGATTCCTCCACGCTTGTTGTCACCGCTTCGATGATCGCTTCTCACCGGTATTATCATTTTTTTCACCGCTCTCTTTTGGTTGGGTTGACTCGTTATCGCGCTCCAATAATCGAGCCCTATTAACAACATCTCAATACAAACACGCTTTATGAGAGATAAGATATTGACGTATCTCGTGTTTCAAACCTCTTAGAAACATTCGCGCCATTCTCTCCTCATTATCAACCAAATGGGACGCAAAACCGGAAATTTCGGCAAACTTGGCTTTCAGATCACGACTGGCCATGTTGTTTTTTTGCTCCAGCTTTAATGAACTCTACCTCTTTCATATGATTTAATACTTTGGGAAAGTACTTGTCGTTGAAACAGTTCTTGAAACTTCTCCCAAGACATCTTCAAGGCGGCAAAGTTGGGTACGCTTTTATGATTCCCACCAAGAATCCGCCGCCGCCGCACAACATGAAGGTGGCGAAGGGAACCTTTTGCTCCTCGGAGCAACCCAAGACATCAAATATCTTGTTGATCTGTTTTATCCACGTCTCCGCCTTAAGAGGTTTTGGCTCTCCAAAAAACTCCGTGGTCCCAGCCTCCTTGAACTGTTTGGCGGTGACCATCCGAGAGTTGCTGTTGTTTCCACCGCATTTTGGACAGAGCCGCTTTCCTCACCGATGTTGCATGAATTGCATGAAGCCTCTAACATTCCATCATTCATCATTTGGTCGTTGTTGTTGTTTGCATGAGGATTGTCGCCTTCGATGCACATTGTCCTAGTTATTGATCCGTGGAGACTCAATGGTCTCCGTGCTCCATTGATGTTCTCAACATTCTCTGATGCCATTTTCAAACATCGCCACAAAACAAGGGTTAATTAACATATCACATATTATCCCTATACTCCGACCGACCAATTAAATACCAAATAAACTTAGGTAGGTCATACTAAATAAGGAATTCCTCGCCCTCCCTCCTAGTTCTTGTCTCACATCTTAGCTGTGGATCATATCCCTAAGCTTTGATACCAACCATGACGACCCCCAAAATAGGTATACATCACCTATCCCGAGTCGCCAAATACATGGTACATGTAATACAAATACAATCTTTAATATACAACAAAAAGAGTCGTGAGTTTTAATACAAATATTGTCTTCTAGATAATATCCACTCGTAATAAGTCCTCATTACATTTATTGTCACACTATTTAATGTAATAGTGAGGACTACTAATGCTATCCTCTCCGACCATCACTCCGCTCCCCGACTAGTCCCCGCCACGCTCTCATTCCTCAAGAGAACAATGAAAGCAAAAGGGTGAGCTCAACTAGCCCAAAGAAGAAATATTATGACTAAGATAATGCGTAATAAATTATCATTAGTCTTCAACAATGTTAAACCGATAAAATACAATAGACATCAAGTTTAATCGCAAATGAACAAGCAATCCATTAAAAGAGTCAAGTAGAGAATAAAATCTACTATCTTTTATGATTTAAAAGGTTTTTCATCACTTTTATCACGGGACTCAAATTTTAATAAATAATCCACATCATCGAATCACCCCCGCACTACTGGCCAAGGATATTCTTTAAGATCACGACCACAATTATCCATGCACTACGGGCCAAGGACATTCGTGTATTCATCAATGGTCATGATCATGCCAACAACGTCGCCCATCAATGCACTACGGGCCAATGAGGACTTTTATCACATCATTTATAACATTACTTGGCCATGATTATACCTAATAATCCTCGGTCATAATCATACCAAGTCCATCTATGCACTACATGTGCCATGATGACTTTCAAAAAAAATATAAACATGAGGATGATGACAATGATATAAGAATTCAATAAAACAAGTTCACTTAATTAATTTATCCAGAACTAATAACGCCCAAATTGTCAACATGATACTTTTTCAGTAGAGTAAAATTCAAGAATGCTCGTAAGAATATTTCCATGAAAAGATATCGGACGATGAAGCGCAAATATCAAGGATATTCTACTAATTTCATGGAGTATAGAAGTCAAAACTTTAACCAACCGAGTATAATAAGGAATGGAATAACAAAAGAAATCACCAAGCATGCAGAGATCGCACAGCAAAAGTTATTCCAATGTAATAATAAAGATTTTAAACCAGTCCCACAGAAACGCATGCATGTGATATTCCAATGTAATAATAAAGATGGAACCAGTCCCACAGAAAGCATGTATGTGTGATATTCCAATAATAATAATAAAGAAAACCATGTCCCAGTAAAGCATGCATGCACAAGATGTTCCAATGTAATAATAAAGATTTTAAACCAGTCCCAGGCAAAAGCATGCATGTGATGTTCCAAATGTAATAATAAAGAATGGAATAATGTAAGAATTTCACCATGTATGCAGAGATCAGATAACCAAAGTTATTCCAACATAATAATAAAGAATGGAATAATGTAAGTTCTCTTCATGAAGACGAAAGAAAGAAATAATACCCCTTACCTTTGAAAAAGAAATCGGATATAGGAGTAGTGAGGTAAAGAAAGCTTCTTCTTCTTCTATGATTTTCTTTTACAATTTTCTCTATAATAATTGCTCTATAGCTTTAGTGAATTGGTGAGAAATGAAGGAAGAATGAGCTTCTATTTATAGAAAAATATAGTTTCAATAATTGCACGCTTTTGGGGCTCAAAAATTACAAAGACAATACCTCCAACTTTTTCTTTATTTTTAATTTAGTCATGCAAGTATTATCAAACTTGCACCACCTCCCCTAATAGTAAATAATGTGATTCAATAGTAAATCATGTGAATCAATAGTTCTAGACATGTGAAAATAATACTAATTACAAAGATAAGACTCCATCTATACCTCCATTTTTAACTTAGTCATGCAAGTATTATCAATCTTGCACCAACTCCCCTAATAGTAACAAGAATGTGAAACAATAGTATACACATGTGAACAAATAGTTATAATCATGTGAAATAATAGCAATCAATTGCTCATTTATCCTAAGTAAATAATTCGATCGGGTCAATATAACCTCCAAACATCAATTATTATCGAAATAAATGTCGATTTTCACTAACACAAATAATTCCAACACAATGAAACTATTTTTATCAAAAATATAAATTTTGAAATTTTGAAGTTTGACTTTTTCCAAAAAAGTCAACTATTGATTTTTTTTTGACCAAATAGTAAACTCCGAAAATTTTGTGTTTATAGTCTATTTTACTAATTTCATCGTTCGACTCAAATATCACGTCAAGCGCTCCAAATTCAACTCCAAGCACAACTTCAATTTTAATAACATTCATCATTAATATTATAACTCACAATATTTATCAACCGTGTCATTCCCAAGAAAGAGGGGCTTTCCAATAAGGATTTCTCCCTATCGCGCCGCAATTAGGTGACCAAACCTCTCCTCGATGTAACTTCTAGACATTGTAAATATTGCAATTTAATAATATGAATAACTTTGTCGCCTCAATTATTGATTTAATAAAATAACATATTATGCAGATGATATCGTGACAATAATCGAATCAATAATACGAGAGATATGATGCAAGAATTATCAGAGTAATAATTGAGTATAATCGAAAGTGACTTCTCACGTAAGCATCAATAATCAATACCGCAGTGCTACTATGCAACCACGCCAGACATCGTATTTTTTACTACCGAGTAGTTCAACAAGATAACTGTGAAAACTTCCGCCGTTATTTTCATAAATATATTTTTGTCATTTTTCAATCCGATAATAATTTCATTATGGGGTCCACCAATGATCGCGCTGTTGCATTTAATATTCCCTCGCTAAAATGAATATTCTCCGACCAATCAAATATAATATAACAACTTGCATACTTTGCAGAATTTATAAATACTACCCACAACTATAACATTATAACAAATTCATTCCATAATATTCAAAAATGATAATTATAGAAAAATCATCTTTATTCATAAAAGTTGGGGTCTTACATTTTCTCTAAGGTAAGGGTATTATTTCTTTCATTATTCATTAAGAGAGCTATTGTTATTCCATTCCTTATTATTATGTTGGAATAACTTTTCATACATCAAGCAACCGCATACATGGTGAAATTCTTACATTATTCCATTCTTTATTATTATGTTGGAATAACTGTCTATGCAAAGTACCGCATACATGGTGAAATTATTCATTATTCCATTCTTTATTATTACGTTGGAATAACCTATCCGTGAGGTCTATCGCATGCCTGGTGAATTTCGTTGTTATTCTATTCTTTATTATTACATTGCTGAATATCCTCTGTATGTGCGGATTACGCATGACACGGTTCCATTCTTTATTATTCAAGGTTGAATAACTTTGTATGTGCGATCTATCGCATGCACCAGTGAATTCTTCGTTATTCCATTCTTTATTATTCTGCTGGAATAACATGTCTATGTGGATTACCGCATGCATGGTGAATGACCTTTCGTATTCATTCTTTATTAAATTGTGGAAATGATCTGTCTACGTAGATTACCGCATGGCAGGTGAAAATCCAATTGCAGATTCGTATATTCTATTATACTCGTATGAGATATCATTTCTTTTGTACTCGTCATGGAATATCATTTTCTTTGGTATTTTTCTTTTACGAGTTACTATTCACCCAGTTACTATTCACTCTAGTATTATTCACTCGGGTATTCGGGGCACTTTTCGTGCCTGAGTACTATTCACGAGTTACTATTCACGGGTTACTATTCACTCTAGTATCATTCACTCGGGTATTTGAGGCACTTTTCGTGTCAGGGTACTATTCACGAGGTACTATTCTCGAAGTACTATTCACGGGATACTATTCACCCGAAAAATATATTTCTTTTCTGTCCAAATTATTTTTTGTACATGAATATTACTCTTGAATTTTACTCCACAAAGCAGTATCATGTTGACAATTTGGACGTTATTGATTTCTGGATAAATTAAATTACAAATCTTTAAAATTTATCCTTGAACTTGTTTTATTGAATTATTATGTCATTGTCAACATCCTCATGCTTATATTGTGATATATTGTGATGAAAGTCATCTTTGACTTACGTTCATAGATGGACTTGGTATGATTATGACCAGGAATTATTCGGTATAATCATGACTGTAATGTGACGAATGATGTGGTGAAAGTCCTCAGTGGCCTGTAGTGCATTGATGGACAGTTTTTGGTATGATTATGACCAGGGATTATTCGGTATAGTCATGACCATTGATGATTTAATCAATATCCTTGGCCCGTAGTGCAGGGAAGAATCGATGATATGGTTTATTTATTAAGCTGAGTCTCAGCGATAAAGTTGATGAAAAACTTTTTAAATCATAGAAGGTAGTAGATTTTATACTCTACTTGACTCTTCTAATGGATTGCTTATTTTCGCTGCAGTTGTTGATCTAAAACTTGTTGTCTATTGTATTCTATCAGTTGTTATACTGTTGAAGGCTAAGGATAATTTATTCTGCATTATCTTAGTCATAGTATTTCTTACTGGGCTAGTTGAGCTCACCCTTTCTTTCATTGTTCTCTTCAGAAAATTAGAATATAGCTGGGACGAGTCGGGGAATGGAGTGATAGTCCAGGATAAATGGCTTTAGTAGTTCTCACTATTCTACGGAATAATGTGATACTAATTGTAATGAGGACACCATTGAGTGTTGATATTGTCTAGATGACAATATTCTTGTTTAAACTCTCAGCTATGTTTTGTCGTATTTTTACACGACTATTATATAATTAAGTTGTATTTGAATTTATGTACCATGTATCTGGCGACTCAAGATGGGTGATGTATACCTATTTTGGGGCGTCACAATGATGTATATAAATAATGGGTTCTGAGTTTCTACAAGAATAGAGCCTATCTTAAGTATGTCCCAAAGTGGCACGGCCGCGCCACTTCCCCAGTCAAAACCAGCACGGTCGCGTTTGTCCCCAGTGTTTGAAAACTATTTTATTTGTATTCTGATATTCTAGGCAAGTGTGTTTGACTTGGTTATGTATAAAAATGGGTCTAATATGAGATTCAAGTTGCCTTGAATATAATAAGTTACCTTAGCTTAGTTTAGTATAAGTTTTTAAAAGAAAACTTAGAAGTTTGAAAACAAACATTAATAAACCTAAACTTGGTCTAAAACACTTAAGTCCTGTATAGATATGATGTGTTTATAAGATGATAGAGCCTAGAATGGTGTAGATTGGATAGAATTGAAAAAAGAACTCATTTATAGACTTGAAAAAGAGTAGCATGGCCGCACCACTCCCATGTCAAAATATAACGTAGCCGTGCCGCACAACAGAGTTGTCAAATTATTTTGACTATGGTCTAAAGCTTGAAGCATATGTATATTAATATCTTAAGCTATAATACAGGATTAAAGTATTCAAACATGCAATGACTATATAGAATCAAGATTTCAAAAGTTTCTAAAAGCTTTCTAAATAAAACTTTCAAAAGCTAAAACAAGGTTGAATATGCAACTATGTGGTTTGATTGTGTATCGAATATATGGTTGAGTATATGTACATAATGTACATGGCTAAGCATATGTATGATAGATGTGTATGATTGTTGATGTATATATCAAGTATGTATAACTAATGTATGCATATATACATGAATATGATGATGTAGGACATTTAGGAGACGTTAAGTTATAAACTGTAATCTACGCGAAAGGCAATTTTCCTAATTTACACAATTTCGGATATTGTGCAAGTTTCCTAATTGTTGTTATCTCAACCATATATATTGATTAAATATCTGAACTTGTACTCTTATTGATCGTACAAGTAAATAATTGTTAATATGATCCTTGTGTCATATAAATTCATGAAAATTGTTATTCATACTCTGAAACTTGATTTAAATCACGACTATATTCATTAAACCCTGTTGCAAATATTAAACTTATAAATTTTTCCTAAATGTACTAAGAAATGTGTCTACTGTGACAACCCGAGAATTTAGAAAATTTAATAAAATCTTAAAAGATTGAATAGCGGTTAAATAATAGACCTAGACAAAAAATAAGTGAATGTATTTGACATTTTTGGGAATGAATTTTATGAATTTAAAAACTTTTGGTGAAAATTTACAGTGTTAAGAGTATCTGTGTATATGGTCATATATGTGTACAGTATGTGGTTAAGGTTCAAGGGTTGACCAGATAAATTATATCAGACACAAACCCTAATAATATATTAAGAACCTCGACGTTCAGTTAGAAAACCCTAACGATTGATAAGAAACCCTATTACCGGCTATGGAAACCCTAATTTCAATTTCGGGAATCCGTAACCCTAATTCAGAATATTAAAACCTTAATTGGGAAGCTTGAAGATGAGTATAAGGTTTTTATGTTATTTATTTAATTAGGGATAGCCCTAATTGATTAATAGAAAATCCTAATTGTTCAGCTGGAAACCCTAATGTATAATTATGGAACCTAATTGCTAAATTAGCAATTTTAATTAGGAAATATTTACCCTAATTAGCAAGCTTGAATATAATTAGGAAACCCTAATTATAATTTAAAAAATCTTAATTTTCTATTTTTAAAAATAATTAGAAAAGCTTAGAAAATAAATTTGTATAACCTTAGGGTTAAACCCTAAGGGTTAAAACCTAAGGGTTGTGAGAAGTTACCAAGTTGCCATTAACTTTACAAGTCAAATGTCTAAACTACCCTTTTAAATATTTTAATGAGGTGGAGTGTAGATCTAGCCCTAGTAAGTGGTTGGTGACCAACTCTAGCTAGTCATGTGGTCTAGTATTCAACTTTAATCAGCCATTATATTAGCCTTATACATTGCATCAAAGTTTATAAAAGTTAAAAAGGTAAGAGAAAGTCTCTTACTTTACTTAGCAAAGACACCAAAGCTTTCTCTCTCTAAAATTTTGGGAATGGGGAGTGAAAGAGAGTGATAAGATAAGTCATGATTATATCCCAACTTACCAAGGATAGATCATCAAGATCAGAATCCAAGAATCAAAGTCTAAAGAGGTATAACCCTAATTAGAAATCTGATCTTGTATGCCATGTTAGATGCTATGATTAAGTGTTTAAATATGTTGTTTGTAGTATATATTAGTGATATGGGTTGTAATAACATAGATCTATAACATCTAGATGCTCGAAATTGAAGTTTTTAAAAATCTGGAAAAACTGGAAAAAGTTGTTTGACATCCTAATGTCAGAGGCCCAAGATCCTTCTCTGTTTTTGTTTTGTTGTGTTTTATGTTATGAATCTGTTCTATGCTATATAGGCTTTGATCTGGAACTTTAATCAAGGTTATATCATGTTTAGATTACATTTTATAAGCAGTCAAAGTGCGTTGACAGATCACATGAAACTGTTTCTGCGTAACCCAGATTTGCCCATAAAACCTGACAACCATTTTTGAAGGCTCTGATCTTGCACGTGTTTAGTAGTTTGGCCAAGTTTTTGTTTGGCACCTGGACTCTGACATAAGAACTACACATTCATACCTTTATATCACCCAGATCATGCATATAGTGAAAGATAATCAAGGTCAAAGTAAGTTGACCGATCTGCCTTATGAAGGTTTTTAGAAAACCCAAAATCTTCAAGAGCCGAATTTTCTGACAAGGTTTGACTGACTTGAATCTTGTGATTTTGTTGATGTTAGACTAATATTATGTTATAGGATTGTTACTTGACATGTATACTACAAGATTTGACCATTAGAACACATTAAGTAAGCCTGGAACTTATAGATTCAAGGGCTCAAAGTGAGACCATGAATCGTTTCTTCATTTTACGGGTAACCCGAAATAAAGAAACGTTTCACAATGATATGATATTTATGAGCCTATAACTTCTTATTATGTTGTTGTATGACCCTGAAATCTGTTTTTGTATGTAGTATGACATTAATACTACATGTAACACTTTAGATAACCCGTAAAACATGAAGATCAATGATCTATACTTGGTCAAAGTAGGCACCCGATGGCTGCTATGAATGTTCGGTTTCTTTGAAGAACACCTATAGTGATGCTTTGTCACTATAAATTTTTTTAGCGATAGATAAATTAGAAAATTAATTATTTTATTAAATAATTAGAGAAAATTAGTTTTAATTATTAAAATACATAATAAATTCCTAAAAATTATTTTAAAGTCTAAAAATAGGTTTTAATTATTTTGAATATATTTCATTAATATTTAATATTTTTGGAATATTAATGGTATTTAATTTATTTAATTATAATATTAAATAAATTACTTAAAAATGATTTTTATACTTGAAAATCATTTAAAATTATATTATGGTATAAGAAAATATTTTAAGTTATTTTTAATGACTTTTAATATTTTGTGATGAATTTCATTAATAAATTAATATTAATGGTAATTAATTTATTTAATAAATGTATTAAATAAATTATGGAAAAATAGAATTAATGATTTAAAAATCATATAAAAATGATTTAAGTGTTATAAAATTATTTTAAGCTATAAAATATAACTTTTGATATTTTTTCATGAAATACCTTAATATTTAATATTAATGGCAATTATTGAATAATGGATTTAATTGTTTAAAAATCGTTTAAATATAATTTTTAGGTATTAAAATATACTTTGAGATATTATAAATATATTATAATATTATGATAAGAATTTCATTAATATTTAATATTAAATAAATATTAATGATAATAGAATTAAGTGGTATTTAATTTATATAAATATGATATTTATGATTGAAAAATCTTGATAAGCGATAATAATTATTTGAAAATTTTTATGAGCTATTGAGAAATGTTTTGACTGATAATAAATTATCTAAGATAATTGTTAAGTATTTAGGCAGAGTTTAATTGAATTTAAACTCGATAATTATCCACTCAGTCGTCGGAAGTCATAATAATCATCAATTCAACTTTCGATCGCAATAGTTTGACTTGATACTAGGTCTTATGTGTTGTATAGACGGATAAGATTATGTGGTAATGTGTTTAGGTTATTCTATACTGTGATAATATTATTCTAACTTGAGAAATCGATATTATTAATATTAGGTCTTCGGATAAAGCTAAGTTATATTTCGTAATGGTAATCAATGGTACAGGCAAGTTCTCTCTAACTCAACCTCGAGTTGTCTCATTCAAATATATTTATGGTTAATCATTATTGATTATACTATGTCTATGAATTGTTGAATCGCACTGTGTGCATATTGTATGTGTTCATTAGGTATGAAAGGCTGATCACCTTCATTACCATTCGGTCCAGATATAATTGATATGTTTATGTTCAATGTTGGTTCAGCTATGAAAATTTGTCCATGCTAGTTCACAATTATATTGTTGAATGTTAGCCAGCTATTATTCAAAATCTTTCCATTATAATATATCCTTAATTTATTGAACTTAAACTTGATGGGCAAACTTATTGCTCACCCTTGCTATATCATGATAAACATTGCAGATTAAGGCGAATACATCGGATACAAGGAAAAGTTAAAGCCAAGTTCAGCTTGGGACTATGTGTGCAGCTAGATTTGTATCAGTAATTTATTATAATAGCATTGTATATTAAATAAGTTATTGATTCAGGCTTTAAGTGAGGGTTCTCGAACTTGGGGATAGTGTGTAATGTTTATATATAAACAATTTATGTTTATATATTTCGCAATAGTTAGAACTAGTGTACCAGATTCATGGTGATTTAGGACCCGGATTTGGGGACGCTACATCTACGCCATTTGATTTGTCCAGAACAATATCATGTGATAGAAATCGATCCAAACCAATTGCTTTGGTGCGGACTCTTATAATCTACTGAGATGAACAACCCTCATAGAAAGGGAAAATTTTTATGTTGGAAAACCAACACGCGCGTGAATAGTATGTTTACGTGTTATGCATAACATAGGGTACTTTGGACTGATCACCTATCATACTTGTTTATATTGGGTTATCAGTGAAATATTATTAATTCTAGTAGGAGTTCTTGCTCCATAGTGACTACTCAGTGTTAAATATTCTTTAACTTGAAAATGTTGAAACCTTTGAATTCTTTGAACAATCTTTCAGTCCATAGTGGCTCTTTATTTGATTCAAAGAACAAATTTGGATCGATTGATATGTACCTTGTTTACAACATTCCTACTTAAACTCTTGAGCTATCATTTATTTTTATACCCTTTGAGATTTTGAGCTTTATATACACCTGTTCACATTTATTTTTATATTATTTACTTGGCAATTTTTTTGCTCATTCTTACTTTCTTAAATATTTCAGTTAAGTCGGAACGAGGTGAGACCTCAGGAAAGGACAAGAGCAAAGCAAGGCTATGGGGGTAGCTTTGTTCTTTTATGCTAGGATTTAATTCTTATTTTATATTAAGACTTAATGAATATTATAGATTAAGCTATGTTATGTGTTAGTAATAGTTTTGAGACTTTGGGACGAGAATATTTATATTATATCAATGTAAATTAATTCTATTATTTCGTTGTATGTGGTATAAGTATGTTGTATAAGTTAGATCGTGAGCACCAGATTCAAGGTACATGTATCTGAATTTGGGGGCATCATAAATTTCACCACAATGATTATGACAAGGATATAATAAATAAATAAAAATAATAAGAACAATAAGATCAAGAATAAACATTAGAGATTTACAATTTAATTATACCATAGTCCAATAATGTCCAAATTATCAACACGATGACCTAATTGTGTAGTTCAATTCAAAAATGATATTCATGTTTCATATTTTAAAGATAACGATTTAAATTTAATAAGAAGATTTAGTTAAATAAAAATTCAAGTGAAATGATATTAGATGAAACGTAAACCTCAAAGGAATTTCTAATTATTTCAGGGATTATAAAAGAAATACTTATAATCATGTTGAGCAATTCATCCTTGCACTTAAGTCAAAGATATTCAATTATAAAATCAATGGTCATGATCATACCAACCAACAATTCATCTTTGCACCCCTGGCCGAAGAGAACCCATGGTCATGATATATCATACCAATTATCTACCCATCTTTGCACTCAAGTTAAAGAGAACTTCCATCAGCATGATTATAAAAATGTTATGTATGATAAATAAAAATAATAGGAATATTAATAAGATCAAGGATAAGAATTAGAGATTTGTAATTTAATTTATCTGGAGTCCAAACTATTAACACGATATCCAGAAAATTGATTAAAGTTCTTGATAAAATATAAAGTTCAAGAAATGTACGGTTCTCAGTTCAAATATAACAATTAAAAATTTAATAAGAATATTCAGGTCAAAGATATTAGATGAAGTACAAACTATTAAGAATGTTCTAATCAACACAGGAATTTTCACATTTAATTATAAAGATATAAAATGAATAATACTTTCTTATCATAATATGGAGTATGAAAGAAAATGATCTCCTTTACGAGTATTAAAGAAATGATCTCCCTTTACGAGTATAAAGAAAATGACATACTTTATGTGTAAGAAGAAAAATGATATCCATTTACGAGTATGAAAAGAATGATACCCCTTACCTCGATATTGTGAAACACAAAATTAAGAACCGAACAAATCCTTCTATGTTCGTCTTTGCAGCAGTAAAGAATCTGACTTTCGGGTCTTCTAGAGTTTTCAAAATCTCTCTATATTTTCAAAAAAAATTGTATCTCTCGGAAAGATATACGAAATAGACTCAAAAATCACTCCATTCGGAGTTAATATGAATGAGTTATGAACTTTCTTAATTTGGGCTGAAACTAATGACATAAATTAGGACAGGTTACGATTTTCAACATTTTAAAATATGCAGATGACATCAGATGACTTTGCTTCATTCTTCGAAGTTGTAGAGGACGAAAATATAATGAAAACGGGCTTTGGAATCACTCAATTCCAACAAAAGATGATTTTACTATGATTTTTCTAAATAGTTGTTGTACATAAGAAAATTTCACTCGGGAATTCAAAGAAGAATGCAACAAAGACTTAACTTGGAATGACTTAGAATACAAATTTAGTAATCTAAGTGATATTTACTAATACTTGAGATAGCCTAGCATACATAGAGAGAAACTTACACTAAATTTTCAAAGAGAGAAAAAAAGTATAAGTAAGAAAGTTGTGAATTTCCTTATACTATGCCTTCCTATTTATAGCCAAAATTTCCCACATTTTATAAATATATTATTCAGCCATTATCATTATCTTTAAACATAATTATTATTCATTTTCATCCATTATCTTTACTTTAAAAATAATGATTACCCATTTTCATCCATTATTTTTACTTTAAAAATAATAATTACCCATTTTCATCCATTATCATTATTTTAAACATAATGATTACCCATTTTCATCCATTATCTTTATTTATTCAAAAAGATAAATCCATTATCAAAAAGATTATTCCATTATTCACACCTTTTCAATATAATAAACTTCCATTATATATTATTCACTCATTATTAATTTATATCTTTTCAATACATTAACCATCTATTAACTTTACCTTTAATTTCTACCATTCATAAAAAATATATCTTTAATCTACTACATATTAATTATTCACATTCCAAGAACCCTAATTACTAGATTAGAATCCTAATTGCTAAGTTATTAACCCTAATTATTAATTTAGCAAGCTTTTGGTAATTAGTACATTATAAAGGCTAATTTACAAATCCTAGGTGATTAGGAGACCTAGTGTAATTAGGGAACCCTAATCAACATTCTTAGAAACTAAGATTTCCATTTTTGCCCTTAATACACAATTCTAGATTTAGAGCTTAGGAAACCTTAGGGTTAAACCCTAAGGGTCAAACCCTAAAGGTTAGAATGAATTGTCAACTTTACCATTAAAAGTAAAAGCCAAATGACCAAATTGTCCTTCTTGCATTATTTAATAGATAACTTAAAAAACTTGCCATAACTTTAGTTGGTGACCAACTTTAGCTAGCCATGTGGTCTAGTACTAGCCTTTAATCAGCCAAAACTTGCCCTCATGATCAGCCATGGTCCTTGCATCAAATTATATATAGATTGAGAGAGAGGAAAGTTCATAATTTTGTCCCAATTGTTCACAAACACACCGCCAAGCTTCTCTCTCTCTCTAAACCCACGAAAATAGTTAACATTTCAGTCCCTTAGTGAGTCCCCAAGACATCAAGATCAGGTCAGGAACAGAGGATCAAGATTTGGTTCATAGAGGTATAAAACCTAACTTAGAAATTTGATCTTATATGCTATGTTGGATTGATGTTAGAATGTTTAGATATGTTATATAATGTGTAAATTAGTGATCTGGGTTGCTAAGTAGTGGATCCATAACATTTATATGCTCAAATTTAAAGATTTCAAAAATCTGGAAAATATTGAAAATGTTGTCTGACAATGAATGTCAGACCTCTTTAATCCTTACCTGTTATGTGTTTTTGTTGTTTGAATGTTTGAAGTTGTAGTATGTCATGAGTACTTTAGTCTGGAACTTGAATCAGAGTCAGATCTATTGTATATTACAAGTTATTCATGGTCAAAGGTCGTTGACCGACCATTATCGAAAGTAGAATTCAGGTAACCCGTAAAGTTTAGAAACGTTGTCCACAACATCTTTAAGCTCCTTAATCTGTCAGTCATGTTAGTGTTTTAATGATGTGTTGTATTCAGATTGTAGCTTGTAATGTGGACCCTAGATCAATGGCCTTAGAACTCTTAAACAATCAATATATCGATCGTAGCAAGTAGTCAAAGAAGGCCACTCGCACTGATTGGCATTTCTGGGATTTTCCAGAAACATGAAGAACCTAATTTCTGACAGCCTTTAACCGGCTTTGATCTCGTTTCTGACAAGCTTTTAGGATGTATAATGGTATCTAGATTATAGTATGACATGCAAACTACATGTACAAAGCATTTCCAAACCTTAGAAAGCAACGGATCGATCATAATAATCGGTCAAAAGTCGTTGACTGTTATGTTTTACTTTTTGGGTAACCTAGAAAGTTAAAACAGTGGTCTGACAAGTTCTTTAGGAACACAGATCTTGCATCTTGATGATTTGTAAACCTTATAAATGCTTGATTGGTGTACCGCTAGTTACTATACATGTTGGAATGCGTCTAGAACACTTTTACCATGAACCGATCAGATACTCTAGAAGGCCATCAATAAGCGTTGACTTACGGCCATGACTTTATTTTTTCAAATGACCAGAACGTGATGAATAAATTTCGATAAACTTGTTCCAGGCTTTATAACTTGCTTGTTTGTTATGATCTGACCCAGATGTTAGTTGATACTTGTAGTGTTACATTAACACTACAAGATCCATGTTATAAATTGCCCAAAAACCATTTACACAACGAATTACACTTGGTCAAACGTGGCCACTTGTTAACTGCATTTAAGTGTTCTTGGTGCTCAAGAACACTTTAGGCGATGGTTTCTATAGCTAAAAGCTATAGCAACAGATTTATTAATTTTAATTAATTAAATTTCTAAAAATCATTTAAAAATAGTAAATAAATTCTAAAAATTACAAAATCAGTTTTAAAAACTATTTTGAGTTATAAAAATTAACTTTTAATAATTTGACATATTTTCCATAAATATTAGTAATTATTTGAATATTTTGATATTTAATTTATTTAATAAATGCATTAAATAAATTAACTAAAAATCATTTTATTATATTAAAAATCATTTTAAAAGATAATAAGGTATTTAATAATATTTTAAGTTATAAAATGTAACTTTCAATATTTAATGTAAATTTCATTAATTATTTAATATTAATGATATTAGATTTATTTAATAATTATATTAAATAAATTAGTTTAAAAATAATTTTAATATTATAAAAATCATTTTAAATGCAAATAAAGAGGTTAAAGATATTTTAAGTTATAAAATATAACTTTTAATATTTTAAGATAAATTTTATTAATTATTTAATATTAATGATATTAGATTTATTTAATAATAATATTAAATAAATAGATTAAAAATGATTTTATTGATTTAAAATTATTTAAAAGGATATAAGTGGTTTAAAAATATTTAAAGTTATTATAAATGACTTTTAATATTTTAGTGAATAATACCTTAATATTTAAATGTTAATGGTAATTGTTTAAAAATAATTTTTAAAAATCATTTAAGGGTAATAATTAATACTTTAACAATATTTTGAGTTATTATAAAATAACTTTGATATTTTGGCAAGGGTTCTATTAATACTTTTATATTATTTAAATATTAATGATAATAGAATTATTTAATATTTAAATCATTTAATAATGATTCCAGAGTTTGAAAAATTATGGTAAATTATACTCCCTCCGTCCCATGATAAAAGTCCTTATTACTATTTTGGATAGTCTCATGTTAAATGTTCATTTTCCTTTATTAACCAAACTTTTACACATATTTTTCTATTATACCCGTAGCATTAAATATCTCATACTTTTCTTATTCTAATTCTTTCTCCATATTTAATGACATATTGACATTATTATGGACAATTTTGTCATTTCATTCATTTTCTTAATATGCGTGAAAAGTCCACCAGGACTTTTATCCTGGGACGGAGGGAGTAAATTAAGGATAAATTATTATAAGTCATTTATAAATAATATGATTGATGTTTAAATTATCCAGGATAATCTTTAAGATACAGATTAGAGTTTTATACTCGATAATTACCCGATAAAGTCATCGGTACACCGAAATGTTACCGAAATTGATCCAAACCTATATAGTTTAACTGTATAAGTGTTTGTTTGTACCTTAATGACTGATATAACTATGTGACAATGTGATTAGGTTATGTATTAACTGTAAATAATAGTATGATGTGTTATGATATGTTATTCTAATCAATAAAACAATCTTATAAATGATAGGTCGTTGAATTAAGGATAGAACTAAGTTGTAAGTTGTGAGACTGTGCAAGTATCCTACCTTTGCATTTTCTTTATGCAATAGACATGAGTAAGAAGTTTCAGAATTATATTATTATTGTATCAGATTATTAACCCTATTGTTATATATGTTATATCCGATCATTGATTATCAACATGATACTATATGGTAAATCAGATATATATATTCTGTTCGTTAATTTTTATAAGTGATTATACAAGTGTTCCCACTTGGATAATCATTGTATTTAATCCCATGTTGATATATATATATATATATATACACCTATTGAACCCCAATATGTATACGTTAAGAAAAAGTCGTCTAAGCTATTTGACCAGCTAGACACAGATTTAGAAACATTGTTGAATATGATAAAACCTTTTTGTATCCAATCAAATTATTTTGGTTCGGATTCCAGACTAAGTATGAACATCCCGATCAAGGGAAAACTTTTATGCGCCCAAGGCGGACAGAGTGAACGATAATATCGTTCTTGCATGTAGTATTGATCAATACAGGACATAACGACCTGATCACCCCCCGTGCCCATAAGTTATAACGGTTTATAGATGAAGTTCTGTTAAACCTTTTTGAAAATTGAGAACAATGTTCATAGTATGTCACCTTAACCCTATTTATAGTTAATATGTAGTTTCAAAAATTTGATAGAGAGTTGTTATGTTATTATTATCGGTTCAGATTACTTCACAACCATTGATTTGTTGTAGAAGGGTAGTACAAGAAAACATTTAATCCTTTAAGCTAATATTTATAATTGTTATTACTTGTTGGGCACTCAAATGCTCATCCTTGCTTAAATTAAATGTTTTCAGTTAAGTATGATCAACCAGAGGGTTCTGCCAGGAACAAAGAGAAAGGAAAGCTTTCAGAATAAGTTTGTGTTATCATATATAATAGCAGACTTAAATAAGATGATCATATTTATTATCTATCATGTAATGAAATGTTTTAAGGTCGCGTACCTGGGATTTAGAAAACTCTGATTTGTAAATTAAGTTTAATATTTATGACATTATTATTATTATTCCGCTCAAAGAAATGGTATCGTGAAGCACTGAATTCGAGTTTCAAGTACCCGAATTTGGAGGCGTCACAGCCTTCTGTATAAATGACGCGCAATTAAATAACATCTTTCCTTAACAAAACTTTTTAAACATTGTCAATAATGTTTACTGGCCTAATAATATCATATCAAATAATATGAGTTACTGTGTCGTGTCAATTATTGATATAATAATATGAAATACTATGCATTTACTACTGTGATAATTATTGAGTTCAATAATATGAAATATTATGCAATTGTTACTGTAATAATTATTGAACTAATAATATGAAGTTTTGTACAAAACTTTGTGATATAGTGGAATGTCATGTGCTACTGTACTTTTATCATCGGGTATTTAAATAGTTAAAAGTGATAGTACCTTTAATAATTTTTTTATTAAAAAGGTTATTTATGTCGTTTTCTGTATTAGACAATATTTTATTGTGGGCCCACCAATGATTGTTTGTAATATTCATGAACGCAATCAAATTGCACAAAAATAAGCGTAAACATGGAAAATTAGTAAATAGGTTAGAAGAGTTTTAAAATTTTACAAACCATATACCCTTGATCATCCTTTATGCACAATTATTAATTAAAAAATTAAAAGATAAAGAACAAGAATCATACCCTTGAAGATTCGAGCTTCCTCGTGTACAAGTTCACCTCAAACTTTTTCGCTCAACTTGAATCCACCGGTTTGGTTCCTTTCCTTCGATCAACGTTAGCCACCCAAGTGTTTGGCCTCTAGAGGTGATCCACCAAGGAAGAAGAAAAGATTCAAGAAGATGGGTGTTTGGCAAAACCCTAGTTTTTCTATCTCTCATAGAAAAAAAAGTGTACTCTCCAACTATTGGAATTACGATTCACGTTGTGTGAAAAAGTCAACAACAACTCTCACCCATAATAAGACTCCTCTTATTTATAGATGTGGGCAAACCTCCTTAACAATTAAGGAATTGAAGTTTTATTTTAATTAATTAAATTTCTTTAATTAATTATGCTCTCAATCTTATTAGGAATAATTAATTAAAATCTTTTAATTAATTAGCCTCCTAATCTTATTAGAATATATGAGAGTAGTTTTTTATTAATTAATTCTCAAACTCCTTTAGGAATTTAATAATAATAATAATAATAATAATAATAATAAGACTCCTCTTATTAATTTATATTTAATATTTCTAAAATATTAAATAATAATATTAAGCTATTTAATTTATTCTATCACCATAGATTAAATTAAATATACTTAACTTATTATTACGATTATGCCATTAACTTCTTAAATAATTATTCTTCCTTTTATGGTGTGACCCTTTAGGTTCTCCATATTAAACCTGGCCAGAATAAATCAATTAGAATAATTCTAATCTTATTTAAATAAATAAATTAAACTATTAATTTATTTAAATAAATAATATTTATTCTACAAATAGGATAAGTTCTCCCTAATGATCAACGCATTTTCCAGATAATATAGATTTCAACATTAATCATAAAAGAACCTTTTGAGTAAATAGTTACCGATAATTCAATCCTTCCACCATACAATGTCCCAATTAAATATAAGACATGGAATTATCATCAAGTCTTATTTTATTTAATTATATGTATTTTCGACTCTTAAATGCACAACTCCAAATAATGCAAATTAGAAACTCCTTTCTAATTTCATTTCGCTTCGCCAAGGACTATCGGGTTGTCATTTATCTAATCACATAGACATTTTTTTTTTTTACTAGAAGTGGTAGATTCTTTATCGATCATACATTATCTCCATGTATAACTTATTATACCCAAGCATACCCCTTTGATATACCCTAAGGGTCTTAAGGAATAAGTCAAAGTATAACTCATCATACACAAGATACTATGATGATCTCAAGTCCAAGGATCACTTGTACTACTATCACTACAGAATTCCTATCGATGTGCAAGTAAAACTCCATTAGGTATTCCTTAGCGAAGCCATGCTCAAATGAACTTATTCTCTAATAAGCACCTACATACTTGCTTTTTAGTGTTCCACACAAATGATCATGAGATCAATCATCCTCATCCAATGAGCAAGCAACGATGTACCAATCTATCCGGATTCACTAATCCCCAATTTAGTAATCCAACGATTGGGAACTATTTTAGTTTTAAGCTTTCTAAGAATTTAGATCTCATTAGAATGATCATCATCATTATTCTAAAAGCATTGCTTAAAACTATGGGTTTATCACATATTATAAAACAGCATCATGTAGATAATTAAAAGCCTTTAATAAATTAATACTTTTTATTAATAAATGAATAAGATTGTTACAAAGTATATGCTTTATCATCAAACATGATCGGGCTTGTGTGCATACTACTTTCAATCTCCCACTTGCACTAAAGCCAATCGCCATGGTATCTCATACCTTCTTCTTCTCTAAGTGACGATTATCCCGTTGTTGGATAAGCTTTAGTTAATGGATATGTAATGTTGTTCTTGAGAGTCCACTATCTCTATAGTGATTTTCCATCTTTCAATGATTCCTATAATCAAATGAAAGTGCCACAACACATGTTTAGATCCAAGATGAGACTTAGAACTATTCCTAGTTCTCAGAATGAACTTTTCATCCAAACAATCAACTTGTAGCCTTCATTTATAGCTATATACTTTTGTCTTTATCACTAAACCAACAACTCTTTTTGTTGCTTTTGAAACCTTTCCAATTCATCGCACCACCGCTCAAGGTAACGCTTTACCTTAAAGTGGATTTTTTTCGTCGTCTTGGTCTCCGTCTAAAAAACTTGAGTCTGTTAAGCCTCTAGTTTTAATTTAGACCCACCATAAATATGATCACATCCTTAGTGCTCTGCTAAGTACTTTTTAAGATGTTTTTCATCGACTCATAGTGATCTTCTCCGTAATATGATCGATCAACATCGTGTCTCAGATATTTCATTGCATACATGATAGTTACTCATGATCTCTCTTTTATGAGTCTATGGGGACTATTAGAGAGATACACTCCATGGCTCATCAACATGAGACATCTCTTGAGTTTGCCATGCTAAACGACTTTAGCATCAAATGAATATATATTCCTTCGGGTTAAGTCGAAAGCATCCTCTTAAATCTATCTATATAGATTTGTATCCCCAATTAAGATACTCTTCCCAAATCATTCATGGAGGAATGTTTAGACAACTTTATCTTTATCGATTGTAGCATTGGTATGTCATTCCTTATCCGTAGTATATATATCAACATATAATACTAGGAATGTCACGACGCCCTAATCTAACCCTTTTGTACACACTAGGTTCATTCTTATTTTTGATAAAATCAAACTCTTTTGATTATTTCATCAAAACGAATGTTCCATTTTTGAGAAGCTTGCTTCAATCCATTTCTCCGAAAGTGTCTACAACTCTTACCTCATCAGATGTAATCGGATCATCATCTTCTATGATATGCATACTCATCATCATCATCATCTATGATGAATCCATACCTCCTAGGTATTTTTGGTACTATTCCGATTTATGATTCATTGTGGTACAATAGGTCTATCTACAAGTTCCTCTTATTCGACTTATAAAGTTTTTGTGGTTCTTGAACTCTTCAAGATCTATTATCCTCCCACTAGCCCCTTCAATGATAAACACCTTTATCTTATAAGGCAAAGTGTGTTTCAACAACAAACACCTTTTGCTAAGTAGTAGATTATAGAACATATACCCTAAACTTACTTTAGGATGTCCCACAAATCAGACATTTGTCAAATCTTGTCCCAAGCTTATCCTTTGAAACCTTTTCACATAAGTGGACAACCCCTTATCTTAACATACTTAAGATTAGAATCCTCCCTGTCCATAACTTTTATGGAGTCTTCAAATGGATTTTGAGGTTACCTTTTTTCAGAGATATGCAACCATTTCTAGACATTACCCAGTAAGGATACCGGAATGTCAGAAAAATCATTATGGACCGCACCATGTCCAACAAGGTACGATTTTTCCTTTTAGATACATCAATCAATTATTGTGTATCAAGAGGGCCCATTATGAGAAAACCATTTGAGATGATCTAGAAACTTATTGCACAAGTATTTATTCCTCGATCTAATCAAAGAATCTTAATACTTTGCCAATTTGTTTCACTTTCAATCTTTTGAACCTTTCAAATAATTCACACTTGTATTTCATCAAATACACACATTCAACTCTTTGAATGATCATCTCCTTTTCTTATACTAGTTTGTTCAATTTGCAAAAATATATTTTCACGTAAGTCAAGTATACAAAATCCATTAAGTAATATTTCAGTTTTATATAAAAATTATTATTATTATATAAACAACAATTGTTCTTAAATATAATACCAAAGATTTCATTGTCCAACACAAAAAAATGGAAATAATGTTTCTAACAAGAACTCGAATACAATAACAACTTATCGACTTAATAGATTTGCTCGTAGGCAATGCTAAACTATAAGTTTCTATGGCTAATGCAAAGCAACCTTTGCTTCATTTCCACACATAGGATTACTTATCTTTGTTTAGCTTTTACTTCGCTTGGTCCCTTCATAAATCTATATTTATGATAACCAAAGTTTCAGATCCAATACCCAAGTAGAACCTCGACTTAAAGAAAAATTTATTTTAAAATCATGAACAAAATTATATTTGTAATCAAACTTCACTAAGCTTCTTTTTCGTTAGCCTCTCGCAAGATGCTTCTCGCAGCTTTCTTTTTTCAGTTGTCCGTGCTTATTGCAAAGGGAAGCAAACTCCTTTGCTATCCGTGACGCTTTTGTTCTTATTATCTTTGTTTTTGCCTTTCTATTTACCTTCTTTGAATCGCTTCTTTTTAGAAGATCCTTTGGCCCCTACCAAGAAGACTTGGTCTTTCTTGGTTGGAAAGTGACTCTCAACATTTTTCAACATGTTAAGCAAATCAAATGAGGTCGATATCTAGCTTGTTCATATGAAAAATTCACAACAATTGTGAAAGGAGTCCCGAGAGTGAGTGCAAGATCAAATCTTGGCTCAACTCTCCATCCATGACAAAACCCGTTGTCCTAATTGATCAATCAAATTGATCATGTTAAGGACTTTTATCTCAGATCAGTAGTGTCATTGGTCATTCTAGATCGGAAGAGCTCCTTAGATATCTCGATATCTATCACCCTATTTTCCTCACCATCAACTACTTGATGTGAGTGAATATAGTAAGAGCATCCATAGTTTCATGTCGACGACGT
The DNA here is from genome assembly GCA_020205605.1 of Panax ginseng. NCBI lineage: Eukaryota > Viridiplantae > Streptophyta > Magnoliopsida > Apiales > Araliaceae > Panax > Panax ginseng. The sequence continues at coordinate 98,535,412 of CM035149.1, read as the reverse complement.
CAAGCTCTCATACATTCATGGATGCAAGCATGATGCATCGAGCCAATCAGGCATCATCTTGCCACTTTCTAAAAGTAGCAATCTCTTCCTCAGAGGCATTGTTCGCAACCATTGCAGTAGGATAGGCATATTAAGGACATAAGATAGCTTTTCAAACCATGAGAACTATTCTCAATTTCCTTAACCAATCCATTTAAATTTATCCCATTAAAATAACATCTAATATGCTTCGCAAATGATAGTAATTTAGACATTGTAAAATTTGTAAATGAATTTGTAATTAACAAACATTTTAGCATACATTCTTTTATTAATTACCAAAATAAATTAGGTCTTGTTTTAAATTGGTATCTCCCACTATTTTCTTCAAACTATATTACCTCACTTATATAGTTCGCAGCAAAATCTAATTAAAGATTTGCTAGTGAGAATAAGGATCCCATTTCAAATGTATATAGCCTTGGTGGTGACACAACAAACTATATATAAATAAATAGGTAGACAACTCTTGTCAATTACATCAACTATGCAACTCCTTGTATTTTGCCTCTTAGATTATTTTGATCAAGTGGTGGCACATCCCAATCAAAATTATCCAAGTTAAGTCCAACCTAGCACTCCATATATTCAAAAAAAAAAATATTGTCCTTGTGGTGACACAACAAAACAACATTGTTCAATTTTTTTATAAGCATCAAATGTGATAAAATTAACATCTCAAAGAATTAAGATAAGCTTCTCTTGTGGTGTGACACAACAAACTTATAATAATTAATTGATACTCTATTATTTTTATCATGCTAGAAGGCTTACGCTCGATATTCCAAATATCTTTGAACGCTTAGGACTTAATATAAAAAATTTGAGGGGTTTGTTATTATTAATTTGTCTCATCTTTTTTATGCACACATGCATATACATACATATATATATATATATATATATATATATATATATATATATATATATATATATATATATATATATATATATATATATATATATATATATATATATATATATATATATATATATATATATATAATACTATATTCTACCCGGATTGATTATGACTTTTTTTATTCTAGTTTGGTTCACTAGAGCCACCAAGTGAACAAAAGGTCAAACCCTAGGGTGCAAGAATTAATATTTAAATATAACTATTACATTTAAACCCCTGCTCCATTACAAACGGGTCTTCAAAGCGCCTTTTCCTTGATCTCCAATTTTTCAAAATTAATTCTAACTATTCCTATTACAAAACTATTTAAAATAAATAGAAACCTTGATCAAAAATCAAGGGAAAGTATATAGAGGGAGATAGAATTTACATTAAGAAAAAAAAGAGAAGAAGACGAGGTACGCAGTAACCCCATTTAATAAAAACTCATACATTCATGCATCCAACTAAAATAAAATCCAATCACATTGGTCAATAGTCCATAATCAATCCCATTTATTATACACACATCACCATATGCATCAATAAATAACATTCATCTCATGAATAATAAACATTCATATATATATATTGATATCATTTAATGGGCAAATTTAGTTAGTATAAAATCTAATTTTGAATCAAAATAAACTCCTTTATTTTAATCCAAATTTAAATCAAAATAAACCTCTTTTATTTTAATTTATCCAATTTTGAATAAAATAAACTATTTTATTTTAATCAAAAATTTTAATCAAAATAAACTCATTTATTTTAATTAATTATGGAATCCAATTCCAAAAAAAAAAAACTCCTTTATTAAAGGAAACACGATTCTCTTTCCTATTCACAAATAAACTCCTTTATTTTGAATAATATAAAATTTATTTCATATCTAAATAAACTCCTTTATTTAAAAATAACTTTAATTCACAAATAAACTCCTTTATTTTAGTTATCATGGAATCCAATTTCAACTCTAATTAATTAGTTATCATGAAATCCAATTTTTTAATTAGTTATTATAAATTCAATTTTAAAATTAAAATAAAATAAACTTTTTATTTTAAAATTAAAATAAATTTTATATTAATAATAAAATAATATATATATATATATATATATATATATATATATATATATATATATATATATATATATATATATATATATATATAATAAATATATATATATATAATATATATATAATATATATATATATATATATATATATATATATATATATATATATATATATATATATATATAATATATATATATATATATATATATATATATATATATATATATATATATATATATATATATATATATATATATATATAATATATATATACAAATAAAATAAAAAAAATCACAAATCAAAATTCAAAATTATTAAACAAAAAAATAATTTTTTTTTTAAAAAAAAAAAAATAAATTAAATATACAACAAATTATGCCCAATTAAATTGTTCTAAACACATATCAATATACATATCAAATTAAAATAATTAATAATTTGCATAAAGGTTTGGCTCGATGCCATCGTTAGGTTTGTAATATTCATGAACGCAATCAAATTGCACAAAATAAGTTTAAAACGTGTGAAAAATCGTAGTTTTAAAATTTTACAAACCATATACCCTTGATCATCCTTTATGCACAATTATTAATTAAACGAAAAGATAAAGAACAAGAATCATACCCTTGAAGATTCGAGCTTCCTCGTGTACAAGTTCACCTCCAATCTTTTTCAAGGCTCAACTTGAATCCACCCGGTTTGGTTCCTTCCTTCGATCAACGTTAGCCACCCAAGTGTTTGGCCTCTAGAGGTGATCCACCAAGAAAGAAGAAATTCAAGAAGATGGGTGTTTGACAAAACCCTAGTTTTTCTATCTCTCATAGAAAAAGAGCGTACTTCCAACTATTGGAATTACGTATTCATATGTCAGAAAAAGTCAGTCAACAAACTCACCCATAATAAGACTCCTCTCTTATTTATAGATGTGGGCAACCCTCCTTAACAATTAAGGAATTAGGTTTTATTTTAATTAATTAAATTCCTTTAATTAATTATGCTCCTAATCTTATTAGGAATAATTAATTAAAATCTTTTAATTAATTAGCCTCCTAATCTTATTAGAATATATGAGAGTACTTTTATTAATTAATTCCCAAACTCCTTTAGAATTAAAAATAATAATAATAATAATAATAATAATAAGACTCCTCTTATTAATTTATATTTAATATTTCAAAATATTAAATAATAATATTAAGCTATTTAATTTATTCTATCACCATAGATTAAATTAAATATACTTAACTTATTATTACGATTATGCCATTAACTTCTTAAATAATTATTCTTCCTTTTATGGTGTGACCCTTTAGGTTCTCCATATTAAACCTATTGTGAATAAATCAATTAGAATAATTCTAATCTTATTTAAATAAATAAATTAAACTATTAATTTATTTAAATAAATAAAATATTTATTCTACAATAGGATAAGCCTCCCTAATGATCAACGACTTTCCAGATAATATAGATTTCAACATTAATCATAAAAGAACCTTTGAGTAAATAGTTACCGTGATAATTCAATCCTTCCACCATACAATGTCCCAATTAAATATAAGACATGGAATTACATATCAAGTCTTATTTTATTTAATTATATGTATTTCGACTCTTAAATGCACAACTCCAAATAATGCAAATTAGAAACTCCTTTCTAATTTCATTCTCGCTTTCGCCAAGGACTATCGGGTTGTCATTTATCTAATCACATAGACATTTTTCTTCTTTACTAGAAGTGGTAGATTCTTTATCGATCATACATTATCTCCATGTATAACTTATTATACCCAAGCATACCTTTGATATACCCTAAGGGTCTTAAGGAATAAGTCAAAGTATAACTCATCATACACAAGATACTATGATGATCTCAAGTCCAAGGATCACTTGTACTACTATCACTACAGAATTCCTATCGACAGTGCAAGTAAAACTCCATTAGGTATTCCTTAATGAGCCAATGCTCAAAGTGAACTTATTCTCTAATAAGCACCTACATACTTGCTTTTAGTGTTCCACACAAATGATCATGAGATCAATCATCCTCATCCAATGAGCAAGCAACGATGTACCAATCTATCCTGATTCACTAATCCCCAATTTAGTAATCCAACGATTGGGAACTATTTTAGTTTTAAGCTTTCTAAGAATTTAGATCTCATTAGAATGATCATCATCATTATTCTAAAAGCATTGCTTAAAACTATGGGTTTATCACATATTATAAAAACAAACATCATGTAGATAATTAAAAGCCTTTAATAAATTAATATTTTTTTTATTAATAAATGAATAAGATTGTTACAAAGTATATGCTTTATCATCAAACATGATTGGCTTGTGTGCATACTACTTATTTTAAATAAGCAAGTGGTTATAAAATATTCATTGTTGTTTAGAATATTCGTTTGGTCGTGGAATATTCTTACCGTAGGAAAATATTCGCACGACGACAGATGAAATTTTGTGGGCCCCATAACGAAAAAGCGATTGGATGAAGGAAACTACAAATATAAGTTGTTTAGAAATAACTATGTAGTTGTTACCAAGTATCATTGTTGAAATACTTTATTGGTTAAAACACAAGAAGACACCAAGATTGTACCAATTATTGATTCTTACGTAACAAGGCACTACTCAATAATTATTACAAAGAATTATCGCTCAATATTTTATTTTATTGATTCAATAATTGCTACGTTGATATTTTATATTATTATTGTTTCAATAATTATCACTGCACAGTATTTTCCTTTATCGAATCAATAATTCATATTATTTGAAAAATATTATTAGATAGCATTATTGGCAATGTCTAGAAAGTTACTCTTAAGAAGAGGTTTGGTCACCTAATTCTTGCCAAGTAAGGAGAAATCCTTATCGAAAGCCCTCTTTCTTCGGGAACCGCACTGGGTCATGAGATTGTGAATTCGTAATATTATTTGTGAATAATTAATTATTAATTTATATGATAAGGAAAATATTCATTTTATGTGGATATAGATGGAGAAATTTTTAAAGTGACAATTGTTGAAAAATTGATATTTTACTTTTTACGATAAAATAATTTATTTAAATATATTATTATATTTTAATAATAATAGTGATATTTTTACAATGAATGTATGATATATGAATAAATGAGGAGGAATAGTATTTTGTTACTAAAATATTTAAAACATGTTTTCATGTTTGTGGACCCCATTTATTTGATGAAATTTGATTATAAGTTTGTAAAATCGCCTGCATTTGTGGATTTCTACCAATTTACATTTGGAATTTGAAAAACTTAAACTTACAAAGTTGTAGGGAATGGAATTTCCTATGGAAAGGACATAAGTTTCGAATTTTTCTGATGAAAGGGATATTTATTATGAATTATTGAAGTTTCGAAGTTCTGAAATAATGTATTTTTGGAAGTTTTAATTATTTTATTCAAGGAAAATATTTTTTTTCAATCCCACATGTGTGGTAAATGAGCTGAATTCAGATTCTTTGGTGGTGGGCTTGAATATTTAATAAATAAAATTATTTTAATAAATTTTCTGCTTTGGTGTTCTAAGCAATTTTCTATAAATAGGGTGCTTAGGTTAGAATTGAAAATCACACCAGAAACTAAAGTTTTCTCTCTATATTATTGAGCGTTTTCTTGTGAGTATTTTGATACTTTGAGTGTTGTTATACGGTGCAAGTTTCCTTCAGCACTATATCCAGTGATTACAGTCAAGTCATCGTCTTTTTTCGAGGTAAGGGATTTTTTTTTTTTAAATGATATTATTTCTTCTAATATCATTATCTTGGGATTATTTGTAAGATTTTTCTTGTGAAATTCTTATCTTTTAGTGTTTGGGTTACTATTCACGATATACGACACTATTCACGATACTGACATTATTCATGATATATGAAGACTATTCACTTAATACTAAGACTATTCACAGAAAAATTAAATTTTTCATTTTTTTTCCAAAATATCGATTATGGATACTAGCTTTGATTGTATCCATGTTTTGATCATTCTTGAATTTTACTCCACTATGTTTATTTATGAAGTATTTTTGAACTCGAATTGTTTAAAGTATGAATCCTTAATATTTGTTCTTTTGTTTCACTGGATTCATTTTCTTTAAAATAGTTTTCATCATCCTCAGTCCTAAATGATGATATTACTGAATATCTTTGGCATGTAATACAAAGATGAATGAATTTTTGATGAATATCTTTGGCCTGTAGTGCAAAGATGTACAGGTGTTGAGATGAACATGACCAACTGATGAATATTTTTGGCCTGTAGTGCAAAGATGAATATTTGATTCAAGATGAATATTAATTGATGTTACAGGGATAAAATATTGATGATGAACTTTTAAATTCATAGATTATAGTAGATTTCATTCTCTACGTAACTCATCTATAAATTATTATTTTCGCTGCAAATATTGATCTGAAACTTGTTGTCTATTGTATTTTATCAGATTTTTTCCCTGTTAAAGACTAACGATAATTTATTTTATATTATCTTAGTCATAATATTCTTTACTGGGCTAGTTGAGCTCACCCTTTTCCTTTTGTTCCATTTTTCTTCTCGTGGAGGCGAGAATGTAAAGAAGTTCTAATCGGGTGTGGAATGATGGTTCTAGAGAGTTGTTTTAGTAGTCCTCACCATTTTATAAAATAATGTATCAATAATTGTAATGAGAACTTATTTGAGTGTGGATATTGTCTAGATGACAATATTTGTATTTAAACTCACAGTTTATATGTTGTATTAATAAAGTTATAGTTGTTTCTGTACCATGTTATTGACGACTCAAAATGGGTGATGTATACCTATTTTGGGGGCGTCACAATTTTAATTGAATTGGGCGGGAAAGCACAAGTACGGTTCAGATTCATTCTAATTTTAATTCAAAATAATAATAATTATAATATAATAATAATTATTATAATAATTATTATTATAATTATAATACTACTAATACTACTACTACTACTACTACTACTACTACTACTACTACTACTACTACTAATAATAATAATAATAATAATAATAATAATAATAATAATAATAATAATAATAATAATAATAACAACAATAATAATAATATTAATAATAATAATAATAACTATTATTATAATAATAATAAGAACAATAATAATAATAATAATAATAATAAAATAATAATTATAATAATATTATTATAATAATAATAATAGTAATAAATTAATAATAATTATAATATTAATATTAATAATAATTATTATAATAATAACAATAATAATTATACTAATAATAATAATAACAACAACAATAATAATAATAATAATAATAATAATAATTATTATTATTATTATTATTATTATTATTATTATTATTATTATTATTATTATAATAACAATAATAACAACAATAATAACAATAATAATAACAATAATAATAATTATTGTGGTGGTGTGGTGAATTATAATAATTGCTATTGATGATTGTATGTTTTGTGGACAAGCTTATATTTTTCTTGATATCTATTTTTAAAGGAAAATTAATTATTGTGGTAGTGTGGTAAATTATAATAATTGTTATGTCTGATGGTAAATTTTTTTAAATTGAAAAGAATATTTAGGTAATATAATATTTTTTTTAATTTTAATCTATTTTTTCGTTACGTCGTGCCTTTAGGCACGGGTAATTACTAGTTTTCTAATATAAGGAGAATCCCTATTTCTAAAAATTAATTTTTCTCTCATCAATTATTTCAAAAATAATATATATATATATATATATATTACTTTAACAAACCTTCCAAAAAAGGCATGAGCCTTTCTTCTCTTTGTGCTATTCGAATTGAGCAACTTGAATGGCTAAAAGAATTAAATGTGTTCGTGGGACCCATGAAAATTAACAGCTTGAAATAAAATGCAAAGGCTTGTAATAACCTTGTTCTGCCGTTAGGTTTTTTTGTTGGAACCAAGAAATTTGAAGGATTGTGAATAAGTTGGGCATTAAAATTACTAAGCATTAAATGAGAAATTTTGAGGGAATGTAAAGCGGGCGGAATCTTATTTCTTTAGCCGATCCGTGTGAGCCTTGTCCGAATTCATCCTATCCATTCTTTTTAAATCAAATCAATCCTGGCCATTAATTTCAAATTAATCTTTCAATCCTGGCCAAAATTTTTTATAAATAGGAAAGTTTTTCTTCATTCTAAATTTACCAATTTTCGGATCAAGAAAAGTTTATACTCTCCTTGCTTACATAATCTCTCTTTCTTAAACCTTACTCTCTTCTAATCAAAAGTTCTGAAATTTTAAAGAGAAAATTGGTCAAATTACTTTGAGATAAGTTCGTGAATATATTTATTTGTTATTATCTCATATTTGTGTAAAAGTATAGATATACAAATAGAAAAGATACATACACACACACACACACACACACACATATATATATATATATATATATATATATATATATATATATATATATATATATTCAATAAAAAACCAATTTTAAGGGTCGCTATTTGAAGATATTTCTTAAGAATATCATTCAAGCAGTCATTAAAATTCTAAGTGGCTCTTTATAGATATAAATTTTTTTATATAAATATCGTAAAGCAGATCAGTTTTAGATACCGCTATTTGAAGGTATTCCTTAAACAAAAATATCATTCGAACGGTTATTAAAGTTCTAAGTGATCTATCGAAAATATTTATACAATTATTAACAATGAAACTTTAAATTCGGTCAGTTTTAGGTACCGCTATTTAAAGGTATTCCTTAAACAAGAATATCATTCGAACGATCATTAAAATTTTAAATGGCCTTATTTAATATTCACAGGATATATAAAATATATTATTATATATTCTTTCGAGTATAATAAATTTATTTGTTATATCAAGTATTACTTAAAATGTTTAATTTATTATACTTGATATGTGTTATTATTTGAACATTCATAATATACATGTTACATAATATAAAAGTTATTTAAACTTTTATGTCACGAACTTTTGTGAATTTATCTGCTTAACAAGAAACATAATTATAAAAGTTATTTAAACTTTTATATTCGTTGTTAAATTTAAAATTGGTTTCCGTAGAAACACATTCTTTATTTTATAAAGAAATCTAAATCTTTATAAAATCTGAATGAAGTCATATATATATATATATATATATATATATATATATATATATATATATATATATATATATATATATATATATATATATCTGCTTATACAAAAGCAATTTTCAATCAAAGCTTAAATTCATATACTTGCTTGTTCAAGAAGCACTTTTTACACAAAATATAAAGTTATTTAAAATTTTATAACAGTGAATAAAATTACACATTTACTTACATAGAAACATTATTTGGTTTAAGCATAAATTAATATCTGCTTACAAAGAAGCATATTTTCTCAAGTATAAAAGTTTTTGAACTTTTATAAATATATCTGCTCTTTAACTGATATCTGCTTATCTAAGAAGCCTTTTGATATAAAACTTATTTAAAATTTTTATCTGTACTAAAATTGTATATGCTTATTTTAGAAGTAAAATTTTGTCGAACACTTTGAAAAAAGAAAAAGGGTAGAGGTAGTTTATTTTATGTACCTGTGAGAAAGACGAGTAATTCTTTGACCAAGACCAGAGTCTTAGATAGGTCAGCTGGGAGTTGGATCTCTAGTGTACTTGTGAGGTGAGTAAGAGGTTGTCATTTCAAAACCAGATCATAAAATAGAACTAAACTCAAAAGAAGGTACAACTAAACTTGATCAGGAGGGAGTTGGAAGTTTGCTATCCAAGATAAGTAGTTGTGTAAAGTTGGAAGTTTGTCAATAAAACTTTGTAAAGGCTTCTCTGCCTGTTGAAGGAGTATTTATTACTGATAGTAATAGGATCTCAAGTCCTAGTGAGGAGCTTGAGATTGGACGCATCAACATACCCGGGATGTATGTTGTGAACCAGACAAATTTCTTTGCATTGTGTGATTGAATTTTTTTGTCTTGCATATTAAATTTAACATTGCAAATTAATTAACTAAAAATTCAAAAAGGCCTAGGATAATTTTTTAAACGGTAATAATCTATTTAACCCCTCTTCTAGATTATTATTGGACTTTAAAGATGAATATAGATTTGGCTTTCGACAAAGACATGCTTTATATGCAGGGTCCACCAAAAATTATTTGGGAGAGAATTTTTCTCTCCAAATTCACATAATGAAGACTACGTGGGATAATCCTTGTCACATAAGTTTTTTTTTACAAGTAAACTATTTATGTGTCTATTTACGGTTCAGGGCAAATGACTTAACGATTTGTAAGAAAAGTAAAATTTATTTAGTTGAATGTAAAAAAAAAAATTAATTAATTGACTGTAAATTAACCTAAAGTAGAGTAATTAAAAAAATATTTAATCCCATCATATCTTATATCTTATTTTCTCTTAAATTCCTATACTACATGGATTCAGTTACTAGAGTTCAAATTCTCACATTTCTCTCCTCTTCTTTCTTAACAGGACACATTTCAATTTTACAATTTTAATAATTTCCTCTCTATTTCCCTTTTTTTCCATTCCCTTTTTTTATCTCACCACTTTCCTCTCTTTTCATATTTTTTTTCTCCATTATCCTATTTTTAATTTGTAGATTCTTTTTCTCCTCTTTCTCATTCTAATGTTTTTGTGTAAGTTTAATTTTATTTTATTTCATTTGTAATTTTATTTATTACATAATATTATTTTTCAGTTTTTTTCTTTATAATCTATATAATAAAACAAAACCTATTTTGAATATTTCATTTGACAAAGCACAAAGACGGTTCAAATTAATTCTAACTTAATCCTTCCAACTTAATCTAAAGGCTCATATTTCTTTCCACCCAAATCAAATTCACTCCTACACCCTACCCTCTCTCATGTTCACACACAAAATCTTTTGCTATCCTCTCTTCTTCACACACAAACAAATAATAATAATAATAATAATAATAATAATAATAATAATAATAATTATAATAGTACTACTACTAATAATAGTAATAATAATTATAAATATAATTATATTAATATTAATTATAATAGTACTACTACTACTAATAATAATAATAATAATTATTATTATTTTTATAATAATAGTAATAATAATAAAGATTCAGATTCATTTTAATTGTATTGAATGGGGAAAGCACAAATACAGTTGATTCATTCTAATTTTAATAATAATAATAATAATAATAATAATAATAATAATAATAATAATAATAATAATAATAATAACTATTATTATAATAATAAGAAGAACAATAATAATAATAATAATAATAATAATAAAATAAAAATAATTATAATTATAATTATAATAATAATAATAATAATAATTATAATTATAATAATAAAATAAAATTAATAATAATAATAATTATAATAATATTATAATAGTAATAATAATAATAGTAATAATAGTAATAAATTAATAATAATTATAATATTAATATTAATAATTATTATTATAATAATAGTAATAATAATAATAATAATAATAATAATAATAATAATAATAATAATAATAATAATAATAACAATAACAATAATAATAATAATAATTATACTAATAATAATAATAATAATAATAATAATAATAATTATTATTATTATTATTATTATTATTATTATTATTATTATAACAATAACAACAACAATAATAATAATAGTAATAACAATAATAAAAATTATTGTGGTGGTGTGGTGAATTATAATAATTGTTATTGATGATTGTATGTTTTGTGGACAAGTTTATATTTTTCTTGATATCTATTTTTAAAGGAAAATTAATTGTTGTGATAGTGTGGTAAATTATGATAATTGTTATGTCTTATTGTAAGTTATTTTAAATTGAAAAGAGTATTTAGGTAATATAGTATTTTTCTAATTTTAATCTATTTTTTCGTTACGCCGTACCTTCAAGCACGGATAATTACTAGTATTATTATATAGAATCTAACCTCAACTTTAGAAGAAGTAGGATCATAATGGCTAATGGAAATATATTTTTAAGGGAGTATTTAGTATAAAGTTAACTTTGGTCAATTGATTAATATAATATTGACACGCAGATCGAGAAGTTATCTTTTTTCGCGTGTCAATACTGTATTGGTCAATTGACCAAATTACTATAAAATTAACTTCATGATAACTTGATCATATTTTTAACAAGATAATACATTTTCATCCATCAACGTTAAAGAAAAAAGAGAAGAAAAAAAATGTGGCTATTTATTCTTCTTTTTCGTTGGACACTGAATTTGGTCTACTCAAGGACGAAGGTAACACAACAGTAAGGTTTGATTTGGGAGTGGTTAGCATGAAGTTAACTTTGATCGATTAACCCAATCTGATTGTCGACACCTTGCACGGGAGGTTATCTTTCTTTCTCGCGTCAATCAACAATCAGATTAATTAATCGACCAACTTACTATGAAATTAAGTAACCGAATCTGCTTGGTTGTTCTAATTATTGGCAAAATTATAATTTGGTACCCCATTTTTAATTAAGAATATTCTTGTGGTCCTTTAAGTTATAGTTCTTGGCACATTGAGCCTTCACAACTTTATTTATTTGAAAGTGGTCCCCAAAGTTTGGAATATCTTTTCACTTGATGGAATTATTTTCATAGATACAAGGATACCTAGTGTGAATTTTATGAATGCACTGCACTATGATGATATTTGTTATTTTAGATCGTTTGTTTGACATGAAAAGATTTTCTTCATTAGTTTTTTGGCATTGAAAAATATTTTTATCATTATTGAATTCATGAAGAAGATAAAGTCAAGTTGATTTCACAAAAACTTGGTGGATATGCGATGGTGGTCTAACATATACTTTGGAAGATTGCGTAGAAGTATGAGTAAAATTTATTCTTGGTATAACATATACTATACTTCTACGTTGGATCAAAATACTTGAGATATTATGATGAATTTTTTATTCAACCATACATTGTTATGAAAGATATATCTTAAGAGTTGCGTTTCAGATATGGTATCAAAGATATATCTTAAGAGTTAATGTTACATATTGTGAGTTGAAAATACTAATTGATACCCCATAAATTATTGGATGCTCAAAGGAAGAATTCAAAGCAGAGGTAATTGATGAAGCTTCAATTTTAGAGTTATTTTGAAGCAAAGTCAAGTTGAAATTGAAACTACTACTGTTGAAGAATCTTAAATTCCTATTGAGTTTCTCTCTATTGAGGAGAGCAAAGACGATATCACAAAATCTAAGAATGGAGATACTAAGAATATGAATATTACAACAGACAAAAGTGATCCTGAGATTGTTTCGGTGATTGAGGACATTAATATTATTGATTTTGCTGTTCCTGAAAATTTCTTTGTCATGCAGGTGCATCGGAAGATATTGGTCTTCTCTTAATTATTTATGCGGTTTGATCCCGTGAAGATTGAAGATTCGTTCTTGGTGTTTAATACTTGTTTGCTTTAAAATTTGATGGCGAATTTTTTCTAAGAAGGGGAGTCTACATGCAGGAAAAAATTACAATGAAAATTAGGATTTTCATATATTTTATTATTTATGAAAATTTAATATATTTTATTTATTAGTTAGTAAAATTCAGTAGTTTAATTTTTATTTGGCCCGTTTATGTTTTAGGCTTTAGTTTTCTAATTTTAGTTAGTTTATAATTTAATTATTTTCCTTTTTCAATTAATCTTAGTTTAGCATTATATATGTGTTGCCTTGGGATTTTATGAGATAAATCTTTTGATAATTATTATCAATTATATTGTGTTTTCCTTTGAAGAATTCTTTCTCTCCTTTGTGCGCAAGGCTTTATCTACCTTTGTATTAGTAGGTTAAACTAATCTACCGTGCGGCATGGTACAGCAAAATGAACCACTTTTGTTTTTTTAGAACCTATATTTATTATTATAATTTATGGTCACAGTTGGCTTCGGATATTACTGATAGTATTTTGGTGTTTAATTTATGAGAGATTGTTATATTAGAGCCTCCTAGGCAATCGATTACATGCAGTAGAGGCTAAAAGAACAAGGTTCTCATGGAAATGGGGCAACTTTATTTGATCTATGTATCTTTACTATAACTACAATTTTCCTACCATATCTATTTCATTGACTTCTCATAGTTCCATTTGTAAATTACTTTTCACTTTTCCTGAGGGTATGTAACAGATTTCTTTATACAATCTACAATACCTTCACAATTTGCGTCAGGCTGGATACAGCCTGCATCATCTTCAAAAGCATTGTCTATATCCGAGTGAGGAGAGCGAAGGTTTCCGTGAGTTTGACAGGCCTTCATTGTCTTACAATGTTCCGCTTCATCGTCTCTAATGTTCACAAATACATCATACAAATTCTCTGGAAAAGGGCACGTCAAAATAAGCAAGTATAAGTGAATAACTTCTATTAGAATGATTTGGTTGTGTTAGGGCTATAAAAAACGGAGTCTAGTTGAATTTTTGGCTTGCCAAAACTTGAGTTCGACTAATATAGTAATATTTAAACTAGTTGAGTCAAGTTTTAAAGAGCCTAAACCTGGTGTTACAAACTGGCTCATTTAATAAACCAGTAGAGTTAGGCACCCGGGCTTACATTATACATATAATTAAGTAGTATTTGTATAATATATTCTAAAATAAATAATGTAATGTATATTGTATGTACTATATACTTGGGCTTAATTGACCGGGGTTTAAACAAGTGGATCCCAATCGGCACAATTCGAGCTCAGCTTGTTTGTTTAAACAGAAAGAGGGTCTTGCTTGAGCTCGACTTGCTAAGTCGAGCAAGGCTTAAACGAGTCAAGCACGGCTTAAAAAAGTCGAGCTGGGAATAAATGAGCCAGGTCAGGCTGGGCTCGTAAACAGGTAGGCCATTTACAGCCCTAGTTGTGTTTTCAAGAATACCAACTAGGTGAAAATAATATAGTGACCAGATACCACACTATAAAAGGCAGCAACTGGATGATTGGATTAAAATTGATATATTTGATAATTAATTTTCAGTTATTTCCTTACCTATTTTTGGCCTTCGAGAATTCGGAGATCTTGATGTTTGAAATTCATCTGGACAAAAATGCTTAAAACTTGTTAAGCTAAACTCAAATTTGAATACAGAGGATGAAGGCAGAAAAGTCCAACTTACCAAACAAGTACAAGTCCCCTTCAGTGTAGTATTTCACAGCAACCTTAGATGCGGGCAGTTTTTTCAATTTCTCTACAGAAATATCAGTATGACCGCATATCAATTTTTTGGATAATAACATGATAGCATATCCAAGAATTAGTTGCCAACAAAAAATAATAGTGGGGATATCCTATTTGCAGGTATTAGACGATTAGGATCATTCTTCGGGTTCTGTTCAAAAATGATAGTATGGTCAGATGAATAATATCCATTTCAGTTTAAGCATGCATATAAATAAACAGTTTCGTGGATCAGTATTTTAATAAAGTATAGTAAATTAGAAGTTGCATACATGAAATAAGCTAATTACCTTTGCATACATAAAATATTTAAATTATGTGATGGTCAGATGACCATGATTTTTTTATTTTATTTTTTGAGTTTTAGCATGTCAATAAATTTCTGATAAATATAAGTCATGGTTGCATAATTATTGTTACTTTAATGTGCCCTCCTTCCCAAATTAAGAAAGAAGGTTTCCATTTTTGGAATGTTAAAAAATAATTGATATGATTCTAGGAATAACGTACATTTCAATACTCAAAAGCAATGTTCTAAAAGGCGCTAGGCGGGAGGCCGAGGGGGACCTAGGGCCTAGGCGGGATTTTTATTTTAAGCCAATTTTAATATTTTATCTTATATTTATCCAAACAAAACAATAATATAAAGCAAAACAATCTATGATAAAGATAATAAAGGCATTTGCTTAAAGTTCAAACACATATCCATATTACCAATGTCAAAGTTCAAACACAAACATGCAATTGTTCAAAGTTCAAACATATTATTAACGTATTAATTTTATTCATAAACAAGATTGCTATTAAATAATAAAATTTCAAGAATTTAATTCAATATTAAAACTTAAGAAACTAAACATAAATTTAAGAATTATATTGAATTAAACTAAATATTACAAATGTATCATCATTTATATAATTTGAAGTTGGTACAAGTTCAAAAAATTACAACTATAATAAAATTATCCATTTTGACTTGATATTGTTCACTTCTTGTTCTGATTTGATATACTACATGTATTATGAATATGATAAATCATTAGAAAAATAAATATATCAAGAACTGGTTTGGGTAGTTATTAAAATAAAAAAAAATCTCTTCACCTAGACCCCCGCCTAATTTTTCTTGGAGGAATTTTTTTGCCGCCTTGGGCCTAGCTAAGGCGCCAGAGGGCCTAGCGCCAAGGCGGGGCACCAAGGGGGGGCCTAGCGCCTAAGCGGAGGGCCAAAGGGGGGCCTAGCACCTAGGCGAGAATTTTTAGAAGACTGCTCAAAAGTCAAACCCCTCTCACTCTTTAGGGTACAATTGAAATTAAAGTAATAATTTTGGTCAAATGCTACTCCTTAAACTATGTACTAGTCACCCTTTCGAAGTAGTTTCTTTGTTTTTTTTTGGAGGGGGGCGGTGATGGATGTCAGTGTTATTGAAGGCTCAAGAATATGATAATATGATAAAATGTAGAGGCATGCCTCTTTCTGCAAGAGGCAAACAAACCAAAAGGACTAAAGTTGTTCTTGCTGTAGTTGAAAGGTGTTTTATCAATATGCATGTGATTACATTGTCAATTTGCTACTCAGCTAAGTTAGAAGACATTTAGAATCTTGAAAATACCTCCTTGGGCCTTGATAAATTTGTCGTAAGTTTCAAATGCGTGGTGCTCCACACATTCAGAGAAATGATCTGCCAAAAGGAGGAACAATTATGTAATCATTAGAACCTTATAATACCAACAGAGACTAACATTCCAGTATTAACAAGGTGTTCAGCGCACTCAAAGTAGAAGTGCACTCAAATATTCAAAACAGAAACACGGAAAAGAAGTAGGAGAAAGAAGAAGATGGATCGTGGAAGAACTTTCGGTTTTTCTTCTGGTAACAAATCAATAAAGCACAATTGTTACAACTATAAGAAAATTAATGTGCCTAAACTTGGGGTTATTTCATTTTCCGGTAACAAATCAGTAAATCAAAACAGTTGCAACCAAAACTACAAAAAAATTAAGGATAATGTAGACAAGTTAAACCTACTGGTAAAACAGGGAGACGTGCGGAACAGAAGTTTTGTACGGTAATTCAGTATCTACGGGAATATTTTGAATTACAACAGAGGTTGCCAATCTTGGACAGATTTACCTTTTTTGCTTCTACAAAAGGGTTCTCATATAGTTTTTTATGAAAGTACAGTATTTCCATGGACATTGAGAAAGACAAGACTAGCAGGATATAAGCAAGAAATGTGGCAATTTTACACACATTAAGAACAATACATTAAAACTTACATGCCATTCTTGGGCTCAAAATGTACATAAAGGCTGTCATAAAATAATAAAAGATTGCAATATGTTGTGAAAGAAATCGATCAAACCACCAAGCATTTCCTCCCAGTTCCTGCAATAAGATCCCCATACTTAGTGAACTTTGAATATAAAGTGACTTGGGGTAAAAAATACATAAAATATTTAGTCTAGCTTGAAGCCGCATGTGACAAGTAGATGACTAAATCTAAAAGTGATCATAGAAGCTAACAGACTTGTCATAAAAAAATAAAATAAAATAAACTACACAAGCTAACAGGTATATACAAAATCTGTTTCGTCTCCCTGTTTACTTTGTGTTAATAAGAACAACAATATATGCACAAAGCTTCCCCACCATGTATCTCTTCACACTTCTGGAAGTAAATAAAATGGTCACAAAAAATTTGACAACTAAAACTCCCTACGTGTTTTGTCCTGTGGAAAAATAAAAATAATAATCCTACGTGTTATGACTAAAGAAAAGTAGATTCGGAATGCAAATGTACCCCACTATGTATCTCATGGATACTTTCAAGACCTCCCAAAGCCAATTTGCCCTCTTAAGCTACTCTCTACTCTCTACTCTCTGAACTCATGTAATGCCAGTGTACCTTTTATCTTGAGATGGAAATAAAAAAAAAATCTAGCAAGATAGTACTGAGGATTCAAGGGAAAAAAGTCAAAGTTAACTTTGAAACAGAGAATGTAGGATTGAAGCAGGAAGGTAAAGAGTTTTGAAAAAAGAGCATTACTTCCATTATAAGCAGATGGTGCATCTCATTCCAGCTCTCAGCAAAATGGACTTTCAGATAGTCTGCCCTTCTCCACCAACCAAAACTCTCATACATGTGTAGAACAGACACAAAGGCTGCCATGAGAAAATAAAGTTATAGGTTCCCGTTAAGAGTATCAACCACAATGGTCTTGAATGTTTAAACTGGAATTCTGTGAACAACATTTTAAGTTCGCCAGATTCAAAAATTGACTCGGCAAATTTTGATAAGACCTTTCAAAAGAATCACATAAAAGAATTAAAATGTACATGAAAATAAAAATAAAAGAACTCACCAAAGTAAGGAACTCTTGCAATAGTTTCCAGAACAAAAAACCTTGCATAGTCTCGTTCATGGTACAAAGTGTCAAGAATCTTTATCACAGAGTCCTGATATGATCAATGAATTACATTCTAGTTGAAAGACATCAACATCTGATAACGACAGTAGTACTTAGGTAACTCTCAAAGTTGTTTCCCAATAACAATCATGACTAAAAGAATTTAGAGAAAAACTGAAATAACCAGAATTCTATATGCAAGGGTATGAAACTGAGGTCAAAAATCAGATTCAAACATAATTAATAAACTGAATCTGATGTAATTCAAAAGCATCATTAAAAGAGAAACTGTTATCATGAGTATCAAACAAACACAAATTTCAAGACAAAGATTCAAAAGCAGACCAGAAAAATATCACTTAATACACTGAATCTGATGTAATTGAGAAATTAAAGAAAGTTAACTATTTACCGTGAGTAAGATGTTTATAGATTGTTCAAACTTTATAACCCATCTCTCTATGACACTGGAGGATGAACCCTCTGGTGGCTCCCCGTGAGTTCTATTACCTTCACCATCAGGAAAATTCTTTCGTGGGAATGACTCCTCCACAGCTACTTTCTCCTCATTCTCTTGCAAAGCTGTTGCTTGAACTTTAAACAACTTCCTAGATGGATCAATGTGAAAATGCAAATTTAATATAATCATAAACAAACATTTATTTAACTGTGAGAGACCACTTGAATTAAAAGAAGTTTCAAAACAAACTACCAATAATTATTAATGCTGCATCAGTATGCCAATAAAAGTCAAAGACAAGGTTCTAACTTGAACTACTGAAGCTATTAATTTCAAAAATTCCAAATTCGCTTTTTTGTCATGTCAGGCAAATAAACCCTGTAGACTCAATATATAACCTTCATGGGCTAATCAACTCATTGTCAATTGGTTTTGGGTTGGATGCATCAGGATGGTATCATTCATTCATTTTCAGGCCCAACGACCCACATGCTTTATGCCTCCTAATTAAAATTAACCACCTGTTTTGTTTAAAATTATGCCACACGTAAAGGAGCATATTGTGATTAGGAAGATAAAGACATGAAGACTCGATATATAACTTTAATGGGATATACCACTCATTACCAATTGATTATAAATTGGATGTTTACACATTGTAATAGAGCAGTTGCCCACATACTCCATGCCACCCAATTAAAATTATCTGCGTGTTTTGCTTTAAATTAGGCCACACGTGAGGTGGATTGAGATATAAAGTCCTACATCAGGCAAATAAGACCTGAAGATTCCATATATAACCTTGATGCTCTACTCGTGCATTGCCAATTGGGAGGATGATTCTAAATTCTCACAAGCAACTATTTCAACTACTACACATCTCTTCTATAGGATGTCAATATACACATGCATCTATACAGCACAAGTGCAGATAGATAATGCCTGCCTGATACCTTTGTCGATCTCTATGGAGTAAAATCGTCTGTAGCAACTATTAATACCAGTTTAACAGATGTGTATCCTGATTCCTAAGTGTGGGCTATTCTTTTAATTTTGCATACTGTGGAAACTGGAAAGTTCAGAATATCAGAATCCAAAGAAACTATTCCAGGAAACTCTACAGCAAGTGTACAAAGTATAATCACAGCCAACTAAAAATACAGCCAGACAAAATCTCAACATAAAACTAACCCTATACATGCAATTTGCAAAAGTCTCTCACGTAGATGATATAAGCTGCGTTAAATTGTCAATTCTTCTCTTTTTACTGAAACTTCAGAAAATCTAATTCTTTCAGCAAGCGAATTACTGAAAGTAAAAAATGAACTCCGGAATGAATGGTTAACTCATTTATGTATAATGTATCCATATGCATAAAAATTATCAAATACTAAAAAAAAAATTAAAAATACACAAGCTCATAAATTTGATGAAAACCCATAGATTAAAGTGAGAATTACCTCGATTGCAGTCGATGAGAAGAACAAGAAGAACTGTGAGCTGAATATAGTGGATTAAATCGTAAAGAGTTTTGGGAATCCTTAAAACTCAACAATTTCAAAGACGAAGAAGGTGAGGCTGAAATTGGAGAAAACGAAATAGAAATCGCCATACTTTGAATTGAAAATTCAAAACTGAAATAGAAAAGGAAAGTGAGAAATCTAAGAATGGAAAGTAGGGTAAAATTGGGGGAGAAGAAGAGGATTCGGTATGAACAAATTGGAAGGAAAATGGGACATTTTTGTAAATCAAGCAGTGATTTGTCGTTATTCATAGAAAGATCTTCGACTGTAAATTCTTCATTGCTGCGGTCTGTCTGTCGTTAGTTGAATTTCGAGTGGCGGTTCTTAAAAGAGGATATTCCCAATTTGGACGGCCTAATGTCGTAACACGTTGTGAGGCCGTGGCCCGTTAGACATTGACAAAAAAAAAAAAAAAATCTTCTCAAACAAAATAACATATAATCAAGAAAATGGTTAATCGCTCCATCGTGTTATAAAACTTTAATAAAAGTGTATAAAAATACTCTTATAATTATTGCATAAATTTAGAGAAAATAAGCAAAAAAAAAGAGTCTCTAAATCTTCAATATTATTCTTATTATTTTCTTTTGTATTCATTCCTTTATATAGGGAATTAATGAGAGGAGGAGGAGGAGAATGAGGAGGGAAATGGGAGTCACGGGAAGAGAAGTGGGGAAGAAGGAAGGAAAAAGGAGTCACGGGAGAACAGAGGAGGGAATCATTTGTAATACTTCCACTGATTTCCTACGATAGAAGATTATGTCTCATTAAAAATCTTGTTAAGAAAACCCAGTGGGAAAAACTTAACGAACGAAAAAAGAGTACATATCTTTTACGTAAATATCTTAATTGACTGCCTCGTTAAAACCTTGTCAGGAAAAACCCATTAGGATAAAAATCGTGACTAAGGAAAAAAAAGAGCGATCTTCCCTCAAAAAGAATTCATTACTTCTTGATGAAATGTTGTCACAAGTCTTTCAAATGACACATTCCAATCCTTTTTCGAAGTTTTGCAAACGTTGCATTTGGTAACGACTTTGTGAATAAGCTCATTAGATTATCACATGATTGAATTTGATGCACATCTATATCACCCTTCTTTTGTAGCTCATATGTGAAGAAGAATTTAGGTGAAATGTGCTTTGTTCTATCTCCCTTGATGTACCCTCCTCTAAGTTGAGCAATGCATGCAGCGTTATCCTCATTCAAAATTGTAAGAATGTCTTTGATTGATGGTAATCCACATGATTTTTGAATATGTTGAATAATTGATCTCAACCAAACACACTCTCTGCTTGCTTCATGTATAGCGAGAATCTCTGAGTGATTTGAAGATGTAGCTGTCATGGATTGCTTTGTGGATTTCCAGGATATAGCTGTGTCACAATATGTAAATACATAACCTGTTTGTGATCTTCCATTGTGTGGATCTGATAAATATCCTACATCGGCATATCCAACCAATCGCGACGTTGAATCTCTTGGATAAAATAACCCAAGATCTATACTTCCACGGAGGTATCTAAAAATGTGTTTGATCCCATCCCAATGTCTCTTAGTAGGAGAAGAACCGTATCTTGCTAACAAGTTGACAACAAAAGTAATATCAGGTCGTGTACAGTTTGCAAGATACATAAGAGCACCTATTGTAATTAGGTATGGAACTTCAGGTCCAAGAACTTCTTCCCCACTTTCTAGAGGCTGAAATAGATCTTTATCAGCTTCTAAAGATCGAAAAACCATCGGGGTAGTTAAAGGATGAGCTTTATCCATATGAAAATGACTGAGAATCTTTTCAGCATATGTGGATTGATGAACAAAAATTCCAGATGCTAAATGCTCCACTTGTATTCCCAAACATAATTTTTTCTTTCCAAGATCTTTTATTTTAAATTCATCCTTTAAATAAGTAGCAGTTCTTGTGAGTTCTTCAGGAGTACTTACAAGATTCAAATCATCCACATATATAGCAATGATGGAAAATCCACTTTGTGATTTCTTAATAAAAACACATGGACATACTTGATCATTTATATATCCATCTTTTATTAAATAATCACTAAGTCGATTATACCACATACAACCAGACTATTTCAACCCATACAATGAGCGTTGTAACTTGATTGAATATATATGACGAGGCCTTTATGATTTAGCCATTTTCAATCCTTCAGGAATTCTCATGTAAATCTCACTGTCAAGTGAGCCATATAGGTATGCTGTAACAACATCCATCAGACGTGTTTCCAAACCTTCCATGGTTGCCATACCTATCAGAAAGCAAAAAAGTGACTCTATCCATTACTGGAGAGTATGTATCCTGATAATCAATACCAGGTTTTTGTGAAAACCCTTGAGCTACAAGTCGGGCTTTGTATCTCACAATTTTATTTTCTCATTTCGCTTTCGTACAAATACCCATCTGTTTCCAACCGGGATTACACCCAGTGGTGTTTGGACTACTGATCCAAATACTTCTCTTTTCAATAGAGATTGTAGCTCAGTTTGAATAACATCTTTCCATTTTGGCCAATCTTTTCTTTTCCGACATTCTTCCACATTTTGTGGTTCAGGATCCGTGTCAGGAATCAAAGTAATATCTGATGCTATAGAGAAAGCAAATATGTCATCAATCATGACCTTGCTTCGATCCCATATTTTCTCATCATGTACATAATTTATTGAGATCTCTTGGTGTTCATCTCTTATCCCTTCACTGAGATTTTGAACCTCTTCTGGGGCTATTCCCACTCTTAGAATAAGTGCTACTTCTGGAGCGGGTATTCCTTCTAGGATTCCCTTATTTGTTTTTGATTTTCGTGGTACAGTGTCTTTTGCACCAATCGGTCTTCCACACTTATGGCGTGGTTTAGATTCTTCTATTACCTTATTCGTCAATTCTCCAGGAATTAATTTTTCAATAGGTATTTATATCATTGCTGGAGTATTCACTGCAGGTATTTATATCTGTCTGCTAAACATATATCCTCCATATCCATTAAAAATGGCCTGACACATATAAAAATATAAATAAGAAAAGTTAAATTTCAAATATAATTTTATTCATGAGAAACACATACCACATATAGAACGAAAACTAATAATATTATACATGCAGGGTGTTTAATTAAAACAAAAAATTAAACAATATCCCAAAAGATACTTTCAGAAGATTCCGTAATATCAACAACATTTTCATCAATGTTGGTCATTGGTGGAACATCAACAATATTCAATTGATGATTAACAAAGTTTGTTTCTGCCTCCATTACTTTGTTCTTTTAAGACTCCTGGAATAAATTAACCAGATGCCTCTGCGCATTGACTGTGCACGCCGATTAATGCCCATTCATCCCACACCTAAAACAAACATCTGGTTTGTTCTTTATCTGTGTTGCATTTTCTTTATTTTTACCCGACCCAGACACTTGCCACTTCTGGTGGCTTGAATTGTCGCGGTTCTGGAATTTGTTGTTATGATGGCCTCGTTTATTCTTTCGTCCCCAAGACTTCTTATTATATGACCATCTCTTGTCACATTTATTCTGCTGGAATGACGTGCTGTTAATATCTGGCAATGGGGTAGCACCCGTTGGCCGTACTTGATGGTTTTTCAACAACAATTCATTATTCTTTTCTGCAACAAGGAGGATAGACAACAAGTCACTGAATTTTGTGAACTTGCTATGTCTATATTGTTGTGACAGAATCATGTTGGTGGGATGAAAAGTTGAGAGTATTTTCTCTAACATTTGAGTTTCAGAAACTGGATCTCCGCACAAATTTAAAGTAGAGGTTATTCTATAAACATTGGAACTATATTCTGTAATTGATTTGTAATCTTGTAACCTTAAATTAAGCCACTCAAAATTGGCATTAGGGAGAACAACCAATTTTTGGTGATCAAATCTTTCCTTCAGTTGTGTCCATAAAGATAAAGGATCTTTGCCTGTTAAATACTCAGTCTTTAATCCTTCATCAATATGGTGACGAAGAAAAATTATGGATTTTGTATTTTGTGTCGAAGTTGCTGTATTTCCTGATTCAATGGTCTTTTCTAACTCATTTGCACTAAGGTACAATTCTGTATCAAGTACCCAAGCCAAATAGTTGTCTCCAGAGATTTTCAAAATAGAAAAATCTACTTTTGCCAAGTTTGCCATCTATTCTGGGTTAAAACACAATTATTATTTATTAAAACAATAAATAATTGCATGTACGATATAGAAAAATAAACTAAGTCACGACCTCAAGTGGTGATAAAATGCAAATATAAATATTCTTATATTTATGTTATTAGCATAATGCAAATGGATCTTCACCCGGCATGCGGTAGTTCGCATAGACAGGTTATTCCAAAAGAATAATAAATAATGGAATAACAGAAGAATTTCACCATGCATACGGTAGTCCGCGTAGACAAGTTATGTGAGACCCCGAATTTTATGAAATGAAAGTATTCAATTTTCTTATAATTATTCTATTTAGTAAATGGTTAAATTGATAAAAGGTTAAAGTTAAGGGTGATATGTGAAAATTTTTCAAAGTAAGCAAGTTGTCATAAAATAATCGGTGATAAAAGTATAGTAATACGCGTGGTTGCATAGTAGCACACGGTGATTATACGAAGATCTTTGATTATTGATGCTTACGTGAGAAGTCACTTAGTTATACTCAATTATTGCTACATTAATTGCTGCATCATATCTCTCATATTATTGATTCAATTGTTGTCACAGTATCATCTGCATAATATGTTATAGTATTAAATCAATAATTGAGACGACAAAGTTATTCATATTATTATTTACAATATTGACAATGTCTAGAAGTTCTGTTAAGGAGAGGTTAGATAATCTAATTGTGCGCTAATAGGGAGAAATCCTTATTGGAAAGCCCCCTCTTTCCTGAGAACGACCTGGTTGTTAAATATTGTGCGTTATAATATTAATGATGAATAAGTTCGTGTTGATTAAAGATGAAATTGATAGTTTCATTGTGTGGGAATTATTAGTGTTAGTGGAAATTGACAAATATTTCGATAATAATTGATGTCTGGAGGTTATATTGACCAATCGAGTAATTCACCGGATAAATGAGTAATTAATTGCTATTAATTCACATGCTTATAACTATGTGTTCACATGTGTGTACTATTGATTCACATGATTTACTATTAGGGGAGTTGGTGCAAGTTTGATAATACTTGCATGACTAAGTTAAAAATGGAGGTATAGTTGAAGGTACTATACTATAATTAATTTTTTCACATTTTATAACTATTGAGTCACATGATTTACTATTGATTCACATGATTTACTATTTGGGGAGGTGGTGCAAGTTTGATAATACTTGTATGACTAAATTAAAAATGAAGGAAAAGATGAGGGTATTTTACTGTAATATTTCGAGCCCCAAAATGTGCAATTATGGAAACTATATTTTCCTATAAATAAGCTCATTCCTTCATTATTTTCACTAATTCACTAAGTCTCACAAGAGCAATTATTATAGAGAAATTATAGAGAGAAGCTATAGAGAAAAGAAGAAGCGAAGTCCGCTTACTTCACTATTCCAAAGATCCATCTCTTCTTCCGAGGTAAGGGATATTATTATTATAGTAAGGGGTATTATTCTTTTGTATTCATGAAGAGAGTTATTTTCTTTCAATACTCGTATAAGTTGTTATTCCATTCTTTATTATTATGTTGGAATAACATGTCTATGCGAAGTACCGCATATACATGGTGAAATTCTTCTGTTATTCCATTCTTTATTATTATGTTGGAATAACCTGTCTGTGTGGTCTATCGCATGCCTGGTGAATTCTGTTGTTATTCTATTCTTTATTATTCTGTTGGAATATCCTGTCTGTGCGGATTACGCATAACTTGGTTCCATTCTTTATTATTCTATTGGAATATCCTATCTGTGCAGATTACGCATGACCTGGTTCTATTCTTTATTATTATGTTGGGAATAACCTGTTTGTGCGGTCTATTGCTTGCATGGTGAATTCTTTTGTTATTCCATTCTTTATTATTCTGTTGGAATAACCTGTCTATATGGATTACCGCATGCATGGTGAATGATCCTTTGTATTCATTCCTTATTAAATTGTGGAAATGATTTGTCTCACGTGGATTACCGCATGGCGGTGAAAATCCATTTGCGATTTCAGATATTCTATTATACCGTATGAGATATCATTTCTTTTGTACTCGTCATGGAATATCATTTTCTTTGGTATTTTTTTTACGAGTTACTATTTATGAGTTACTATTTACCCAGTTACTATTCACTTTAGTATTATTCACTCGGGTATTCGGGGCACTTTTTTTGTCGGAGTACTATTCACGGGTTACTATTCACCTAAATTACTATTCACCTGAATATTATTCACTCGGATATTTGGGGTACTTTTCATATCGGGGTACTATTCCCGAAGTACTATTCATAGGGTACTATTGCGGGGTACTATTTACCCGAAAAATATATTTCTTTTCTGTCCAAATTATTTTTGGTACATGAATATTATTCTTGAATTTTACTCCACAAAGAAGTATCATGTTGACAATTTATATATTTTTAAACTCTGGATAAATTTAAAGTCTTTAATATTTATCTTTGATTTCGTTTGATTAATGCTTATATCATTGTCATCATCCTCATGCTTATATTATGATAAAAGTCATCTTTGGCTTACGTGCAAAGATGGACTGTTGATTATTAGTTTTACAGTTGTATATCTTCGACTTACGTGCAAAGATGGACTGTTGATTATTGGTTTTACAGTTGTATATCTTTGGCTTACGTGCAAAGATGGACTATTGATTATTGGTTTTCTGATTGTATATCTTTGGCTTACGGCAAGGATGAACTATTGATTGATGAGTATCTTTGGCTTATGTGTATAAATGAACATTTATTGGTATGATTATGACTGTGGATCATTTGATGTAATCGTAATTCGTAATGTTATAGATGATGCGGTAAAAGTCCTCATTGCGCGTGTAGTGTATTGATGGGACGATTATTGGTATGATTATAACCAGGATTATTCGTATAATCATGACCATTGATGATTACATGAATATCCTTGGTCAGTAGTGCGTGGATGATTCTATTATGTGGATTATTTATTGTCGAGTCTCGCCGATAAAATATTGATTATACATTTTTAATTAAGTAAAAAAGATAGTAGATATCATGCTCTACTTGACTCTTCTAAAATATAGTTGTATGTCTTTGGCTGTAGTGCAAAGATGAATTGTTAATGAATATCTTTGGTAGTAGTGCAAAGATGAATTTATTAGTATGATTATGGCGAGGAATTATGATTTGGTATAACCATGATTTTTGATGTTTGGTGAAGATAATCGATGAAAATTATCTTCATCTCTGGTGCGAAGAGGAATTTAGAATCACAATTATAATTATGAGTTATTCATATGATTGTGGACAAGAATTGTTGATTGATGTTACAGGGATAAAACATTATTGGTGGACTTTTAACATGGAGAAGATAATAGATCTGATGGTCTATTTGACTCTTCTAATGGATTGCTCGATCTGCTGCAACTATGGTTGAAAAGTTTTATCATCTACCATATGTTCTAAATCTCTGATTTATTACTGTTGAAGGATAAGGATAATTTATTTTGCATTATCTTAGTCATAATATTTCTTACTGGGCTAGTTGAGCTCACCCTTTTCTTTCATTGTTTCTCTTGTGAAATGAGAATATATATTTGGATTTGAGTCGGGAAATGGAGTGATGCTCCAAGATAAGTGGCTTTATTAGTCCTCACTATTCTGTGAAATAGTGTGATAATAATTGTAATGAGGAATTCATTGAGTTTGGATATTGTCTAGAAGGCAAAATTCGTTTAAAAACTCAGCTATATTTTGTCATATTTTGCACGACAGTTGTATTAAAGAAGTTTGTATTTGTATTATGTACCATGTATCATGCACCCAAGATGGGTGATGTATACTGTTTTGGGGGCGCATGATTGGTACCAAAGCCATAGAAAAGAGCCCCGAGCCTTTATCTGGTGACTTCAAGTCTTGGGATGCAAGAAGCTTGACTTTTTCGTGAGGGACGCCATGATAATGAGAGCAAGTTGATAGGTATCATTGTGAGGTGCTATCCAAGTCTTGGATGCGGGTCACAGTTGGTATCAAAGCTTAGGGATATGATCCCTGGATGAGATTTGAGACTAGAACTAAGAGGGGAGAGTCGGGTCCTTCGCTAGTATGACCTACCTAAGTTTATTTGTTATTTAATTGGTCAGTTAGAATATAGGGATAATATGTGGCATGTCAATTAACCCTTATTTTGAAACTATATTCTAGAATGATATCTGAAATACAGGAGATGAAAAATGGGAAAATCATGATAGAGAGGAAATAACCAGGAAGGTACAATCTGAAAAGAAAGCAATGTATTCTCATCTCTTCGAACTACCAGGTACGCAAATTTCGAGGGCAAAATTTTATAAGGAGGGGAGAATGTGAAACCCCGAATTTTATAAAATGAAAGTATTCAATTTTCTTATAATTATTCTATTTAGTAAATGGTTAAATTGATAAAAGGTTAAAGTTAAGGGTGATATGTGAAATTTTTTCAAAGTAAACAAGTTGTCATAAAATAATCGGTGATAAAAGTATAGTAATACGCGTGGTTGCATAGTAGCACACGGTATTGTACAGTATCTTTGATTATTGATGCTTACGTGAGAACTCACTCAGTTATACTCAATTATTGTTACATTAATTGCTGCATCATATCTCTCATATTATTGATTCAATTGTTGTCACAGTATCATCTGCATAATTTGTTATAGTATTAAATCAATAATTGAGACGACAAAGTTATTCATATTATTATTTACAATATTGACAATGTCTAGAAGTTCTATCAAGGAGAGGTTAGATAATCTAATTGTGCACTGATAGGGAGAAATCCTTATTGAAAAGCCCCCTCTTTCCTGAGAACGACCTGGTTGTTAAATATTGTTCGTTATAATATTAATGATGAATAAGTTCGTGTTGATTAAAGATGAAATTGATAGTTCTATTGTGTGGGAATTATTAGTGTTAGTGAAAATTGACATTTATTTCGATAATAATTGATGTCTGGAGGTTATATTGACCAATCGGGTAATTCACCGGATAAATGAGCAATTAATTGCTATTAATTCACATGCTTATAACTATGTGTTCACATGCGTGTACTATTGATTCACATGATTTACTATTAGGGGAGTTGGTGCAAGTTTGATAATACTTGCATGACTAAGTTAAAAATGGAGGTATAGTTGAAGGAACTATACTATAATTAATTTTTTCACATTTTATAACTATTGAGTCACATGATTTACTATTGATTCACATGATTTACTATTTGGGGGAGGTGGTGCAAGTTTGATAATACTTGCATGACTAAATTAAAAATGAAGGAAAAGATGAGGGTATTATACTGTAATATTTCGAGCCCCAAAATGTGCAATTATAGAAACTATATTTTCCTATAAATAGAAGCTCATTCCTTCATTATTTTTCACTAATTCACTAAGTCTCACAAGAGCAATTATTATAGAGAAATTATAGAGAGAGAAGCTATAGAGAAAAAGAAGAAGCGAAGTCTGCTACTTTACTATTCCAGTATCCATTCTTCTTCTAAGGTAAGGGATATTATTATTATAGTAAGAGGTATTATTCTTTCGTATTCATGAAGAGAGTTATTTTCTTTCAATACTCGTATGAGTTGTTATTTCATTCTTTATTATTATGTTGGAATAACATGTTTATGCTAAGTACCGCATACATGGTGAAATTCTTCTGTTATTCCATTCTTTATTATTCTGTTGGAATAACTCCATGCATGTAAGGCTTCATCGCGTGCCCGGTGAATTCGTTGTTATTCTATTCTTTATTATTACGTTGGAATATCACATGCATGTGATTACGATATACCCGGTTCCATTCTTTTCTGTTGGAATATCCTATCTATGTAGATTACGCATGACCTGTCTGTGCGGTCTATCGCTTGCATGGTGAATTCTTTTGTTATTCCATTCTTTATTATTCTGTTGGAATAACATGTTTATGTGGATTACCGCATGCATGGTGAATGATCCTTTGTATTCATTCCTTATTAAATTGTGGAAATGATTTGTCTACGTGGATTACCGCATGGCGTGGCTTAAAATCCATTTCATAGCTTTCAGATATTCTATTATACTCGTATGAGATATCATTTCTTTTGTACTCGTCATGGAATATCATTTTCTTTGGTATTTTTTTACGAGTTACTATTTACACGGTTACTATTCACTCTCGTATTATTCACTCGGGTATTCGGGGCACTTTTCTTGTCGGAGTACTATTCATGAGTTACTATTCACGGGTTACTATTCACATAAATTACTATTTACCCGAATATTATTCACTCGGGTATTTGGAGTACTTTTCATACCGGGGTACTATTCACAAGGTACTATTCCCGAAGTACTATTCATAGGGTACTATTTACCCGAAAAATATATTTCTTTTCTGTCCAAATTATTTTTGGTACATGAATATTATTCTTGAATTTTACTCCACAAAGCAAAGATCATGTTAACAATTTGGATATTTTTAAACTTATTTGGATAAATTTAAAGTCTTTAATATTTATCTTTGATTTCATTTGATTAATGCTTATATCATTGTCATCATCCTCATGCTTATATTATGATGAAAGTCATCTTCGCTTACGTGCAAAGATGGATTGTTGATTATTGGTTTTACTGATTGTATATCTTGAACTTACATGCAAAATGGATTGTTGATTATTGGTTTCTGATTTGTATATCTTTGGCTTACGTGCAAAGATGGACTATTGATTATTGGTTTTACAGTTATATATCTTTGGCTTACGTGCATAAATGAACTGTTTATTGGTATGATTATGACCAGGGATCATTCGGTGTAATCATGACCCGTAATGTTATAGATGATGTGGTAAAAGTCCTCATTGGCCCGTAGTGCATTGATGGAAAGTTATTGGTATGATTATAACCAAGGATTATTCTAAGATAATCATGACCATTAATGATTACATGAATATCCTTGGCCAGAAGTGTGTGGATGATTCGATGATGTGGATTATTTATTAAGCTGAGTCTCAACGATAAAATATTGATTATACACTCTTAATTCGTAATAGATAGTAGATATCATGCTCTACTTAACTCTTCTAAAATACAGTTGTATGCCTTTGGCCTGTAGTGCAAAGATGAATTTTTAATGAATATCTTTTGCCGTAGTGCAAAGATGAATTTATTAGTATGATTATGAGCAGGAATTGTGATTTGGTATAACCATGATTTTTGATGTTTCAGGTGAAGATAGGTGATGAAAATTATCTTCGTCCTGGGTGCGAAGAGGAATTTAGAATCACAATTATAATTATGAGTTATTCATATGATTGTGGACAAGAATTATTGATTGATGTTCTGAGGATAAAACATTATTGGTGGACTTTTAACATGGAGAAGATAATAGATCGATGGTCTATTTGACTCTTTTAATGGATTGCTCGCTCCGCTGCAACTATGGTTGAAAAGTTTTATCATCTACCATATGTTCTAAATCTCTGATTTATTACTGTTGAAGGCTAAGGATAATTTATTCTGCATTATCTTAGTCATAATTTTTCTTACTGGGCTAGTTGAGCTCACCCTTTTCTTTCATTGTTCTCTTCAGGAAATGAGAATATAGCTGGGACGAGTCGGGAAATGGAGTGATGCTCCAAGATAAGTGGCTTTATTAGTCCTCACTATTCTGTGAAATAGTGTGATAATAATTGTAATGAGGAATTCATTGAGTGTGGATATTGTCTAGAACGCAATATTCGTTTAAAAACTCAGCTATGTTTTGTTGTATTTTGCACGACAGTTATATTAAAGAAGTTTGTATTTGTATTATGTACCATGTATCTGGGGACCCAAGATGGGTGATGTATACCTATTTTGAGGGCGTCACAGGTTATTCCAACAAAATAATAAATAATGGAATAACAGAAGAATTTCACCATGTATGCGATATTCCGCATATACAGGTTATTCCCACAATTTAATAAGCGGTAAAAAGGTTCCCACCAAGTCTTGTAAGATCAACAAGGATAGATGGTACCATTGTAAATAACAGAATTTAATGGTAAAAAGGTTCCCACCAAGTCTTGTAAGATCAACAAGGATAGATGGTACCATTGTAAATAACAGAATTTAATGGTAAAAAGGTTCCCACCAAGTCTTGTAAGATCAACAAGGATAGATGACTGTAAATAACATAATTTAAAATGGACAATAAAACATAAATATAACTTGACAGTTAAAGAATATAATAGGTGGCAAAGCCAGACCAATTGTAAGAATAACATTATACTATTGGTGGCATAGCCAAACCGGTAGTATAATAATAAATTGCAAGAATTTAAAGGCAATTATAAGAATAAAATTATATTATTGGTGGCATAGCCAAACCGATAATATAATAATAAATTGCAAGAATTTAATTCTACCGTCTCTGTTGGTTAGAGCTTCGTGCTGATAACGTGTTATAAAAATTTAACAAAAGTGTATAAAGATACTCTTATAATTGCTGCATAAATTTAGAGAGAATAAGCAAGAGAAGAGAGAGAGAAACCTTCAATATTATTCTTATTATTTCCTTCAGTATTCATTCCTTTATATAGGGAATGAATGAGAGGTGGAGGAGGAGAATGAGGAGGGAAAGGGGAGTCACGGGAAGAGAAGTGGGGAAGAAGGAAGGAAAAGGGAGTCATAGGAGAATAGAGGAGGGAATAATTTGTAATGCATCATATATACTCCTAAAAACAGTTGTATTCCAAACCTAATAACAAAAAAAAAACATATATTCAAGAAAATGGTTAATCGCTCCATCATATATACTCCTAAAAACAGTTATATTCCAAAACTAATAACAAAAAATGCAGATTTAACTAGTTTTTGAAATACGCGCAAAAGAAGAACGGATGTCATGATAACTCGAATCTGAACAATTTATCTTTAATAATTCACGTACGGGAAAAATTCTCGCAAACGGGAAAAACAAAGGCTCTACTGATAATGAAATCTTAGAGAAAGAAATCAATTATATCACGGAGAAAATAAGTCTCACAAAAGGAAAAACAAACTTCACACGAAGGTAGAAAATCATTGTCAAATGAACATTAATTAAGTTGTATTACAGTATTTTCCTTCTTAGGTGTCAACCAAATTTCAAATAGCCACTCAATTACTAAAGTGAACGTTCGACAACTACTTATAAGTTGGTTTGATTAATTTATAAGTATTTTTTTTACTGTTTGAGTCTTCGTGGTGACTTATTTAATAA
The DNA here is from genome assembly GCA_020205605.1 of Panax ginseng. Taxonomy (NCBI): domain Eukaryota; kingdom Viridiplantae; phylum Streptophyta; class Magnoliopsida; order Apiales; family Araliaceae; genus Panax; species Panax ginseng. Next base: position 98,501,317 of record CM035149.1, on the reverse strand, counting down.
CTTATAAATTGACTTATAAGTAGTTTTTGAGAATTAACAATTTATTACTTCTCAAAAATGACTTATAAATTATTTTAAAATAAGTAGGTTTGACCAAATATAAACTCTTTTATCTTCATTTTAGTAACTTTTTACAATTTATTTTTTACTTATAAATTATTTTAGTCAAATATTTTCACAAATTGCTTTAACTTAATTTTTGACTTATAATTAATAATTATGTCACACTTTTATTTATAAGTCATAACCTAAAATGACTTATAAATCATTTTAAATTTTAACTTATAAGTCATTTTAAAATAAGTCATTGCCGGACAGGTCCTTACTCCTCTATAGTTATCATTTAGATAGAATCAAATATATTTATTATATTGATTTTTCCCAATTTCATATGTCGTGCTAATTATACATCTTTATCATTTGACGATGTAAAATAAATAGTTCGTTCATGTGAATTGTGTATTTTATATATTCAAATGAGTTAGAATTTAAGAACGAATAATATTATTATCATCAGATATTATATGAAAGACAAAAAAGTAATAATACGCGATATACCCATGTTCACCAAATGTTTTTAGGGTTATTTACACTTCCTAGTACAATTTTTAAAATAATTACAACAAAAGTGCATCTCAAAAATATTTACAGAATTAATGCATTTTAAATATTTTATTTACACAATTAATGCATTTGGTTTTCCTTTAATTTAGTTGTGTGTTTTAATGGGATTCTGATGTGGCAAATCAGTTTTTCTAATATACAACTGTTCCCGATTTTTGTGTATAATGTGTGATAATTTGAATTGCATATCTATCTCATTTGTCGTTTCTCTCTCTTTAAATTGGAAACCCTTATTTTCTAATTTGAAAAATTTGTAACCAAATTTCTTTTCTTCTAAGTTCAGCGTGTCGCCTCTGGTAGTAATATTCCATACGTCGGTGCTTTGTTTGGCTTGTTTGTGGGCGTCGCCGTTCCTTTTTCTTATTTCCTGGTTGTCGCCGTCGGTGGTATTCTTCTTTAATGGTTGTCGTTATTTGTGATTTCTTCTGATTTTGTATAGGATGGTTTCTACGAGGAAGAATGTTAGGGGAATGGTTGATAAGAAGAATGATGGGAAGAGGAAAAGAATTAGGGAGGATGATTATGTTAAGAATGTGAAGAAATATGTGAAGGTGAAGGCTAGTGTGGTAAAGTCCCCAAAGCAGGGGAAGAAGGTAGTGGTCAAATCCCATGTTAAGGATAAGAAATCGGGGAGACAGGTTTCTAAGAAGCCTAAGGAATTGCTGAATTTGGAGTCTGATTTTGAAGATACGCCAAACAAAGTTGGGAATGAAACTGAAGATGATGCTTATAGCCGGAATATTATCCCCCGCCAAAAACATCTTAAGGTGTGCTATTTTAATTGTTTTTAAGAATTTGGAATCATTAGTTGTTTCAGGCTACTTGTGAATTTATTTTGGTAATTGGTGTTGTCCTATTTGGTTACTGATTAATGTGTATTTGTTAAAATAGTTATGTACCTTCCAAGTGGAGGTTTGGTTACTATTATATTCTGATTTGGTTACTAGATACTTTTTGGCAATATAGAGGTTGATTCTACGAGGAAGAATGCTAGGGGAATGGTTGATAAGAAGAATAACGGGAAGAGGAAAAGAATTAGGGAGGATGATTATGCTAAGAATGTGAAGAAATATGTGAAGGTGAAGGCTAGTGTGGTAAAGTCCCCAAAGCAGGGGAAGAAGGTAGTGGTCAAATCCCATGTTAAGGATAAGAAATCGGGGAGACAGGTTTCTAAGAAGCCTAAGGAATTGCTGGATTTGGAGTCTGATTTTGAAGATACGCCAAACAAAGTTGGGAATGAAACTGAAGATGATGCTTATAGCCGGAATATTATCCCCCGCCAAAAACATCTTAAGGTGTGCTATTTTAATTATTTTTAAGAATTTGGAATCATTAGTTGTTTCAGGCTACTTGTGAATTTATTTTGGTAACTGGTGTTGTCCTATTTGATTACTGATTAATGTGTATTTGTTAAAATAGTTATGTACCTTCCAAGTTGAGGTTTGGTTACTATTATATTCTAATTTGGTTACTAGATACTTTTTGGCAATACAGAGGTTGATTAAATTGGTTTTGGTAACCTGCTGATTGTGTTTGGTTACTAATATTAATATATTTGGATATTGCTGATTATATAGTTGTTGAAATGGGTTTTGTTACTCTAGAGTTGTAGTGTGATGACTGTTCGATTCTAATTTGGTTACTGTGTACGTAATGTTGCAGATACTCATTATTATTTTTTAGTCATGCAGTTTTGATTTGGTTATCTACTTTAATGTGTTTGATTACTTTGGTTTAATTTGAGATTGTAAGAATATTGCTTGTTTTTCTATTTTAATATATGGTATTTTCAGCTTTGGGATCTATATTACCAGGAGCACCATCATAATTTCACTACAAAAATCATTTATTGGTCTGACATGGAAGTGCCCAGTGTGGTTAAGAATAAATTGACTGAAGATCAGTTAGAAAATTTTAAATTGACTTGTTTTGGGAACCTTGTAGATGTTGGGGAGCCCCAAATGTTTTCACAAATAATCTATCAGGCTTTGGTGAGAGAAATTTATCAAAGGGACAATGGGGAGATGTGGTTTTTGTTTGGTGAAAAAAAGGTAAGATTCGGATTGCCAGAATTTTGTTTAATTTCTGGTTTGAGTTGGCAAGGAAATGAGGATATTTCTGCATTTAAGGGAAGTAAAAATCAATTGGTGAAAAAGTTTTTTGGAGATGAGGTTGTGACCCGTACTAGTATCGGGAGGATATATCGGAGGGTTGTATTTGATGATGATGAGGAGGCAGTCAGGATGTCCATTATATTCTTAGTTTGCAATTCCTACTGGCTACTGTTTCAGATAATTATGTTGATGAGGTATTGATTAACTTTCTCTCTTATGTCGACCTTGATAGTTATCCGTGGGGCAAATTTGCCTTTGAACTGACAAAAAATTCTTTATCGCTTACTGTGAAGGAACATTTAAATAAGGGAATGAATGTGGGTGCTATATACAATTTTTACAAGGATAGTTATCGTAAATCTTATAAGTTGAATGGATTTCCCTATGTTTTCGAAGTTTTCTTGTTTGAAACCATTCCTACACTGAAAGTCCGGGGTTTCTGTATTGATGAGCATATATCAGAAGTTAGATTATTTAGATGGAAGGAATTAGGGAAGGCTCCTAAAAATGACAAGTTAAATGATTTTGTATTTGGTTTTGGACAGGTACGTTGGTTACCATTAACATTATATTTGGTTACCTTTATGTATACATCTGGTTACTGATTTTAATTTATTATTTTTTGTGCACTATTTTATTTCTTTTATTTGTTCAATATTTTTGAAATGCTATATTTATTGTTCTCATTCTATTTTAGTTGAGGATACAAAATATCATTCCTACATATGATGAGAAGGATCGTTTGGATTTGGGTGGTTTTCACTTTTCAATGGAAATGATGGTGGCTCTAATGATGTTGATATTAAAGTGGATAAAACCAAGAAGGGTGGAGATTTGGGATTTTCACTTTCTGATGTCAAAAATATTATCGATGCATGGGTGAGGCCTTTGGAAGATAAGGTGATTGAAGTTAAGAAAGAAATTGAGAAGTTGGGGGTTGATTTGAAGGATGAATTGCATGTTTTTCATATCTAGATTTACAAAGACATAAGGAAAATTCTGAGAAAGCAGCTACATGGCCGCCCTAATGTTAGTGAAGGTGGGAATGAAGGTGATGATGATGATGATGATGGTTCGAAAGGTAATGAGTTGGATGATGATGCTGGTAATGGTAATGAGTTAGATGATGATGTTACATCTGATGAGTCCGATGTGTTAGAAGAATGCATATCTTGATTTGATGTTTAAAGTAAACGTTCATGATTAAATGTGAAGTCCTTCAAGGAATATATGTACAAGGACTTAGTAATAGATCAAAATTGTTAGGTTGATCTAAGCTTTCAATGTTCATCATTCTGTAAATAAATGTATAGATAAAAAGATCAAAGATGTTAGGTTGATCTATACCTTGAAATGTAATAGATAGGCTTCAAACAGATTTGCTGTCCAATGAGCTGAGCAAGAATCTACAGAAGCCAAGCCAAAATCGCAGAGCATCAGAGATCGTAGTGTGATCCAGACATTTGCCGAAGCCAACTCAGAGATCGTAGTGTGCTCTCAGAAACGTAGAGTCTGCAAGACAAGCAAGTGAAGATCGTAGTGTACTAGCCCTTAAGAGAAATCGTAGTGTTCTCGTTTAGTTGCATCAAGCACCAAGGTGGCAAGACACCACGATAAGAATCGTAGAGTATCATCTGTCTGTGTCAGAAGTTGTGGGCCTTGATCATTTGTTCAAAGATAAAATCTTAACAAATGTGGAATGGGTTACAAATGTTAAAGTAATCACTAGTCCCAATGGCATAAAAATATCCTTAGTATGAAACAAAGAGACGTATTAAAAAAGCTAAGGAAAGGACCATGGGATAGAGGAAAACACCTTTTTCAGGTGTTAGGTGAGAAAGTAGTCTGATATGTCAGCGAGCAGAATGCAATTCAGAAGATATGTAGAAAAGTCTCCATCAAAGATCAGAAATGTCAAACGCATTAAATGCTTCAACAGATGGATTCAACGGGCAGATTTCAACGATCACATATATGCAAGACATCTGCAGATGATTCAACCAAGCAAGCAATTGAACAAAAAAAAGAAGAATACTCAACGCTCAACTCTATGATATGAGAAAAAGAGAAAGCTTGCACAGCTACTCAGTTCATTCGAATAAGAGCTTAACGGCAACTGAGTAGAACCAATCAAGAACTCAACAATAGCCAAACAAGTGAAGTAATTAAGAAGTTCCAAGTCAGAAGGACTTGAAGATTTCTAAAGTGAACTGTGAAGAACCAAGTCTACTGGACTTGAAGAGTTCAAGAGTGAACTAAGAAGTTCCTAGACTGCTGGTCTAGAAGGAATCTGTGAGATTTAGAAAGTGTAAAAGACATCCTTAGTGGATTTCCTACTCGAGGAGTAGAAGAGTGGACTAGGAGCTTTAAGTGCTTTAAACCACTTAAAACAGCTATGTCTATTTCATTCTTGTTATAACTGTTATAACTGCCTCACTCTCATTAACTCACTTTATCTAAAAGGGAGATCAAACAAACCTTAATTCCGATGTCATTATCAAAACTGACAAAGAAAAATGAAAAGAATTTTAAATATCTATTCAACCCCCCCTTCTAGATAACTATTGTGCCTCCTGGAACAAACAATTGGTATCAGAGTAGGTTCTATTATAAAGCCTACAAAGCTTGAGCAGATCCAATGGCACACTTACCAAGCGAATCAAACACTGGAGGAGGCAGCAAGCCACCTATGTGCAACAAAGATGAATTCGCCAACTGGAAAGTTCGGGTGGAAGCTTACATGGATTCAATAGATGAAGATCTATTTGAAACTGTTCAGAATGGGCCCTACATTCCTACAAATCTTGCACCAACTATAGACAATCCAAACAGAATACAAATCAAGGTCAAAAGAGAATGGACAGAAAACGAGAAGAGTGCTGTTCAACTCGACAAAAAGGCCAAGAACATCTTATTCCAATCCTTAGAAGATGATCTGTTCAAAAACGTGGTCAACAGCAAAATAGCAAAACAACAAAGGAGGTTTGGGAAGCATTGCTCATCATGCATGAAGGAACAGAAGAAGTCAGAAAAAACAAACAATCCCTCTTGACTCAGCAATATGAGATGTTTGCACACGTTCAAGGAGAAAACGTCACTGCCACCTATGAGAGATTTAATGTTCTACTCAACTCTCTACGAGCCTATGGAAAGATCTATCCAAACAAAGATCTAATCATAAAGTTCATGAGAGCCTTACCAAGCAAGTGGGATGCCAAAACTACTGCCATTAAAGAGTCAAAGAATCTACATGAAATAACTGTTCAACAGTTATATGGCAACCTTCTTACATACGAACTGGAGCTGACTCAATGAGCAGAAACTCTATCTGAAGGAAGAAAGAAGGATAAAGGTGTTGCTCTCAAAGCAACTGAAAACACCTCCAAAGTCAACACTGAAGTTGACTTTGACTATAATGAAGATGATGATAAGGACTTTGCAATGCTGGTGAAGAGAATCAGAAGGTTCATGCGTCAAGGCAAAACCAGCAAGCCAAAGAAAGTCAAGAACTCTGATGATGCTAGCCAGAGAAAATGAATGATCTATGATACAATTGCAAGAAACCTGGCCACTTCATTGCTAACTGCAACAAACCTCTCAAAGAAGAACTAAAGAAGAAATCACATTCAAAGAAGGAATACAAAGGCAATAAAAGGCCTCATAAGAGAGACAAAGGCCTTGTAGCTGGAGGATCGTGGAGTGACTAAGACAATGACTCAACTCCGGAATCTGGAGATGATAAAGATCCTCAAATGGCAAATCTTTTCCTGATGGCCAAGAACGCAAAGGACAAACAGAACTCCAACATACATGAAGTAAGTATAGATGAGGTATTTGACTTCAACTCTCCTGATGTATACATTGATGACTTAAGAACTGCACTGCATGGCATAACATCTGATCTGCATCAATACATCAAATGGTTTAGAGTTCTGACTAAGGACTATTCACTTCTTCAAAAGGAGAAAGAAAAAGTTCAAGAAGAATCGAAATGATTTCTTCTAAGTAATCGATTCTCTCTTCAAGTTTGAAGCTGAGAATAAGCTCTTAAAACAGACCAATGAGCTCAATATAAAAAGAGAGTTAAGTCTAACCTCTAAAATTGAGGAACTAGAAAAGACAATCTCTACATGGAATAAATCCTCTTCATCCATGGACTCCCAAATCTCTAGCTGCAGAAGTGTCTCTGACGATGTAACGCAGGTTTAGGCTTTGGGGAATCGCCTCGAGCCATGTGTGGAAAAAGTAAAAGAAACTAGCACTAAGTAATGCTTCAAGTTTTAGTAGAGGCATTATATTTGTGAAATCCTCACAGAAGGATGAGCCAGTCAAACCCTGCTCTACTGATTTAATCCATATTCCAAGAAGTAAAGGATCTCATGCTGGCCTGGGTTTCAGAAAAGAGAAGAGTAACCCAGCCACTACTCACCAACCTCAAGGATCGTAGAGTCAAGTAAGACCAACTCTACGAACCAACCTGGAAGGAATACAGAGAGGTATGGTACACTCCTCACAAATCATGAAACACAAGGACACAGGGAAGAAGGAAAATCAGCTTAACAGAAGAATGACTAAAGATCCACAAAAGTCCAAATAGAGGAAGAATTCTTACACACACACAAACATGCATCATATTAGATGTTTTGTGTGCTCCACGATCACAACTAAGCTCAGACGAGACAATATGCTGTAAAGTTAACCGGAACAAGAGAAGGAAATGTCTATATAGTAAATCTTGGTCAACTACGCTCAGACGAGACAATATGCTTTTTGGCTAAAGCATCTGAAGAAATGAGCTGGTTATGGCATCGAAGACTGTCTTATCTCAACTTCAAGAGCATGTCCAAACTAGCCTTAAAAGATCTAGTTGCAGGCTTACCTAAGTTCAGCTTCGTTAAAGAAAGGTCGTGCAATGCATGTCAGCTTGGAAAGCAGACCAGAAGCTCATTCAAAAGTAAAACTGCCAACTCAATTGACAAGCCCCTGCAGTTGCTCCACATGGATCGATTTGGGCCAATTCCAACAAAGAGCCTCGGAGGGAAGAGATACTCACTGGTCATAGTCGACGATTGCATCAGATTCACATAGGTATTCTTTCTAACCTCATAGGATGAAATAAGCTCTCAACTGATCAAGATATTCAGACTAATGATGAACGAGAAAAAGGAGAAAATCAAGGCTATAAGGAGTGATCATGGCAGAGAATTTGACTTCTCAGAAATGGACCAGTTCTGCACAGACAATGGCATCAGTCATAACTTCTCAGCTCCACGAACTCCTCAATAAAATGGAGTAGCTGAGAGAAAGAACATGATGTTAATAGAGGCTGGAAGAACTCTACTAGCAGCAGCCCATCTGCCTGAATACTTCTGGGCAGAAGCTGTCAACACTGCATGCTACACTCAGAACAGATCACTCATACACTTTACGATTAAGAAGACCCCTTACGAACTTTGGAAAGGAAGAAAGCCAAGTGTCAGTTACTTTCATGTATTCGGCTGTGCATGCTACATTCTTAACAATGGAAAGTAGTATTTGACAAAGTTTCAGCCCAAGTCAGACGAAGGAATCTTTCTTGGATATGCCACAGACAGTAAAGCCTACAGAGTGTTCAACAAGAAGACACTAAGTGTTGAAGTCTCGATTCACATCATCTTTGATGAGACAGACTTAGACAAAATAGTGCTGCAAGACACTACGAATGAGGTCGTCGAGCTCAACACTACAGTCATAGTTCCAGATAGTGAAATCATTGAGCAAGGAAATGAGATCGTAGAAAGGTCTATGAAAGACAACGAACCTCCACACCAAGAAGAAGATATAGATCTTAAAGACCTCAGACAAGAAGGCATCAGGACAGATGTCCCAACAGGAAGCAGATGGGCAAGAGATCACACTCAAGACTTAATCATTGGAGATCCGAGTGCAAAAGTCAAAATAAGAGCTGCCACCCAAAATGAATATTTCTATCTAAACTTCCTGTCATAAATGGAACCTAAAAAGATAAAGGATGCTTTGGAAGACTCCAGCTGGATAGAAGCCATGCAGGAAGAACTTAACCAGTTCGAAAGAAGCATTGTATGGAGATTGGTACCGAGACCAAAAAGTCATCCTGTCATTGGAACCAAGTGGGTCTTCAGAAATAAGATGGATAAAGAAGGAGTAATAACCAGGAATAAGGCAAGACTAGTGGCCAAGGGCTACTCTCAGGAAGAAGGCATTGACTATGATGAGACATTTGCACCCATTGCCAGACTAGAAGCCATCAGAATATTTCTTGCCTTTGCTGCTCATATGAAATTCAAGGTCTTTCAGATGGATGTCAAAAGTGAATTCTATAATGGTGAACTTCAAGATGAAGTCTACGTAGAGCAACCTCCAGGTTTCATCAATCCATCTCTCTCTAATTATGTCTATAGATTAGACAAAGCCCTATATGGTCTTAAACAAGCACCTAGAGCATGGTATGAAATACTAACTAACTTTCTTATTGAAAATGGGTTCACTAGAGGTAGAGTACATACCACACTATTTCTTAGAAAGCATAAAGACAAAATCTTATTAGTTCAAATATACGTTGATGACATTATTTTTGGATCTACTGATGAAAAGTTATGCAAGAGATTCTCCAAGCTTATGCAGAGAAAGTTTGAAATGAGCATGATGGATGAGCTGAATTTCTTCCTTGGACTGCAAGTAAAGCAAATTGATGAAGGAATCTTCATAAATCAAGCCAAGTACATTAAAGATTTACTTAAGAAGTATGGCATGGAATCCGCCTCTCCCATGAAAACTGTGACGCCCCCAAAACAGGTATACCTCACCCATCTTGAGTTAGCAAATACATGGTATAAAATACAAATAAAAATTTAATTATACAACTATCGTGTAAAATACGACAAAACATAAGCTGAGAGTTTTAACACGAATATTGTCTTCTAGACAATATACACACTCAATGGAGTCCTCATTACAATTATTATCACACTATTTCATAGAATAGTGAGGACTACTAAAGCCACTTATCATGGACTATCACTCCATTCTCCGACTCATCCCAGCTATATTCTCATTTTCTGAAGAGAATAATGAAAGAAAAGGGTGAGCTCAACTAGCCCAGTAAGAAATATTATGACTAAGATAATGCAGATTAAATTATCCTTAGCCTTCAATAGTATAACAACTGATAGAATACAATAGACAACAAGTTTTAGATCAACAACTGCAGCGGAATAAGCAATCCATTAGAAGAGTCAAGTAGAGCATAAAATCTACCATCTTCTATGATTTTAAAAGATTTCACCAACTTTATCGCTAAGAGTCAGCTTAATAAATAAAACACATCATTGAATCATCCTTGCACTACGGGCCAAGGATATTCATATAATCACCAATGGTCATGATTATACCGAATAATCCACGGTCATAATCATACCAACAATCATCCATCAATACTTCTACGGGCAATGAGGACTTTTACCACATCATTTGTAACATTACGGGTCATGATTATACCGAATGATCCCTGGTCATAATCATACAAATCAACAGTCCATTTATGCACGTAAGCCAAAGATGACTTTCATCGCAATATAAGCATAAGGATGATGACAATGATATAAGCATTAATCAAACGAAATCAAATCAAACGAAATCAAGGATAAATATTAAAGACTTTAAATTTATCAAGAGTTTAAAAATATCCAAATTGTCAACATGATACTGCTTTGTGGAGTAAAATTTAAGAATAATATTCATGTACCAAAAATAATTTGGACAGAAAAGAAATATATTTTCCGGGTAAATAGTACCTTGTGAATAATATTTCGGGAATAGTACCTCGTGAATAGTACCCCGGCATGAAAAGTACCCCAAATACTCGAGTGAATAATATTCAGGTGAATAGTAATCGGGTGAATAGTAACTCGTGAATAGTACTCCATCATGAAAAGTGCCCCGAATACCCGATTGAATAATATTTGAGTGAATAGTAATCGGGTGAATAGTAACCTGTGAATAGTAACTCGTGAATAGTACTCCGTCATGAAAAGATCAATAATTATCAAGAAAGCTCAGAATAATATTTCTATGAAAAGATACTAGATGAAGAGCAAATATCAAGGATGTATACCTATTTTGGGGGCATCACAGTTATAATCATGTGAATCAATAGCAATTAATTGCTCATTTATCTGGTTAATTACCCGATTGATCAATATAACCTCCAGACATCAATTATTACCGAAATAAATGTCGATTTCCACTAACACTAATAATCCCAACACAATGGAACTATCAATTTCATCTTTAATCAACACGAACTTATTCATCATTAATATTATAACTCACAATATTTAACAACCATATGATTCTCAGGAAAGAGGGGCTTTCCGATAAGGATTTCTACCTATTGGCGAGCAATTAGGTGACCAAACCTCTCCTCGACAGAACTTTCTGGATATCGTCAATGTGAGACCCCAAATTTTATGAATAAAGATTTAAATTTCTCAAAATATTTTTTTTGAATATTATGGTGTGGATTTGATATAATGTTATAGTTGTGGGTAATATTTATAAATTTTGCAAAGTATGCAAGTTGTTATATAATATTCGATTGGTCGGAGAATATTCTTTTTGTCAGGGAATATCCGTACGACGACACAATCATTGGTGGACCCCACAACGGAAGTATTGTCGTAGTTAGAAAATGACAGAATTATCATTTTATAAAAATAATAAATGAAAGTGTTACCGTTAAAACCTGTTGAACTACCCGGTAGTAAAGAAATGCGATGTCTGGCGTGGTTGCATAGTAGCACACGGTATTGATTATTGATGCTTACGTAAGAAGTCACTCGGTTATACTCAATTATTGCTACAGTAATTGCTACATAATATCTCTCATATTATTGATTTAATTATTGTCACAGTATCATCTGTATAATATGTTATATTATTAAATTAATAATTGAGACGACAAAGTTATTCATATTATTATTTGCAATATTGACAATGTCTAAAAGTTCTATCAAGGAGAGGTTTGGTCACCTAATTACGCGCCAATAAGGAGAAATCCTTATAGGAAAGCCCTCTCTTTTCTTGGAACGAACTGGTTGTTAAATATGGTGAATTATAATATTAATGATGAATAAGTTCGTGTTGATTAAAGATGAAATTGATAGTTCCATTGTGTTGGGATTATTAGTGTTAGTGGAAATCGACATTTATTTCGGTAATAATTGATGTCTGGAGGTTATATTGATCAATCGGGTAATTAACCAGATAAATGAGCAATTAATTGCTATTGATTCACATGATTATAACTGTGATGCCCCCAAAATAGGTATACATCACCCACCTTGAGTCGCCAAATATATGGTACAAAATTCAAATACAACTTAATTATACGACAGTCGTGTAAAATATGACAAAACATATGCTGTGAGTTTTAACACAAATATTGTTATCTAGACAATATCCACACTCAATTGAGTCCTCATTACATTTATTATCACACTATTTAACAGAATAGTAAGGACTACTAATGCTATTATCTGGACCGTCACTCTTTTTCCCGACTAGTCCCTGCTACGTTCTCATTTCCTGAAGAGAACAATGAAAGTAAAAGGGTGAGCTTAACTAGCCCAGTAAGAAATATTATGACTAAGATAATGTAGAATAAATTATCATTAGTCTTCAACAATGTTAAACTGATAAAATATAATAGACATCAAGTTTAAGCTGCGGTGAACAAACAATCCATTAAAAGAGTCAAGTAGAGAATAAAATCTACTATCTTTTATGATTTAAAAGGTTTTCATCACTTTTATCATTTGGGACTCAAATTTTAATAAATAATCCACATCATCCCACGCACTACGGCCAAGGATATTTATTAGTATCACAACCACAAATCATCCATGCACGACACGGGCCAAGGATATTCGTGTATTCATCAATGGTCATGATCATGCCACTAATCATCCATCAATGCACTACGCGCCAATGAGGACTTTTACCACATCATTTGTAACATTACGATCATGATTATACCGATTAATCCTCGGTCATAATCATACCAAGTCCATCTATGCACTTTCTGAGCCACGAGATGACTTTCAACATAATATAAATATGAGGATGATGACAATGATATAAGAATTCAATAAAACAAGCTCAAGAATTAATTTATCCAGGAACTAATAACGTCCAAATTGTCAACATGATACTTCTTTGTAGAGTAAAATTCAAGAATGCTCAAAAGAATATTTCCATGAAAAGATACTGGATGAAGCGCAAATATCAAGGATATTCCACTAATTTCATGGAGTATAGAAGTCAAAAATTTAACCAACTGAGTATAATAGAGAATGGAATAACAAATGAATTTTCACCATGTATGCGATAGACCGCACAGACAGGTTATTCCAACAGAATAATAAATAATGAAACCAGGTCATGCGTAAACGCACAGACAGGATATTTCAACAAAATAATAAATAACGAAACCAATTCGAGCAAAATTCATGCTGATGGGATGTTCTAACGAGAATAATAAATAACTTGAAACTGTGTATACTAGAGCCAGCGTATACAAAGTTATTCCAACAGAATAAAAAAATGGAATAATGAAGTTCTCTTCATGAATACAAAAGAAATAATACCCTTACCTTATAAAGAAAGAGTACTTGACGGTGAAGCGAGGGATATACTTGAAGAAACTTGCACTACGCTCAAAGCTTTCTTAAATGCTAAAGAAAGACGCTCAAGATTATAGAAGAAGAACTCTCTCTACAGTTTCTCTCTCTAGAGTTTCAGTGAATTCGTAAGAAATAATGAAGGAATGAGCTTCTATTTATAGAAGAATGGATGAATAGTAATCAATCCATGAACGGTCCAGATTGATTTACTTTTTAAATGGGCAGTCAAATTGGTTTACAATAAAATATTATATATTCTATTTATAATCTAATAAAATGAATAACTTTATAAAAGTATTACATTTTTATATAAAAAGATTTTACTATGCAAACACTATCTGAGACATTATGCAAACACTATACATAATAAAATATAATATATTCTAATTATTGTCTAATAAAATAGATAACTTTATAAAAGTATTCTATTTTATATAAAAAGATTTTTTACTATTAGCCTAATAAAACGAATAACTTTATAAAAGTATTCTTTGTTATATAAAAAGCTTTTCTATTTTATTACATTAATAATACTAATAAAACAAAACTTCATCATCATTATCATAATTTACACTATTAATCGACTGTGTCGTTTCCGAGGAAGAGGGCTTTCAATAAGGATTTCTCCCTATTGGCACGCAATTAGGTGACCAAACCTCTCCTTGGCAGAACTTCTAGACATCGTTAATATTGAAAATAATAATATTAATAACTTCGTCGTCTCAATTATAGATTTAATAATATATAAAATATCGACAATAATTGAATCAATTAACGTGAGATACTATGCAACAATTAATGAAGCAATAATTGAAGAAAACTGAGTGACTTCTCACGTAAACATCAATAATCAATACGTGTGTACTATGCAACCACGCCAGATTCCTCGCATTTCTTTAACACGGGTGTTTCAACAGTTAACGATAAAACTTCCGCCGTTATTTTCATAAAATATTTTTGTAGTTTTCTCAATCCGACAATAATTCTGTTGTGGGGTCCACCAATGATTGTGCCGTCGTACAAATATTCCCTGTTAAAACGAATATTCCCCGACCAATCGAATATTATATAACAACTTGCATACTTTACAAAATTTATAACTATTACCCACAACTATAACATTATATCAAATTCATTCCATATTATTCAAAAATGATAATTATAGAAAATTTATCTTTATTCATAAAAGTTGGGGTCTTACAATAACTATTTGTTCACATGTGTGTACTATTGATTCACATTCATTTACTATTAGGGGAGTTGGTGCAAGATTGATAATACTTGCATGACTAAGTTAAAATGGAGGTATAGATGGAGGTATATTTGTAATTCATATTTTCGCATGTCTAGAACTATTGAGTCACATGATTTACTATTGATTCACATGATTTACTATTAGGGGAGGTGGTGCAAGTTTGATAATACTTGCAGGACTAAATTAAAAATAAAGGAAAAGAGGAAGGTATTATACTGTAATATTTTGAGCCCCAAAACGTGCAATTATCGAAACTATATTTTCCTATAAATAGAAGCTCATTCCTTCATTATTTTTCACCAATTTACTAAATTTATAAAGAAATTATTATAGAGAGAAAGAAGAAGAGAAGTCTGCTACCTCACTATTCCAGTATTCAGTATTCTTTTGAGGTAAGGGGTATTATTCTTTCGTATTCATGAAGAGAGTTATTTTCTTTCAATACTCATAAGGGTTATTATTCCATTCTTTATTATTTTGTCGAAATAACCTGTATGTGCGGTCTAATACATGCTTGGTGAATTCTGTTGTTATTCTATTCTTTATTATTCTGTTGGAATAACGTGTCTGTGCGGTTTATCATATGCCTGGTGAATTCTGTTGTTATTCCATTCTTTATTATTCTATCGGAATATCACATGCATGCGGATTACGCATGATTTTGGTTCCATTCTTTATTATTACATTGGAATATCCATGCATGCGGATTACGCATGACACAGTTCCATTCTTTATTATTACATTGGAATAACACATTCATATTGATCTATCGCATGCATGGTGAATTCTTACATTATTCCATTCTTTATTATTCTTTTGGAATAACTTTGTCTATGTGGATTACCGCATGCATGGTGAATGATCCTTTATATTCATTCCTTATTAAATTGTAGAAATGATGCATCACGTGGATTATCGCATGTGGTGAAAATCCATTTTAGATTTCAGTATATTCTATTATACTAAATCGAGATATCATTTCTTTTGTACTCGTCATGGAATATCATTTTCTTTGGTATTTTTTTATGAGTTACTATTCACGGGTTACTAGTCACCGATTATTATTCACTCTAGTATTATTTACTAAAGGTATTGGGACACTTTTTCGTGTCGGAGTACTATTCACGAGTTCTTATTCACCCAATTACTATTCACTCTAGTATCATTCACTCGGGTATTAGGGACACTTTTCGTGTTGGGGTACTATTCACTTGGGTACTTATTCGAAGTATTATTCATTGGTACTATTCACGAAAAATATTTTTCTTTTCTGTCCAAATTATTTTTGGTACATGAATATTATTCTTGAATTTTACTCCACAAAGTAGTATCATGTTGACAATTTGGACGTTATTGATTCCTGGATAAATTAAATTATAAATCTTTAAAATTTATCATTGAACTTGTTTTATTTAATTATTATGTCATTGTCATCATCCTCATGCTTATATTGTGATGAAAGTCATCTTTGGCTTACATGCATAGATGGACTTGGTATAATTATGACCAGGGATTATTCGGTATAATCATGACCGTAATGTGACGAATGATGCGGTAAAAGTCCTCATTGGCCTGTAGTTCATTGATAGACAGTTGTTGGTATGATTATGACCAAGGATTATTCGGTATAATCATGACCATTGATGATTACATGAATATTCTTGGGTAGTGGTACATGGATGATTCGATTTTATTTATTAAAGTGAGTCTCAAATGATAAAGTTGATAAAAAACTTTTAAATCATAGAAGATAGTAGATTTTATGCTCTACTTGACTCTCCTAATGGATTGCTTATTTTCGCTGCAGTTGTTGATCTAAAACTTGTTATCTATTGTATTCTATTAGTTGTTATACTGTTGAAGGCTAAGGATAATTTATTCTGCATTATCTTAGTCATAATATTTCTTCTTTGGGCTAGTTGAGCTCACCCCTTTCTTTCATTGTTCTCTTGAAATGAGAATATAATTTGGGGACGAGTCGGGGAATGGAGTGATGGTCCATGATAAATGGCTTTAGTAGTCCTCACTATTCTGTGAGATAGTGTGACAATAATTGTAATGAGGACTCCATTGACAGGGGATATTTTCTAGATGACAATATTATTGTTTAAACTCTCAGCTATGTTTTGTCGTATTTTACACGACAGTTGTATAATTGAGTTTGTATTTGAATTTATGTACCATGTATCTGGCGACTCAAGATGGGTGATGTAAACCTGTTTTGGGGGCTTCACAGTTGGTATCAAAGCTTAGGGATATGATCCCTGGTTGAAATGTGAGACAAGAACTAGGAGGGGAGAGACGGGGAATTCCTTCGCTAGTATGACCTACCTAAGTTTATTTGGTATTTAATTGGTCGGTCAGAGTATAAGGATAATATGTGATATGTTAATTAACCCTTATTTTGTGACAGTGTTTGAAAATGGCATTTGAAAATGTTGAGATCAGCAATGAAGCACATGAGACCGTTGAGTCACCAACGATCAATACCCAGGATAATATGCAACAGGAAGACAATAATCCTTAGGTAGATAACAACACCGATCAAATGATGAACGATGGGATGTTCAGAGGCTTTATGCAATTCATGCAACATCAGGTAAGAGAGACTCCTGTTCAAAATATAGGTGAAAATAATGGCAACCCACGGTCGGTCACCGCTAAGAAGTTCAAGGAGCTGGGACCACCGGAGTTTTTGGGAAAACCAGAACCACTTAAGGCGGAGATGTGGTTAAAGCAGATCACCAAGATATTTGATGTCTTGGGATGCTTTGAGGAGCAAAAGGTTCCCTTTTCCACTTTTTATATTGCGTGAAGAAGGCGATTCTTGGTGGAAATCTGTAAAATGTACCAAGCACGACACACACTCAAGATGTCTTGGGAGAAGTTCAAGAGGCGATCAACGACAAGTACTTTCCGAAAGTATTCGTCACATGAAGGAGGTGGAGTTTATCAAGTTGGAGCAAAACAATATGATAGGTGGTCGCAATCTGAGGCTAAATTTGCGGAGTTATCGGTTTGCATCCCATTTGGTCGATAATGAGGAGCGAATGACGCGAATGTTTCTAAGAGGTTTGAAACCCGAAATACGTCAATACCTTATTTCTCATAAATTATGTTTGTATTCAGATGTTCTGAATAGGGCTCATTTATTAGAGCGCGATAATGAGTCAGCACAACCAAAAGGTAATGACCAGTAACACGATAATAATCATACCGGTGGCAACGACCATCGGAACAATGATAACCATCGTGGAGGAAATTATCATGCCAAGAATGGTAACCACTTCGGTGGTAACCATGTCCAAGATAATAGGAGTGGAAATTTCAAGAAGAGAAGGTTCAACAACGATGGAAAGATAACAACACCAACACCCATTTTCAAGGAAGGAGAACGACCACCAATTATATGCTTCAAATGCGGAGGGGAGGGACATATCAGTCCAAACTGCGTGATGCAGTCCAAAACATGTTACCATTGTGGAAAAGAAGCTCACCTAGCTCGATTTTGTCGTGCACCAAAGTCAAGTCCAGCTGGGACGGTGGCACCAAAGGCGGATACGGACAAAACAAAGTCGGTGGTTTCAGGGATAGTGTTTTTTGTGACTTCTCAAAAAGCTAGTAACCCGAATGAAGTTAGCACGAGTTAGTTAATTATAAATTCTTGCGAAGTCTATACCTTATTAGATACCAGTTCTACCCATTCTTTTATCTCTCTTGCTTTCGCTCAACGTTTAAATTTGACCCAGAGAAGTTAGGCTTTGACTTATTGGTTGAAACTTCGTTACCTCCACTGTTTATAAGTCTTGTTTGATTCAAATCGACACTTTCACGTTACCTGTTGATCTTATCTCTTTGAAAATACTTGCCTTTGATGTGATTTTAGGAATCGATTGGTTAACCACTAATCATGCTTTTCGTAAGGTTGTTAGCTTTCATATTCCTAACCAACCTGTTATGTGAATTCAAGCAACCAAACCACTAAAGTCAATCACTGTTATATTAAGCTATAAGTAAAGAGCCCTGAACTTTTCGCTGGTGACTTTCTTGTGTGGAATGCACCGAAGCCAGACTTTCCGTAGGCGACACCATGAATGACGATGGTATGTTGATAGGTATTATTATGAGGTGGTATCCAAGTTTTGGATGCGAGTCACAGGTGGTATTCCTAACGTATTCCTGAAGACTTCCTAGCCTACCCCTAGAGCGTGAAATTGAATTTTGTATTGACCCCAGTACAAAACCCATTTCTAAAACCCTTAAATATTTCTTCAACCAAAGCGAGCGTATAATGCGCCAAAGACGTTGGCTTGAGTACATTGAAGATTACGATCATACAATTCAATATCATTGTGGAAGAGAGAGAGCGTGGTAGGCGACGCGTTGAGTTGAAGATCGTATCGTTCACGAGTGCGATGTTATTACCACAAAACCCATTTCATTATAACTTACAAATGATGAAGATAGAGTTAAAGACTCTAAGGACCCGTAATGGTGATATCAAATATCTGAGTAGAATCGACTTTAATCGATAAAGTTAAAGCCACTCAAGCAACATACTCAGAGCTGATGAATGTGAAGAAGAAGGTTCAAGAGGGCGTTATTCTAGAAGCAAGAATCGATGAAGAGAGGAAATCTTAACCCTTGATTTAATTGGCCCATTTGAAATCCTTGATCGAGTAGGAACTGTGGCCTATAGACTCATTTTACCGCCAAGTATGTCGCGTGTTCATAACATTTTTAACGTATCGATGCTACGTAAATATGTGGATGACCCGAACCACGTTATTAAATTAGAACTAGACGAGATAGCAGAAGATTTAACGTATAAGGAGATACGTGTTAAAATCTTAGATAAGAAGGATCGTATTCAACACTCAAAGGTTATACCTCAAGAGTTAGAATCTGAAATGAAGTCAAGGTATCCTCATCATACTAGGTACGTACATAAATTTCGAGGGCAAAATTTCATAAGGAGGGGAGATTGTGCGACCCCAAATTTTATGAATAAAGATTTAAATTTCTTGAAATATTTTTTTTAATATTATGGTGTGGATTTGATATAATGTTATAGTTGTGGGTAATATTTATAAATTTTGCAAAGTATGCAAGTTGTTATATAATATTCTATTGGTGGGGAATATTCGTTTTAACGGGGAATATTAAATATTGACAACACAATCATTAGTGGACCCCACAACGGAAGTATTATCGTAGTTAGAAAATGACAGAATTATCATTTTTATAAAATAACGGGCGAAAGCTATTACCGTTAAAATTGTTGAACTACCCGGTAGTAAAAAATACGATGTCTGGCGTGGTTGCATAGTAGCACATTGCAGTATTGATTATTGATGCTTACGTAAGAAGTCACTCGGTTATACTCAATTATTGCTACGATAATTCTTTGCATCATATATCTCATATTATTGATTCAATTATTGTCACAAATTATCATCTATATAATATGTTATATTATTAAATCAATAATTGAGATGGCAAAGTTATTCATATTATTATTTGCAATATTGACAATGTCTAAAAGTTCTATCAAGGAGAGGTTTGGTCACCTAATTGCGCGCCAATAAGGAGAAATCCTTATCGAAAAACCCTCTCTTTCCTGGGAACGACCTGGTTGTTAAATATTGTGAATTATAATATTAATGATGAATAAGTTCGTGTTGATTAAAAATGAAATTGATATTTCCATTGTGTTGGGATTATTAGTGTTAGTGGAAGTCGATATTTATTTCGGTAATAATTGATGTCTAGAGGTTATATTGACCAATCGGGTAATTAACCGGATAAATGAGCAATTAATTGCTATTGATTCACATGATTTTAACTATTTGTTCACATGTGTGTACTATTGATTCACATTCATTTACTATTAGGGGAGTTGGTGCAAGATTGATAATACTTTCATGACTAAGTTAAAAATGGAGGTATAGATGGAGGTACTATACTGTAATTCGTATTTTCGCATGTCTAGAACTATTGAGTCACATGATTTACTATTGATTCATATGATTTACTATTAGGGGAGGTGGTGCAAGTTTGATAATACTTGCAGGACTAAATTAAAAATAAAAGAAAAGAGGAAGGTATTATACTGTAATATTTGGAGCCCCAAAACGTGCAATTATCAAAACTATATTTTCCTATAAATAGAAGCTCATTCCTTCATTATTTTTCACCAATTCACTAAATTTATAAATAAATTATTATAGAGAGAAAGAAGAAAAGAAGTCTGCTACCTCACTATTCCAGTATTCAGTCTTCTTTTGAGGTAAGGGGTATTATTCTTTCGTATTCATGAAGAGAGTTATTTTCTTTCAATACTCATAAGGGTTATTATTTCATTCTTTATTATTTTGTTGGATTAATCTGTCTGTGCGGTCTAACGCATGCCTGGTGAATTCTGTTGTTATTCCATTCTTTATTATTACATTTGGAATAACGTGTATGCATGCTTGTTTATCGCATGCTGGTGAATTCTGTTGTTATTCCATTCTTTATTATTCTATTGGAATATCCATGCATGTGGATTACACATGACTGGTTCCATTCTTTATTATTACATTTGGAATATCACATGCATGCGGATTACGCATGACTGGTTCCATTCTTTATTATTACATTTGGGAATAACCGTCATGCATGCGATCTATCGCATGCATGGTGAATTCTTTTGTTATTCCAATCTTTATTATTTTGTTGGAATAACCTGTCTATGTGGATTACCGTATGCATGGTGAATGATCCTTTGTATTCATTCCTTATTAAATTGTGGAAATGATCATCTCACGTGGATTCGCATATGTGGGTGAAAATCCATTTGCAGTTTCGTATATTCTATTATACTAGTCTGAGATATCATTTCTTTTATACTCGTCATGGAATATCATTTTCTTTGGTATTTTTTTTATGAGTTACTATTCACGGGATACTATTCACCCAGTTACTATTCATTCTAGTATTATTCACTCGGGTATTCGGGGCACTTTTCGTGCCGGAGTACTATTCATGGGTTACTATTCACCTGATTACTATTTACTCTAGTATCATTCACTTGGGTATTCGGGACACTTTTTGTGTCAGGGTACTATTCACGGGGTACTATTCCCGAAGTACTATCCACCGGGTACTATTCACCCAAAAAATATATTTCTTTTCTGTCCAAATTATTTTTGGTACATGAATATTATTCTTGAATTTTACTCCACAAAGCAGTATCATGTTGACAATTTGGACGTTATTGATTCCTGGATAAATTAAATTATAAATCTTTAAAATTTATCATTGAACTTGTTTTATTTAATTATTATGGCATTGTCATCATCCTCATGCTTATATTGTGATGAAAGTCATCTTTGGCTTATGTGCATAGATGGACTTGATGTGATTATGACCACAGATTATTCGGTATAATCATGACTGTAATGTGACGAATGATGCGGTAAAAGTCCTCATTGGCCTGTAGTTCATTGATAGACAGTTGTTGGTATGATTATGACCAAGGATTATTCGGTATAATCATGACCATTGATGATTACATGAATATTCTTGGTCGTGGTGCAGGGATTATTCGATTTTATTTATTAAGCTGAGTTTCAGCGATAAAGTTGATGAAAAACTTTTTAAATCATAGAAGATAGTAGATTTTATGCTCTACTTAACTCTTCTAATGGATTGCTTATTTCTGCTGCGATTGTTGATCTAAAACTTGTTGTCTATTGTATTCTATCGGTTTGTATCTTTGTTGAAGGCTAAGGATAATTTATTACGCATTATCTTAGTCATAATATTTCTTCTTGGGCTAGTTGAGCTCACCCTTTTCTTTCATTGTTCTCTTGAAATGTGAATATAATTTGGGACGAGTCGGGGAATGGAGTGATGGTCCATGATAAATGGCTTTAGTAGTCCTCACTACTCTGAGAAATAGTGTGATAATAATTGTAATGAGGACTCCATTGAGAGGGGATATTGTCTAGATGACAATATTATTGTTTAAACTCTCAGTTATGTTTTGCCGTATTTTACACGATAGTTGTATAATTAAGTTTGTATTTGAATTTATGTACCATGTATCTGGCGACTCAAGATGGGTGATGTAAACCTATTTTGGGGGCGTCACAACAACTGATAGAATACAATAGACAACAAGTTTTAGATCAACAACTGCAGCGGAATAAGCAATCCATTAGAAGAGTCAAGTAGAGCATAAAATCTACTATCTTCTATGATTTTAAAAGATTTTCACCAACTTTATCGCTGAGACTCAGCTTAATAAATAAATCACATCATCGAATCATCCTTGCACTACGGGCCAAGGATATTCATGTAATCACCAATGGTCATGATTATATCGAATAATCCCTGGTTATAATCATACCAACAACTGTCCATCAATGCACTACGAGTCAATGAGGACTTTTACCACATCATTTGTAACATTACGGGTCATGATTATACCGAATGATCCTTGGTCATAATCATACAAATCAATAGTCCATTTATGCACGTAAGCCAAAGATGACTTTCACACAATATAAGCATGAGGATGATGACAATGATATAAGCATTAATTAAAGAAAATCAAATAAAACGAAATCAAGGATAAATATTAAAGACTTTAAATTTATCAAGAGTTTAAAAATATCCAAATTGTCAACATGATACTGCTTTGTGGAGTAATATTCAAGAATAATATTCATGTACCAAAAATAATTTGGACAGAAAAGAAATATATTTTTCGGGTAAATAGTACCCCGTGAATAGTACCCTGTGAATAGTACTTCGGGAATAGTACCTCGTGAATAGTACTCCGGCATGAAAAGTACCCCAAATACCCGAGTGAATAATATTCGGGTGAATAGTAATTGGATGAATAGTAACTCGTGAATAGTACTCCAACATGAAAAGTGCCCCGAATACCTGAGTGAATAATATTTGAATGAATAGTAACTAGGTAAATAGTAACCCATGAATAGTAACTCGTGAATAGTACTCCATCATGAAAGATCAATAATTATCAAGAAAGCTCAGAATAATATTTCCATGAAAAGATACTGGATGAAGCGCAAATATCAAGGATATTCTATTAATTTCATGGAGTATAGAAGCCAAAACTTCAAAAAAATGGGTATAGAATTCTAAATCTAAAACGAAATAATATTACTTACATACTACAGAGTATGGAAGAAAATATTATTTCAAGCGAATATTGAAAAAAAATAACATCCCTTGCAACTGTTGAACGAAAATAATATTCTAATGAATATTTAACGAAGATAATATTCCTACAAATATTGAACGAAGATAATATTCTTTATGAATATTGAACAAAAATAATATTCATACGAATATGAAAAATAATATCTCTTCATAATATGAAATAAATAATACCCCTTAAGACTGTTGAACGAAAATAATATTCCTATGAATATTGAACGAAGATGATATTCCTTACGAATATTAAATGAAAATAATATTCATACGAATACGAAAAATAATATCTCTTCAGAATATGAAATAAATAATACTCCTTACCTTAGAAGAAGACTGGATATTGAAATAGTGAAGTAGCAGACTTCTCTTCATCTTTCTCTCTATAGCTTCTCTCTCTATAATTGTTCTTGTGAGTCTTAGTGAATTGGTGAGAATGAAGGAAGAATGAACTTCTATTTAAGGAAAACATAGTTTCTATAATTGCACGTTTTGGGGCTCAAAATATTATAGTATAATACCTTCATCTTTTCTTTCATTTTTAATTTAGTCCTGCAAGTATTATCAAACTTGCACCACCTCCCTTAATAGTACATCATGTGAATCAATAGTACAATCATTTGACTCAATAGTTCTATACATGTGAAAAATAATAATTACAGTATAGTACATTCATCTATACCTCCATTTTTAATTTAGTCATGCCAGTATTATCAATCTTGCACCACCTACCCTAATAGTACATACATGTGAATCAATAGTACACACATGTAAATACATAGTTATAAGCATGTAAATTAATAGCAATTAATTGCTTATTTATCCGATTAATTACCCGATTGGTCAATATAACCACATACATCAATTATTATCGGAATAGATGTCGATTTCCACTAATACTAATAATCCCAATACAATGAAAATATCAATTTCCTCTTTAATCAACACGAACTTATTCATCGTTAATATTATAACTCACAATATTTAACAACCATATGATTCCCAGGAAAGAGGGGGCTTTCCGATAAGGATTTCTCCCTATTGGCGCGCAATTAGGTGACCAGATAAATGAGCAATTAATTGCTATTGATTCACATAATTATAACTATGACGCCCCCAAAATAGGTATACATCACCCATCTTGAGTCGCCAAATACATGGTATAAAATTCAAATACAACTTAATTATACAACAGTCGTGTAAAATACGACAAAACATAATCTAAGAGTTTTAATAAGAATATTGCCATCTAGACAATATCCACACTCAATGGAGTCCTTATTACATTTATTGTCACACTATTTAACAGAATAGTGAGGACTACTAATGCTATCATCTGGACCGTCACTCCGGTTCCCCGACTAGTCCCAGCCCTACGTTCTCATTTCTGAAGAAACGGTGAAAGAAAGGTGAGCTCAACTAGCCCAAAGAAGAAATATTATGACTAAGATTATGCGAGAATAAATTATCATTAGTCTTCAACAATGTTAAACCGATAAAATACAATAGACATCAAGTTTAAGCTGCGTGTGAATAAGCAATCCATTAGAAGAGTCAAGTAGAGCATGATATCTACTATCTTCTATGTTTTAAAATGTTTTCATCAATTTTTATCATTTGAGACTCGACAATAAATAAACCACATCATCGAATCATCACTACACTACAGGCCAAGGATATTCATTAAATCATCATTTATAATGACTATACCGAATAATCCCTGGTCATAATCATACCAAAAATTATCCAGCAATGCACTAAAGGCCACTGAGGACTTTTACCACATCATTTATAACATTATAAGTCATGATTATACCGAATGATCCCTGGTCATAATCATACCAAGTCCATCTATGCACGTAAGCCAAAGATGACTTTCATCACAATATAAGCATGAGGATGATGACAATGATACAAGCATTAATCACACGAAAACAAGGATAAATATTAAAGACTTTAAATTTATCCAAATATTATCAATCACTTAATAAACTCCTCATCTAATATTATTAATATTATAACAATATTTTAATCACTTCTTAAACTTATAAACAATTTATTTCAATTGTTTACACTTTACCAAATAATGCATTTAATCATTCAAAAATGTCATACTCATAAGATTTCATCACCAATGATCAAATCCCTCATCAAAAATCTGCATATACCCTATATAGGATTCCCAAGCCATAAAATCCTATTTTCCAATTTTGTTATTTAACATAACATATTTAATTCATTTACTCATAATTAGTTCATTTTCATGAAAAATACCAAATTAGTCCCAAAAATATTTCTTTTCTGGGATTCAGTAGAATATTGTCCCATATTGAACATATATTTTTCTCGGAATTTTTAAAATTCATTTACTATTTTTCATATGGCCAAAACTGCCGAATATTTAGACATTTATCATAAATTGTACTTTTGTCCAAAAATTCTGAAATTTACAGGGTATACTCCTGTTATATACATGTACTCCCAATAAAAATTTTACCAATTTTGGAGTTAACCACTAAGAGTTATAAGGGTTTACTTTTAGAATAGTCTTTTCCCATAAAATCCATAACTCTTAATCTATACATCCAAAATCGCCAATTTTGGACACAATCTAGAAAACTCATCAAATTATTATTTCAAATTTTTCCAAATTTTTTGAGGGTCAGAAAAATTACAAAACTGCCCCTGGCACAAACCCCTTTTGAATGAAAATACTATTCATATGAATACAAAGGATCATTCACCATGAATGCGGTAATCCACATAGACAGGTTATTCCAACAGAATAATAAAGAATGGAATAACATAAGAATTCACCATACATGCGATAGAATGCACAGACAGGTTATTCTCAATAGAATAATAAAGAATAGAACCAGGTCATGCGTAAATCGCACAGACAGAATATTCCAACAAAATAATAAAGAATGGAATAACAACAGAATTCACCATGCATGCGATAGACCGCACAGACAGGTTATTCCAACAGAATAATATAGAATGGAATAACAGAAGAATTTCACCATGTATGCGGTACTTCGCATAGACAGGTTATTCCAATATAATAATAAGGAATGGAATAACAATAGCTCTCTTCATGAATACGAAATAAATAATACCCCTTACCTCAAAAGAAGACTGGATACTGGAATAGTGAGTTAGCAGACTTCTCTTCTTTTTTCTCTCTATAATTTCTCTCTATAATAATTGCTCTATAGCTTTAGTGAATTAGTGATAAATAAAGGAAGAATGAGCTTCTATTTATAGGAAAATATTGTTTCGATAATTGCACATTTTGGAGCTCGAAATATTACAGTATAATACCTTCCTCTTTTTCTTCATTTTTAATTTAGTCCTACAAGTATTATCAAACTTGCACCATCTCCCCTAATAGTAAATCATGTGAATCAATAGTCCTAGACATGTGAAAATACGAATTACAGTATAGTACCTCCATCTATACCTCCATTTTTAACTTAGTCATGCAAGTATTATCAATCTTGCACCAATTCCTCTAATAGTAAATGAATGTGAATCAATAGTACAACATAATGGAACTATTAATTTCATCTTTAATCAACACGAACTTATTCATCATTAATATTATAATTCATAATATTTAACAACCAGGTCGTTCCCAGGAAAGAGGGGGCTTTTCGATAAAGATTTCTCCTTATTGGCGCACAATTAGGTGACCAAACCTCTCCTTGACAGAACTTCTAGACATTGTCAATATTGCAAATAATAATATGAATAAATTTGCCGTATAAATTATTGACTTAATAATATAACATATTATGCAGATGATACTGTGACAATAATTGAATCAATAATATGAGAAATATGATGCAGCAATTACTGTAGTAATAATTGAGTATAACTTAGTGATTTCTCCCGTAAGCATCAATAATCAATACCGTGTGCTATTATGCAACCACGCATATTACTGTACTTTTACTACCGGGTAGTTCAACAGTTTTAACGGTAACACTTTTGCTGTTATTTTTATAAAAAGATAATTCTGTCATTTTTTAACTACGACAATACTTCCGTTGTGGGGTCCACTAATGATTGTGCCATCGTACGGATATTTCCCGACAAAAAGAATATTCTTTGACCAATCGAATATTATATAACAACTTGCATACTTTGCAAAATTTTTAAATATTACCCACAACTATAACATTATATCAAATCCACACCATAATATTCAAAAAAATATTTCGAGAAATTTAAATCTTTATTCATAAAATTTGGGGTCTCACATTTACAATATATCCCTACTAAAAATCAACTTGCTGATGTCTTTACAAAGCCTCTAGATGAATCCAGGTTTAACAAGTTAATAAGTAAGCTAGGCATGCTTAATTTACAACCATGAAATATATGCTCTAGTTTGTGCTAACCATACAGATCAAGGGAAGTCCACGATCGTAGAGCTGCAGTGACATGAAAGACAACGATCGTAGAAACGGACTCAATGATCGTGATTCGGACTCGACGATTCTTTGGCGAGACATGACGATTCTTTGAGCAGACTCAACGATCACGATTCGAGACTCGATGATTCTTTGAGCGAAGACAACAATTGTAGAAACAGACTCAGCGATCACAAAGGATACCTCAACGATTATAGTCCTCCCAAAGGACACGTCAAATGTTAAGGGCAAATCAATATAATCCTCCTTAATCAAATTCGTAGAGCCAAGAAGAATTTGACACCTGCCCCACTAAGTAAAATGGAGAGAGGGAAGTTACAAGTACAGTTTGAAAACGCCTTTTTGAAATCAGAAGTTCAAAAGATTATCCATCTCTTTCTCTCTACAATCAGAAACCCTAACTCTCAAGAAAGCTCAAACAACAATACTGTAATAACCGTGAATTTTAAGTCACTATATATGTATGTACATTATTGATATTTAAAACTTTGTGTTATACAGTGATTTAATATGTGACAACATATGCGAAGTGGTGCATGGGTCAATTAACATATATGCTATAGTTATGGATATATACATTTATAGATTTCGTTAAAAATGAAAGCTTCGTAACCTAATTATATGTTAGGAGAGACAATTAAATAACCTAAGGGTTATGGTAATAAGGAAAAGTTAGTATTTAATATGTATACTAATTAAAGTGGGTAAACTTATTATTTCAAGTGACTAATAATTTTAAACCTAATTCTTGTAAATCTAATTAGGTTATGAACTAAAGTCACATGTATAGGTAATTAAATTTTATAATATTAGGAATGGAAACCCTAAATAATCAAATTGGGTAACATATATTAAAATTGCTAGACTATGTTTATTACATAGCCCAAAACAATTAAGGAGGGAGCCCAAATGAAATAACATTCAAACCAATACTTAGCCCACTTGATTAAGGGTATTTTAGACTTTTGATTAATCAAATTTATGCATTAAAATAAAATCTAAATGGAGGATATAATGGGCTAGAAGGGACCGACCATATTAGGCCATATAAGGAAATAAATTAAGCTAATCAATGTCCATTAGTAGTAACTCTTACACACAAGGACATGTTTGTCAAGCTCCCATTGGTTGCCACTCTATTAAGCACCCTTAACCATGATTAAACTAATTGAAGTGATAAGGCAAAGCTTTTATCCATGGGTCAAGGAAAGTATGGGGGATAATAAGGAATCAACCATTTCATTTTGCTAGAATACTCCACTTTCTCTCATTCTTCTTCTTCTAACTTTTTCTCCTAAGCTACCAACTTCAAGAGAGAGGAAAGAGAGAGAGGTTCGGCTATTGAGAGAGAGAGAGAGAGGAGTGCTAGTTTGTTCATGCATCCTAAGTTTAGATATTACTTTGGTAAATCAAGGAAGGTAGCCAATAAATCAAGGTATAACCTAACCTTCATCTTCTTCTTCTACTTTGTTTTATAGCTTGAGTTTTGTTGGGGTTGAGCAAATACTCAAGATACCCTAGTTCTACATATCATCATGTATGGAACTAAGTATCTTGAGTGTTAGATCAAAGGCTTAGAGGAAGAATATGAGCATATGTTCTACAAGGGTGAAAACTCTTGTTTTTCTTCCACTAAATCTTGTGTAACTCAAGTTTTCCAACTTGGATTTGTGATCCGTCGAAGGGGGGTGCTAGATACATGAGTTATCTAGTAAACCCAAGTGATAGGACACAAATCTAGCAAGTTTTGAAACTTTTGGGGCTATTTTCCCTAAAACAGTCCACTTTGAATGTTAAGGGTTCAAAACCCTAAAATAGTTACTGTTCCATTTTTTCTTGAGGCTGTTTCGGTCAGTTGCTAGTCTTTTAAAAATCTGGAAAACATCACAGAGATACCTTGAGAAGTTATCTTCATGTAGGAAAAAGAACGGACACATTTCGAGTTATAGGTTGTGCGTAATGACTATTTCCGTAAAGGACTCCGAAATATTAACCTTCGAATATCTCACTGTGTATACACTAGAAAAATTCCGAAACTTGTACAGTAGGTTTATATATGTTAGGAGAGCATACCCTGAAAATTTTAGATTTTTCTGAGCAAAACGCAATTTATGAAAAATGGAGCAAGATCCGAGTGTTTTGGGCACTTTAAAAATAGTAAATCATTTTCTAAAATTTCAGAAAAATTTGGGGATCATTGTTAGTTCATATTCTGTCAAAATATAGAAGTTGAGAAGTTTTGGAGTCAGTTTACTATTTTTCCTAACAATGATTAA
This sequence comes from Panax ginseng, assembly GCA_020205605.1. NCBI lineage: Eukaryota > Viridiplantae > Streptophyta > Magnoliopsida > Apiales > Araliaceae > Panax > Panax ginseng. Next base: position 98,470,681 of record CM035149.1, on the reverse strand, counting down.
GTTATGAATAAAAGGAAATAAATAGTTAAATGATGTCTTTAATAAGAAAAATGTGATTTTTATGCTTAAATACTCATTACTCATAATATGCAATATCATGGCTATCTTAGGATATTTTGGAAATTTATTATAAGAAATGTTATTTATGACCTTTTATGGATATTAAATAAGAGGTTTTATAAATGATGAACAATTAGAATAAATTGTTTATTAATCCAATAAATTATTAAAATATTATTATGATATTAATAATATTAGAATATGATATTATTAAGTAAATAAAAATATTAATATCAAAACTTCTTTAAAATATTATTAAATAGTTAATAATATTTGATTTAAGCATTAATAAATGATCAAAGTATTATTAAATGATTAATAATATTAGTAAATAAATAAAATATTATTAAATAATTAATAATATTAATAAATAAATAAAATATTAATTAAATAATTAATAATATTAGTAAATAAATAAAATATTAATTAAATAATTAATAATATTAGTAAATGAATAAAATATTATTAAATGATTAATAATATTAGTAAATGAATAAAATATTAGTAAATGATTAAAAGTATTATTAATTTATTAATGATACTAAAGCATAAATAAGATATTATTAAGGTAATAATATTAATTCATGATTAAAATATTATTAAGAGGATTAATAATATTAGTAAGGTATTAAAATATTATTAAGGTGTTAATAATATTAGTAAGCAAATAAAAGTATTATTAGGGAACTAATAATACTAAGAGGTGAATTAAATATTATCAAGATTAATATTATTAAGTTGTTATTTAATAGTAACATTATCTAGGCAGGATAATGTTTATAAGAACTAAATGTAATGTATAATATCTATGTGATTGCATAAACTAATGTTACGCTATGACTAATTGAATGATTAACTATAGGTCTCTCAAAGGAAGATAATTTAACTGCATAGTGGATATAATTTGATTGCATAGTCGTAATCTACAAACAAGTCAAGTTTCCTAACTCAAACTCGAGTTATTATTTTCAAAGCATGTTAGTGAATAATTGTTGATGATTATTCATATCTATATTGATTATTGAAATTCGCACTTTGTGCAATTGAATTCCTATTATACTATTATTGAACTGTGAATTAAATTAAAGTTCTTTCATTCATGAACTGTTTATGAGATAGATCTATGCTAATTGTATCAGCTAGATCAAGAATGTCTAAATTTGTTAAATCAAATGTATTTTAAATAGCTATTCTTATTTAATTGATATGATAAGAACTCTTGACTGAGAAAAGGACGAATTTGATTAAGGCATGATATCAATGCCGGATTATTAAGTGTTTATGCATACATCACGAGGTATGAAAGGCTGATCCCCTTGAATACCAAAACTTATTAAGAGGTCCAGTCTAAATAATCGAGCACCTTGGCAAATGTTCATGGTTATTTCAAAACCACTCGATTCATGTTATTCAATTATCGAATATTCAATTGTTGATTATTAATTCATGTTCCTTCACAATCTTATACTATTGTTGTACATTGAACGCAATATTTCTTTCTAAGTCATGATATATCTCCCTTGTATATAAACTTGCGAAGCAAATTAGTTGCTTACCCTTGCTATATCATGACATCTATTTCAGTTAAGCCCGAATGATCTAACACGAAGGACAAGGGCAAGGTCAAGATCCAGGAGTAGTTTAGAATGAATGTTAATTTAATTATTATCCGATGGAATTCTTAAGTAAACTTTTTGTATATTGAATGGTGTGTTTAAAGTTAAGGTTATGAAGACCTTGGGCCCATGTTATGAGACTTTATTATAATGAACAATGTATGTTTATTATTTTATAATAGTCATAGAATACTTGATGTTGATAGATCGTGAGCACCGAATCTAAGGTTAGAGAAATCAATGGCAGCCTCTAATGTCATCTCAGGCTACAAACTCTGTTTCGATGAGTTCAAAACAGTTGAACCCAAATTTCACAAAACTTTATCATTGATAAAGAAGGCTGATCTCGAAGAGGCTCTGGGTACGAGCACGATAATCTACCCTAAGCTGATAAAAGAATTCTACAAAAATGGTGTGTTCGAGAACTACGTCATCACGACGAGGGTCAAGGATGTGGAAATCAAGCTGAAGGCTGAGGACATTAATCTAGCCCTAGGTTTCAAATCTAAAGGGTTTTCGTTCATAGATGGAATAGATTTCCATGAAGGACTTAAAAGGATGCATCACAAGAAATTCCCCACTGTCAAAGGATACAAGAAAAAGGAGTTTCCTCAGAGGTGTGAATTTCTGGCAGATATTGTTGGAAAATGCATATGTTGCAAGAGCTCAGGCCACGATTCTGTAAATGAAGTACAACTCAAGCTCATGACAGCCATCAGTTGTGGGATACAGCTTAACTATAGAGCCCTGTTGCTTGAATGGATTGGGAAGTGGATTCTCAGCTCGAAGAAGTCAAAGAGCTCTGGGAAGATGCTCTACGGGAGATTCATCAGTATCATCCTATAGTTTGCTTTGGGCGATAAGATAGGGGATGATGAAGGAGAATCAATCAATCCAAACAGACGAATGACCCAGCAACTGTTCGAGAACTGGAAAAGAAATCCAGCTAAAAATGTACGAATGATGTCTGAGTCCAGTGGAAGGACAACTGATGAAAAGGAGTCAGGGATTCTGGGGAATATGTCTATGGTCAGGGAGACTAAAGAAGATGAAGAAGAAACTAATAAGGAAGAACCCTCTGCCCTGGTCAGAAAAAGCAAGGGCAAGAGGAAGCTAAAGGCTCAATTGGTAGAAGAACCCCAAGGGTCTACCACTGAAATACCTATAGAGTCTTCTGACATTGAGACTCTGAGAATCCTAAGAAGAAAAGAACAACAGGCTGAGGCAGATGAAGACAAAGCTACCATCTCACAGTTGTTGAAGAAGAACAAAAATAGTTATAAGCCTAAGAGGCCATCTGTCTCCTCGATCGTAGAGTCTCTACCTATCATAGAGACCAGATTGGACTCCTCTCTCAGGGAAGTTGCTGCACTAGAGACTCTGGTTGATCAACAGTTCAGAACTGAAGCGGAAGGAAGAGTTGAGGTTGTGGCTCAGCCTAAAAAGTCCAGAAGAAAACTTGTCAAGAAATACATTCTTGTCAATGAAAAGGAATTAAAGAAGGAAGATAAAAGGATAGCTGCTGAGAAGGAGCTATCTGAAGCTGGACAAGAAAACACTGCTCAAGCTGAGGGGGAGCTACCTAAAGCTCTCACCCTAGAGAGTGCTCGAGCTGAGGAGGAGCCACTGGAAATGCAAATGGATGATCATGTTAAGGGGGAGCCTTATGATATCCCCATGACAGAAGAAGCTGCTCCTACAATAAATGAGAGAAAACCAGAGCAAGAATAAAGAGAAGTCATTGATGTAGTGGAATCCTTGAATGAAGACAGAGAAGAGGACGAAGATGATGAGGTCGAGATAATCTCTGTGGGCTATGATGGGTACAGGAAAGCTATCTACGATCAACTATTCTCCTATCTACCCATGATGCCTTTTCATCAAGCTCAAATTCTAAACTCCTGGAATCACATGTTTTAGAGCTTCAAAGAATATGCAGCCATCTCTGTACTGGCTCATGGATTCCTAGGCAACTTCAACTTTGCCAAACAGCTAATAACAAATGGTCCCTCTTCAAGAATTGTGTACGAGGTATTATCTATCCCAATCTTTTTCAGAGTTAATCATTATCCACAATCTTTTTTCAGCCAATTTTATGAATTTCCAAGCTGGTTGGAAATAGTTCTTAATCCACTAAATCAATTCCCAGTTGTAGAATCTCAAAATTCTGTAACTGATGAACCAAATATGCCCAATTTCATATTGATCCCAACTCCTCTCATCTCTATGATTACTGACTCTAGCCCCATCGTAGAGTCCCTCGCTCAAATCGTATAGCCACCTACTCCAAATACCAAAACACAAGCCCCTCCATCCGATATTCCCTCCTCATCAACAAATGAATACTTCAACCTTGATCTTGCCCTCTACTCATTAAAAGATCAATACAAGAGAATACCCCCTCCTCCACACATTTCCCAACTCAGTGAACTTCTTTCAGAATTGCCCACCAAAACTGATTTGTCAGACGTATCACAGAAAGTGATCAAGGAAATCGATGATAGTCTTGAAGCACAAACTGAACTCATTCAAATGAGACTAACAAAAATGATCATTGATGCAAATAGTCTCCCAAGTACCCTAAGCTCTGAGCTCACAAAGAAGCTTAGGGAGATCATCAAGGAAATGATTCAGAGCATAAAGGATAGGGATGAGATCCACTTTCTCGCAGCCAAAAGACACAGGGATGCTTTTCTTGTCTTACAGATAACTCAAGAAGCTCAGAATAAACTTACGTTGGAGAGCTTCATCAATCTACAAACTGCCGTAAAAGAATTCCAATAATTTTACGTCAGCCAAGGGTAGCAGACTGACAATATTCTAGCCGTCCTCCAACAAAGGAAAGCTCGATCTGATGCTCTGATCAAAAAAAATTGAGAGGACATTGCTCAAACTCAAAGTCAACTCAACGAGCTTGTCCAAGGAATGACTCGCCTCTCGAAGACATTGAACCCTTGATCTTTGACATAAAGGGGAGAATAAAGGAAAGGAGATCAAGGCAAGAGGCGAGGCACCTTTTTTACTCAATCTTCAAGGAGTCCTCCAAGGCAGTATCATCAACAGACTCCACGATCTGGCCATCATACTTAACGATCTGATGATAAGCCAATTATCATGGCTCAAGCATTAAGAAGTCAAAGGCCTTCTTCTAGCTCACACGAGGTGACCACAACAGGCCTAAGAATGCCAATTGGAGATCCTGCATTCATGAATAGGCATGATCATAATGAAAGACTTAGTCAAAGCGAGCTGGAAGAAATAACACGAAGAGATGAAGCTAGCAGGAGAAGAAGAGTTGAGGAATATGCAAATCCTCCGAGAAGAAAAAGGCAAAAGAAATAGAGTTAAGTTAAAACTCAACTCTTATTGATGTAACTAAGCTTAAATGTAATATCTATCCTCAAACATCAATAAATTCATGCTTATTCTCTAGAAATTTTAGACGCTCACTGAAATATTAAGTCATATTTACTTTGCTGCACTGCATATAGAATTCGATAATCATGACAACAAATCTCCCTGGTTATGTTAACATCAAATAGGGGGAGATTATTGGAAGAATGAATATCTTGATTTGATGTTTAAAGTAAACGTTCATGATTAAATGTGAAGTCCTTCAAGGAATATATGTATAAGGACTTAGTAATAGATCAAAATTGTTAGGTTGATCTAAGCTTTCAATGTTCATCATTCTATAAATAAATGTATAGATAAAGAGATCAAAGATGTTAGGTTGATCTATATCTTGAAATGTAATAGATAGGCTTCAAACAAATTTGATGTCCAATGAGATGAGCAAGAATCTGCAGAAGCCAAGGCAAAATCGTAGAGCATCAGAGATCGTAGTGTGATTCAGACATTTGCCGAAGCCAACTCAGAGATCGTAGTGTGCTCTCGAAAATGTAGAGTCTGCAAGACAAGCAAGTGAAGATCGTAGTGTACCATCCCTTAAGATAAATCGTAGTGTTCTCGTTTGGTTGCATCAAGCACAAAGGTGGCACGACACCATAATAAGAATCGTAGAGTATCATCTGGCTGTGTCAAAAATTGTGGGCCTTGATCATTTGTTCAAAGATAAAATCTTAACAAATGTGGAATGGGTTACAAATGTTGAAGTAATCACCAGTCCCAATGGCATAAAAATATCCTTAGTATGAAACAAAGAGACGTATTAAAGAAGCTAAGGAAAGGACCACGGGACAGAGGAAAACACCTTTTTTAGGTCTTAGGTGAGAAAGCAGTCTGCTATGTCAGTGGGAATAATGCAATTCAGAAGATATGTAGAAAAGTCTCCATCAAAGATCAGAAACGTCAAACGCATTAAATGCTTCAACGGGTAGATTTCAAAGATCACATATATGCAAGACATCTGCAGATGATTCAACCAAGTAAGCAATTAAACAAAAAAAGAACAATACTCAACTCTCAACTCTACGATCTGATAAAAAGAGAAAGCTTGCACAGCTACTCAGTTCTTTCGAACAAGAGCTTAACGAAAATTGAATAGCATCAATCAAGAACTCAACAATAGTCAAACAAGTGAAGTAAGAAGTTCCAAGTCAGAAGGACTTGAAGAGTTCTAAAGTGAACTGTGAAGAACCAAGTCTGCTGGACTTGAAGAGTTCAAGAGTGAACTAAGAAGTTCCTAGACTTCTGGTCTAGAAGGAACCTATGAGGTTCAGAAAGTATAAAAGGCATACTTAGTGGATTTCCTACTCAAGGAGTAGAAGAGTGGACTAGGAGCTTTAAGTGCTCTGAACCACTTAAAATAGCTGTGTCTATTTTATTCTTGCTATAACTGCTATAACTATTATAACTGCCTCACTCTCATTAACTCACTTTATCTAAAAGTGAGATCAAACAAACCTTAATTCCGCTGTGTTTAAATCATTATCAAAATTGACAAAGAAAAATGAAAAAAAAATTAAATATCTATTCAACCCCCCCTTCTAGATAACTATTGTGCCTCCGGGAACTAACACGATGTTGTAGGCAAAGGTTTGGATGTTGCAAACCAGTTTGATGGAAAAACTGATGATGATGTTGGTGGTATGGGTGGGGGTCACAGTGATGAAGATGATGAAAAGGTTAAATATATATGTTTGTTTTTTTGTGTTATATATTTTTGTTTTATTGATTATTTACTATTTTTTATTTTTATAGATAGGCAATAACAATGATAACCCAAGTTTTGATCATTTAAGCCACACTTATGAGAAAAAAATTATTGTTTTTACCCCTACTTGAAAGTAACATGCACTGAAGGGTTTCGACACATAAAATGCTGCGGAAATAGAACAATTTAAAGCAAATTCGAAACTCTAAACAGGGTCCATGCGAAAACCATATTAATTCAGTGGTTAGAAATTTTTACCAATTATTGAAGCTGGAATTGATACGATCGAATCTCTAACGCAATCCAAACGAACTGCGCCTCTAAGATATCACACTAACGCCCAAGTGAACGGTAAATACGATCTGCAGTAAAAGGAACTGCGGTACTAGCCAGATGAGGATTTTCAGAACTATTTCTCTCTAGTCTCTCTCTAAGAGCGGCTAGGGTTTTATAGTTAATGAATAATACCTAAATGGCTGCTACATATCATATATATAGCGATTAAAAGGAATTAATCAAAACCTAATTTAATAAAATCAATTTATATATATATATGAATTAATCAAAACCTAATTTAATAAAATCCAAATTTATATATATATATATATATATATATATATATATATATATATCTTAATTAAGTCTTACTTAATTAATATACCTATATATAAATTATCCTATTAATTTAAATTCATAATTTAAATACTATCAATCATATTGACATATTTAAATATTTACAATTTAAATTAATTATTATGTTCTATGTGTGTGACCCTATAGGTTATTATTACGTTGGCAAAAATTTTAAAATCATATCATAAAATTATAAACAGTGAGCGACATCTAATAATGCATCACTGCTACCCAAGTAATAGTAAGATCGATGATTCGATGCAACCTTTTCGTGACCAATGTTTCAATGTAATTTAATCATTTTAACCTTGACATCCTAGATTAAACTCGAGTCATGGAATGTGTCATACTCTTCATAATTTAATATGTGTTTTCTTGATCAATGAGTAGACTATATGAAATAAATCACTATTTGAGCACGGCCATGCATTTCATAGTCCTACTCAATCAAGAGGCCTATGGATATCACCCCTAATATATAGGAGGGTTAAATTCCATATATATCACTCATTTTCCTCACACAATTCATGATGTACCAAATAATCACCTTTATAGTCCACCCTATTAAACGTGACATTTGATGATATCAAAGTACATAAATTCCCGTGTAGTAATATAGTGATTTCAGGTCGGAGGACTATTACATCATTATCACTATGAAAATCGCTAATGACACTTTGCATACTGTTCCACGTAGAATTCCCATGGTGGGTCTGTCCAGTACATCGTTCTCTAACATGTACCTATGCATTGACTTAATATCTCATATATTTATGACCAATGAGATTTGGTCATCAGTCAATCCACATACTAGTCTCAATGCATCATTGTTGTCCCATCAACAATGATATCAACAATGATACTCGACTAGGGACTTTTAAGAGCAATGATACTAATTGTAATTTTATAATCTCATGTTCAAGTCACATACTTGAAACTATATAATTTGTATCATTATTCTAAGGAATTTTATTATGTTAACATTTATATAACACAGTAAATAAAACCATAATAAAATCATTCATTTATTCAATCAAATATAATATCAAAATATTAAACAATTATATCAAATAATTGGCATCTAGGGCATAAACTCTAACATGCACACAAGCCAATCATGTTGATGATAAAGCATATACTTTGTAAAAATCTTATTCGTTTATTAATATTAAAGGCTTTAATTTATCTACATGGTTCTATTTTTATAATATGTGATAAACTCATAATTTTAAGTAATACTTTTAGAATCATGATGAGATCATGCTAATGAAATCTAAATTCTTAGATAGCTTAAAAACTAAAATTGTGACGCCCCCAAAATAGGTATACAACACCCATTACGAGTGCCAAAATACATGGTATGAAAGCAAACTACAACTTTGATAATCGAGGATGTCGTGTAGTATACGACAATACAACTGTGAGTTTAAATACAAATATTGTCTTCTAGACAATATACACACCCAAATAAGTCCTCATTAATTATTCATACACTATTTTACGAAATAGTGAGGACGACTAAAACATCTTCCTAGAACCATCACTCCATACCCAGGCTCGATCCTCGCTATGTTCTCACCTCCCGAGAAGAAAAATGGAACAAAAAAAGGAAAAGGGTGAGCTCAACTAGCCCGATAAAGAATATTATGACTAAGATAATATACAACAAATTATCGTTAGTCTTCAACAGGGAAAAATCTGATAAATTATAATAGACAACAAGTTTTAGATCAATAAATGCAGCTGAACAGCAATCCATTAGAAGAGTCACGTAGAGAAAGAATTCTACTGTCTTCTAAGGTTTAAAAGTGTTTAAAAGTCCATCATCAATATTTTATCCCTGTAACAACAATCAATATTCATCTTTGCACTACAGGCCAAAGATATTCATTTAAATCACCAGTTGGTCATGTTCATCTCAACACCTGTTCATCTTTGCACTACAGGCCAAAGATATTCATCAGTTAATCGTTCACCTTTGCACTACAGGCCAAAGATATTCATTTATATCATCATTTAAGACTGAGGATGATGAAAAATATTTTTAAAGATACGAATCCAGTGAAACAAAATGACAAGGATTAAGGATTCGTACTTTGTTTTACCCATGTCCAAAAATACCTCGAAAATAATCATATTGGTGTAAAATTCAAGAATGATCAAAACATGGATACAATCAAAGCTAGTATCCGGAATAGATATTTTGGACAAAAAGAAAAATTTTTATTTTTTATTGAATAGTCTTAAATATTCGTGAATAGTGTCGATATCGTGAATAGTCTTGTATATCGTGAATAGTAACCCCAACACAACAAGTTCCAAATTTGATAAAAAAGTTCACCAATACTTCGGCATAATGATATTGAAGAAAAAATATCATTTAAGAAGAAAATAATACCCCTTACCTCAAAATAACCGTATACATTTGAATTTTGGTATAGTCTCGTGAAACCCATCAGTATAGCAACACTCAAAGTATACTCACAAGAATACGCTCGATAATTTAGAGAGAGAAAGAGAGAAAAATTGTTTCTGGTGTGATTTTCAATTCTAACTTAGCCCTCCATTTATAGGAAAATGCTAGAAGCTAAAAGGAGACTAAAATATTAAAATATAATATTTTCTTATCAAATTTCTACGCATGTGATAAGTTTGAAATTAGACCGACCACCATTGAAGAAATTTCCAGCAGCCCATGTGAATTACTCACCAACCAAAAAGTGGGTCCCACCCATAAATTAATAAAAATCATTTTATTCTCCAAAACTTCAATAATTCGTAGAAAATAGCTTGCTTATCAGAAAATTCGAAACTCGTGTGTTTCCATAGAAATTTTAATTCTCTACAACTTTGCAGAAGGAAGTGTTTCCAAATTCCAAACAGAAATTGACCAAAATCCATAAACGGATAATTTTACAGTCTATAATCAATTTTCGGTCAAGAATTGTGTCCACCGACACACAAAACATGTGTTAAATATTTAATGCCATAAAAATACTCTTCCTCCTCATATACTCATATATCCCACATTCATTATAAAAATATCACCGTTAATATATTATTAAAATAATATATCTAAATGAATTATTTTATCAGAAAAGATAAAATATTAATTTTCAACAATTGTCACATTAAAAAATTTTCTCCATCTATATCCACATAAAATGAATATTCTCTTTATCATAATAATTAATAATTAATTATTCAAAAATAATATTACTGAGAATCACAAGATCGACAACCGGTAGTTTCGAGGAAGAGGGGCTTTCAATAAGGATTTCTCCTTCTTTGTAGCGTATGATTAGGTGACCAAACCTCTCCTTAGATGAGAACTTTCTAGACATTGCCAATAACGTTATCTGATAATATTATTCAAATAATATGAATTATTGATTTGATAATGGAAAATACTGTGTAATGACAATTATTGAAACAACAGTGATACAAAATATCAACGCAACAATTATTGAATCAATAATATTGAACAGTAACTACTGTAACAATTATTGAGTAGTGCCTTCTTACGTAAGGATCAATAATTCAACAATATTGTGCAATACCGTGTGCTACTGTGCAACCACGCATATTACTGTATTTTAACCACCAGGTAACCCAACAGTGTTAACGGTAACAATTTACGTCGTTATTTATAAAACTCAATCTTTGTCGTTTTCTTTCATCCAACCGTTTTCCGTTATGGGGCCCACCAATGATTTGCTTGCAGTAAATGCGGAGATTCCCGACAAAAAGAATATTCCACGACCAAACGAATATTCCCCGACAATAATGAATATTTTATAACCACTTGCTTATTTTGTAAACTTTGCACATTTCACCCATAACCAAAGAATTATATCAAATTAACCCTTATTAATTTAGAATAATGAATAAAGGAAAATTCAATTTTATTTATAATAAGTTGGGGTCTTACAACCTCCCCTCCTTATGAAATTTCGTCCTCGAAATTAACGTACGTACCTGGTGTATCGAAAAGGTGAGGGTACCTCGCTTTCATCTCCGATTCAACTCCCATGTCATTTCCTCAATTGCATGGTTTCTCCACAAAACCTTAACTTGTGGTATAACCTTCGCGATGCGTAAGACATGCTCTTTCTATCCAAAATCTCAACAGTATCTCCTCGTATGTTAAATCTTGACTATCTAAATGCGGTTCTAATGCAATAATGTGGTTCGGGTCTTTCACATATTTCTGAAGCATAGATATGTGGAATACATTGTGAACACGAGACATACTTGGAGAATGCGCGAGTCTATAGGCTACGTTTCCTATTGGTCAAGAATCTCAAATGGACCAACAAACCTTGGATTGAGCTTTCCTCTTTTACCAAATCTTGTAACTCCTTTCCATGGAGAAGCAATACGTAATAATACATGATCTCAATATTAAACTCCACGTCCTTTCTATGAAGATCAAAGATAACTCTTTTGTCGATCTTGTGAAGTTTGAATACGTTGTCGAATCATTTGGATCTTTTTCGTGAGTCATGCGTACTAATTACGGTCCCAACAATGTTGCTTCTCCCACCTCGTCCCAAAGACTCTTGGAAACGACATTTTAAATCCATACAACGCCTCAAATGGAGCCATGCCTATACTTGCTTGATACTTGTTGTTGTAAGAGAATTCCACTAGTGGCAAGTACTTATCCAACTTCCTTTGAAATCTAGAACGAGTCTTAATAGATCTTCAAGGGTTTGAATAGTCCTCTACGATTGTCCGTCCGTTTGAGGATGGTATCTTTGAACTCAGAATCGTAAATCCGTGCCCATAGCTTTACGCAAGCTAACCCAAAATCTTGAAGGGAATCTCGGGTCACGATCCGAAACTATGGATCTTGGCATGCCATGCAATCGTATAATCTCATTCACGTACATACTGAGCAAGGCGTTCAAGGAATAAGTCTCAGCGTGTCGGTAAGAAATGGGCGGACTTGGTTAATCTATCAACAATAACCCAAATTGCATCTACGCCTTGAGAAACTTTGGGAAGACACAGTAACAAAATCCATAGTAATGTGTTCCCATTTCCATTTAGGAATCTCAAGTGGTTGCAATGGACCTTTTGGCACTTGATGCTCCGCCTTTACACGTTGACAAAGTTAAACATCTTGAGATAAACTCGCAATCTCTCTCTTCATATTGTTCCACCAAAATGTATGTCGAATATCATAATACATTTTGGTACTCCCGAGATGGATTGCAAGCGGGGTGTTGTGTGCCTCTATCATGATTTTATGCTTGGAGTCGAATCGTTAGGAAGCATGAAAGTCTAGAATTGACTCAAGTATTCCTTCCTCATCGATTCTTGCTTCTAGAATAGCACCTTCTTGCACTTTCTTCTTCATTTGTATCGCCCTGGTAAAGTAGCTTGAGCGACTTTAACTTTATCAATTAAAGTCGGTTCTACTCATTATATTCTCCATCATCATGTGGGACCACTCGGAGTCTTTAATTCTATCTTCATCCTTTGTAAGTCGTATAAAATGGGCCTTTGCGTTGACAATATTGCACTTTTCGTACTTGCATATGATCTTCTACTCAATGCGTCGCCACTACTACGTTCGCTTTTCGAGGATGATATTAAATAGTGTGATCGTAATCTTTCAATAGCTCAAGCCAACGTCGTTGCAAGCATATTGAGTTCTTTTGGGTGAAGAAATATTTGAGGCTTTTATGGTCCGTATAAATCTCCACTTTCTCTCCATACAAGTAGTGTCTCCATATCTTCAACGCTTGAATCATTGCCGCTAACTCTAGATCATGAGTAGGATAATTCCTCTCATATTCTTTGAGTTATCGTGAGGCATAGGCTATGACTTTCCCATGTTGCATGAGAACACATCCTAACCCTTTGCACGAAGCATCATTGTATATAACAAATCCATCGAACCGGATGGTATTGCGAGCAGTGCGAAATGAGTCTCCTTTTGAGCTCTTGGAAACTCTTCTCACATTCCTCGCTCCATATGAATTTTGCATCCTTCCAAGTCAATTTGAGTTAGCAGATAGCGATTCGAGAAAATCCTTCCACAAATCTCCGATAATAACCAACTAAGCCCGAGAAAGCTGCGTGCTTTGGCCACAAACTTGGTTGCTCCCAACTTTGTATTGCTTTAATCTTGGCAGGTCAACGAGATACTCCTTGTTTTGACACCGCGTGCCCAAGAATGCTACTTCCTCAAGCCGAACTCACATTTCTTGACTTGGCATAAAGCTTGTGTTCACGAAGTCTTTGTAGTACCGACTTCAAATGGTGCTCATGATCTTCACGGCTTTTGGAATAGATGAGGATGTCATCAATAAAGACAACAACGACCGATCCAAATATTCCTTAAATACACGGTTCATCATATCCATGAAAGCAGCAGGAGCATTAGTCAATCCAAAAGACATGACCAAGAATTCATAATGCCCGTATCGGGTCCTGAATGCCGTCTTTGGAATATCCTCAGTTTTAATCTTCAGCTGATGATATCCAGAACGAAGATCGATCTTTGAAAAGAATTGTGCTCCTTGTAACTGATCGAATAGGTCATCAATGCGAGGTAGTGGATACCTATTCTTGATGGTGACATGGTTCGATTCTCATTAGTCAATACAAAGTCGCATACTCCGTCTTTCTTCTTTCTGAATAAAGCAGGGAGCACCCCGAGGAGGCGTCTTAGGGCCGAATGAAACCGATGTCTAATAATTCTCGTAGTTGGACTTTTAACTCCTGAAGTTCAATAGGAGCCATTCGATATGGGGTTTTAGAAATGGGTTTTGTACCCGGTTCAAGGTCAATAAAGAATTCAACATCACGTTCTGGGGGTAAACCAGGAAGTTCTTCGGGAAATACATCAGGAAATTCTTTAACAACAGAAATATTATCCAAATCTGACTTGTCTCTGTTCAAATCCATAACATGGGCTAAGAAAGCTTGGCATCCGTTTTTCAATAAACGAATAGCTTTGTGGCTTGATATGACAGTGACTGATTTTAGTGGTTTAGTGGTTTGAATTCAGTATGAGCGAGTTGGTTAGGAATATGAAAACTAACAACCTTACAAAAACAATCAATTTTGGCATGATGGTGGTTAACCAATCAATTCCTAAAATCACATCAAAAGCAAGTATCTTTAAAGAGATAAGATCAACGGTAATGTGATAGTGCCAACTTGGATCATGCAAGATTTATAAAGCTGTAGATGTAACGAAGGTTTCACCCAACGGAGTTTCAACGAGATAAATCAAAATCTAATTTCTCCGAGTCAAGTTTAAGCGTTGAGCACAAGCGGAGAGATAAAAGAATGGGTAGAGGCAGGGTATCTAGTAAGGTATAAACTTCGCAAGAATTCAATATTAGCTTACCCGTGATCACCTCGTTTGGGTTCCTCACGTTTTGTCTAGTCACGACAAACGCTCTTCCAGGAACCGCTGATTTGGCCTTATCCGGGACAGCCCTTGGAATCACCACTCCCGCTGAACTTGGTTTCGCTATAGTACAATCTCGAGCAATGTGGCCTTCCTTTCCACAGTTGTAGCATACCTTGGATTGTTGTGGATAGTTTGGGCTGATATGTCCCTCCTTCCCGCATTTGTAACATCTAACTGGCGGTCGTTCTCCTCCCCTAGCATTTGTTGTTGGTCTTTGGTCTTTCTTTGTTGATATCTTCCGTCATTGTTGAATCTTCTCTTTACGAAATTTCCACTTGAGTCACCTCTCCTATTATCATGTCCACGATTACCACCGTGGTTACCGCCTTTGTCAAGTATTCTTTCCTCCTCATTTGGTTATCATCGATTCGATGACTACCACGATTGTGGTCCCTCGGTTGAGTATACTCACTATCTCGCTCTAATAATCGAGCCCATTGACAACATCTGAATACGGAGAAAACTTATGAGAGATAAGGTATCTTAGAATCTCGGGTTTTGAACCTCTCCCGAAACATACGGCGTCATTCGTTCCTCATTCTCCACCAAATGAGGTGCAAACCTGGATAACTCTGCGAACTTTGCCTCGTACTGAGACACCGTCATTTTGTTCTGTTCGAGTCTAATAAACTCTACCTCCTTCATATGACGAATACTTTCTAGAAAGTACTTGTCATTGAACAGTTTCTGAAATCTTTCCCAAGACATGTTAAGTGCATCTGGTCAAGTGCGCTTCATGATTCCCACCACTAACTGCTTCACCACGAAACATAAAGGTGGCGAATGGAACCTACATTCCTCCGTGCACCCCAAGACATCGAATATCTTGGTAATTTGCTTGACCCATGTTTCTGCCTTGATCGGATCCGGATTTCCATGGAAATCTGGTGGTCCCAACTCCTTGAATCGCTTGGGTGTGATAAGCAGCGTTGCCATCATTTCCACCGTATTTTGTACACGAGTCTCCCTAAATTCGATTTTGCATGAACCGCAAAAAGCTCCTAAACATTCAACGTTCATCGTTTGCTTTCGGTAGTGTTGTTTCTGGGAGGAATATTGCCTTCTGTTGCACGTTCTCCGGTTTGCGACTAAAGGTTGTTCCACAGTCTCATAAACTCCATTGTTAACGTTCTCAGCAGCCATTCTTAAATACTGCCATAAAACAAGGGTTAATTAAATAAATTAACATATCACATAATATCCTATATTATGACCGACCAACAAATAAGCTTAGGTAGGACACACTAGCGAAGGATTTACTCGTCTCTCCCTCCTAGATCTATTCCCCGATCTCCGCTTGAGATCATATCCCTAAGCTCGATATTAAATCGTGGACGCCCCCAAAATAGGTATACAACACCCATTACGAGTCGCCAAAATACATGGTATAGAAAGCAAACTACAACTTTGATAATCTGAGATGTCGTGTAGTATACGACAATACAAGCTGTGAGTTTAAATACAAATATTGTCTTCTAGACAATATACACACCCAAATAAGTCCTCATTAATTATTCATACACTATTTTACGAAATAGTGAGGATGATAAAACATCTTCCTAGAACCATCACTCCATACCCCAGACTCGATCCTGCTATGTTCTCACCTCCACGAGAAGAAAATGGAACAAAAGGAAAAGGGTGAGCTCAACTAGCCCAAAGATAAAGAATATTATGACTAAGATAATATACAACAAATTATCGTTAGTCTTCAACGAGAAAAATCGATAAATTATAATAGACAACAAGTTTTAGATCAATAAATGCAAATTGAACGAAGAATCCATTAGAAGAGTCACGTAGAGAGAAAGAATTCTACCTTGTCTTCTAAGGTTTAAAAGTGTTTAAAAGTCCATCATCAATATTTTATCCTCAGAATAACAATCAATATTCATCTTTGCACTCTGTGCCAAAGATATTCATTTAAATCACCAGGTTGGTCATGTTCATCTCAACACTGCTCATCTTTGCACTTCTGAGCCAAAGATATTCATCGATTAATCGTTCACCTTTGCACTACTGTGCCAAAGATATTCATTTATATCATCATTTAAGACCGAGGATGATGAAAAATATTTTTAAAGATACGAATCCAATTGAAACAAAATGACAAGGATTAAGGATTGCAGTACTTTGTTTTACCCATGTCCAAAAATACCTCGAAAATAATCATATTGGTGTAAAATTCAAGAATGATCAAAACATGGATACAATCAAAGCTAGTATCCAGAATAGATATTTTGGACAAAAAGAAAATTTTTTATTTTTCGGTGAATAGTGCCGTATTCGTGAATAGTGCCGTATACGTGAATAGTAACCCCGACACAACAAGTTCCAAATTTGATAAAAAAGTTCACCAATACTTCGGCATAATGATATTGAAGAAAAATATCATTTAAGAAGAAAATAATACCCCTTACCTCAAAATAACCGTACTTCGATTTGAATTTTGATATAGTCTTGTGAAACCAGACCAGATAAAGAACACTCAAAGTATACTCACAAGAATACATTTCGATAATTTAGAGAGAGAGAGAGAAAACTTGTTTACGGTGTGATTTTCAATTCTAACTTAGCCCTCTATTTATAGGAAAATGCTAGAACGTCGAAAGGAGACTAAAATATTATAATATAATATTTTCTTATCAAATTTCTACGCATGTGCTAAGTTTGAAATTAGACCCGACCACCATTGAAGAAATTTCCAATGACCCATGTGAATTACTCACCAACCAAAAGTGGGTCCCACCCATAAATTAATAAAAAACATTTTATTCTCCGAAACTTCAATAATTCGTAGAAAATAGCTCGGTTATCAGAAAATTCGAAACTCGCTACTTTCTATAGAAATTTTAATTCTCTACAACTTTGCAGAAGGAAGTGTTTCCAAATTCCAAACAGAAATTGACCAAAATCCATAAACGGACGATTTTACAGTCTATAATCAATTTTCAGTCAAGAATTGTGTCCACCGACACACAAAACATGTGTTAGATATTTAATGCCATAAAAATACTCTTCCTCCTCATATACTCATATATCCCACATTCATTATAAAAATATCACCGTTAATATATTATTAAAATAATATATCTAAATGAATTATTTTATCAGAAAAGATAAAATATTAATTTTCAACAATTGTCACATTAAAAAATTTTCTCCATCTATATCCACATAAAATGAATATTCTCTTTATCATAATAATCAATAATTAATTATTCAAAATAATATTACGAATCACAAGTCTCGACAACCGGTAGCTCCTCGGAAAGAGGGGCTTTCTAATAAGGATTTCTCTTATCTTGCAAGCAATTAGGTGACCAAACCTCTCCTTAGATGTAACTTTCTAAACATTGCCAATAATGTTATCTCGATAATATTATTCAAATAATATGAATTATTGATTTGATAATGGAAAATCTTGTGTAATGACAATTATTGAAACAACGGTGATACAAAATATCAACGCAACAATTATTGAATCAATAATATTGAGCAAGAATTCATCTGTAATAATTATTGAGTAGTGCCTTCTTACGTAAGGATCAATAATTCAACAATCTTTGTACCAATCTGGTGTATTTCTTCGTGCAACCACGCATATTATCGTATTTTAACCACGGTGTAACCCAACAAATGTTAATAGTAGTAACAATTTACGCCGTTATTTATAAAACTCAATCTTTGTCGTTTTCTTTCATCCAACCGTTTTTTTTCGTTATGGGGCCCACTAATGATTGCTATTGTCAGACGGAGATTCTTCGACAAAAAAGAATATTCCACGACCAAACGAATATTCCCTAATAATAATGAATATTTTATAACCACTTGCTTATTTTGTAAACTTTGCACATTTCACCCATAACCAAAGAATTATATCAAATTAACCCTTATTAATTTAGAATAATGAATAAAGGAAAATTCAATTTTATTTATAATAAGTTGGGGTCTTACAAAAATGTTCCCAATCGATGGATTACTAAAAAGGGGATTAGTGAATCCGGATAGATTGGTACATACGTTGCTTGCTCATTGGATGAGGATGATTAATCTCATGATCATTTGTGTGGAGACACTAAAGTAAGTATGTAGGTGTTTATTGGAGAATAAGTTCACTAAACGTAGTTCGCTAAGGAATACCTAATGAAGTTTTACTTGCCTGTCAATAGGAATTCCTGTAGTGATAGCAGTGCAAGTGATCCTTGGACTTGAGATTATCATAGTATCTTGTGTATGATGAATTATACTTTGAATTATTCCTTAAGACCCTTAGGGTATATCAAAGGGTATTATTGGGTATAATAAGTTGTACATGGAGATAATGTATGATCAATAAAGAATCTACCGCTTCAAGTAAAATAAGAGAAATGTCTTATGTGATTTGATAAATGACAACCCAATAGTCCTTGGCTAAGGCAGAATGAAATTAGAGTAGAATAAAATTAGAAAGGAGTTTCTAATTTACATTATTTAGAGTTGTGCATTTAAGAATCGAAATACATATAATTAAATAAAATAAGACTCGCCTCTTATATAAGATCTGGGTAAAGTATATATAAATATTATATGCTTAACTCGCCTCTTTTTGCCTCATTACTCAAATTATTCCCAACAATTTTATTTCCCTACGTAATAAATATATATATATATATATATATATATATATATATTAACTCACCATTATAATTTACACAAACATGCACACATCACATATAGAAAATAATTTATAATTTTATTTTCTTACATTATAAATTGTTTATATCAATTTATTTACATATAGCAAATATAATTTAATATATTTACCATCTTATGTAAACATACATATCCTTCATAAATTTAAAATAATATATATACTCATAAATTAGACTAGACATTTAATTTAATGTCTATTAAACCTCTTAATACGGTTTGCTCTATTCAATAAGCCTTCTTCAAATGGCTAGCCATATTTATTATTACATAATCTCTTTCAATTATTAAACCGTATAGATTTTTAAATAAATCATCTATTTTCACTATTGGTTTTAAATTTTATCCTTTAATTTAATCATTTAAGATTTTCTAAATTTTCGGGTTGTCACAGTATGATTGGGTGTAATAAGTTATATATGGAGATAATGAATGATCAATAAAAAATCTACCACTTCTAGTAAAAGAAGTGAAATGTCCTATGTGATTCGATAAATGACAACCCAGGAATCCTTGGCCAAGGTGGAATGAAATTAGATAGTAGTTTCTAATTTGCATTCATTCGAAGTTGTGCATTTGGGAATCGAAATACATATAATTAACTAAAATAAGACTTGACAGTAATTCCATGTTTTATATTTAATTGGGACATTGTATGGTGGAAGGATTGAATTGTACGGTAACTATTTACTCAAAGGTTCTTTTATGATTAATGTTGAAATCTATATTATCTGGAAAGTCGTTAATCGCTAGGGAGGCTTATCCCTATTGTAGAATAAATGTTATTTATTTAAATGAATTAATAGTTTAATTTATTTATTTAAATAAGATTGGAATTGTTCTAATTAATTTATTCACAACTGGTTTAATATGGAAAACCTAAAGGGTCACACTGCAAAAGGAAAAATATTTATTTAAGAAGCAAATGACATAATCTTAATAATAAGTTAAGTGTATTTAATTTAATCTATGGTGATAGAATAAATTAAATAGCTTAATATTTATTATTTAATATTTTGAAAATATTAATTATAAATTAATAAGAGGAGTCTTATTATTATTATTATTATTATTATTATTATTATTATTATTATTATTATTATTATTATTATTATTATTATTATTATTATTATTATTATTATTATTATTATTTAATTCCTAAAGGAGTTTAAGAATTAATTAATAAAAGTACTCTCATATATTCCTAATAGAATTAGGAGGCTAATTAATTAAAAGAGTTTAATTAATTATTCCTAATTAGATTGGGAGCCTAATTAATTAAAGGAGTTTAATTAATTAAAATAAAACTTAATTTCTTAATTGTTAAGGAGGGTTGCCTACATCTATAAATAAGAGAAATCTTATTATGGGTGAGGATTGATGCTTTCACAACACACGTGAAGACGTGATTCCAATTATTGGAGAGTATGCCATTTTTCTATAGAGATAGAAAACTAGGGTTTTGCCAAACACCCATCTTCTTGAATCTTTCTTCTTTCTTGGTGGATCACCTCTAGAGGGCAAACACTTGGGTGGCTAACGTTGATCAAAGGAAGGAATCAAACCCAGTGGATTCAAGTTGAACGCGAAAAAGATTTGGAGGTGAACTAGTACATGAGGAAACTCGAATATTCAAGGGTATAATTCTTGTTCTTCATCTTTTCGTTTAATTAATAATTGTGCATAAAGGATGATCCGGGTATATGGTTTGTAAAATTTTAAAATCTATTTTTTACGCTTTCACTTGCTTTGTGCAATTTGACTACGTTCATGAATATTATAAACCTAACACTACTGGGGGTTCACATTGATGGGGATGCTGACAAGGTTAAACATATTTGTTTGTTTTTCCTGTGTTATATGTTTGTGTTTTATTGATCAATTAGTGGGTTTTATTTTTACAAATTGGCAAGAACAATGATATACCAACTTTTGATATTTTAAGCCAGATTCTGGAAAAGAGCTTGTTATTTTTACCCCTACCGAGGTTCGTGTTTTTTTCAATATTAGTTACCTTCATAGATTTTATTGGTTATTTCCTTATAGTATTTTTGTTACTGCTCAATCAGTTTGAATTTTGTAGTTGAAATTCTAATTGATTTTGTGACCTGTTTTGTCAATTGCTAAAGGGGGGGGGGGGGGGGGTAAAATCGAAGCATTAAACAGGTCGGTACTTAATGAAATGATTTTAACTACTCAGGATAGAGTTTATTGTGTTGAAGTGGAGAGAAGTGCTTCTAAACGCTGTGGTAGACCTGTTTGTGCTTCTGCGAAGAGTGTTATTTTGAGGAGTCCATATCCAACGAAGTTTGGTTATGCTGTTTCATTTTCTTCTGTTGTGGTTCCTAGATAAATACGCATAGGTCTTTCTGCATTTCCCAATGTTTGCATGGGTATGCCATCCAAATTTGAAGATGTATTGTTTGATCAATGGTTTAAGATTGACATAAATAATAAGAAAAGGTTTGTTATTTGTAGTTTAACAATAATATAGTTTTTTTAAAAAAACATTTGTTCTCTTTTACCAATATGCTTTTATATTGAAGGATTGAAATTTCTCTGGAGATAATGATAAGATTGAACCTGCATTCAGATTTGGGTATGTCCTAATTTCATCTAAAATATGGTTCTACAAGTTAAAGACTCCTGGACAGTGGCTTGACGATGATGTGAGTTTATTTATTTTTGAAATTTTGTTGTGTTAGTTATGGTTACCTTATTTAATTATTTTGGTTACTAGTTTTGACAGTGTTGGTTACCTTTATCAGAAAGTTTTAATTTTTGGCAATTGTTTATATCTTATGGATTTTGGTTTGTTTTTTGGTTTAGCATATCAACATATCCTTATACAACTTTTGGAAATCGGCTAAGCACTCCGCCAATGTTCAAATCAGGGTCACTACTACAGATTGTTGGCTTCATGTGAAGTTGTTTGCTTTGTATGGTGAATATTGTCTTTAAAATGCAGATACGACTCTACTGTCGGGGGAGGGTGATGTCTCTGAATACATACGTGGATTTTTGATGGATGTGAACACACCATGGGTTGTTATTGATTATGTTTTGTTTCCCATTCACATGACAGTTTCAGAGCATTGGTTTTTGTTAATCTTTGATGTGCATTGTAGACTTCTAGTAGTTTACAATTCTCTTCAACCAAACATAAAAGTCATGCAACCAAATATTATGGATGTTTGTGAGCCTTACATTTTCATTCTACCCATAATATTTTCTAAGTGTAGTTTTTGGAAGGGTATGTCAGATATTAATTTCTATAGTGAACCATATCTTCATAAGGGGGAACATGATATTATTGAACTTGAATTTGCAGAAGGGGTACTTGAAAAAATTGAGGGATAAGGTTTATATTGTTTCCATTTCATTAATTATTCCATCTAGTATGGTGTTTTTTTATTTTTTTTTATTTTTTTTTGTTTTTGCAGTGATTGCGGTATGTTTACGGTTTGTTTTATTAAACATTTTCTTCACCAACAGTTTTTTGAAATACCTAATCCATTCCCCATTATGCAATACCGGAAGAAATCATGCATGCTAGGAATAAGCAAGTAGGGGAATACGATTCAGATACAGAATATCCAGGCAGATTTGTCCCAGAAGAATAGTTTGGTTGTCAATGTCTTCTCCTTGTAAAGTTTTTTTTGATATTTGTAACCATTTGTTATGGTTATTGACTTTTAACTGTTTAGTGAATTTTCTGATAATGGAATAATGTCTTTGTTTATATTATCAGTAGTTTAACATTGTTTGTTGGTTCATATTGGGATTTTTGAAATCTTTTCTTTAGAGGTAACCAAATGTGTATTAGTGAGTGACATAACTTCATCATATTGGTTACTATTTACCTTTTGGTTATTTTAACACATTGAACATATTGAGGAATTCCATTATTAATTATCCAATTTATAATGTTTTCTAAATTTAACTTTGCAAGTATCCAGTTATGATATATTAAAGTTCCCATGTATAATATACCCAAAGTAGAAAACGCAATAACCAGGTGACTAATGGTCCAATATGTAGTTGTAAGACCCCAACTTTTGATAAATAAAATTGAATTTTCTCTATTAATTATTCTGAAATAGTAAGGGGTGGATTTGGTTAATGTGGTTAGTTATGGGTAAAATGTGCAAATTTTGTGAAATAAACAAGTGGTTATAAAATATTCATTGTTGTCGGGGAATATTCGTTTGGTCGTGAAATATTCTTATTATTCCGGAGAATATTAAATTTACGGCAGCAAACCATTTGTGGTCCCCATATGGAAAAGCAATGGATGAAGAAAACGATAAGTTTGGGTTTTATAAATGACAACGTAGTTATTACAGTGCTAACATCGTTAGAATAATTCGTGGTTAAAATACGCTTATATACACGGTTGCACAAAGATTATTACCAGTATTGCACAGTATTCTTGAATTATTGATTCTTACGTAAGAAGGCACTACTCAATAATTGTTATAGTAATTATTGTTCAATATTTTATTTTATTGATTCAATAATTGCTACGTTGGTATTTTATATTATTGATTCAATAATTGTCATTACACAGTATTTCCCATTATCAGATCAATAATTCATATTATTTGAATAATATTATTAGATAGCATTATTGGCAATGTCTAAGGAAGTTCTGTCTAAGAAAGGGGTTTGGTCACCTAATTGCGTGTCAGTAAGGAGAAATCCTTATTGGAAAGTCCCATCTTTCCTGGGAACGACCTGGTTGTCATAATTGTGATTCTGTAATATTATTTGTGAATAATTAATTATTTATATATATGATAAGAAAATATTTATTTTGGGTGGATATAAATGATGGATAGGAAAATATTTATTTTGTGTAGATATAAATGAAAAAATTAATGCAGAGGTGTTTTATCAGTATTTTGTCGGAATGGAGGTATTAAAACCATCTCGTATGTGGATTTGGAGGACATTTTCATTTGAAATTTGGAAAACTTTTTCTAAAAAAGTTGTAGAGAATTTAATTTCCTATGGAATGGACATAAAATTCATATTTTTCTGATAAAAGGGCTATTTGTTATGAATTATTGAAGTTTCAGAAATAAATGTTTTTATTAAAAACATTGGTGGGCCCCACTTTTGGTTGGTGTGGAAAATCTGAATTTTGGTGGGCCCCACTGGTGGTGGCTGAATTTTAGTCCAAGAGGTGTGCGTAGAAAATTTTGAAAAAAATATTATTTAATTTAGTATGCTTTGGCGTTCTAGCATTTTCCTATAAATAGGGTGCTTAGTTAGAATTGAAAATTACACTAAAATCATAAGTTTTCTCTCTCTATATTATATAGCGTATTTTTGTGAGTATTTAGATACATTGAGAATTGTTATTCAGTGCAAGTTTACAATGTAATTAGATACATTAGTTACCTTTATCAGAAAGTTTTAATTTTTGGCAATTGTTTATATCTTATGGATTTTGGTTTAGCATATCAACATATCCTTATACTACTTTTGGAAATCGGCTAAGCACTCCGCCAATGTTCAAATTAGGGTCACTACTACAGATTGTTGGCTTCATGTGAAGTTGTTTGCTTTGTATGGTGAATATTGTCTTTAAAATGCAGATACGACTCTACTGTCGGGGGAGGGTGATGTCTCTGAATACATACGTGGATTTTTGATGGATGTGAACACACCATGGGTTGTTATTGATTATGTTTTGTTTCCCATTCACATGACAGCTTTTGAGCATTGGTTTTGTTAATCTTGACGGCGTGCATTGTAGACTTCTAGTAGTTTACAATTCTCTTCAACCAAACATAAAAGTCATGCAACCAAATATTATGGATGTTTGTGAGCCTTACATTTTCATTCTACCCATAATATTTTCTAAGTGTAGTTTTTGGAAGGGTATGTCAGATATTAATTTCTATAGTGAACCATATCTTCATAAGGGGGAACATGATATTATTGAACTTGAATTTGCAGAAGGGGTACTTGAAAAAATTGAGGGATAAGGTTTATATTGTTTTCATTTCATTAATTATTCCATCTAGTATGGTGTTTTTTTATTTTTTTTTATTTTTTTTTGTTTTTGCAGTGATTGCGGTATGTTTACGGTTTGTTTTATTAAACATTTTCTTCACCAACAGTTTTTTGAAATACCTAATCCATTCCCCATTATGCAATACCGGAAGAAATCATGCATGCTAGGAATAAGCAAGTAGGGGAATACGATTCAGATACAGAATATCCAGGCAGATTTGTCCCAGAAGAATAGTTTGGTTGTCAATGTCTTCTCCTTGTAAAGTTTTTTTTGATATTTGTAACCATTTGTTATGGTTATTGACTTTTTAACCTGTTTAGTGAATTTTTTCGATAATGGAATAATGTCTTTGTTTATATTATCGATGAGTTTAACATTGTTTGTTGGTTCATATTGGGATTTTTGAAATCTTTTCTTTAGAGGTAACCAAATGTGTATTAGTGAGTGACATAACTTCATCATATTGGTTACTATTTACCTTTTGGTTATTTTAACACATTGAACATATTGAGGAATTCCATTATTAATTATCCAATTTATAATGTTTTCTAAATTTAACTTTGTAAGTATCCAGTTATTATATATTAAAGTTCCCATGTATAATATACCCAAAGTAGAAAACGCAATAACCAGGTGACTAATGGTCCAATATGTAGTTGTAAGACCCCAACTTTTGATAAATAAAATTGAATTTTCTCTATTAATTATTCTGAAATAGTAAGGAGTGGATTTGGTTAATGTGGTTAGTTATGGGTAAAATGTGCAAATTTTGTGAAATAAACAAGTGGTTATAAAATATTCATTGTTGTCGGGGAATATTCGTTTGGTCGTGAAATATTCTTATTGTCGGGGAATATTCGTACGACGGCGCAGCCATTTGTGGTCCCCATAACGGAAAACAGTCAGATGAAGAAAACGATAAGTTTGAGTTTTTATAAATGACAACGTAGTTGTTACCGTTAACACTGTTAGAATACCTGGTGGTTAAAATACAGTTATACACGTGGTTCGCACAAAGAAGACACCTGAGTATTACAAAGATTCTTGAATTATTGATTCTTACGTAGAAGGCACTACTCAATAATTGTTATAGTAATTATTGTTCAATATTTTATTTTATTGATTCAATAATTGCTACGTTGGTATTTTATATTATTGATTCAATAATTGTCATTACACAGTATTTCCCATTATCAGATCAATAATTCATATTATTTGAATAATATTATTAGATAGCATTATTGACAATGTCTAAGGAAGTTCTGTCTAAGAAAGGGGTTTGGTCACCTAATTGCGTGTCAGTAAGGAGAAATCCTTATTGGAAAGCCCCATCTTTCCTAGGAACGACCTGGTTGTCATAATTGTGATTCTGTAATATTATTTGTGAATAATTAATTATTTATATATATGATAAGAAAATATTTATTTTGGGTGGATATAAATGATGGATAGGAAAATATTTATTTTGTGTAGATATAAATGAAAAAATTAATGCTGAGGTGTTTTATCAGTATTTTGTCGGAATAGAGGTATTAAAAACCATCTGTATGTGGATTTCAGACATTTTCTGTTTGAAATTTGGAAAAACTTTTTTCTAAAAAAGTTGTAGAGAATTTAATTTCCTATGGAATGGACATAAAATTCATATTTTTCTGATAAAAGGGCTATTTGTTATGAATTATTGAAGTTTCAGAAATAAATGTTTTTATTAAAAACATTGGTGGGCCCCACTTTTGGTTGGTGTGGAAAATCTGAATTTTGGTGGGCCCCACTGGTGGTGGCTGAATTTTAGTCCAAGAGGTGTGTGAGAAAATTTTGAAAAAATATTATTTAATTTAGTATGCTTTGCGTTAGCATTTTCCTATAAATAGGGTGCTTAGTTAGAATTGAAAATTACACTAAAATCATAAGTTTTCTCTCTCTATATTATAGAGCGTATTTTTGTGAGTATTTAGATACATTGAGAATTGTTATTCAGTGCAAGTTTCTTTCAACATTACATCCGATATTCCGGTCAAAAGTACTGTTCTTTTGAGGTAAGGGATGTTATTTTCTTCGTAAATGATGTTATTCTCTCAATATCATTATACCGAAATATTGGTATGAATTTTATTATGAAATTTTTACCTTTTTATGTCGAGGTTACTATTCACGTACGTATACGACACTATTCACGTATATGGCACTATTCACGAAGACGTTACTATTCACGAGTACTGTTCACGAAGTATGATTTTTTTTGTGGAATTTCTACATTTTCGTGTCGAAGTTACTATTCACGTATATGACACTATTCACGTATACGACACTATTCATAAATACGACACTATTCACCAAAAAATAAAATTTTCTCTTCTTTGTTCAAGATGGCTATTATGGTTACTATCTTTGATTGTATCCATATTTTGATCTTCATTCTTGAATTTTACTCCACTATGGTTTATTATGGAGTGTTTTTGAACTTGGATAAACCGAAGAACGAATCACTAATCTTTGTTCTTTTGTCTCACTGGATTCGTTTTCTTTAAAATATTTTTCATCATCCTCAATCCTTAATGGTGATACTAGATGAATATCTTTGGCCTGTAGTGCAAAGATGAATGATTACCTGATGAATATCTTTGGCCCGTAGTGCAAAGATGTACAAGTGTTGAGATGAACATGACCAACTGGTGACACAAATGAATATCTTTGGCCTGTAGTGGAAAGATGAATATTTGATTCAAGATGTATATTGATTGATGTTACAGGGATAAAATATTGATGATAGACTTTTAAATTCATAGATGATAGTAGATTTTATTCTCTACTAAACTCTTCTAATGAATTATTATTTTCGCTGTGAATATGATCTAAAACTTGTTGTCCATTATATTTAATCTGGTTTTTTGAAGGTTAACGATAATTTGTTATTCATTATCTTAGTCATAATATTCGTTACTGGGCTAGTTGAGCTCACCCTTTTCTTTTTTGTTCTATTTTTCTTCTCAGGAAGTGAGAATATAGCAGGAACCAGTCGGGGTATAGAGTGATGGTCCTAGACAGTTGTTTTAGCAGTCCTCACTATTATTTTAAAATAGTGTATCAATAATTTTAATGATGACTTATTTGAGTGTGGATATTGTCTAGAAGACAATATTTGTATTTAAACTCACAGTTTATGTGTTGTCGTATTTTGCGCGAAAATTATATTAATGAAGTTGTAGTTATTTCTGTACAATGTATTTGGCGACTCAGAATGGGCGATGTATACCTATTTTGGGGGCGTCACGGTTGGTATCGTATGGCTTAGGATATGGTCTCT
Organism: Panax ginseng; assembly: GCA_020205605.1. NCBI lineage: Eukaryota > Viridiplantae > Streptophyta > Magnoliopsida > Apiales > Araliaceae > Panax > Panax ginseng. The sequence continues at coordinate 98,441,800 of CM035149.1, read as the reverse complement.
CATGAGATCGGGGAATAGAACTAGGAGGGGAGAGACGAGTAAATCCTTCGCTAGTGTGTCCTACCTAAGCTTATTTATCGGTTGGTCAGAATATAGGGGTATTATGTGGTATGTCATTTTCTTTAATTAACTCTTGTTTTGTGGCAGTATTTGAGAATGGCAGCTGAAAATGTCAACAATGAAATGTATGAGACCGTGGAGATACCTTTAATCACCAACCAGGAGAACGTGCAACAGGAAGGCAATATTCGTCCTATAAACAACACTACCAAACAAACGATAAATGATGGGATGTTTAGAAGCTTTTTGTAGTTCATGCAAAATTAGATGAGAGAGACTCGTGTACACAATACCGGTGGAAATGATAGCAGTGCGAGGTTTATCACAGCCAAGCAGTTAAAAGAGTTGGGACCACCAGAGTTTTGGAGAAAGCCAGATCCGATTAAGGCAAAAACGTGGGTTAAAAAAATTACCAAGATATTTGATGTCTTGGGATGCGTGGAGGAATAGAAGGTTCCATTCCCCACCTTTATGTTCCGTGGTGAGGCAGATTACTGGTGGGAATCTGTGAAGCATACCCAACCAGCCGCACTCAATATGTCTTGGGAAACATTTCAGAAACTGTTCAATGACAAATACTTTCCTGAAACTATTCATCATATGAATGAGGTAGAGTTTATTAGACTAGAACAGAACAACATGACTGTGTCCCAGTATGAGAGTTATCCAGGTTTGCACCTCATTTGATAGAAAATGAGGAACGTATGTCGCGGATGTTTCTGAGAGGTCTAAAACTCAAAATTCGTCAATACCTTATCTCTCACAAATTTGTTCTATATTTAGATGTTGTCAACATGGCTCAATTATTAGAGCGAGATAATGAGTTTGTTCAACTAAGGGACCACAACCAGGGTTATACCGATGGCATCAGTTATCGAAGCAATGATAATTAGCGAGGAGGAAAATATCCGGACAAAAGTGGTAACCACTCTAGTTGTAATCGGGGCCATGATAGTAGAAGAAGAGAATCGGGGGGACACTTCATAAAGAGAAAGTACAACAACAACAATGACGGGAAGACATCGGCAGTAGCACCAGCACCATCAATAAATTCTAGGGGAGGAGAACGACCGCCAGTTAGATGCTACAGATGCGGAGAGGAGAAACACATAAGTCCAAACTGTTCACAACCTTCCAAGGTGTGTTTCAGTTGTGAAAAAGACGGTCATATAGCCCGATTTTATTCGATAAAGAAATCAAGTCCAGTGGGGATGGTGACTCATAAGTCTGTCCCAGACAAATCAAAGTCAGTGGTTCCTGGAAGAGCGTTTGTCGTGACTAGCCAACTTTTAATAAATAAAATTGAATTTCCTCAATTAATTATTCTGAAATAGTAAGGGGTGGATTTGGTTAATGTGGTTAGTTATGGGTAAAATGTGCAAATTTTGTGAAATAAGCAAGTGGTTATAAAATATTCATTGTTGTCAAGGAATATTCGTTTGGTCGTGGAATATTCTTGTTGTCGGGGAATATTTGTACGACGGCGCAGCCATTTGTGGGCCCCATAACAAAAAATGTTTGGATGAAGAAAACGACAAGTTTGAGTTTTTATAAATGACGGCGTAGTTGTTACCATTAACACTGTTAGAATACCTGGTGATTAAAATACAATAATACGCGTGGTTGCACAGTAGCACATGGTATTGCACATTATTCTAGAATTATTGATTCTTATGTAAGAAGGCACTAATCAATAATTGTTACAGTAATTATTGTTCAATATTTTATTTTGTTGATTCAATAATTACTATGTTGATATTTTATATTATTGATTCAATAATTGTCACTGCACAGTATTTCCCATTATCAGATCAATAATTCATATTATTTGAATAATATTATTAGATAGCATTATTAGCAATTTCTAAGGAAGTTCTGTCTAAAAAAGGGGTTTAGTCACCTAATTGCGCGCTAATAAGGAGTAATCCTTATCAAAAAGCCCCCTCTTTCCTGGAAACGATCTGGTTGTCATAATTATGATTTTGTAATATTATTTGTGAATAATTAATTAATAATTTATATGATAAAGAAATATTTATTTTATTTGGATATAAATTGTAAGACCCCAAATTATTAATAAATGAAATTTATTTTCCTCTATTTATTATTTTGAAATAGTAAGGGTTGGTTTGATTAATGTGGATAGTTATGGGTAAAATACGCAAATATTTCGAATAAGCAAGTGGTTATAAAATATTCATTATTGTCGAGGAATATTCGTTTGGTCGTGGAATATTAAATCTTGTCGGGGAATATTAAATGCGATGGCGCAATTTTGTGGGCCCCATAACTTGAAAGCGATTGGATGAAGAAAATGACAAATATAAGTTGTTTATAAATAACTTGGCAGTAGTTGTTACCAATTAATATTGTTGGAATACCCGTTGGTTAAAAAACACACTAATACGCGTTGTTGAAAGAAGCACGCGATTGCACCAATTATTGATTCTTACGTAAGAAGGCACTACTCAATAATTGTTAAATAATTATCATTCAGGTGTTTTATTTTATTGATTCAATAAGCTCATTTGCATTGATATTTTATATTATCGTTGTTTCAATAAATTGTCATTACACAAAGATTTTCCATTATCGAGAGTAATAATTCATATTATCCGAATAATATTATTGGATAACATTATTGGAAATGTCTAGAAAGTTCGTCTAAGGAGAGGTTTGGTCACCTAATTGCGCCGCCAAGAAGGAGAGATCCTTATTCGAAAGCCCCTCTTCCTGAGGACCACTACTTTACAAGATCTTGTGATTCTCGTAATATTATTTGTGAATAATTAATTATTGATTTATATGATGAGAAAAATATTAATTTTATGTGGATATAGATGGAGAAAATTTTTAATGTGACAATTGTTGAAAATTAATATTTTATCTTTTTCTGATAAAATAATTCATTTAAATATATTATTTTAATAATATATTAACGGTGATATTTTTATAACGAATGTGGGATGTATGAGTATATGAGGAGGAAGAGTATTTTTGTGGCATTAAATGTTTAACACATATTTTGTGTGTTGGTGGACACAAGTATTGACCGAAATTTGATTATAGCATGTAAAATCGTCCGTTTATGGATTTCGGTCAATTTCTGTTTGGAATTTGGAAAAACTTCCTTCTGTAAAGTTGTAGAGAATTGAATTTTCTATAAAATTTTGCGAGATTAGAATTTTCTGATAAAAGGGCTATTTATTATGAATTATTGAAGTTTTAGAGTTCCAAAATAATTGATTTTTGGAAGTTTTAATTATTTTTATTATGAAAAACGTTTTTATCATTAAAGGTGGGTCTTGCATGTGATGTAAATGCTGAATTCAGATAATTAGAAGTGGGCGTAGGAATTGTAATATTAATATTAATATTTTAATAAATTTTCTACTTTGGTGTTCTAAGCATTTTCCTATAAATAGGTGCTTAGGTTAGAATTGAAAATCACACCGTAAATCAAGTTTTCTCTCTATATTATCGAGCGTATTCTTGTGAGTATTTTGAGTATACTTTGAGTATTGCTATACGGTGCAAGTTCAAGTCATAGCCTATATCCGGTGTTTCAACTAGAAGTACTGTCTTTCGAGGTAAGGGATGTTATTTTATTCGAAAATGATATTATTTCTTCAATATCATTATGCCGAAATATTGGTTGGAAATTTTTATCAAATTTGGAACTTTTTCATGTTCGGGTTACTTATTCATGAGTTACTATTCACGAGTTACTATTCATAAGTTACTATTCACGAGTTACTATTCACGAAGTTACTATTCATTTAGTACTATTCACTTAAGCGTGAAGATGTTTTTTTGTGAAATTTCTATTTTTTGGTGCTCTGAGTTACTATTCACGATACGACACTATTCACTTAATACAAAGACTATTCACCGAAAAATGAAATTTCTTCTTTTTGTCCAAAATATCTATTATGGATACTAGCTTTGATTGTATCCATGTTTTGATCATTCTTGAATTTTACTCCACTCGATTTACTTTGAAGTATTTTTGAACTTGGATTGTTTAAAATACGAATCCTTAATATTTGTTCTTTTGTTTCACTGGATTCGTTTCCTTTAAAATATTTTTCATCATCCTCAGTCTTAAATGATGATATTACTGAATATCTTTGGCCTGTAGTGCAAATATGAATGATTTCTTGTGAATATCTTTGGCCCGTAGTGCAAAGATGAACAGGTGTTTAGATGAACATGACCAACTGATGAATATCTTTGGCCTGTAGTGCAAAGATGAATATTTGATTCCAGATATATATTGATTGATGTTACAGGGATAAAATATCGACGATGAACTTTTAAATTCATATATAGAAGATAGTAGTTTGCATTCTCTACTTAACTCTTCTAATGAATTGTTGTTTTCACCGCAGTTGTTGATTTAAAACCTGGTTGTCTATTGTATTCTATTAGATTTTCCTGTTGAAGACTAACGATAATTTGTTGTATATTATCTTAGTCATAATATTCTTTCTTCGGGCTAGTTGAGCTCACCCTTTTCCTTTTTGTTCTATTTTTCTTCTCGTGAGGGGAGAATGTAAGCGTAAATTTAGTCGGGGTATGGAATGATGGTTATAGAGAGAGTTGTTTAGTAGTCCTCACCATTTTTGTAAAATAATCGTATCAATAAATGTGATGAGGATTTATTTGGGTATAGATATTGTCTAGAATATAATATTTGTATTCAAACTCACAGTTTTACTATTGTAATAATAAAGTTGTAGTTGTTTCTGTACCGTGTATTAACAACTCAGAATGGGTGATGTATACCTATTTTGGTGGCGTCACATAAATGATGGATAGGAAAATATTTATTTTGTGTGGATATAAATGAAGGAATTAATGTTGAGGTGTTTTATCAGTATTTTGTCGGAATGGAGGTATTAAAAACCATCCGTATGTGGATTTTAGACATTTTCTGTTTGGAATTTTAAAAAAAAATCTTCTTCAAAGTTGTAGAGAATTTAATTTCCTATGGAATGGACATAAAATTCGTATTTTTATGATAAAAGGGCTATTTATTATGAATTATTGAAGTTTCAGAAATAAATGTTTTTTTATTAAAAATATTGGTGGGCCCCACTTTTGATTGGTGTGGAAAATCTGAATTTTGGTGGGCCCCACTATTGGTGGCTGAATTTTAGTCTTAGAGGTGTGCGTAGAAAATTTTTGAAAAAATATTATTTAATTTAGTATGCTTTGGCGTTCTAGCATTTTTCTAAAAATAGAGTGTTTAGTTAGAATTGAAAATCACACCAAAATCATAAGTTTTCTCTCTATATATTATCGAGCGTATTTTTGTGAGTATTTAGATACTTTGAGAGTTATTATTCAACGCAAGTTTCTTTCAACATTACATCCGATATTCCGATCAGAAGTACTGTTCTTTTGAGGTAATGGATGTTATTTTCTTCGTAAATGATGTTATTCTCTCAATATCATTATACCGAAATATTAGTATAAATTTTATTATAAAATTTTTACCTTTTCATGTCGAGGTTACTATTCACGTATACGGCACTATTCACGTATACGACACTATTCACAAATATAGTACTGTTCACGAAGTATGATTTTTCTTATGGAATTTCAATCTTTTTCGTGTCGAGGTTACTATTCACGTATATGGCACTATTCACGTATACTACACTATTCATAAATACGACACTATTCACCGAAAAATAAAATTTTCTCTTCTTTGTCCAAGATGGCTATTATGGTTACTATCTTTGATTGTATCCATGTTTTGATCTTCATTCTTGAATTTTACTCCACTATGGTTTATTATATAGTGTTTTTAAACTTGGATAAACCGAAGAACGAATCCCTAATCTTTGTTCTTTTGTCTAAATGGATTCGTTTTCTTTATAATATTTTTCATCATCCTCAGTTCTTAATGGTGATACTAGATAAATATCTTTGGCCTGTAGTGCAAAGATAAATGTTTACCTGATGAATATATTTGGCCCGTAATGCAAAAAATGTACATGTGTTGAGATGAACATGACCAACTGGTGACACAAATGAATATCTTTGGCCCATAGTGCAAAGATGAATATTTGATTCAAGATATATAATGATTGATGTTATAGGGATAAAATATTGATGATGGACTTTTAAATTCATAGATGATAGTAGATATCATTCTCTACTAAACTCTTTTAATGAATTGTTATTTCTGTTGCGAATATTGATCTAAAACTTGTTGGCCATTATATTTTATCTGATTTGTTGAAGACAACGATAATTTGTTGTTCATTATCTTAGTCATAATATTCTTTACTGGGCTATTTGAGCTCATCCTTTTCCTTTTTATTCCATTTTTCTTCTTAGGAAGCGAGAATATAGCAGGAACCAGTCGAGGTATAGAGTGATGGTCCTAAACAGTTGTTTTAGCAGTCCTCACTATTTTTGTAAAATAGTATATCAATAATTGTAATGAGGACTTATTTGAGTGTGGATATTGTCTAGAAGATAATATTTGTATTTAAACTCACAGTTTATGTGTTGTCATATTTTGCGCGACAATTGTATTAATGAAGTTGTAGTTGTTTCTGTACCATGTATTTGGCGACTCAGAATGGGTGATGTATACCTATTTTGGGTGCGTCACAATAGTGACCAATAAATCGTATCCCAAATGATCAATTTTATAATGATGGTAATGTATGTATGATTAATTTATTTCTTTTATCAGAAGGTGTGGATGGTATCCGAAATGCCATGTAAAAGTCCTCATTTATGTAACTGCTAATTACTTAAAAATAACCTTTTAAAAATAAAATTATTTTTAATATGGTGCAGTTGGTAGCCAAACCTTCGTACAAAGATAACCATTTTAATTTTTGTGGGTAACCAAATAGTCATAAAAAAAATTCAAAATAGTTAACCAATTCTCACATGTATTTGTTTTCTCTATCTTGTTAAACCAAGATAGAATCAGAGAGTGGTCGTGTGGTTTTCCTCTTACTTAATGTAAGAAGAAAAAAATGTAAAATATTATTCAATATTGTGTAACACAAAATCGGTTACCTTACATCAATAAAAGGGTTACCATATGTCTGGTTATTAATTACTCTCAATAAACATCAAGGAGTTTTTTATTTACACTTTTTTTGCTGATGTACCATATCAGACCTTTTTTGGTCGTAAAATTGGTGGATTATTGGATATTTTCCTGTTATATCCTTTTTCTTGGCATCTGCTGCATTTATTTTGAATTCTATTTTTAGATCCATGCTTGTACCTCCCTATCTTTGTTCTTCCCGTTGGTCTTCTTGTATTTGGTGGTTTTACACATATTTTTCTTATTTCATCTGGCACATCCCAATTCTCTTTGTCATCTTATGGCAGGATGGAAGTTGAATACGTGTCTACCAAAGTTATTTTTGAGTAGTTTTTTAAGCAAAATTCATAACAGCTCAAATTACTTTTGCTGATAACAGCAGCAGCGTGTGGACAAGGCATCTCGTGGTACTGAAATTTATGGCATGTGCATGTCCTTTGTTCCATGTCCACAATAAACTGTTTGGTGACATCGTAAATAGTGAACATCACTAGGTTTGATGTCTCAACCTACAACACAATTTAAGGGTGTAGTTAGTATGTATAATCATTTAGCTTTTGTAATTTGGAATAATGGAAGTCATATGTACTGTTGTTAACTTTGTCAACATATACAGGTAACCAATAATGACTAATGTGGTTTCCATAAAATATAAATGTATCTTCTTTTAGTCATGAATGTAATAATTTAAAAGTTCTATTAGTGACCTTAAGTTTCTTTGATTCAATGATATTAAATTGCAGTTGTGACGCCCCCAAAATGGGCATACATCACCCATCTTGAGTCGCCAGATACATGGTATAGAACTCAACTACAAACTTAATTATATAACTGTCGTGTAAAAATACGACAAAACATAGCTGAGAGTTTACATGAATATTGTCTCATAGACAGTATACAAACTCAAATTCAATCCTCATTACACTTATTATCACACTAAGTAGTGAGGACTACTAAAACAACCATCTCGGATCGTCACTCCGTTCCCCGACTAGTCCCAGCTATATTCTCATTTCCTGAAGAGAACAGTGAAAGAAAGGGTGAGCTCAACTAGCCCAGTAAGAAATATTATGACTAAGATAATGAAGAATAAATTATCATTATCCTTCAACAGTATAACAACTGATAGAATATAATAGACAATAAGTTTTAGATCAACAACTGCAGCGGAGTAAGCAATCCATTAGAAGAGTCAAGTAGAGCATGATATCTACTATCTTCTATGATTTAAAAGTTTATCATCAATTTTATCCTGTAATACTCATCAACAGGTTCTTTATTATACCCAAGACAAATAGAACTTTCATCACCTGTCTTCACCTGAACCACCAAAGATGTTAGTTAAATTCACAATTCATGTTTATAATAATGTGAATCAACAATTTCTCCTTCCCACAAAGTCTTAATAGAACATTTACTCAATATCCTTACCCCAAAGGCTAAAGATATTCAAATGTAATAACAATGATCATACTAATCGCTTGTCTATCTTTGCACTACAGCCAAAGATATTCAACTATAAAACCAATGGTCATGATCATACCAATCAATCGCTGTCAAATGCACTACGACCAAAGACATTCAACTGTTAACTAATGGTCATGATCCTGTCAATCACATCATCGAATTATCCCTGTACTACGACCAAGGATATCATTAGTATCACAAGTGGTCATGAACATGTCATACACACCGTCCATCTTTGCACCACGCCAAAGCTATCAATTAATGTACTCATCTTTGCACTACGACCAAAGATATCAATCAACAGATTCATCTTAAAGACGTAAGTCAAAGATATACTCTCAGTAAAACCAATAATCAACAGTTCATCTTTGCACCTAAGCCAAAGATATACAACTGTAAAACCAATAATCAACAGTCCATCTTTTCACGTAAACCAAAGATATACAACTATAAAACCAATAATCAATAATTCATCTTTGCACGTAAGCCAAAGATATACAACTATAAAACCAATAATCAACAGTCCATCTATGCACGTAAGCCAAATTTTAAAAAATTAATTTCAATGTGTACCCAAATTTATTTAGAAAGAATATTATGTACACAAACTACGTACAAAAAAAAAAGTTGTGCAGTAAGAGTAGAACTCATGTATTGAATACCAATAAAAATATTTAAAACATCAAATGGTAAATCTCGTTTTCTAATTTTTTTAATACTGTTTGTGCACTACTTACTTAGTGTCCATAACATTAATCATTTATTTATGCTAAGTTGCTAGAAAGTCAATATTCAATACCAAATCATTTGAGACCAAAAATTTAAGAACCCCTAACAATACAACTCCCTCCGTCCCATAATATATGACGTTTTAAATAATTTTATTTTTCTCAAATTATTTAACATTTTTTATAATTTAGGAGACTTAAATTAACCACCATCTTTCTAAAATTACCCCTAATTAGAAAATGTTACATATGAGAGAGAGAGTATGAGATAAATATATTTTAAAGGGCATTATATACAATTAATACTATATATAATGTTATAAAATTATTATTTTTAATTATTGTGCACAACTCTAAAACGTCATATATTATGGGACGGAGAGAGTATTAAATTAAACACGGTTTAAAATTTGAGAATGAGCTTATTTTGTTAATATAAATAATTTTGGGCCAAAACAACAATGAGACCAATACCAAATTATCCAAAAACATTTAGCTCCATTTTCAAATCATAAGGCTACATTTGTGTAACTGGGCCAAGTAGTCACTATGTTCTATATGACTATGTCACTATATTGCTATTAAATGTTAAATTAAACATATATTTAAGTGTTTATATTTGAAAATTTTGAAAAATACCAAAAAAAAAATGATACCAAATAGTACTATTGAAGCATTACTTGATATATATATATATATATATATATATATATATATATATATATATATATATATATATATATATATATATCAGAATCAAGTGCATACCCTTATCTTACTCACGTGCTCACTCTTTTAAAGCGACGATTTTGGTCATACAATCGTGTTTATACTTTAGCTTAATGACGTTATATGTTGTCCGTCGCTAAAAGTATAAGCGATTATTGTATGATTAAAACCGTCCGCCTAAAGGGGGTGAGCAATAGTGAGTAAGATAAGGGTATGCACTTGATCCTTGTTTATATATATATATATATATATATATATATATATATATATATATATATATATATATAGTAAAAAAAGAAAAAAATAAGAAACAGGACTTACTATTAAATATTTTACATATTTTCATTGATATGCAATACATGTGTCCAATTATTTGTGCATAACTTTTTGTGTGCAGTATGTAGACATAATATTATTCATATTTTAGATCACAAATTGCAACTTTTATTTATGCCGAAATTCGATTTACACCCTAAACTTTAATGTGGATTATATAAATTGTTTGGCAAAATTAAGGAAAATCCCAGTGTAGTTGGAACGTTTTACTTATTACATCATTAAACTTTTAAAAATTCAAATTACCCCATTGAACTAATTAAAATTTTGAAATTATATCATTCCATTAATAAGATTGGATGTCCGTCAAATTGATTTAGATTCTTTCAGGCAAAACTAAGAAAATCCCACTATGGTTAACACATTTTACTTATTACACCATTAAACTTTTAAAAATTGAAATAACCCATTGAACTAATTAATATTTTGAAATTACATCATTCCGTTAATAAGATTAGACGTCCGTCAAATTGACTCAAATTTTTCAGACCTGGTTAGCGATAACAGAAAAGAAAATGACATGTCATTCTTACGTGGAATAGGAAGTAAAATCAACTCATCTCCCAAGCACATCTCCAAAGCCTAAATAAAATACGCAGAGAGAGAAACACTACCAAGTGTAGAAGATGTGACACCCCCAAATCTGGGCACTTCAATCCCACAGATTTGGTGTTCACTGTCCAATTAAATCATAACTAACTACCCATAACAAAGGATATAATTAAACTCAAAAGTTTAAACAATCAATCTCCCATTAAAGGGTTACATAATCTAAAATAAATCCCAGGTCATCTAACCTTTATTACAATCATCAGCGGAATATTAAAACATAGCCATAATCAAAAATATTACATAAGCTTCATAAATAAAAGGTAAATTAAACGTTTTCTAATCAAGCATCGTGCCCTTGCCCTTGCTTGTAGAAAACTCTTCAAACTTCTTAACTTCATCTGCATTTTTTTGTGCAAAAGTGAGCAAACAATTGCCCACAAGAAGAATAGTATACAATAACATTTTATGAATGATAATTAACTGAACTTTCAATGGTAAAATTCTCTTACCGGAACAATGAACTTTAATTTAAAAGCTATGAGTTCAAAGGAATAATGAACGTTTAAGTTAACAATAGATATCAACATCAAAGAATACACTGAGGGTCACAAGACCACGAACTATACTCTAGGTTTTCAAGTATTTCTACTTTAACCTTTAACAGTCTAAAAGACTATAATTATCATCTGTGTCCTAGGTTAACAGGTGTTTTTACTGTAACCTTTAACAGTTTAAACGACTATATGGATCATCATCCCGTACTCCAGGTGATCAGCCCTTTGTACTATGTATTGCGCAAACATTTTAACGCTATTGTGTACCTCTAAAATAATCCCCTAATATAGGGTTGTTCATCTCAGCTTAGATTTATCAGGTTCTGAACCAAAGTTTGGTTGGGAATTAACTTCAAAGAAATTCTAGATCTTTAGAACGCTCATCAACCAAGTACTGGTTGAATCAGATAGAGACCAATAACTATTCAAGAGTTTGCTTATAATATTTTCAAGAACAAGGTATATCGATGAATCAATAAGAGCTAGAGTATTAACGATTTCTAAATTGAACAAATGTTATCATCGACAACATGCTTTAAAGGAAGTTTAGTTTGGGTTGACTTCAAGGGTAATTTAGAGTTTAGAACATTCATCAACTAAGGATTAGTTGAATTGGTAAAGAATCGTTAGACAACTTAGAGTTCGGTACAATAATGTAAGATAGTACAATGACATTGGAGAACGAAGATCAAACAACAGTTATTAGTAGCTGAATAAACACATTTCTTACGATAAAATTACAGACTTTGAATAACTAAAGTAATCTCATTTGGAATAAAGAAACAAAGATTAATTAACTTCCTCAGCAATAAATGAGGGTTAAAGAACTTGCATAACAATAAATTGCTCAACAAGAGATTAGAGATAGAGAACTTGCATAAGTATAACATGACAGTGAAAAGTAACCTTGCTGAATAATAAAGTAGCAAAGGTTAGGGAACTTGCCTCGTGCGTAAGCTATAATATTAAAACTCACGTTCACCTACACATAGTATTAGAATCACAATATCTATTAGATATACTAACATCCACTTTCCAACATAACACTCATTTCGAGCTAAACTTGTTATTTAAGTACAAGTCTTACGTTACCATATACATTTCAGAATTCATAATTGTTAACTTCACAACACTTATTCATTGCTCACTAAGTTTCTTAAATCATATATATCCTTTTCACAACTTACTAACTTTACATTTTAGAGTTACTAACCACATGATATTATTCTATTTTAACCCTTCCATTACATGTTTCTCACATTAACATAACATACTTACTAATAATAACCATTTCATTTAATAAATATTTTAAATTACAATAAACACCTCAAATAAATATTTATATAATTCAATAAATATTTAAAATTACAATTTGAAATTTCGGATTATTATAGAAGAAGGCGGTGGCACAAGGTGAGGCAATAGTAGAGGCTCCATGTGGCGGTGGTGGCTAAGAACGATGAGTGGAGACTCATTGTGTATGGCGAAGTCAGAAGCTCTTATGGTTGTGTAGCTCTTTGGTGTTGAAGCTTTTAACGACTGTAATGGGTGCGCTACTAGCTGGTTCACTTTTTCTCCACTTTTTTTTATCTAGGCTATGTGGGTTGATATTACAGCGGGGTTGGTGCTAGTAATTAGGAAAATAAATGTTGATTTGGGGTGTTGGAGGCTGATAATGGGGCAATGTTTTGATAAATAGAATTAGGGTTTCGATAGAGGCGACTAAGGTTGTCGAAGTTGTGATTGTAAAAGGTAGGCGAAGAAGGATTGAGAAATTTTTTTTTTGTAAAATGGAGAAGAAAACATACCTATTATAGTAGTTAGAGTTTCTAAACTCCTTCTATGATTTATCGATAAAAATGGTGGTTTTATACGTTCAAATTTTGTAATATCTATCAAATTAATGATGTAATTTGAACAAATTGAATATCAAGAAAAAGAATCAAATTTGAGTATATTTAATTTTGCCAAATAACATCATTAATTTCATCAATTTGGTAAATTTGAAGCAGAAATCTGCAGGGTAATTCCTATTGGTTTTGTAAATTTAAAACACAAATCTAGTCACGTCTAAAAAAATCTAAGTTAATTTGACGCCCATCCAATCTTATTAACGGAATGATATAATTTTTAAATTTTAATTAGTTCAATGGGGTATTTTCAATTTTTAAAAGTTTAATTGCGTAATAAGTAAAATATGACAACTATAATGGGGTTTTCCTTAGTTTTGACTGAAAAAATCTGATCCAATTTGACGGACATCAAATCTTATTAACGGAATGGTGAAATTTCAAAATTTTAATTAGTTCAATAGGGTAATTTGATTTTTTTAAAGTTTAATAGTGTAATAAGTAAAAGGTGCCAACTACAATGAGATTTTCCTTAGTTTTGCCCAAATTATTTTGACACTCAAAGTTTAAGGTGTTTTTAATTGAATATAAATTTGGAGTGAAATTTGATTTTAAGCCTAAACTATTGGAAAAATTAACGATTTAGTTTATATATAATGGAAAATGATGTGTGTTGCGAATGTTTACGTTTGATTTTTTAATTGTCAGTTACGTAGATTGCTAACGCTAAATTTTGTACGCTTGGCGAAATCACCAAAATAGCAGGCCAAAATTGCGCTAACGGTTGATGGAGTAGTTGATTATATCAAACTCACGAAATACATTCACATAAACATAAATAAAGAAATATAAATATGAACACAAGAATTTACGTGGAAACTCAATTGGGAAAAAACCACGGAGAGAGAGAGAGAGAGAGAGCAATCCACTATAATAATATTGGGAGTACAAGTTGATAATATGGAGAGTACAAGTTGTGTATTTGTGTTGTATCTCTTGTGTTCTTGTCCCCCCTCTTCTCCTCCTTATTGTTGTATTTATAGATGTCATATCCACCTGAATCCAATTAGGAGTAGGAGTCCTTTGTAGAATCACCTTATAACAATAATTAATGGTTGATAGATTCCTTTCTAAATTAAACCTCTTTATCCCACCAAATAAGGAAACACAATCTTATTTTAATAAGGACTCTCTCGCTGTCAAAATAAATATATTATGGTCAACACCAAATCTAGACCATTAAATAAATTGGGTTACATCTTGGCTAGACCCAAATAATCACACTCCAACATTGTCCCTCAGTCTCTTATTTATAAGGATTATTTATAAGAGAGTATTCAAAAAGTCTTCGTGGGATTTTTATCATCGAAATTTTTATCATCGAAATTTATATCCTCGGGATTTATATCCTCGAGATTTATATCCTCGAGATTTATATCCTCGTGATTTTTATCCTCGGGATTTTTATCCTTAGGATTTTTATCCTCCAAATTTTTATCCTCGAGATTTATATCCTCCGGATTTTTATCCTCATCCTCGGAATTTTTATCCTTAAGATTTTTATCCTCCGAATTTTTACCCTCCAGATTTATATCTTCGGGATTTTTATCCTCGGGATTTATATCCTCGAGATTTATATCCTCGAAATTTTTATCCTCGAGATTTTTATTCTTGGGATTTATATCCTCGGGATTTATATCCTCGGGATTTTGATCCTCGAGATTTATATCCTCGGGATTTTTATCCTCCGAATTTATATCCTCGGGATTTTGATCCTCGAGATTTATATCCTCGGAATTTATATCCTCGGGATTTTTATCCTCCGAATTTATATCCTCGGGATTTATATCATCGGGATTTTTATCCTCGAGATTTTTATCCTCGAGATTTTTACCCTCCGGATTTATATCCTCGGGATTTTTATCCTCGGAATTTATATTCTCAGAATTTTTATCCTCGAAATTTATATCCTCGGAATTTATATCCTCGGGATTTATATCCTCGGGATTTTGATCCTAGGGATTTATATCCTCGAGATTTTTATCCTCCGAATTTATATCCTCGGTATTTTTATCCTCGGGATTTATATCCTCCGAATTTTTATCCTCGGGATTTATATCCTCAGAATTTTTATCCGTAGAATGTTCATCCTTTCGGGAGATCAAAGCCTTCTCGAAGGACGTTTGTCCAACCTTATAACCCCTCCGACCTTATGCCGTCATAATATCCGTCCTGACCCCTGTGAGAGGCTTTGATCAGACTTTATATCTGCCGAAAGTAAACAGCCGAAGATATGATGAAACCGGTGTGGCCCGAAGAAGAATCGCCAAAGAGATTGTCGAAGTGGTCCGAACCCAACTTCATATGTTCCCATGTGGTAGACAGATGTTGATAGTGACGAAGGACAACGAAACATTTTATTTAATATGTGGAGGTGATTGGTCGCTCCCCTCCATTTGTGAAAATTAAGAGCCACGCATATTTTATCTGAGGCTTGTTATTCTCCCGACGATCAGTGTTGATTCCAGGTGCTAGTTTTATTTTGCTGAAGCCGATGGGCTTGGATTGCCTTGGTTGGCTTCGAGAAGCATATAGAAGATGTTGTTGCTGACTCATGACATGATAGGCCTACACAAATTATTGTCGCTTATGTGGCAACCCTTTCTAGAATGTTAGCAGCAATGCATCTTTTACTCACCTAAATCAATAATCAAAGTGATTAATGCTTTGATTTAATATATATAACATGAATACTATCCCCACCTTTTATGATATAAACGATGTAACGTGTAAAGTAATAAATACTCGGTTACAATCATGCTTCAATTGCTATTAGCAGAGTACATATATACACACGTACAAGTATATATTTAATTTAATAAAAAAAGAATCACGTATCTCCTTCGATGAATCGGTGATTTTAAATCGACACTAGAACAAGTGTCTTGATTCCCACACACGGCGCCAATGTTAACGCTAAATTCTGTACGCCTGACGAAATCACCAAAACAGCAGGCCAAAATTGCGCTAACGGTTGATGGAGTAGTTGATTATATCAAACTCACGAAATACATTCACATAAACATAAATAAAGAAATATAAATATGAACACAAGAATTTACGTGAAAACTCAATTGAGAAAAAACTACGGAGAGAGAATGTAATCCACTATAATAATATTGGGAGTACAAGTTGATAATATGGAGAGTACAGATTGTGTATTTGTGTTGTATCTCTTGTGTTCTTGTCCCCCCTCTTCTCCTCCTTATTGTTGTATTTATAGATGCCATATCCACCTGAATCCAATTAGGAGTAGGACTCTTTTGTAGAATCACCTTATAACAATAATTAATGGCTATAGATTCTTTTCCAAATTAAACCTCCTTATCCCACTAAATAAGGAAACACAATCTTATTTTAATAAGGACTCTCTCGCTGTCAAAATAAATATATTATGGGTCAACACCAAATCTTGACCATTAAATAAACTGGGTTACATCTTGGCTAGACTCAAATAATCACACTCCAACATAGATAAATATTAATCATAATTTTTTTGAAAAGATATATAATAATTGGGACATCTTATAATTACTATCAATCTCATGTATTATTAAATTTAGTTAATTACAAATTTTAATTTCAAAATAAAAAAATAGGTATACAAATAAAATTTCTAGGTTCCTATCAAACTCAACTACTTTAACACGAAAAGCTTTCCAAAGGAAAAGCTTAAAGCCTACTTTAACACGTGCACTGGACGTGGGCGCCTGCATTTTGACCTTTTTGAACTTCTAAGATTAAATAAATTGTTTTTTTTTAATTAAAGTTCAGTGAAATAAAAAATGAAAAGAATATACTCCCTGAATAATCCATTTCTAAAAATTCAAAATAAATATCTTTTATGTTTCTTTTTTATTTTTTAATATTTAAAATTTCTAGTGAAGCGGTGAAATGTGAGATGCCAAATAAATTTATGATAAAAAAATTATAAATATTGTATCATTTTACATTATTATTAATTTTTTTAATAAAAACAAATGTTTCATAAAAATATATTTACGAAACGAGACTCTTTTTGAAGAAAAAATGAAGTCTATTATAGGAGGTGAAAATCATAGCTTATCATACTTCTCAATAAGTAGATATAAAAGAAAAATACTACTACCTCTATACCACAATTTTTTCTTTCAATTTTAAACTACAGATTTTTTTTTTTATAAAAAATTAACTTATACTAAAATTTTAAAATTGATAGAATTTATATATATCTTGCAAGCACCAGAATTTATAATTAGTAATTTTCAAAAAATGTTTAATATCAATTTTATTAACTAAAATCAGGTAAATTTATACTTCATCCGTTTTAAAATTATAAGATCGTTATTGTCTTTTTAAAACTAATTTAAGACATTTTTAAACTCAAAATTGACATTGATTTTTTTAATATAAATCAATACAATGATGAATATTATAAATTGTCTAAATACTCATTGTAAGATTTATTTTTTTAAAATTTTTTTAATGAATTATCTCAATTTTAAATTTGAAAATGTCTAAAATTAACTTTAAAATGTCGACAATGATTTTGTAATTTAGAACGGAGGGAGTATCAATTTTGAATTGACTTAAAAAAAGTGAAAATAAAGGCTTTTTATGAAAATAAAGGAAGTAATTTTTTTAACGTCTAAATTATCCTTTATTTAATTTTTGGTTTTAGTAATTGTGTAAATAAAATTTCATTGACGTATGATAATATTATCATATTGAAGTATCTCATAAGCATAAATATATTATCACCCTGAAGATGGGAAATTAATAATAGAGTACAAAATAGGTATAACTTTCTACTATACATAAAGACTAAAATATATTTTGGATCCCAAAATTTGTAAGATTGTTGAGATTTGTACCTCAATATTTAAAATGTATATAAGTACACCCCAAAGTTCTTTTTAATTTTCAAAAAATCAATTTTTACCCAAAAATGAGGGTTTATTTTGTTTAGTGGAAAGAACTGTGGGGTGATTAACTGTTAAAAGTCTTAGACGGTACATTTTGTTTAGCGGAAAAGAATTTTGAAGTACATTTAAATATTTTTTGAAATATTAAGATGCAAATCTCAACAACCCTATAAATTTTAGAGTGCAACTGTATTTTAGTCATATATATTATGAAATTGAAATTCTTGAACAATGGACTTGACAAAAAGGGTAAATTTACTTTAAAAAATTAATAATGGTCTTATATTTTCTTTTTTTTGGTATACAAAATTAATGGAATAAATGTTAAAATGAGGCTCAATATTACACATAAACATTTTTTAGTCTCTTGTCGTTGTCATTTCATCAATTTCTAACATGGTACTATCAATTAAACGTAATTAGTAAAAATTAAAAATTTAATCTCTTAATTAAAAAATTAAAAGTTTATCGGTTGATATTGTCAGGGCAAAAATAATGTTGTTAATAAGCATCACTTATTGTATTAAGTGTTGCTAAAAATAATGTTGTTAATAAGCATCACTTATTGTATTAAGTTTACACTATTTTGTTTTAACAATATCAACCGTCTAAATTTAATGATAACATCAAGCCAGTAATATTATTCGTGTGACTGTTTTGATTGTTAATAATTATTTTCAAACTAACTTCGAATTTTCTACTTAAATAATTCTAAATCATTTATAATATTCTTATTATTTGTTTTTCTCTATTTTTCATCCATGTTACTTTATTCATTTGGTTAGTTGAAATAATTTATATTGAGTTATTTATATGAGTAAGGGGGTGTTTTATAAAACTGAATGAAATAGTTATGAATGAAGCAAAATTTTGAATACTGAATGAAAAAAAGTTATTTGATAATTGACATGTCTGAAATATCTGAATAACAGATTTTTATTATTTTATCCCTCTAAAAAAATTTAAAATTGTTGTAAATTTATTTAATATTACTTAATATAATAGTTAATATTGTAAAAAAAAATTAAATATAAAATACTTCATTCAGCTCATTCACCCAAAAAAAATTATACTTCGCCATTCAGTCCAAAAATATGATCGATTTAGTCATTCAGACGATTTTTATTTAAAATAAACGCACTGAATGACTGATCGATTCAGTCATTCAACTCCATTCAGCTCTAAACAAACACAATCTAATACTACGATGACACGAAAGTATTATTGTCTCTATATACTATTTACTTGGCACATACAATTGTGTGTGCAAACTAATATATTATTATTATTTTTAATTTAATGGGTAATGGGAGAGAAAAATTAGAAAACTAAAATTACTAATTTCAAATTATATATTAAAGTGACAATGAGGACAACAAGAGTCCAACTACTTGCACTCTCACTACCAACTAAATTAATATATATTTTTTAATTATTTGGTTTTGTAATAGTAAATACAAATTATTTGTGGTCGCAAAGTGTTTTTTTTTTAAAATTTGAAATCTAAAGTTGACATCTTATTATAAAACAAAAACGTCTAGACCTTCCTACTTACTAGGTGATGTACTTGAAAGTAGAGATTCCTATTTTGGTAAGATCAAGTTGTCTTTCAATTTTATATACAACCCTTGTCTTGACATAGACTTGGAAACCAAATAGAAATTAATAAAAGCTTAGTAAATTGGGAACCACTTGGCTTAAACATGTAATATATATATGATCCCTTTTTTCAGCGAATCAAATGGAGTAAACAAAAAACGAACCGGCTATAGCGACGACCGTCACTATAACATACAAAGTTGACGACATAAATATGGTGACGGTTCGAACCGTCGCTATAGCTTAGAAAATCGTCACTTTTTTTCCGTCACTATAACATAAAAAGCCGATATAGCAACGGAAAAAATCGTCGCTATAGCCGGTTCGCTCTTAGTTCGCTCCCTCTAATTCACTGGAGAGAGCCTGACTATATATATATATATAGGTTGGAAGATTCTCTTGCAACCACTCTCAAGCTTGCTTGGATATAAAAGAAAATTATCTCCATTTTGAGTAGTATGAGAGTTGTGAATCAACTTGAACAATTGAAAATTAGAAAATGTTATCTCTTGAAAACTACACGTGTTATACCTTTTTAAAAAAAGATTAGCCAAAAAAATATATCATTCTCTAGTACAGTAGAAAAAGGTTAGTTACTATGTGAGGCAGGGCTAGTAAAAATATAAAGTGCAGATTTTCACAAGGTTAGGTTAGTTTGGGAGGCTAGTAATACATGTTTTACAATAAACTGCTGAGTTAAAAGGGTCCGTTTGATTCAACTCAATCAATAATTATATAGGTAAATGTTGGGAAAAAATTACCTCCCAAATACTATTGTCTTTGATAAATTAGACGGATAAAATATTAGCACATGCCAAACAGATTAAATTTGCAGTTCCACCAAAATAATAATAACTGCAGGAAATAATGAGCAGAAAAATATCCAACCACGAGACACCAAGATTTTTACGTGGAAAACCCTCTAAAATTAAGAGGTAAAAATCACGGGACAAACTCCGAACAATTCACTAGAATAATCTGAGAGAATACAAAGATATCTTAATTTGAGTACAAACTCAAATTACTTCACCACAATAACTATGTGATGGAACCCAAATAAAATACCATTTTATTTGAACTATCTTTCTCTCTCTATTTTTCTAAAGCTTTACAAAAGCTTTTCTCTCCTTAAACTCTCGGATGAGAGTATATAATTGTTGTTGCTGTTTTGTGTTGGTGTGTTTTCTTCTTCCATTTGCTCTCCCTTTTATAGCAGAAATCAGAGGGAGGTGGAAAAAAGAACAGGCGGATTTCAATGGGCGGGGAAGGTGGAATTTTCAATGGCCGAGGACTTTGACTGACAGTAAAGTCAACTCAATCAGTAATTATATAGGTAAAGTCTATCAATCTCGTTCAAAATACGAGCAGAATTAATAATAATTTATTATATTAATAATTAAAAAAATTACGATTTCGATAAATATAGTTGTAACTATTAAATAGTTAAATATTTATTCGAATAACTATTGATTGAGTTATATATTGTAGGTTCTTTCAATTAATTATTAAACTAAATATTTAAATGAATTTTTGTATATTTATTTAGTTATGATTATATGAAAGTAGTTATTTTAATTTTATTTAAGTTTTTAATAGAATTTTATATTAGTGTTTATATTGAAATTTTTTCTTGAAATTCTAGTCCGAATAAAATTATAAAACTCATGTTTTAATAATTTTTAATTTAGTTATGACAATTAGTTAGGAATGGCTATCTTTTTAGTGTGTTTAATTGAGTGTTTATAATTGTTTTGCAGGTGTGTGTTTTACCAATATTATTAAAAAATTGGTAAATAAAAAATAAAATTTCTTTTAGAAGTTATTTTTTCAGATTGATTGAGTTTCTTTTGAATACATTATATTCAATATTTATTAATTATTATAAATTTGTATAGTACTTCTACTAATTTGAACATGGAAGAAATTTTTTTTATTTTTTCTACTCTTATTAGAGATAGGAATATTTTTAAATTTAGATAGTATTTAATTGATACAAATTTGGATAGTACTTATGATAATACGAATTAGGAAAGCTGAACTAAAAATTGGTGAAACTAAACTAAACCAAACCAAACCAAACCAAGTTTGTGCTTTTAATTATACAAGCACACCAACCACGTGCGAAGCATGGGTGACATAAATTATAATTATGATTTCGAGAACAAAGTTGTAGTAATTAAATAGTTAAATGTTTATTTAAATAACTAATGATTGAATTATAAATTGTAGGTACTTTCAATACATTATTAAGCTAAATATTTGAATGGATTATTATAAATATATTTAGTTATGATTATGAGAAAATAATTATTTTAATTTTATTCAAGTTTGTAATGAAAATCTATATTAGCGTTTATATTAGCAAAATTTGCTTGAAATTCTAACTCGAATATAATTATGAAACCCAAGTTTTAATTTAATTATGACAATTAGTTAGAATGAATCCACTATGAATTTTTAACTAATATTACAATTATTATATTTTAAATTTACACATATATTATTAATACAATTAATAATGTGATTTGATAAAATTTTATGTTTTAATGAATTAAATTAGTTAGGATATTAATTTAATAATAAAATTCTAGAGTAATATTAATATAATTAAATCGTGTGATATGTTAAGAGAATTTTTTAACATTTTAATATTTTAATAATTTTGTAGTAATAAAATTATCCTATATAAATTTATTAAGATATATAAGCTAAATAAAACTATTAAAAATAACACATGTAGTAATTATTGATGGATAACATGCGGTGATTATTCACATTTGTAGAGTACTTGTACTAACTTGAATAGGAAAGAAAAAGATTTTTTTCTTCTATTTCTCTGAGAGATAGGAATATTTTTAAATTTGGATAGTATTTATGCCAATATAAATTAGGAAAACTGAACCAAAAATTATGAAATCAAACCCAACCAAACCAAACCAAACTAAGTTTGTGCTTTTAATTATACTAGCTAAGTGGCCATGTGAAACACAATTTTTTTTTAAATAAAATTATTTTTAATTTATTTTATATAATGATTATAAAATATATTTTTTGAATTTCAAATTGACTTACTACTATTATGTGAATGACTATAAATTTTGCCTAAAATGAATTACTATAAATCACATATTCAGTGTTACTAATGTTATTATTTTGTTATTTCTAATTTAATAGTAAGTTTTATATAGTTTCAAATTTTAATATTTATTTTTTATAATCAATCATTCGTATTTATATATGCATTTTCAAATAGAGTTTAAAGTTGAGTGGAAAATTAAAAGGCTAAACATAATGTTTAAGTCATATAATTAATTAATTAAATAAATTTTATATAAAAAAAATAAAAGTATTGTAAAATAATAAGTTACGATCATGATTTTAGTTTTAAAAGATAATTAAATTTTAATTAGTAATATATAAGTTAGAATTTTTTAACATTAATTAACTTAAGGTCTCCTATATTAAATAAAGTTGTTTACGAAATTTTAATTGTTAATATTGTTATAAAAGATTACTAAAATTAAGAACAAAGAGATTACTAAAATTAAGAATAAAGATGATTAGAAGAAAGAGAGCATTCTCATTATATTTTGTATATCACATTCTCTTTTACAATGATCTTATTTATAGATATATGGACTTGGAAGTTACAAAATTCAAAAGTCATGAGTTTTAAAACTTAATGAATATGGGAGTAAGATAATACCAAAGATCATTATAATTAAATATAAAATATAGACATCAATAAATATATATGTTATAATTTTATAACACTCCCCCTTGGATGTCTATTGTATAGCCATACGCATTGAAAGTTGTCTCATTAAAAACTTTATCAGGAAAAACCCAATGGGAAAAAACCTTGGTTAAGGAAAAAAGAGTGTAGTGCGTACGTATTAGCTCTCCCTCGTAAATGTATCCTTAAGTCCTTCAACTGTCGCATTCCAATATTGCGACTGAATCCTTCAAACATTGTAGTTGGTAATGATTTGGTGAACAAATCTGCTAGATTATCTTTTGATCGAATTTGTTGAACATCAATGTCACCACACTTATCAATGTCATGTGTGAAAAAGAATTTTGGTGATATGTGCTTTCTTCTATCTCCTTTGATGTATCCTCCATTTAATTGAGTTATACATGCAGTATTGTCTTCATACAGAATGGATGGAGCTCTTTTGTAGCAATTTTTTAAGAATATGCCTCATTAAAAACCTTACCAAATAAAAACCCAATGAAAAAAATTTTGGCGAAGAAAAAGAGTATAATATTCTTGTATAACTTCTAGTGCCTTGGGATTGCCTCATTAAAACCTTGCAAAGGAAAACCCAGTGAGAAAAAAACCTTAGCGAAGGAAAAAAGAGTACAATCAGCACAGATCCTTTTTACTCCCCTTCATAAGTATATAGAATTTCCATTGTTCATGGTAAAAATATCATTAAGTCGAAGCATGCCAATATTGTGAACCATATTCTTCAGTTGATAATGACTTAATGAATATATCAACCAAATTATCACATGATCATATATGCTTGATATCAATATCGCCATTCTTCTAGGGCTCACGTGTATAAAATAATTTTGGTGTATAAAATAATTTTGTTATTTCATAATTGTCAATAATCAATATAATGAAAATTTTATCCTTTTGGTATAAAAAGTAAGGTCTAAATATGGATTAATACCCTGAACTTTAAGTTTCTTTCATAATCATCAATAATCAATATAATAAATTTTTTATACCAAAAATGGTAAAATTGTCATTAAATTTACTCTAAAAAATTAATAATGGTCTTATATTTATCCTTTTTGGTACAAAAAAGTAATTGAATAAATGTTAAAACGAGACTTAATATTACAACTAAGTATTTTGTAGCCACGTGTCGCTGTCATGTCATTAATTTTCTGACGTAACACTATCAATTAGATGTAGTCAGAAAAAATTAAAATTTTAATCCCCTAATTTAAAAAATTGAGAAGACAATTCTCAAATTAGAAAAAAAAACTAAAAGTTCAAAGTATTAATCCATATTATGCCTAAAAAAAACTTTAAGATGCACTTAAATGCGTTTTAAATATTATGGTACAAATCAAAATAATGCTACAAATCAAAATGTATCTTAACAGTTCACCTCTTAATGCCTCTCAAAAGTCCAAATATTTGTATGAAGAGGTCATCTGAATAGTTAATATATAAATATGAGTCTAAACAATTTAGAGGATCTCTTAATACAAAAATGTGAATTATTAAAATGCATTAAGAGATGATCAAGTTGTTAAGATGGATTAAGATGGAATCAAACAACTTCTTAGGATAAACTATAACTTGGTCAATATTTATTAATATATTTTTTTAGAGTAAAATACACTCACACCCCCTGTAGATTACTATAATAACAATCACTACCTCTCTAGTTTTTCAAGTAACACTGACTACCCCTGCAGATGTTTATAATTGACAAAATAGGCGAAGTTACGTATTTATCCTCATGTTTTACTATTTTAAAATACAATACATTTATACTTATTTTTTTAATGACAAAAGTACCCTATTTTGACGTGAAAGAGATGATCGAAGGAAATTAACTTGTCCGGTTACGATCGAAATTTTTTGGGTTTAAGGTTTACATGTTTTTCCCCATTGTCGTCTCTACAAACGCTTGTTATCACACGATTCACTCAATTCTAAACCCTAGATTATGAAATTAACCTTGTTTCACACTTGATGAAACCGCACAAGAGCACTGCTCTCTCTCAGTTACTCACTCTCATGAAAATTAATTATTTGTATCCACATAGATAATCACATTAATATATATATATATATATATATATATATATATATATATATATATATGTACAGATGTTATGTGGTTTCAATATTTTGGTTTCTTCCTATATATATACTCCCCCCGTTCCAAAAAAATAAATTTTATTTGCATAATTTGTAACTATTCATTACACACTTTTGTGAATTGTGATTTTATTTTTGTTCAGTTAACAGGAATGGTTGAATATCATGATATTCATGTTCACTATGGGAAAAAAGTGAATGTGATTTTAAATATTGATGGAGATGTATACTGCCATATAGATATGCTCAGCAAGGTTTCTAAATTGTCATTGAGTCAAGTACCAACTGAAATGGGTTTAGAAAACAAACTATTTTATTTTATGCTTGGAACACAGGTCGAGATGCCATTAAACAATGATGAGAACATGTTACTTATGTTTGAAATGTATTAAGGGGATTAAAATTGTTGATATCTCTATATACAAGTAATTGATCCATTAGAGGAGTGGAATGATGATCGGATTGTTAATGGGGTTGATTATAGTGTTGGTAAAGATGGAGTTGGATCAAAAAATGTAAATGAGGTTGATGAGGGTATTTACAATGATGGAAAGATACAAGATAATATAAAGAGTGTTGATGAGGAAACTTACAACCATCGATTATGGGCTGAAACAATAAATGAATGTGAAACTACTGAAAAACATCATGATGAGGTTATAGCTAAAAGTTAAAAAAATAGAAAAGGCAAATAAATAATTGTAGAGGATGGTTATGAGGATGATGATGTTTATGGCTTGTCTTCCGAGGATGAGGATTTTCAGTGTGATAATGAATTAAGAAGAACATGCCAATGATTTTGAAATAGACAATGATGAATTTGTGGATGAAAAACTTGTAAATGAAGTGATGACTAATAATGATGGCCTATCAGATTACTCATCAAATGATGAATTTAATCGAGTGTATGATGATGATGATGATGATGATGATGATGATGATGATGATGAATTTGTTGAAGATGGTCAAGCTATTGAGGGGAGACAAGTTGATTGTAGACAATTTGGTAAGGTGTTTGACCACTATAGATATGGAAATGAATTTGTAGATGTTAGGAAAGAGAAGATCAAGCTACGTGAAGGCCTTTTTTTTTCAAATGTACACAGTTTCAGATAGGTTTTAAGAGATTATACCATTCAAGAGGGTTTCAAGATTGAGAGGATTGAAAATGAGGAAAAAAAGAGTTACGTGTAAATGTGTTGCAATTGGTTGTCCATGGAGAATACATGCATCCCCTCTTCCTGATAAGGTGACTTATAAAATCAAGACATATTGTGTCACGCATACTTGTATTGTTGTTTCCACTAACACTGAAGCAACATTGACTTGGATTGCAAACAAATTAGGTGATACATTGAGGGATGTTGAATATTAACTCCTATTTTGTTCAATGGTCCACACCCATTAATGGGTCAAAGAAACATTTTACTAACTCTCTTTGAACTCAATTAATGCTACTCCCTTCCATTCGGCTATAAAAGGCAGCCAAGCTTGAAGGATTAGACACACCAAAATTGATAGAGCATATCTTAGAGAGAAAAAAAGAGCAAAGCTCTAGTTTGAGTGTCAAAGAGAGTTAAAGAGTGAGAAGCTCAGTTAGAGAATTCTGAGAGTGAGGGTGTAAAGAAAAATAAATATTTAGTTTATTTCTCAGTTGAGAGTTTGTAATTTCCATATTATTTTTATAGTGGATTTCTGAGATCTCTCCCAGTGGTTTTTCCCAGTTGGGTTTCCACGTAAAATTCTTGTGTTATTATTTTATATCTCATACAGTAGTGTGTTTGTATTTATCTTAGTGTATTTGTGTGAGCCTGATTTCATAACAATTGGTATCAAAGCTCTTGGTTCATCCATTTAAAGAGAAATTAGGCAGGTCACAAATACGAAGATGGCAAGCACAAGTGCGAGGTATGAAGTTGAACCATTCGACGGTAAGTCAAATTTCAGTATTTGGCAGTGTACAGTCAAAGATGTATTAGCTCAACAAGGATTGACAAAGGTTCTAGAAGGGAAGAAACCAGCGACTATGACAGATGAAAAATGGACGAAACTTGAAGCAAAGGCCGTGGAAACAATCAGATTGAGTTTGGCGCCACATATCAAATATCAAGTTTTGACAGAAACCTCTTCAAAGGACTTGTGGGAGAAACTTGAGAAAGTTTACAAGTCAAAGTCTCTGTTAAATCGGTTATATTTGAAGAAAGAATTATACCGGCTTCGGATGAAAGAAGGGTCAGATTTGGCCAATCATATTAATAAGTTTAATAGATTGGTGACCCAACTAACCAGTATTGATGTGAAGTTAGACGAAGAAGATAAAGCCTTATTGCTTCTTGTCTCTCTACCAGATTCATACTCAACTCTTCAGACTACACTCCTTATAGGGAAGGAAAAGCTTGCAGTTGACGATGTGATGTCAGCAGTCCTGGACCAGGATAAGTTCAGGGGCACTACTTCCAGAGATCAAGGAGACAGTCTTCTTGCTTTTTTAGATAGGCGTGGCAGGGGTCCTAATCGAAAGAATCATTCCGGCAAGGAACGAGAAAAGTCTCAGGCGAGACCAGACAAGAAGGATAAATCTTAGGTTGAGTGTTATCATTTCCACGAGAAGGGCCACTACAAAAATCAGTGTCCATTATTGAAGAAGGATAACAAGAAGAAAGGAAAGCAGATTGAAAAATCTGCTAATGTTGCTGAGCAAGCAGATGTGTGCAGCGACGAAGAGTTGTATACAGTGATAGAAAATGAAGCTTCACAAGGTGATCTCTTATCTGTTAGAGACAATACCAGCCTTACAGATTGGTACATAGATTCCGGTTGTTCTTTTCATATGTCCCCTCACATGGATTGGTTTGATACTTTTACATCATGCAATGGTGGTACAGTTTTATTGGGTAATAATGCAGTCTGCAAAGTTACTGGGATAGACACTATCAAAATTAAAATGTTTGACGGGGTTGTCAGAACATTGTGTGATGTAAGGTATATTCTAGAATTGAAGAAGAGCTTGCTATCAGTTGGAGTACTTGACTCTATAGGTTGCATTATCTCAGTCAGAGATGGTGTCATGAAAATTACCAAGGGTTCGATGGTAATTATGAAGGGTCAGAAAAAGGGCACCCTCTACAAGTTGATAGGGGACACAGTTGCTGGTGGAGCAGCAATTTCTGTGCAGGATAATTCCAATAGTGATAGCACAAAATTATGGCGCATGCGACTTGGTCATTTGAGTGAAGGTTGAATGAAAGAACTTCACAAAAGGCAGTTGCTGAAAGGTGTCAAAACGTGCAATTTGGAATTTTATAAGTTTTGCGTGTACGACAAACAACGGAGGTTCAGCTTCAAGGCAGGAGCACATACCAGTAAGAATGTACTTGATTATGTACATTCGGATTTGTGGGGCCCGATCAAGCATACGTCAATGGGTGGAGCCCATTATTTTGTAAGCTTTATAGATGACTACTCCAGAAAGGTGTGGGTGTATTTTATGAAGCAGAAATTCGAGGTTTTTAGAATCTTCAAGTAGTGGAAAGCTAAAGTAGAGAACCAGACCAAAAAGAAGCTGAAGTATTTCAGATCAGATAATGGCACAAAATACAAGGACAAGTCATTCCTACAGTTCTGCCAGGATGAAGGTATCACCAGGCACTTCTCAGTCAAAAGAACTCCAGAGCAAAATGGGGTTGCCGAGAGGATGAACAGAACTCTATTAGAACGTGCCAGATGTATGAGGTTAAATGCAGGATTGCCCAAGAGTTTCTGGGCTGAGGCAATCAACACAGCGTGTTATCTGATAAATCGATCTCCTTCAGCTGGAATTGATTACAAAATTCCCGAAGAAGTATGGAGTGGGAAACCAGTTAATTTTTCTGTGATGAAAATCTTTTGTTGTCCAGCTTATGTTCATTTTCCAGTCGAAGAGCGACAATCCAAACTTGATCCAAGGTCAAAAGAGTGTATTTTCTTTGGATATGAAGATGGAGTAAAGGGATACAGGTTATGGGATCCATTATCCAAGAAGAAGGTTGTCAGCAAAGATGTGGTGTTCAATGAGAAACACATGTTGAACATGTCCGAGAATGAAGAATCTGCAGCAGGTGAGTTGCAGAAACACCCAGTTGAGGTGGAGCTTCCTGAAGAGATTGAAGATGATCATCCTTGAGATCCCCAACAGAGGTCCTATAATCTTGTTAGAGATCAGGAAAGGTGAGTCAGCGAACCAGTGTAGAGATATGGGTTTGAAGACATGGTTGCCTTTGCCTTAATTGCTGGTAGTGGAGATCCAACTAGCTATTAGGATGTTATTCAGTCCGAGGATAATGATAAATGGGCGATAGCGATGGCAGAAGAGATGGAGTCTTTACAGAAGAACCAGACTTGGGAGTTAGCTCAACTTCCAAAAGAATCGAAGGCTATAGGATGCAAGTGGGTGTTCAAAAAAAAGGAAGCTAAGTCTGATAAAGAAGGTGAAAGATTCAAGGCCAGATTAATGGCAAAGGGATTTTCTCAGAGAGAGGGAATCGACTACAATGAGATCTTCTCACCAGTTGTGAAACACACATCAATTCGGTTGATCTTATCTATTGTAGCATCATAGGATATGAAGTTAGAACAGCTTGATGTGAAAACAGCTTTTTTCCATGGTGATTTAGAAGAAAAGATATACATGAAGCAGCCTGAGGGGTTTATTGAACCAGGAAAAGAGGGCTTAGTTTGTAGTTTGAAGAAGTCTCTCTATGGTTTGAAGCAGTCCCCAAGACAGTGGTATATGAAGTTTGACAACTTCATGGTGTCTCATGGTTACTCTCGTTCGAAGTATGATCCATGTGTATATTTTAGATCCCTTGATGATGGCTCTCTAGTATTGTTAACGTTATATGTCGATGACATGTTGATAGCAGCAAAGAGGAAGTCAGATATTCTTGGTGAAGAATCATTATATGATGAATTTGACATGAAGGATCTTGGGTCAGCCAAGAAGATCCCAGGTATGGAAATTCACAGGGATTGTCAGGCAGGAAAGTTGTGGCTAACTCAGAAAGGATATGTGCAGAAGGTATTAGAGAGGTTTAACATGAACAATGCTAAACCAGTTAGCACTCCGTTGGCAGCACATTTCAGGTTATCTTCACAGTTAAGCCCACAGACAGAGGATGAGGTGGAGTATATGTCCAAAGTACCGTATAAAAATGTGGTGGGTTGTTTAATATATGCCATGGTATGTACAAGGCCAAATATCTCACATGCAGTCAGTGTGGTTAGCAGGTATATGGCAAATCCAAGAAAAGAGCATTGAAATGCTATAAAATGGATTTTCCGTTATCTAGCAGGTACAACCAATTACGGTCTTATGTTTAATCGTGATACCTCAAGAAGTGAGGTTACAAGGTTCGTTGATTCGGATTATGCTGGAGACCTAGATGCAAGGAGATCTAAGATAGGGTTTGTATACACCTTTTGTTGATGATGTATATGTTGGAGGTCAGTGTTGCAGTCTACGGTAGCATTATCAACAACAGAGGTTGAGTATATGGCATTGACAGAGGCAAGCAAGGAGGCTTTGTGGCTTAAGGGACTAGTTGAAGAACTAGGTTTCAAGCAAGGCAGTATCCAGATTCAGTGTGATAGTCAAAGTGCTATTCATTTAGCAAAGAACCAGGTGTTCCATGCTAGAACCAAACATATAGATGTTCGGTATTACAAGATTCGTGAGTGGCTGAACAATGGTGACATTGCAGTTCGCAAAGTTCACACAAAGGAAAATGCCGCAGATATGCTTACAAAGTCAGTTACAGCAGAAAAGTTCAAGCACTGCTTGGACTTAACTCACTTCGTCGAATGTTAAGTTTGTGGTGGAGTATCCAGGGAGAGGGATACATTCACAGACACAAAGAAGTTCACAGTTTTTTGAAAAATATGAGCCAAGGTGGAGATTGTTGAATATTGACTCCTATTTTGGTTAATGGTCCACACCCATTAATGGGTCAAAGAAACATTTTACCAACTCTCTTTGAACTCAATTAATGCTACTCCCTTCCATTCGGCTATAAAAGGCAGCCAAGCTTAAAGGATTAGACACACCACAATTGATAGAGCATATCTTAGAGAGAAAAAAAGAGCAAAGCTCTAGTTTGAGTGTCAAAGAGAGTTAGAGAGTGAGAAGCTCAGTTAGAGCATTTTGAGAGTGAGGGTGTAAAGAGAAATAAATAGTTAGTTTATTTCTCAGTTGAGAGTTTGTAATTTCCATATTATTTTCATAGTGGATTTCTGAGATCTCTCCCCGTGGTTTTTCCTAGTTGGGTTTCCACGTAAAATTCTTGTGTTATTATTTTATATCTCATACAGTAGTGTGTTTATATTTATCTTACTGTATTTGTGTGAGCCTGATTTCATAACAAGGGACAATCCTGACATGAAGATAAATGAAATTCAGACCAAAGTGCATAAAAAATGGCAGATTGAGTGCACTAAAATGCAGTTATACAGGGCCAAAAAAAGGCACTTACTGAACTTGATGGTTTTCGTACAGAGTCTTATAAAAGTTTGAGGCAATATGGTCAACAAATTTTAAGTACAAATCTTAAAAGTATAGTGGATTTAACACTGATAGGTTATCAATTGATGTGAATCCCACATTTAAAAGAATGTTTATAGTATATGAGGCATTGACTACTGGATTCAAAAAAATGCATGTAGACCTTTTATAGGTGTTGATGGATGCCACCTAAAAGGGCCTTATGGTGGTGTTTTGTTGGCTGCAGTAACTCTAGATGGGAATAATGGACTCTTTCCAGTGGCAATTATCATGGTGGAAACCGAGTGCAAACAAAGCTGGAAGTTCCTTTTTATTAGTTTAAGGATAACTCTAGGTGCAGATGATGACGACGTGAGGACATTAACATTCATTTCAGACAAGCAGAAGGTATTATTGAAAACTCTGCTTTTTAGAACGAAGAAAGTATTTATTAATGGATAATATGTATATAGTGGATGCTATTTCTTCTTCTCAAAAGGCAAACCAGTTATTGTGAATTTATTTATATTAACATCACTTTTTGAGTTTGTATAGAGTTATTACAATTTCATTTAAATTGACATTAGGTGAAATAGTTTTATGCTAGTCCACCAGAACTTTATAAAGAAGCACCATGTTGAAATTAAATGAATGTCTCTACCTCATTTGGGTTGTTCTTCATCTCATTATTGTAATCAGTACAACTTCATCACAACTCACAAGCAACCACCTTTATATAACCAAATTAATTGTCAATAAGAAAATTAATGATTTTAAATTTTTAATTATAATTAGTTTATGCTCAATGTTGAAAAATTGATGATAATTTTTGTTTATATTCTTTCAGGGTCTTAAATATGTACTCAATGAGGAATTTCCACATGCACTTCATAGGACATGTGCTAGGTGTGAGACCCCAAATTTTATGAATAAAGATTTAAATTTCGCGAAATATTTTTTTTGAATATTATGGTGTGGATTTGATATAATGTTATAGTTGTGGGTAATATTTATAAATTTTGCAAAGTAAGCAAGTTGTTATATAATATTCGATTGGTCGGAGAATATTCTTTTTAACAGGGAATATTCGTACAATGACACAATCATTGGTGGACTCCACAACGGAATTATTGTCGGAATGAGAAAACGACAAAAATATATTTATGAAAATAATGGCAGAAGTTTTACCGTTAAAACTTTTGAACTACCCGATAGTAAAAGTACAGTAATACGCATGGTTACATAGTAGCACACGGTATTGATTATTGATGCTTACATGAGAAGTCACTCAGTTTTGTTCAATTATTGCTACAGTAATTGTTGCATAGTATCTCACGTTATTTGATTCAATTATTGTCGATATTTTATATATTATTAAATCAATAATTTAGATGACAGAGTTATTAATATTATTATTTGCAATATTAACGATGTCTAGAAGTTCTGCCAAGGAGAGGTTTGCACACCTAATTGCGCGCCAATAGGGAGAAATCCTTATTGGAAAGCACCCTCTTTCCTGGGAACGACCTGGTCGATTAATATTGTGAATTATAATAATAATGATAAATATTGTTAAATATATTGAGGTGTCTTTTAATGAAGTCACGGAAGTTTTTATATATATATATATATATATATTATATATTATATATATAAATTTTGTTTTATTTGTATTATTAATGTAATAAAACAGAAAAACTTTTTATATAAAACAGAATACTTTTATAAAGTTATTTATTTTATTAGACTATAAATAGAATATATTATATTCTATTATGCATAGTGTTTTTGCATAGTAAAATCTTTTATATATAAAATGTAATACTTTTATTAAGTTATTTATTTTATTAGATTATAAATAGAATATATTATATTTTATTATGCATAGTATTGCATAAAGTGCTCGCATAGTATTTTACATAGTAAAATCTTTTTATATAAAACAGAATAGTTTTATAAAGTTATTTGTTTTATTAGATTTTAAATAAAATATATAATTATATATATATATATATTATATTTTATTACATAGTATCCTTTCTATTTTCCTATAAATAGGATGCTTAGTTAGAATTGAAAATACACCAGAAGTTCAGAGAATTCTTCTTCTATAATCTTGAGCGTATTTCGTTAGAGTTTAAGAAAGCTTTGAGCGTAGTTCAAGTTTTCTTCAAGTATATCCCCGCCCTACCCATCGGAGTACTCTTCTTTATAAGGTAAGGGATATTATTTGTTGTACTCGTAAGGGGTATTATTCTTTCGTATTCATGAAGAAAATTATTTGCTTTTAATACTCGTAAGAGTTGTTATTCCTTCTTAATTATTATGTTGGAATAACCTGTTTATGCGAAGTACCGCATACATGGTGAAATTCTTCTGTTATTCCATTCTTCATTATTATGTTGGAATAACCTGTTTATGCGAAGTACCGCATACATGGTGAAATTCTTCTGTTATTCCATTCCTTATTATTATGTTGGAATAACATGTCTATGCGAAGTACTGCATACATGGTGAAATTCTTCTATTATTCCATTATTTATTATTCATCGGAATATCCCGTCGTCGTTTTTTTACGCATGACTGGTTCCATTATTTATTATTCTCGTTGGAATATCATGCTTGCAAGCGGATTACACGTGATTCTCGATTTCATTATTTATTATTACATTGGGAATAACGTATACATGCGATCTATCACATGCATGGTGAATCCTTCTATTATTCCATTCTTTATTATTCTGTTGGAATAACCTGTCTGTGTGGATTACCACATGCATGGTGAATGTTTCTTTGTATTCATTTCTTATTAAATTATGGAAATGATCTCATCACGTGGATTACCGATAATGCAAGTAAAATCCATTTACAGTTTCATATATTCTATTATACATAGTTGGTTAAAGCTTTGGCTTCTATATTCCTTGAAATTAGTGGAATATCCTGGATATTTGCACTTCATCTAGTATCTTTTCGTGGAAATATTCTTCTGAGCATTCTTGAATTTTTCTCCACAAAGCAGTATCATGTTGACAATTTGGACATTATTAAGTTCAGGATAAATTAACTTATACATCTTTAAAATTTATTTTTGAACTTGTTTTATTGAATTATTATGTTATTGTCATGATGAGTTATGTTCGTTATTATGTGAAAACATGAAAGTTTCTTAGAAATCACAAAGGGTTGAAAATCAGATTTTGGTGAAAATAGAATATGAAATTCAATTGACCATATCTCCTATTATATTTCAAATTTTTGAGTGTGGTCAAGTTCTAGAGTTAGATCTATGAGTTTTATAACTTATCCAAGTGGAATCGCCGAAAAAGGTGTTATAGATTTTCGTGTGGACTGATTTTAGCAAAGGAGTCAAAAACTATAAAGTACCAAAAAGGCTACTGTCCAGAAATTTAAAAGGGCATTTTCGGCCACTTAGTTTGTGAGAAAACTTCCGGCCTTTTGGGACATGAAAATATATGGTATAAAGTACCTCCTGTCCAAAAATGAGCTCATTCCGACTTAAAATGAGCAAGTTATGACTATTTCAATATTTAGATTTTTCCGATAAAAAATGCTATAACCAGAGTTCTATAACTCCGATGACCATGAAATTTAAACTGGAAGCTCACGTTAACATGTGTAAGATCCTGCCAAGATTTGGAAATTTCTGGAGTTAAACTTGAGGTAGCTAATTTCTTAAGGAATTAATTAGAAATTGATTTTTGAAAAATATTTAAGGGAGTTGAAAAATTATAAAAAAATACTTGTTGTGTATGAAATATATGTATATATGTTTGGGCAAATGATAGAAAAATAACAAGTTTATTTGGTAATTTTTCATGAAAATGGTTTATTTATGAACATATGAGTTAAATATGTTATGTGAAGTTGAAGAATTAGTAAATAGGATTTTATGGCTTGGGAATCCTATATAGGGTATATGCAGATTTTTGATAAGGGATTTGATCATTGGTGATGAAATCTTATGAGTATGGCATTTTTGAATGATTAAATGCATTATTTGGTAAAGTATAAACAATTGAAATAAATTGTTTATAAGTTTAAGAAGTGATTAAAATATTGTTATAATATTAATAATATTAGATTATGAGTTTATTAAGTGATTGATAACATTTGGATAAATTTAAAGTCTTTAATATTTATCCTTATTTTCGTTTGATTAATGCTTATATCATTGTCATCATTCTCATGTTTATATTGTGATAAAACTCATCTTTGGCTTACGTGCATAGATGGACTTGGTGTGATTATGACCAGGGATTATTCGGTATAGTCATGACCGTAATGTGATGAATGATGTGGTAAAAATCCTCAGTGGCCTGTAGTGCATTGATGGACAACTTTTGGTATGATTATGACCAGGGATTATTCGGTATAGTTATGACCATTGATAATTTAATGAATATCCTTGGCCCGTAGAGCTGAGATGACTCGATGATGTGGTTTATTTATTAAACTGAGTCTCAGCGATAAAAATTGATGAAAACATTTTAAATCATAGAAGATAGTAGATATCATGCTCTACTTGACTCTTCTAATGGATTGCTTATTTCGCTGCAGTTAAACTTGATATCTATTATATTTTATCAGTTTAACATTTTTGAAGACTAATGATAATTTATTCTACATTATCTTAGTCATAATATTTCTTACTGAGCTAGTTGAGCTCACCCTTTCTTTTATTGTTCTCTTCAGGAAATGAGAATATAGCTGGGACTAGTCGGGGAATGGAGTGGCGGTCCAGATGATAGCATTAGTAGTCCTCACTATGGCATGACATGTAATATATAATTGTATTGAGGACCTAAGTTGTGTGTGTCGTATTTTATATGTCACTTAATAATTGATTTTGGTGAACAACAATAGGGTGATGAGAACCCGACCCTGAAAGCGTCAAAAGTGCACCGCAGTAAAATGAAGAGAACAGAAATCTTCTCGTATCCCTTTGGAGACTTGAAATATTTGCTGTTGTACTTTATATAGCATGTATTAATGTGAGTATGAATATTGTCGTATTATATACGTTACAATATTTGTATTGAAACTCACAGTATATATGTCGTCGTATTTTGCACGACTGTTGTATAATTAAGTTGTATTTGAATTTATGTATCATGTATCTGGTGACTCAAGATGGGTGATGAATACCTATTTTGGGGGCGTCACAGTTGGTATCAAAGCTTAGGGATATGATCCCTGGCTGAGATGTGAGACAAGAACTAGGAGGGGAGAGACAGGGAATTCCTTTACTAGTATGACCTACCTAAGTTTATTTGGTATTTAATTGGTTGGGCAGAGTATAGGGATAACATGTTAATTAACTCTTGTTTTGTGGCAGTGTTTGAAAATGGCAGCTGAAAATGTTAACAATGGAGTGAATGAGACCGTTGAGACACCTTTAATCACTAACCAGGTTAATGTGATGTCAGATGAAGAAGAAATTAGAGATATCTATGTGGTGAGTGAAGAACTAATAGTTGCACTCGAGCTAGTTGCAGAGGTAGCAGCTGAGAGTGAGGAAGAAGAGGAAGAAGAGGAACCTGAGGAGAATTGGTTAGAAGAATTTTATGATCGAAATTTAGAATTACAAAATCGTATTCATGATTTAGAAGAGCAGGCCGAAGAACGGTAGACGGTCGTGGAGAAAAGAGATGTAATAATTCAAAATTGTGTTACCCGATGTGCGATGCTTGAACAGAAGCACTCTTTGGCAGAGTATAAGATATTAGAGCTGGAATCTGAGAATGCTATGATCAAAGTTCTGATAAAAGAAGAAGCAACTGAACAAATGAGAATAGATGATGCATGGGTAAAAGCCGCATGACGCGCAGATATTGTAGAAAAAGACGTCCGATCCAATAAGGCCAAAATAGATGAAATGGATTTTGCTTTTTGGACAACAATTGGGAGAATCCAACATCGAATTCTAATTACCCCTGCAGAGCGGTCAACCCCAATTCGATATGGATCGGAGAGTAATGATTCGAATCATGGATTAGGAATGTGATGAAGCTACTAAGGGTGGAATGTACTCTACAGCAAAGTTAAGTCCAACTGGGATGTCCTTGACAAGTCAAAATCGGTAGTTTAAGAGAGAGCATTTTTTTTATGACGAGGAACCTGAAAAAAGTTATCACGGGTAAGTTAATCATAAACTCTTGCGAAGTCTGTACCTTGTTAGATACCGATTCTACCCACTCTTTTATTTCACCTAGTGGTATTCAATGTTTGAACTTGGCTCTTGAGAAATTAGACTTTGACTTATCTGTTGAAACTCTGTTTGGAGAAACCTTCGTTACATCCACTATTTATAAATCTTGTTTAATTCAAATTGACACTTTCACGTTACCTGTGACGCCCCCAAAATAGGTATACATCACCTATCCTGAGTCGCCAAATACATGGTACATAATACAAATACAATCTTTAATATACAACAAAAGAGCTGTGAGTTTTAATACAAATATTGTCTTTTAGACAATATCCACTCTTAGAATAAGTCCTCATTACATTTATTGTAACACTATTTAACAGAATAGTGAGGACTACTAATGTTATCCTCTAGACCATCACTCCGTTCCCCGACTAGTCCTCGCTACGTTCTCATTTTCTGAAGAGAACAATGAAAGCAAAAGGGTGAGCTCAACTAGCCCAGTAAGAAATATTATGACTAAGATAATGTAGAATAAATTATCATTAGTCTTCAACAATGTTATCCCGATAAAATACAATAGACATCAAGTTTAATCTGCAATGAACAAGCAATCCATTAAAAGAGTCAAGTAGAGAATAAAATCTACTATCTTTTATGATTTAAAAGGTTTTTCATCACTTTTATCGCTGGGACTCAGCTTAATAAATAATTCACATCATCGAATCACCCCTGTACTACGGCCAAGGATATTCTTTAGTATCACGACCACAATTATCCATGCACTACGGGCCAAGGACATTCGTGTATTCATCAATGGTCATGATCATGCCAACAACTATCCATCAATGACGGGCCAATGAGGACTTTTATCACATCATTTATAACATTACGGTTATGATTATACCGAATAATCCATGGTCATAATCATACCAAGTCCATCTATGCACTACAGGCCACAGATGACTTTCAAAAAATATAAACATGAGGATGATGACAATGATATAAGAATTCAATAAAACAAGTTCACGAATTAATTTATCCAGGAACTAATAACGTCCAAATTGTCAACATGATACTTCTTTGTAGAGTAAAATTCAAGAATGCTCAGAAGAATATTTTCATGAAAAGATACTGAATGAAGCGCAAATATCAAGGATATTCTACTAATTTAATGGAGTATAGAAGTCAAAACTTTAACCAATTGAGTATAATAAGGAATGGAATAACAAAAGAAATCACCAAGCATGCGGTAGACCGCACAGGCAGGTTATTCCAACAGAATAATAAAAGCGGAATCAAAGTCCCGTAAAAAACGCATGCACAGGATATTCCAACAGAATAATAAAGACGGAACCAAGTCCGGCGTAAATCACAGACAAGATGTTCCAACATAATAATAAAGATAGAACCAGGTCCGGCGTAAAGCACAGACAGGATGTTCCAACAGAATAATAAAGACGGAACCAGTCCCAGGCAGAAAGCATGCATACAAGATGTTCCAATGTAATAATAAAGAATGGAATAATAGAAGAATTTCACCATGTATGCAGATTCAGATAACCAAAGTTATTCCAACATAATAATAAAGAATGGAATAACAGAAGTTCTCTTCATGAAGACGAAAGAAAGAAATAATACCCCTTACCTTTGAAAGAAACTGGATATAGGAGTAGTGAGGTAGCAGGCTCTCTTCTTCTATAGATTTTCTCTCTACAATTTCAATAATTGCACGTTTTGGGGCTCGAAAAATTACAGTACAATACCTCCAACTTTTTCTTTATTTTTAATTTAGTCATGCAAGTATTATCAAACTTGCACCACCTCCCCTAATAGTAAATAATATGATTCAATAGTAAATCATATGAATCAATAGTTCTATTCATGTGAAAATACGAATTACAGTATAGTTCCTCCATCTATACCTTCATTTTTAACTTAGTCATGCAAGTATTATCAATCTTGCTCTAACTCCCCTAATAGTAACAAGAATGTGAAACAATAGTATACACATGTGAACAAATAGTTATAATCATGTGAAATAATAGCAATCAATTGCTCATTTATTTGGTTAAATACCCGATTGGTCAATATAACCTCCAGACATCAATTATTATCGAAATAAATGTCGATTTTCACTAACACAAATAATTCCAACACAATGAAACTATTTTTATCAAAATATAAATTTTGAAATTTTAAAGTTTGACTTTTCCAAAAAAGTCAACTATTGATTTTTTTGACCAAAAAGTAAAATCCAGGAAAATTTTGTGTTTATAGTCTATTTTTACTAATTTCATCATTAGGACTCAAATATCACGTCCGCGTCTCCAAATTCAACTCCGAGCACATCTTCAATTTTAATAACATTCATCATTAATATTATAACTCACAATATTTATCAACCAGGTCATTCCCAGGAAAGAGGGGGCTTTCCAATAAGGATTTCTCCCTATTGGCGCACAATTAGGTGA
Organism: Panax ginseng; assembly: GCA_020205605.1. Lineage (NCBI taxonomy): Eukaryota > Viridiplantae > Streptophyta > Magnoliopsida > Apiales > Araliaceae > Panax > Panax ginseng. The sequence continues at coordinate 98,400,863 of CM035149.1, read as the reverse complement.
CCAAACCTCTCCTCGATGTAACTTCTAGACATTGTAAATATTGCAATTTAATAATATGAATAACTTTGCCGTCTCAATTACTGATTTAATAAAATAACATATTATGCAGATGATACTGTGACAATAATCGAATCAATAATATAAGAGATATGATCAAAGAATTATTTGTAGCAATAATTGAGTATAACCGAGTGACTTCTCACGTAAGCATCAATAATCAATACTGCGTGCTACTTATACAACCACGCCAGACATCGTACTTTTACTACCGAGTATTTCAACAAAAGATAACGTGAAAACTTCCGCCATTATTTTTCATAAATATATTTTGTCGTTTTTTCAAATCGACAATAATTACATTTGTGGGGTCCACCAATGATTGCGTCGTTGTACAAATATTCCCTCGCTAAAACTAATATTCTCCACCAATCGAATATAATATAACAACTTGCATACTTTTTGCGTAATTTATAAATACTACCCACAACTATAACATTATAACAAATTCATTCCATAATATTCAAAATGATAATTATAGAAAATCATCTTTATTCATAAAAGTTGGGGTCTTACAACCTCCCCTTCTTATGAAATTTCGCCCTCGAAATTAGGGTACGTACCTGGTATGTCGAATAGGTGAGGATATTTTGAATTCATCTCAGATTCTAACTCCCAAGTCATTTTTTCCACGTCGTGGTTTCTCCACAAAACTTTGACTTGAGGTATAACCTTGGAGCGTAGAATATGATCCTTCTTTTCCAAGATTTTAACAGGTAACTCTTCATACGTTAAATCTTCCTCTATCACGTCTGGTTCTAATTCAATAATGTGTTTCGGGTCTTCAACATATTTATGTAACATGGATATGTGAAAAACGTTATGAACATGAGACATACTTGGCGGTAAAGCGAGTCTATACGCCATAGTTCCTACTCGATTGAGGATTAAAAATGGGCCAATGAATCGAGGATTGAGCTTTCCTCTCTTTCCAAATCTTGTAACTCCTTTCCATGGAGCAACACGTAACAACACATGATCTCCAATATCGAATTCCACGTCCTTTCGATGAAGATCAGCATAACTCTTTTGTCGATCTTGTGAGGTTTTTATACGTTGTCGGATTGTTTGAATCTTTTCCGTAGTCATACGTACCAAATCCGGTCCCAACAACATTGCTTCACCCACCTCATCCCAACATACAGGAGAACGACACTTTCTTCCATACAACGCCTCGAATGGAGCCATGCCAATACTTGCTTGATAACTGTTGTTGTAGGAAAACTCCACCAATGGTAAGAACTTGTCCCAACTTCCCTTGAATTCAAGGACACAGAGTCTTAATAAATCTTCAAGAGTTTGAATAGTCCTCTCTGATTGTCTGTCCGTTTGAGGATGCTATGCCGAACTAAATCGTAAATCTGTGCCCATAGCTTTTTTCAAACTAACCCAAAATCTTGAAGTAAATCTTGGGTCTCGATCAGAAACTATGGATACTGGCATACCATGCAATCTTACGATCTCATTTATCTACATACTAGCAAGAAGTTCAAGTGTATAAGTTTCTCGTATCGGTAAGAAATGAGCAGACTTGGTCAATCTATCAACAATGACCCAAATCGCATCTATGCCTTGAAAAACCTTGGGAAGACCAGTAACGAAATCCATGGTAATGTGCTCCCACTTCCATTCTAGAATTTCAAGTGGTTGCAATGGACCTTTTGGCACTTGATGCTCCGCCTTGACTCGTTGACAAGTTAGACACCTTGAGATAAACCCCGCTATCTCTCTCTTCATATTGCTTCCACCAAAATGTATGTCGAAGATCACGATACATTTTGATACTCCCAGGATGGATTGCAAACGGTGTGTTGTGTGCCTCTATCATGATTTTATACTTTAACTCAGGGTCGTTAGGAACACAAAGTCTGGAGTTGACTCGGAGTATTCCTTCATCATCGATTCTTGCTTCCTAAGATAGCACCTTCTTGCACTTTCTTTCTCATACGCATCACCTCCGTGTCTCAGAGCTTGGAGCAACTTTAACCTTATCGATTAAAGTCGGTTCTACTCAGATATTCGCCATCATCACGTGGGTCCCTGGAGTCTTTATCTCTATCTCCATCCTTTGCAAGTCATACAAAATGGGCCTTTGCGTTGACAATATCGTGACTGCATACCAAGATATGATCTTCTACTTAACGCGTTAGCTACCACGTTTGCTTTTCCAGGATGGTATGATCATAATCTTTCAGCAATTCAAGCCAACGTCGTTGTTGCATGTTGAGTTCCTTTTGAGTGAAGAAATATTTGAGGCTTTTATGATCCGTAAAGATCTCCACTTTCTCCCCATACAAATAATGCTCCAAATCTTTAGTGCAAAAACGATCGCCGCTAACTCTCTAGATCATGAGTAGGATAATTCCTCTCATATTCTTTGAGTTGTCGTGAGGCATAGGCTATGACTTTCCCATGTTGCATGAGAACACAACCTAACCCTTTGCTCAAGCATCATTGTAGATGACAAATCCTCCGATCCAAATGGTATTAACGAGCAGTCTTTAAATGAGTCTCCTCTTGAGTTCTTGAAAAACTCTTCACATTCCTCGCTCCAACCGAATTTTGTATCTTTTCGAAGTTAATTGAGTTAAGGAAGTAGCGATTCGAGAAAACCTTCTACGAATCTCCGATAATAACCCGGCTAAGCCGAGAAAGCTACGACTTCGGTCACTGATTTAGGTTGCTCCCAGCTTTGAATAGCTTCAATCTTTGCTGGGTCAACAGATATTCCATGACTTGACACCACGTGCCCAAGGAATGCTACTTCCTCAAGCCAAAACTCACATTTCTTCAACTTGGCATAAATCTTATATTCACGAAGCTTTTGGAGTATCAGCCTCAAGTGTTGCTCATGATCTTCACGGCTTTTGGAATAAATAAGGATGTCATCAATGAAGACGACCACAAAGTGATCCAAATATTCCTTGAATACTCGGTTCATCATATCCGTGAAGGCAGCAGGAGAATTAGTCAATCCAAAAGACATGACTAGGAATTCATAATGCCCATACCGAGTTCTAAAAGCCGTCTTTGGAATGTCATCGGTTCTAATCTTCAATTGGTGATAACCGGAACGAAGATCAATCTTTGAAAAGAATTTGGCTCCTTGTAATCGGGTCAAACAGTCATCAATACGTGGCAATGGGTACTTATTTTGATGGTGACATGGTTTAACTCACGATAATCAATACAAAGTCGCATACTCCCATCTTTCTTTTCATGAATAGAACAGAGCACCCCAAGGAGACGTACTAGAAGCTAATGAAACCGATGTCTAATAATTCCTGCAGGTTGGGTCTTTAACTCACGAAGTTCAATAGAGCCATTCGATATGGGGCTTTGGAAATAGGTTTTAGACCGGGTTCAAGGTCGATACAAAAATCAAATTCACACTCTGGGGGTAGGCCAGCAAGTTCTTCAGGGAATACGTCAGGAAATTCATTAACAATAGAAATATCATTCAAAATTGACGTATTTTTATTTAGATCCGTGACATGAGCTAAGAAAGCTTGACATCCGTTTTTCAATAAATGAATAGCTTTATGGCTTGAGATGATAGTGATTGATTTTAATGGTTTGGTTGCTTGAATTCGCATAATAGGTTGGTTAGGAATATGAAAGTTAACAACCTTACGAAAACAATCAATTTTTGCATGATGAGTAGTTAACCAATCAATCCCTAGAATCAAGTCAAATGCAAGTATTTTCAATGAAATAAGATCGACAGGTAATGTGAGGGTACCGATTTGAACTAAACAAAACTTATAAACAGTGGATGTAATGAAGGTTTCTCCCAATGGAGTTTCAACAGATAAGTTAAAGTCCAATTTCTCCGGAGTCAAATTTAAACGTTGAGCGCAAGTAGGAGAAATAAAAGAATGGGTAGAACCGGTATCAAATAAGGTATAGACTTCGCTAGAGTTTATGATAAGCTTACCCGTGATGACCTCGTTCGGGTTAATTCCTTGCTTTCTAGGAGGTCACAACAAATGCTCTCCCTTGCACTACCGGCTTTGACTTTTCTAGGACGGCCTTTGGTGCCTCTATCCTAGCTGAACTTGTCTTCGGTGAATGACAAAATCGGGCTAGGTGACTTTCTCTTCCACAATTATAACATGCTTTGGACGACATCGCACAGTTTGGACTAATGTGTCCCTCCCCTCCACATTTGAAGCATATAATAGGTGGTCGTTCTCCTTCCTTCACAACGGGTGCTGGTGCTGACGTCTTTCCATCATTGTTGAATCTCCTCTTCTTGAAATGTCCATTCTTATTATTTTGGCCCTGATTACCACCGAAGTGGTTACCATTTCTGGCATGCTAATTCCCTCCACGCTTGTTGTCACCTCTTCGATGTATCTCGGGTTTCAAACCTCTTAGAAACATTCGCATCATTCTCTCCTCATTATCAACCAAATGGGACGCAAACCGAGACAGCTCGGCAAACTTGGCTTCGTACTGCGACACGGTCATGTTGTTTTGCTCCAGTTTAATGAACTCTACCTCTTTCATATGACGAATACTTTTGGGAAAGTACTTGTCGTTGAACAGATTCTTGAAACTTCTCCCAAGACATCTTCGGGCGAAAGTTGAGAGTACGCTTTATGATTCCCACCAAGAATCCGCCTCGCCGCAATAACATGAAGGTGGCGAAGGGAACCTTTTGCTCCTCGGAGCAACCCAAGACATCAAATATCTTGTTGATCTGTTTTATCCACGTCTCCGCCTTAAGAGGTTTTAGCTCTCCAAAAAACTCCAGTGGTCCCAACTCCTTGAACTGTTTGGCGGTGACCGTCCGAGAGTTGCCAGTGTTTCCACCTACATTTTGGACAGGAGACGCCCTCGTCTGATGTTGCATAAATTGCATGAAGCCTCGGAACATTCCATCTTTCATCATTTGGTCAGTGTTGTTGTTTGCATGAGGATTGTTGCCTTCCTGATGCACATTGTCCTGGTTATTGATCTGTGGAGACTCAACGGCCTCCTGTGCTCCATTGATGTTCTCAACATTCTCGGATGCCATTTTCAAATACTGCCACAAAAAAAAGGTTAATTAACATATCACATATTATCACTATACTCTAACCAACCAATTAAATACCAAATAAACTTAGGTAGGTCATACTAGCGAAGGAATTCCCTCTCTCTCCCTCCTAGTTCTTGTCTCACATCTTAGCCGTGGATCATATCCCTAAGCTTTGATATTCAACCGTGACGCCCAAAATAGGTAGGTATCACCTATCCCGAGTCGCCAAATACATGGTATGTAATACAAATACAATCTTTAATATACAAAAAAAAGAGTCATGAGTTTTAATACAAATATTGTCTTCTAGACAATATCCACTCGTAATAAGTCCTCATTACATTTATTGTCACACTATTTAATGTAATAGTGAGGACTACTAATGCTATCCTCTAGACCGTCACTCCGTTCCCCGACTAGTCCCCGCTACTTTCTCATTTCCTGAAGAGAACAATGAAAGCAAAAGGGTGAGCTCAACTAGCCCAGTAAAAAATATTATAACTAAGATAATGCAGAATAAATTATCATTAGTCTTCAACAATGTTAAACTGATAAAATACAATAGACATCAAGTTTAACTGCAACGGAACAAGCAATCCATTAAAAGAGTCAAGTAGAGAATAAAATCTACTATCTTTTATGATTTAAAAGGTTTTTCATCACTTTTATCGCTGGGACTCAGCTTAATAAATAATTCACATCATCGAATCACCCCGCACTACCGGCCAAGGATATTCTTTAGTATCACGACCACAATTATCCATGCACTACGGGCCAAGGACATTCGTGTATTCATCAATGGTCATGATCATGCCAACAACTGTCCATCAATGCACTACGGGCCAATGAGGACTTTTATCACATCATTTATAACATTACGGTCATGATTATACCGAATAATCCTTGGTCATAATCATACCAAGTCCATCTATGCACTACAAAAGCCATGTATGACTTTCAAAAAAATATAAACATGAGGATGATGAAAATGATATAAGAATTCAATAAAACAAGTTCACAAATTAATTTATCCAGGAACTAATAACGTCCAAATTGTCAACATGATACTTCTTTGTAGAGTAAAATTCAAGAATGCTCAAAAGAATATTTCCATGAAAATATACTGGATGAAGCGCAAATATCAAGGATATTCTACTAATTTCATGGAGTATAGATGTCAAAACTTTAACCAATTGAGTATAATAAGGAATGGAATAACAAAAGAAATCACCAAGCATGCGGTAGAGATCAAGACAGCAAAAGTTATTCCAATGTAATAATAAAGGCGGAACTAGGTCCCTGCCAGAAAACGCATGCATGTGATATTCCAACGAGAATAATAAAGTCGGAACCAGTCCGCAGAAAAAAGCATATACATGATGTTCCAATGTAATAATAAAGCGAAACCAGTCCCACAGAAAAGCATGTATGATGGGATGTTCCAATAGAATAATAAAGAATGGAATAATGGAAGAATTTCACCATGTATGCGGTACTTCAGACAACCAAAGTTATTCCAACATAATAATAAAGAATGGAATAATGTAAGTTCTCTTCATGAAGACGAAAGAAAGAAATAATACCCCTTACCTTTGAAAGAAACTGGATATAGGAGTAGTGAGGTAGCAGGCTTCTCTTCTTTTACAGATTTTCTCTCTACAATTTCTCTCTATAATAATTGTTCTATAGCTTTAGTAAATTGGTGAGAAATAAAGGAAGAATGAGCTTCTATTTATAGAAAGATATAGTTTCAATAATTGCACGTTTTGGGGCTCGAAAAATTACAGTACAATACCTTCAATTTTTTCTTTATTTTTAATTTAGTCATGCAAGTATTATCAAACTTGCACCACCTCCCCTAATAGTAAATAATATGATTCAATAGTAAATCATATGAATCAATAGTTCTATTCATGTGAAAATACGAATTACAGTATAGTTCCTCCATCTATACCTCCATTTTTAACTTAGTCATGCAAGTATTATCAATCTTGCACCAACTCCCCTAATAGTAACAAGAATGTGAAACAATAGTATACACATGTGAACAAATAGTTATAATCATGTGAAATAATAGCAATCAATTGCTCATTTATTTGGTTAAATACCCGATTGGTCAATATAACCTCCAGACATCAATTATTATCGAAATAAATGTCGATTTTCACTAACACAAATAATTCCAACACAATGAAACTATTTTTATCAAAAATATAAATTTTGAAATTTCAAAGTTTGACTTTTCCCAAAAAAGTCAACTATTGACTTTTTGACCAAAAAGTAAAATCCGGAAAATTTTGTGTTTATAGTCTATTTTTACTAATTTCATCATTCCGGACTCAAATATCACGTCCGCGTCTCCAAATTCAACTCCGAGCACATCTTCAATTTTAATAACATTCATCATTAATATTATAACTCACAATATTTATCAACCAGGTCATTCCCAAGAAAGAGGGGGCTTTCCAATAAGGATTTCTCCCTATCGGGCGCCGCAATTAGGTGACCAAACCTCTCATTCTTGTGAGAACTTCTAGACATTGTAAATATTGCAATTTAATAATATGAATAACTTTTTCTGCCTCAATTATTGATTTAATAAAATAACATATTATGCAGATGATATCGTGACAATAATCGAATCAATAATATAAGAGATATGATGCAAAGAATTATCGTAGTAATAATTGAGTATAACCGAGTGACTTCTCACGTAAGCATCAATAATCAATACTGGTAAGTGCTACTATACAACCACAGCAGACATCGTACTTTTTACTACCGAAAGAGTAGTTCAACAAAGATTAGCAGTGTAAAACTTCCGCCATTATTTTCATAAATATATTTTTGTCGTTTTCTCAATCCGACAATAATTCTGTTGTGGGGTCCACCAATGATTGCGTCGTTGTACGAATATTCCCTGCTAAAACGAATATTCTCCGACCAATCGAATATAATATAACAACTTGCATACTTTGCAGAATTTATAAATACTACCCACAACTATAACATTATAACAAATTCATTCCATAATATTCAAAAATGATAATTATAGAAAAATCATCTTTATTCATAAAAGTTGGGGTCTTACATTACCTGTCAATCTTATCTCTTTGAAAATACTTGCCTTTGATGTGATTTTAGGAATCGATTGGTTAACTACTCATCATACTTTTCGAAAGGTTGTTAGCTTTCATATTCTTAACCAACCTGTTATGCGAATTCAAGCAACCAAACCACTAAAGTCAATCATTGTCATATCAAGCCATAAGTAAAGAGCCCCGGTCCTTTCGTTGTTGACTTCCTTGTGTGGAATGCACCGAAGCCAGACTTTCTGTAGGGGACGCTGTGAATGACGATGGCAAGTTGATAGGTATCAATGTGACGTTTTATCCAAGTCTTGGATGAGGATCATAGTTTTGAATGATATCTCTATCATTAATAAATTTCTTGATGTATTCCTGAAGACTTCTTAGCCTGCCCCTAGAGCGTGAAATTGAATTTTGTATTGACCCCGGTACAAAACCCATTTCTTCAACCCTTAAATATTTCTTCAACCAAAACAAACGTATAATGCGCCAAAGACGTTGGCTCGAACTGGTGAAGATTACGATCATACCATTCAATACCATCGTGGAAAAGCGAACGTGGTAGCTGACGCGTTGAGTGGAAGATCGTATATGAGTGCGAATATACGAACCGACGTGAAGATAACGAATATATGATTAGAATCGACTTTAATCGATAAACTTAAAGCCACTCAAGCTACATACTCAGAGCTGATGAATGTGAAGAAGAAGGTTCAAGAGGGCATTATTCTAGAAGCAAGAATCGAAAAAGAGAGGAAATCTCAACCCTCGATTTTATTGGCCCATTTGAAATTCTTGATCGAGTAGGAACTGTGGCCTATAGACTCGTTTTACCGCCAAGTATGTCGCGTGTTCATAAAGTTTTTCACGTATCGATGTTACGTAAATATGTGGATGACTCGAACCACGTTATTAAATTAGAACTAGATGAGATAGCAGAAGATTTAACGTATGAGGAGATACGTGTTAAAACCTTGGATAAGAAGGATCGTATTCAACACTCAAATGTTATACCTCAAGAGTTAGAATCTGAAATGAAGTCAAGGTATCCTCACCTCTTCGGCATACCAGGTATGTACGTCAATTTCGAGGGAAAAATTTCATAAGGAGAGGAGATTGTGAGACACCAAATTTTATGAATAAAGATTTAAATTTCGCGAAATATTTTTTTTTTTGAATATTATGGTTTGGATTTGATATAATGTTATAGTTGTGGTTAATATTTATAAATTTTGCAAAGTAAGCAAGTTGTTATATAATATTCGATTGGTCAGGGAATATTCATTTTAACAGAGAATATTAAATGCAAGACAATCATTGGTGGACCCCACAACGGAATTATTGTTGGAATGAGAAAATGACAAAAATATATTTATGAAAATAACGGCGGAAGTTTTACTGTTAAAACTGTTGAACTACCCGGTAGTAAAAAAATGCTGATGTCTACGCATGGTTACATAGTAATTACCAAGTGTTGATTATTGATGCTTACGTGAGAAGTCACTCAATTTTGTTCAATTATTGCTACAAGAATTATTGCATAGTATCTCACGTTATTTGATTCAATTATTGTCGATATTTTATATATTATTAAATCAATAATTTAGATGATAGAGTTATTAATATTATTATTTGCAATATTAACGATGTTCAGAAGTTACGCGAGGAGAGGTTTTTGTCACCTAATCATGCACTCAATAAGGAGAAATCCTTATTGAAAGCCCCCTCTTTCCTAGGAACGACCTGGTCGATTAATATTATGAATTATAAAAAAGATGATAAATGTTGTTAAATATATTGAGGTGTCTTTTTATGAAGTCACGGAAGTTTATATATATATATATTATTAATGTAATAAAAGCAGAAAAACTTTTTATATAAAATAGAATACTTTTATAAAGATATTTATTTTATTAGACTATAAATAGAATATATTATATTCTATTATGCATAGTATTTTTATAGTAAAATCTTTTTATATAAAATGAATACTTTTATAAAGTTATTTATTTTATTAGATTATAAGTAGAATATATTATATTTAATTATGCATAGTATTGCATAAAGGCTCGCATAGTATTTTGTATAGTAATTTTTTATATATAAAACAGAATACTTTCATAAAGTTATTTGTTTTATTAGATTTTAAATAAAATATATATATATATATATATTATATTTTATTGCATAGTATCCTTTCTATTTTCCTATAAATAGGATGCTTAGTTAGAATTGAAAACACACCAGAAGTTCAAAGAGTTCTTCTTCTATAATCTTGAGTGTATTTCGTTAGAGTTTAAGAAAGCTTTGAGCGTAGTGCAAGTTTTCTTCAAGTATATCCCCGCCCTACCCATCGGAGTACTCTTCTTTATAAGGTAAGGGATATTATTTATTGTACTCGTAAGGGGTATTATTCTTTCGTATTCATGAAGAGAATTATTTTCTTTCAATACTCGTAAGAGTTGTTATTCCATTCTTCATTATTATGTTGGAATAACTTTGTTTTATCGCTAATACCGCATACATGGTGAAATTCTTCTGTTATTCCATTCTTCATTATTATGTTGGAATAACATGTTTATGCAAAGTACCGCATACATGGTGAAATTCTTCTGTTATTCCATTCTTCATTATTATGTTGGAATAACTTTGTTTATCAATCGCATACATGGTGAAATTCTTACGTTATTACATTCCTTATTATTATGTTGGAATAACATGTCTATGCTAAGTAATCTTTGCATACATGGTGAAATTCTTCTATTATTCCATTATTTATTATTACGTGGAATATCACATGCGTGCTTTTTACGCATGACACGGTTCCATTATTTATTATTACGGTGGGAATAACACATGCATGCGATCTATCGCATGCATAGTGAATCCTTCTGTTATTCCATTCTTTATTATTCTGTTGGAATAACATGTTTATGTGGATTACCACATGCATGGTAAATGATTCTTTGTATTCATTTCTTATTAAATTATGGAAATGATCAGGGAAAATCTATTTGCAGTTTCATATATTCTATTATACATAGTTGGTTAAAGCTTTGGCTTCTATATTCCTTGAAATTAGTGGAATATCCTGGATATTTGCGCTTCATCCAGTATCTTTTCGTGGAAATATTCTTCTGAGAATTCTTGAATTTTTCTCCACAAAGCAATATCATGTTGACAATTTGGACATTATTGAGTTCAGGATAAATTAACTTATAATTCTTTAAAATTTATTCTTAAACTTATTTTATTTAATTATTATGTCATTGTCATGATGAGTTATGTTGGTTATTATGTGAAAACATGAAAGTTTCTTAGAAATCACAAAGGATTGAAAATCAGATTTTGGTGAAAATAGAATATGAAATTCAATTGACCATATCTCCTATTATATTTCGAATTTTTGAGTGTGGTCAAGTTCTAGAGTTAGATCTATGATTTTTCTAACTTATTCAAATAGAATCACCGGAAAAGGTGTTGTAGATTTTCGTGTGGACTGATTTTAGCAAAGGAGTCAAAAACTACAAATTACCAAAAAAGGCTACTGTTCAGAAATTTAAAAGGGCATTTTCGGCCACTTAGTTTGTGAGAAAACTTCCGGCCTTTTGGGACATGAAAATATATGGTATAAAGTACCTCCTGTCCAAAAATGAGCTCATTCCGACTTAAAATGAGCAAGTTATGACTATTTCAATATTTAGATTTTTCCGACAAAAAATGCTATAACCGGAGTTCTATAACTCCGATGACCATGAAATTTAAACTGGAAGCTCACGTTAACATGTGTAAGATCCTGCAAAGATTTGGGAATTTTTGGAGTTAAACTTGAGGTAGCTAATTTCTTAAGGAATTAATTAGAAATTGATTTTTGAAAAATACTTAAGGGAGTTGAAAAATTATAAAAAAATACTTGTTGTGTATGAAATATATGTATATATGTTTGGGCAAAGGATAGAAAAATAACAAGTTTATTTGGTAATTTTTCATGAAAATGGTTTAGTTACGAATATATGAGTTAAATATGTTATGTGAAGTTGAAGAATTAGTAAATAGGATTTTATGGTTTGGGAATCCTATATATAGGTATATCATGATTTTGATAAAGATTTGATCATTGGTGATGAAATCTTATGAGTATGGCATTTTTGAATGATTAAATGTATTATTTGGTAAAGTATAAACAATTAAAATAAATTATTTATAAGTTTAAGAAGTGATTAAAATATTGTTATAATATTAATAATATTAGATTATGAGTTTATTAAGTGATTGATAATGTTTGGATAAATTTAAAGTCTTTAATATTTATCCTTGTTTTCGTTTGATTAATGCTTATATCATTGTCATCATTCTCATGTTTATATTGTGATAAAAGTCATCTTTGGCTTACGTGCATAGATGGACTTAGTGTGATTATGACTAGGGATTATTCGGTATAGTCATGACCGTAATGTGATGAATGATGTGGTAAAAATCCTCAGTGGCCTGTAGTGCATTGATGGACAGCTTTTGGTATGATTATGACCAGGTATTATTCGGTATAGTCATGACCATTGATAATTTAATGAATATCCTTGGCCCGTAGAGCTGAGATGACTTAATGATGTGGTTTATTTATTAAACTGAGTCTCAGCGATAAAAATTGATGAAAACATTTTAAATCATAGAAGATAGTAGATATCATGCTCTACTTGACTCTTCTAATGGATTGCTAATTCCGCTGTAGTTAAACTTGATGTCTATTATATTTTATCAGTTTAACATTGTTGAAGACTAATGATAATTTATTCTACATTATCTTAGTCATAATATTTCTTACTGAGCTAGTGGAGCTCACCCTTTCTTTTATTGTTCTCTTCAGGAAATGAGAATATAGCTGGGACTAGTCGGGGAATGGAGTGACGGTCCAGATGATAGCATTAGTAGTCCTCACTATGGCATGACATGCAATATATAATTGTATTGAGGACCTAAGATGTGTGTGTCGTATTTTATACATCACTTAATAATTGATTTTGGTGAACAACAAAAGGGTGATGAGAACCCGACCCTGAAAGCGTCAAAAGTGCACCGCAGTAAAATGAAGAGAACAGAAATCTTCTCGTATCCCTTTGGAGACTTGAAATATTTACGGCTGTACTTTATATGGCATGTATTAATGTGAATATGAATATTGTCGTATTATATACATTACAATATTTGTATTGAAACTCACAGTATATATGTCGTCGTATTTTGCACGACTGTTGTATAATTAAGTTGTATTTGAATTTATGTACCATGTATCTGGCGACTCAAGATGGGTGATGAATACCTATTTTGGGGGCGTCACACTAGGCATTTGTTTTGTAATTTTAGAAAAAAGTATCCAGCCTTGATGTTAAAAAATCACTTTTGGAGGGCAGTTAAAGCTTATAATGAACATGACTTCAACCTAGCTGTTAACGCCAAGATCTTCTGCCACGTCCCAATCACGTAAGACGTTCTGATCCTGCACAATAAACACGATCAACACCAAAAGCTTGACGGCAACCGATCAGCCTTGGGATAACTTAGCGTGAGAGTCAAGACAAAGCGATCACAAGGTTAACAATGGAAGATAAAATATCTAGTGTATTGAGAGAGATAAAATTATCAGTTACCTGTTCTTGGATAACTTCCTTGCTATCATATACTCTCCAGCCCGGTTTACCATGCCACCCACTACTGTCAGACACAGTTCTCCACTGCAGGTGATCTCAGCTGACTGCATGCAGAAACTGCTACATCCTCTCATTGTTTCCCACTGCCGGCCGATTAAGATCCCATCCACATTAATGTCTTGCAGACATTTCGGTCAACAACTATCTTCTTTCATCATTACCGGTCAAAGATGTAGATATTTAGTTATTTGATGGGTTGGCCCAACAATTCGACCCAAAAGGATCCACTGTTTTGACCCAACTGGCCAAACCCAATAGAGATGACCCAAGAGGTCAACTAAATAAATAGGCCCAATACCTAAAATATCATGGCCCAACACTAGCAATGAAGGATATTAAGAAAGAGTCTCAATCTTCATACAATTATTTGATGAAAGAGCCTCTTGAAACATGGACAAGATATGACTTTGATGAGAGATGTAAAAGTAATTATGTCACAAGTAATTTTTGTGAGTCCTTTAACCATTGGGTTGATGCTATGAGGGGTATACCCATTTTGAAAAGGCTTAAAAGGATTAGTTGTAAGTTGATGCAGAGAATTCAAATGAGGTATGAAAATGGGTGTGCTTGGGATGGATATGTTACTCCGAATATTAGAAAGAAATTAAACTTCAATCTTGGTAAAGCTAGAATTTGCAGAGTGATCTATGGTATAGGGAATAAATTCAAAGTCGTTGACGATGGATTCACATTTTTGGTTGACATTGGACTAAGAGTTTATGATTGTAAAGCATGGCAGGTTCCAGGGCTCAGGCATTCCTTGTAAACATGGGGTTGTTGCTATTGCATTTAGGAGAGCCAATGTTGAACAATATTGTGATGCATATTTTACAAATCATGCATACTTAGTTTCTCATGAAAAAATGATTCACCCTACCAAAGATCAAAGATTGTGAAAATACATAGAAGATGGAAGTGATCCATTGGAACCCCCACCTCTTCATAGGTTGCCTGGGAGGCCGAGGAAAAATAGAAGGAAAGAGCCAGGTGAAGTTAATGCAGGGAATAATTTTGTAAAAAGAGCTCTAAGTGTCAAATGCTCTAACTGCAAACAATTTGATCATAATAGATTGACCTGCCAAAGAGATTCACCTGAGTTAACTGGGAATGGGGTTACTCGCGATGGTGTAACTCAAGAGGTAATATAATATATATTTTTAATAATATTTGCTTGTTACAGTTTACTTATTTTACATTATATTTTATGATTCTAATAACTTGTCTGTTCTTTTATTACAGATTGGTGAAGGTCAAACACAACAAGCTGGTGAAGATCAATCAGAACCACTTGGTAGAAGAGGGAATGTTAGGAAGAAAAGGAAAGGAGCCGATCGAAGAAATAATGAAGAGGTTTGGGAAACGTCAAATAAAAATGGAAGAGATTTGGGGAGATGTCAACAAGTTTTATCAACTAATGTGGGAACAAACAATTCGGGTAAAGAGAAAGGAATTCGATTTCAAGGAAGGGGAAAGGTTGTCATGACAAGATCGAAAAGAGATGGCTGACTTGTTTATCCTACAAATAATGGTAATCCAGTTTCAAAGGTGAGATATTTTACATGTAATTAGTTTTACATAAAACATGTATATTGTTAATGAAAGAATATTTTCTATATTGTTTAAAGTTTGACAATAATATTTTTTTGGACGAACAGACGGGAGCTCATTGGGTTGATATTACACCTCTGAACCAAATCAATAAAAGGATAATTCACTCGATTGGTAGCAAAGGTGGTTTAGTTGTTGAAAGAAAAAGAATTTGTGGGAATCAAGTTGCTGAGAATCAAGCTTCTATTGTGAATCAAACTGCTGAGAATCAAGCTTCTATTATGAATCAAACACAATCACATACTGTTACGAATTACACTCAAGTTGCATATGTTCAATTTCCTATTTCGAATACAGAATTTGATTTAGTACATATACTCTTGGTAAATTACTACTATTAGGAATTTTAGAATTTAATAATTGGTGGTACTTTTGATCACATATTGTGAATAGGAAAAACTATGTTTGTTGATAGGACTTTTTCCTGAAAGGGTATACTCATCCATTTGTTGACACAGAGACGGTTCATTGTCAAATATAAGTCTTTTATTGCAAGAACCTTTTTGATGAGCCATGGTCCAAAAGTTAATATATTACTTTAATTGTTCATGTATTACTTCATTTCTTTCAAAAGCTTTTTTGTGCTACTCTTTTATGCACTTTTGTTAGAAATTTTATTTATTTATCAATTATGGTCCTGGTGTTTACCTTGTGTAGTAACAGTCTGAGGTCGACATGGTCATATTTTGGAAAAGAAGAAGGCAATTACCAAATCATAATAATGCCTTGTTAATATACATGATTGTAGCTTATAGAACTGTAGTATGCCATTTTGTAATGACAACACATTACTACTCCCTCTGTCCCAAAAACGTAAAAAGTCCTATTCGCAATTTATGATTTTGAAAAATAAAATAAAATTCCCATTTATTAGGTTTATTATCTCAAATTTATTATCATGGCATCACTACTAAATTAAATACTCAATAAAAGATTAAAAAAAATATATCCTTAAAAATTTATAAATTTTGCAAATGAGACCTGTTTTATAATGGAACAGAGGGAGTATGATTAGGAGATCAAACTAAGGATCTATGTCGTGTAAAAGGCATGCAACTTAAGGAATTATGTCGAGATCTGTTGTTAGTTTGTACATTTAATTACACTGGAACCAACAACAAACAAAATGAAGAAAATCACGTGAGATGACATAAATCGAAGGTATACTATATACTTAAAAGGGTATATTAGTCATCAAAAATTGAAGGTATAATTATCCTTACAGTAGTTAAGGGACATTTTAGCCATTTTCTTTTTAAAAATTGCTGACATCATCAAGTCAACCATCTTAGGGGTAGTGAGTGTTACATTATGTTAACTAGAGGGGTAGTGAGTGTTACTTAAAAAACTAGAGAGCTAATGAGTGTTATTATAATTATCTACATGGAGTGTGAGTGTATTTGACTCATTTTTTTTATTAAGTTTTTCTATATAAGTAATGTTCCAAAGAAACCAAATCATTATTAATGGACATCTTTTTTGTTTCCCATAAAAATGGGAGAAGGTTCAAAAATACCTCTGATTTTTACCACGATATCTACCAAGCACCCTATACTTTTTTTTGTCCAAAAGTACCCTTAACGTTATATTTTTTGGGTCGCTCGTGCCCCTGCCGTTAACAGAAGACAAACAGGGTTAAAATTGGCTGACGTGGCAGACACATGGAGGCTTAAAGGGAGAAGGTTCAAAAACGCTCCTGACACATGTAAATATGTCATTTAATCAAAACAAAAATTATTAAAATTCAAAATAAAAAAAACATAACATATTTACATCATTTAATCAAAATACTAAAATTCAAATTATTTTGTTAACTAATCAAAATAACTAATTAAATAAAATACGTTATATGACATATTTACATCATTTAATTAAAATACTAAAATATTAAAATATTAAAATATTTTAAATTTTTTTAAAAATGTTAATCTTTTAATATTAAAAATATTAAAAATATTAAAAACGTTAATATTTTTTATATTAAAAATGTTAATATTTTTGATATTAAAAAATGTTAATATTTTGAAAATATTAAATTTTTTTGATATGAGGTTAATATTAAACCGTTAATATTTTACGATATAAAAATATAAAAATATTTTAAATATTTTAAAAAAATTTAATTTTTGATATTAAAAAAATTAATATTTTTTATATTAAAAATGTTAATATTTTATTAATATTTTTGATATTAAAAATGATAATATTTTAAAATATTAAATTTTTTTGATATGAGGTTAATATTAAAATGTTAATATTTTTGGTATAAAAATATAAAAATATTATAAATTTTTTAAAAAAAGCGTTAATTTTTTGATATTAAAATTATTAAAAATGTTATTTTAAAATGATTTTGTGCGCCCCCAAAATAGGTATACATCACCCATCTTGAGTCGCCAAATACATGGTACAAAAATTCAAATACAACTTAATTATACAATGATTTGTGTAAAATACTAAGAAAAACATATCTTTGTGAGTTTTAATACAAATATTGTCATCTAGACAATATCCACACTCAATTGAGTCCTCATTACATTTATTATCATACTATTTAACAGAATAGTGAGGACTACTAATGCTATTATCTGGACTGTCACTCCGTTCCCGACTAGTCCCTGTTACGTTCTCATTTCCTAAAGAGAACCATGAAAGTAAAAGGGTGAGCTCAACTAGCCCAGTAAGAAATATTATGACTAAGATAATACAGAATAAATTATCGTTAGCCTTCAACAATGTTAAACTGATACAATATAACAAACATCAAGTTTAACTGCAGCGGAACAAATAATCCATTTAAAGAGTCAAGTAGAGAATAAAATCTACTATCTTTTATGATTTAAAAGGTTTTTCATCACTTTTATCGCTAGGACTCAGTTTAATAAATAATTCACATCATCCCTGCACTACGGTCAAGGATATTCATTAGTATCACAACCACAAATTATTCATGCACTACGGGCCAAGGATATTCGTGTATTCATCAATGGTCATGATCATGCCAATAATCGTCCATCAATGCACTACGGCCAATGAGGACTTTTACCATATCATTTGTAACATTACTTGGCCATGATTATACCGATTAATCCTCGGTCATAATCATACCAAGTCCATCTATGCACTCTGGGCCACAGATGACTTTCAACATAATATAAACATGAGGATGATGACAATGATATAAGAATTCAACAAAACAAGTTCAAGAATTAATTTATCCAGAACTAATAACGTCAAATTGTCAACATGATACTTCTTTGTAGAGTAAAATTCAAGAATGCTCGTAAAAAATATTTTCATGAAAAGATATCTTTGGATGAAGCGCAAATATCAAAGATATTCCACTAATTTCATGGAGTATGTAAGTCAAAACTTTAACCAACCGAGAATAATAAAGAATGGAATAACAAAAAAAAGAAATCACGGGCACGCGATAGATCGCATGCAGATAAAGTTATTCCAATGTAATAATAAATAACGGAACTGTGTCATACGTAACGCATGCACGAGGATATTCCAGCAGAATAATAAATAATGGAACTGTGTCAAAGAAATTGCGCACCGACAGGATGTTCAAACAGAATAATAAATAACAGAATCCGGTCATACGTAAGCGCACGCATGGGGATGTTCCAATGTAATAATAAAGAATGGAATAATGAAGAATTTCACCATGTATGCAGTGCTTGGCAGATGACAAAGTTATTCAACATAATGATAAAGAATAGAATAATAAAAGAATTTCACCAAGTATAGGGTGATCGCGTATACAAAAGTTATTCCAACGAGAATAAAAAAATGGAATAACAGAAGTTCTCTTCATGAATACGAAAGAAATAATATCCCTTACCTTAGAACAAACTGGATATAAGAGTAGTGAAGTAACAGAATACTTTTCTTCTTTCTCTCTATAGTTTCTCTCTCTAGAGTTTCAGTGAATTCGTAAGAAATAATGAAGGAATGAGCTTATATTTATAGGAGAATTGACTGAATAGTAACTAATTCCTGAACGATCCATATTGATTTACTTTTAAACGGACGGTTCAGATTGGTTTACTATAAAATATTCTAATAAAACAAAATCTTTTAAATAAAATATAATATATTCTATTTATAATATAATAAAACGAATAACTTTATAAAAGTATTTTGTTTTATATAAATTTTTTTTACTATGCAAACAATATGCATAATAAAATATAATATATTCTATTTATAGTCTAATAAAATGAATAACTTTATAAAAGTATTACATTTTATATAAAAAGATTTTATTTATGCATAATAGAATATAATATATTCTATTTATAGTCTAATAAAACGAATAACTTTATAAAAGTATTACATTTTTATATAAAAAGCTTTTACATTTTATTACATTAATAATAATAATAAAACAAAACTTCATCATCATTATTATAATTCACACTATTATTAATCGACGGTGGTTCCCAAGAAAGAGGGCTTTTAATAAGGATTTCTCTATCATGGCCTTGCAATTAGGTGACCAAGCCTCTCATTGGCAAAATTTCTAGACATCGTTAATATTGCAAATAATAATATTAATAACCGTCGTCTCAATTATTGATTTAATAATATATAAAATATCGACAATAATTGAATCAATTAACGTGAGATATTATGCAACAATTCTTTGAAGCAATAATTGAACAAAAGAAAGTGACATCTCACGTAAGCATCAATAATCAATCTTGTGTGCTCTTATGCAACCACGCGTATTCCTGTACTTTTAACACCGGGTGTTTCAATAGTTAACGATAAAACTTCCGCCGTTATTTTCATAAAATATTTTTGTCGTTTTCTCAAACGGACAATAATTCATTGTAGGGTCCTGATGATTGTCTTGAGTCGTCTGAATATTCCCCGTTAAACCGAATATTCTCGACCAATCGAATATTATATAACAACTTGCGTACTTTGTAAAATTTATAACTATTACCCACAACTATAGCATTATATCAAATTCATTCCATAATATTCAAGAATGATAATTATAGAAAATTCATCTTTATTCATAAAAGTTGGGGTCTTACAATTTCAGTAATTTAAAAATTTTATATCAATTATTATTTAGTATTATGATTTTATTATTTTAATGATGTAATTTGAATTTTTGTTGTTTTGATTAATTAACAAAATAATTTGAATTTTAGTATTTTATTATTTTTTAATTTGATTTTTTAGTATTTTAATATTTTTTTAATTAGTATTTTAGTATTTTTTTAATTAGTAATTTAGTTTTTTTTTAATTAGTATTTGATGTAAATATGTTATGTTTTGAATTTTAGTATTTTGATTAAATGATGAAATATGTTATACAAGTTGTTTTATTTAATTAGTTGTTTTGATTAGTTAACAAAATAATTTGAATTTTAGTATTTTGATTAAATGATGTAAATATGTTATGCTTTTTTTTATTTTGAATTTTAGTATTTTTTGTTTTGATTAAATGACATATTTTCATGTGTCAGGGGTATTTTTGAACCTTCTTCCTTTAAGCCTTCATGTGTCTGCCACGTCAGCCAATTTTAACCTCGTTTGTCTTCTATTAACGGCAGGGGCACGGGCGACCAAAAAAATATAACGTTAAGGGTACTTTTAGACAAAAAAGAGAGTATAGAATGCTTAGTAGACATCGCGATAAAAGTCAGGGGCTGACCTTTCTCCCCCATAAAAATCATTTATCGCAATATAAATCTTTTATGTTTCCTAAATAAAGACAAAGATAATTTGCACCCCAAACTTTATTTTCTATTTACGTTTGCACCTCAAATTTAAAAAGGTGTCTAAGTACACCCCAAATTTTATTATACGTAACAAAAACGCTTTTTCATTTTCATAGCAGGTCAAAAAGTAGTAAATTTTAAATTTATAACACAAGTTTGGGGTTCAAATTGTCTTTTAATCTTTAAAAATTAGAAAAAATAATTAATTTTAAATAAAATAAAATAATTTTAAAATAATTAATTTTAAATAAAATAATTAGTTTTAAAATAAAAATAAAATAATTAATTTTAAAATAAAATAATTAAAATAAAAAAATTAAAATAAATATTTGGAATAAATGATTAATAATTAATTATTAACTTGTAAAATGATTATTTTATTTTATTTTTAAAATTAATTATTAATCATTCAGTTAAAAAAATCATTAACTTGTAAAAAATCATTTTTGCCACATAAAACAAATTACATTTTTTGTTTTTAAAAATAGAATTTTGTAAAAACTGAATTTTTAAAAATAGAATTTTTAAAAACAGATTTTTATTTTACAAGTTAAAATAAATCTGTTTTTTTTTTAAAAACAAAATTAAATTCTGTTTTTAAAAACTTTGTTTTAAAAAATTCTATTTTTACAAAATTCTATTTTGTTTTTAAAAACAGATTTTTTTAAAACAAAATAAAATTCTGTTTTTAAAAATTTGTTTTTTACAAAATTTTTTTTTGTTTTTAAAAACAGAATTTCTTTTAAAACAAAATAAAATTCTGTTTTTACAAAAAAAAATTGAACTTGTAAAATAAATTTTTGTTTTTGAAAAATTCTGTTTTAACAGAATCTTTTTTTATGTGGAAAAAATGATTTTTGACAAGTTAATGATTTTTTAACCGGAATGATTAATAATTAATTTTAAAAATAAAAATAAAATAATCATTTTACAAGTTAATGATTAATTATTAATCATTAATTCTAAATATTTATTTTAATATTTATTTTAATTATTTTATTTTAAAATTAATTATTTTATTTTTATTTTAAAACTAATTATTTTATTTAAAATTAATTATTTTAAAATTATTTTATTTTATTTAAAATTAATTATTTTTGCCAATTTTTAAGATTAAAAGACAATTTTGCACTCCAAACTTGTTTTTATAGGTTTTAAATTTTAATACTTTTGGTAATTAAGTGAAAAAAAATATGTGTGTTTTGTTACGTATAATGAAGTTTGGGATGTTAGACACTTTTTTAAATTTGGAGTACAAACATAAATAAAAAATAAAATTTGGGGTGCAAATTGTGTTTTAGTCCTAAATAAATCATCAACTTAGCTTTAAGATCCAATTTAAAACTTCAAAAGAACTAGCCAAGTTACAAAGTAGAAAAGAAAAAAAAAACACAATTTCCCTCTCTTTCTCTAAACACTATCAAATATTTTCAAATTTCAAATTCCATCCCCCATTAATTCCAATCCCAACCCAATTACTAATCCCAAAATCCATGGAAGAAGGTGAACAAAATATTCTATTATTGAAAAATAAAGCCCAAATAATCTCATCAATTGAAGATGGATCCGACGATCTAAAAAGTTTCTTCACATGGGTATTTCTAGATCAATCAACTGTATGGAGGGCCGGTCTCTCCTGGTCGATTTTCTCTCTCCTCGCCGTTGGCGTTCCGATTCTGTCCCACCTTGTGTTTCAGTGCAATAGCTGCGATCACAGTCACCGGCGGCCGTACGACGCTATTGTTCAGCTGTCTCTCTCGGTTTTCGCGACGCTGTCGTTTATCAGTTTATCGTCGTTTTCGCGGACATATGGGCTTCGGCGGTTTCTATTTCTGGATAAATTGATGAGTGTGAGTGATAAGGTTCAACGAGGGTATGCGCAGCAGCTACATGTATGCTCATTTATCCCTTTCTTTTAGTATTTTTTTTTCTTCTTCCCTTTCCTTTCCTTTGGGTCCATATAATGATTGATTAAACTGTTTAAAGGGTAGTAGTTTATCTACAATTTTTATTTATTTATTAATAATGCATTTTTTTTCTTCATGTTTATACCTATAAATTATAATAAATAAGACTGCAAGAATGGTGCTACGAAAGTGAATAATATACATTTAGTAATATTTATATAATTATTCTAAGGGCATTTATAATTTTAAGCGTCACTTATCATTTATATAAAAGTTGAGGATTTACTATGGACCCCACTTAAGTATGTTGGAGATTTTTTTTTTTGAGTGTAAACTACTTTAGATAACATAAGAAATTTAAATTATGTAATTTAGACATCTTTTACGGGACTATTTTTTTGTATACAAGTCATGTTTGGAGAGAGTATCAAGATGTTAATTTAGTAATAGTGGCATGATAAGTACATCATGAATCATGATGACAATTTGATGGTATTGTGGTGTTTTATACTATTATTAAAAGTTCTTTCTGTAGGAGGAAAGGAGTATTTTTTTTATAAATATTTTTGCACAACTGTGAATAATGCACTGCTAAAGTCCATTAGTCCATTTTGTTTAAAATTATTAAAATCAAGAATCTTTAGTGTGAATTTGTCTTCTATCTGTCTCAAAATAATGGTCTGCTTTGACTTTGTTAGAAAAGTATCGTCTATTTTAGTTATTTGTATTATTTCCCTAAGAAATTGATGGGTTAACTAAACAATAATTGCTTGGGTAATTAGCTGTAAGTATGCAGTAATTTTTGATTATCAGGAGGTGACTACTTTGTCATAAATAAATCTAATCCACACCTAACATAAACTCTGCATACCAGCAGCTAATTACACAGACAAAAATTCCTAATTATGGCTAATTAATCCACTAATTTCTGCTGAAATAAAAATAAAAATCTTAAATAGACCATACAATTTTAAGGCTTAAAATTGTACCAAGCCACACATTAAATTTCAGGGTGTACTTTTTTTTAATTTTAAAAAATAAAAATTCTTTTACTTCCTATGCTCTTACAGAAATGGAATTAGGTTTTTAGCTTCTAGCCACAAAAGTATTGTTTTATACATTAGATAAATGACCCCATTTGGCTGTTTGAAACAGCTGGCTACAACACATAATTTGGTAGTTTTTGACCAAGATAAGTTTCCTTTGCTTTTGTGGGTGAGCAAACATTAAAGAAACTAATTATTGACCCCACTTCCTCATAAGAGAGAGGCGCAACTTTTATATCAAAAGAGATGCTTGAGAAAGGGAGAATATGAAATTATGTTTCACGGGAATCTTGGTAGCTTTTGAGTCTAACACAAGGCCCAAAATTTCCTTAATCAAATGACCAACAAAGCAATCATGTTCACACGATTGATATAAAATAGTTGCTTCCTCGTCTCAAAATATGAGTCCATTTTAAAACGTTGTCAACTTTATAAGAGAAGGTCACATGAATAAAATGATAGAGCGATTTTAGCCTGATTGTTAATAGAAATAAATTGTATTTGTATCGAATGAATATTGTATATAGTTTCAACTCTGTGCTATACAAATGCAACTCATTTCTATAGGACTGTCCAAATGGATTACCCAGCTTTTACTACCAGGAATCCAAATCCTATAGCCCAAATCCTTTCATGTTTGTAAGAATTCTGCCCAGATTTGTAGGTTCTTTGTAGCATAAATCCTGTCCTTGATTGTAGCTCTTATGGTTCTTTCCTTGTGTATAGGTTATAGAACTTGTATGATAGTAACAACTAGAGCTCTTACAACTACAACACTTCATTTCAAACTGCCTAAAATTCTTTAAATTTTAATTTACCTCCTAGCAAAATTTAGATAACAAAATTGATATTAAATGAATGTTAGGTTGATCCTTTTTTAATTTTAGACAAAATGGGACATTGTGTCATTTTCTACTCCATATTTTGATTGGGGACTGTTGTTTTAGGACCTACAGGAAGCCGGTATCGGACGTCCATTTTAAAACAGTAAATTATCGATTAAGAGAATTTGTTAGTAAAACTTTGACCCCTAATAAAACTTTGACCCCCTTATATATCAAACTTGTAAATGTTATATATTTTGCACCACCCTAGAGAATTCTCCCAATTATACCCAAAAAAGTAAAAATAGAAATGAAATCTTCTAAGTTCTCAACTAAAAATATAGGAGTACATCATTTACTTTGTTTTTTAATATATATAAACATATATTTACAGACTGCCTAAAGGTTAATCAATGGTTTCAAAATACTTCTCATTCCTTTCTTTTTTGTTATGGTCGTCATTTTTATTTTTTATTTTAATTTTTTTTTTTGGGCAACTAAAAATTTGAATGAGTAATACATCTCCTATCTATGCAGAAATCAATGAAGCTCTTGTGTGCCTTTGTCCTCCCCTGCTTTGCTGCTGATTGTTTATACAAGATATGGTGGTTCATCTCAGGAACAAACCAGATTCCATACTTTATTAATGTCTACTTGAGCAACACCATTGCCTGCATTTTGCTGCTTTCCTCATGGTTATACAGAACATCAATATTTTTCCTTGTGTGCGTTCTCTTTCGGTTAATATGCTATCTTCAGATACTCAGACTAGAGGACTTTGCTCAGGTTTTCCAAAAAGAATCCGATGTAGCGTTAATCTTGATGGAACATTTGACGATTAGAAGAAATCTTCGGATTATAAGCCATAGGTTTCGGGCATTCATTTTGTCAACTCTGATCTTGGTAACGGCAAGTCAGTTTGCTTCTCTACTTGTTACTACAAAAACTGGCTCTATAGTCAATATGTTTATGGCGGGAGAACTTGCGGTAATAATTCTTCGTCCTCACCTTCTTAACTTGCAATTTTAGTATCTTGTTTATACCACCTTCATCTCTAAAACAGAGTTATCAAATACTCATGCATTGACCTAGCAAACCCTGTATTGGTACTTTGTACCCAAAAATGGTATTCTTACGTATCAATTTGACTAAATTTTTGTTGTTGTTTTACCTATAATTGCACAAATTACAATATTTTAACTTAGTATTGGCTGCTCAAACATCGCATTGATACTAGATTATATAAAACAATCAACTTGTTCATTCATCTTAAAATCATATGTAAAACCAAGGCTTATTACATTTAAATTCGAAGAGAATTCCCAACTATAAACACTCATATAAAGATAATCTATCGTACTGCGTACTTATATTGGTTCCATGAACCTAGTTCCAGGTTTAACGGTTTTGAAAGAGAGGCATTCAACAATCAAAAATCTTATAAACATTTTGGCCTTGATACTATCAAAAGTCAAGATTAAAACTTATATGAATATTATAAGATAATATTATTTTGATATGGACTCTTATTCTTGGAATGTAAGCTGGACTCTTATATTAGGTTGGAGGGAGTAATATGATGCCCCAACCACTTTCATTCATATATTCCGCGAAATGTTTTATCCATCTTAACTTTATTTCCCCTTCAAAACAACAAGAAATGTAGGAAAAATAACACTCATTTAAATAAAACTTCTGTAATCTCGTCCATACGTGTAGAGCAATTTATGGTTAAAAAAAGGGTGCAACAGTTGCAAATATTATATTTGTTTATTTTGCTCAACTCTCAAACGGAGTATGTAAAGTCAATGCTGTTCCCATCTAAACTCTCAAAAGGTTTTCTTTTAGATCTTTAGTCGGTGTTGACTTATTATACGTAATGCTGCAGCTAACATCTCTTACACTGGTGACCGGGCTCTTCATATGCCTGCGTAGTGCTGCCAAAATAACACACCGGGCACAGGCTATTACATGCCTTGCAGCGAAATGGCATGCGTGTGCCACAATCAACACTTTTGATGACTTGGGTGATGATACTCATACTCCTACAACTCAGATTGCCTCACCAAGGGTAGACATGCTCAATGCCAATTGGGGATCTGACAATGAAGAAGCCGATGGAGATGAACTGGATAATACAAACATGATGCCTATTTATGCTCATACAATTTCCTACCAGAAGAGACAAGCTCTTGGTGAGTTTGATCAAATTACATAAAAGAGTGTTGCTATATAAAATGAAAAATTTATGTAAATATTAAATACATATGTATGTGGATACATGGGATAGGAGCTATGTTACTCGGATTTTGAACACGGTATTTTGAAAAGTCTCACACGGTTACTTCTCAATTTTGCCAATTTTTTACACTAAAATGAAGTGTCCGGTACTCGTATCATTGTCCAAGTGTCGAGTGTCGGACACGGATACTTTAGGGCAAAATAAAGAGTCCGTGTAACACCTCCTTAACTTGCAATATAGGATCATGTTTATACCACCTTCATCTCTAAAATAGAGTTATCAAATATTCTCATTGACCTAAAGAAGAGTGATATTCGTA
This sequence comes from Panax ginseng, assembly GCA_020205605.1. NCBI lineage: Eukaryota > Viridiplantae > Streptophyta > Magnoliopsida > Apiales > Araliaceae > Panax > Panax ginseng. The sequence continues at coordinate 98,373,293 of CM035149.1, read as the reverse complement.
CTCTATTGTTTTTAGTTCCACATTAATCGCAATCCACATCCGACAAAAAATTAGTTTTCATATAAATCATTTTCCTAACATTAACGTTTTTCTTCCAAATTTTAGGCCCATAGTTGCAATTTGTTTTTGAACATTAGCAATGAGCATACATTGGTTAAATTGTGTTGCAGTGACATACTTTGAGAACAACAGAGCTGGGATTACAGTGTTCGGATTCATGCTAGATCGAACATCGCTCCATACCATTTTTGCGATTCAAATGTCTCTTACACTTTGGTTGCTAAACAAGACGATTGGAATTTCGTGATTCTCTCTTTACTTGAGGCAGAGAGATTTCTCTCTTCTTTCTTGTCCAATTTTATCTCTAGTCCAAATCCCTTTTGGCTTTTCTTTTGTTCCTTGTATTTTTCTAGCTAGTTACAGCATTATGACTAGAGGAACTTATAGACCTGAATCTGGTCACTTGTATAAATTTCATAAAGTTATATATAAATCTGTATACACGTCTGTTTGATTTACATGGTTGTACTTTTCATTGACCTAAAGAAACGTATACACTAATATAAAAAATAAGTGTATTGTATTAGTTCTTATGCATGCTTTAAAGTCTCATGCCTGCCTTTTTCTCCCTTGCCGATACAAGGTGTAGTGGCGAGATAGTTTAGTAAAATTTATACACTGCCACAACTGTTTGTAATGGCAGGTAAACTTGACTAAGAGGTATTTTGGTAAATTGTGTTGTCACTAAAAAGGATGTCACATCTTCTAGAGATAGGGGGTAAATTGATTCTAATCTGAGCTTTTTATTATCATGATCAATTGTCACGGATGGGAACTCATATATATATATATAGAAATGATTCGTGGACAACGTTAGCTATTAATCCTGTTTCAACTAACGCTTATCCAGCCGTTCAAAGTGGAGTTAATGACTGAGATGAGCGCCCAGCCGCTAGAGGGAGTAGCGGCCAGTAATAAATTTTAAAATCCTCTCTGTTGGCCCCTAGAGGGAGTAGCGGCCAGTTAAAACGTTGTCGTTTTGCTTGGCCGCTACTCCCTCTAGCGGCCAGTAGAGAGGATTTTAAAATTTTGGGCATTAAGGGAATTTGGCCCAGCCGCTACTGGGAGTAGCGGCCAAATTCACCTTATCTTGAACCATAGATCTAACATTTTACTCCATTCCTATCCAAATGCTTAACATTTGCAGAAATATAGCTTCAGAAAGAATCTGCTAGTTCTGAAATCACTGGTTTGTGCGATAAATTTTTGATAAGTCTTCATCAATGGCTTTCATGGTTGCTACAAATATATTTTTATCTAGCTCTTCTGAATCTTTTGCTAGTTTAGAATGTAGAAATGAATCGGAGTATGTTCATGATGGTGAAAGTAGTAGTACAAAGGTAATGATTCCTTATGTTGGTCAATTATTTTATAAATTAGAAGAAGCTGAAATTTTTTATAGATCCTATTCCCAAAAAAGTGGATTTGAGATTAGGATTGCTACGAGTCGTAAACATGCTCACAGTAATGATTTGACGTCAAGGTTATATGTATGTAAAAAAGCTGGTAGACCAACTGTTGTGAAGAATTCATTAGATGATGAATGTGATAACGATAAGAAAACAAGACAACAAGACACAATTGGTCGAACACTATGCAAAGCTAGAATGTATGTTGTCCACAGTAAGAAAGAAGATAACTGGCGTATTTCGGTTATTGAGTTGGATCACAATCATCAGTTAGTGACACCTACCAAAGTAGATTTGATTGAGACACATAGAAATATTACACCGGTAGCAAAAAAATTAATTGACACATTAAATCAGGTGGGTATTGGACCAAGTAAGATAATGAATATTTTGAGCACAATGGGTGGAGGAATGCAAAATATAGGTTTTAGTGACAAAGATGTTCGTAATGTAGTTAGGAATTTAAGGCGTGACTCGGAGGATGAAAATGATGCACAAGCAGCAGTTAATTATATGAAGAAATTTGATTCTAGTAGTGCGAGTAAATTTTTCTTTCGTGTCAAATCAGGTGAAGATAATCACATAGCTTGTATCTTGTGGGTAGACGCCCGTTCAAGATTTATGTATCAATGTTTCGGAGACGTGGTTACATTTGACACTACGTATAGGACAAATAGGTATAATATGCCATTTGTTCCATTTACTGGAGTTAACCACCATTATCACTCTGTTTTATTTGGATTTGCATTGTTAAGGGATGAGATGGAAGACACTTTTCAATTTGGGTCTTAGAGGCGTGGCTTGAAGCCATGGATTACAAAGCTCCTCTGTAACCATCATCACCGACCAAGATAAAGCTATGAGCAATGCTATTGGTAGGGTACTCCCATCCACTCATCATTTATTCTGTTCTTGGCATATTAGCAATAAATTTCCAGAAAAATTACATCATGTTTATGCAGAACATGTAAGACCCCAACTTTTATGAATAAAGATGAATTTTCTATAATTATCATTTTTTGAATATTATGGAATGAATTTGATATAATGTTATAGTTGTGGGTAATAGTTATAAATTTTGCAATGTACGCAAGTTGTTATATAATATTCGATTGGTCGGGAAATATTCGTTTTAACAGGGAATATTAAATGATCACAAGACAATCATTGGTGGATCCTAGCACGGAATTATTGTCGGATTGAGTAAACAACAAAAATATTTTATGAAAATAACGGCGGAAGTTTTCTGAATTAACTATTGAAACGCTTCGGTGTTAAAAAAGTATAATGTCTGGCGTGGTTGTATAGTAGCACACGGTATTGATTATTGATGCTTACGTGAGAAGTCACTCAGTTTTGTTCAATTATTGCTACAGTAATTGTTGCATAGTATCTCACGTTATTTGATTCAATTATTGTCGATATTTTATATATTATTAAATCAATAATTGAGATGATGAGTTATTAATATTATTATTTGCAATATTAACGATGTCTCAGAAGTTACATCGAGGAGATGTTTGGTCACCTAATTGTGCTGATAGGGAGAAATCCTTATTGAAAGCCCTCTTTCTGAGGAACAATCGGTCGATTAATATTGTGAATTATAATAATGATGATTAATGTTGTTAAAAATATTAAAAGAATTTTTTTACGAAGTATTTGTTATAAATTTTGGCGTATTATTTGGACTCCCACTTACTCATTTTTTAAAACTGTCGGTAGAAGTTATTTTAGTTTTGTTATATATATATATATATATATATATATATATATATATATATATATATGATAATGATGGGTGGGGGGTGTGACATTAAGTCACGGGGGAGGATTACAAAAAAATGTCAGGAGGGAGTTTTGTTAGTGTTGTTATTATATATATATGTATATATTATATTATACTTGTTTTGTTTTTCTTGGTATTAAGTTGAAATTCATGGCATGTCATCCAAACAAAAGCTTCATCCGTGAAAATTTTCATTCACCCGTGATTAAACAGTATCTCTTCCTTTCCCCTATAAATAGGATACTTAGTTAGAATTGAAAATCACACCAGAAATTCAGAAAATTCTTCTTTTATAATCTTGAGCGTATTTCTTTAGAGTTTTAAGAAACTTTGAGCGTAGTGCAAGTTTTCTTAAAGAATATCCTCGCCCTACCAGTCAGAATACTCTTCTTTTACGGTAAGGGGTATTATTTCTTTCATATTCATGGAGAGAACTTCTGTTATTCCATTTTTTTTATTTCATTGGAATAACTTTTGTATCATGGTCCACCCTATACTTGGTGAAATTCTTACATTATTCCATTCTTTATCATTATATTGGAATAACTTGTCTCATCTAATACCACATACATGGTGAAATTCTTACGTTATTCCATTCTTTATTATTACATTTGGAACATCCTATCCATGCGTTTACGTATGACTGGTTTCGTTATTTATTATTCATTGGAACATCACATGGGGTCTTAATTTACTTTGACTGATTCCATTATTTATTATTACATTGGAATATATCACATGCGTGCGTTCACGCGTGACTTGGTTTCGTTATTTATTATTTTGTTGGAATAACACATGCATGCGGTCTATCACATGCACGGTGATTTCTTTTGTTATTCCATTCTTTATTATACTCGGTTGGTTAAAGTTTTGACTTCTATACTCCATGAAATTAGTGGAATATCCTTGATATTTGCGCTTCCATCGATATCTTTTCATGGAAATATTCTTACGAGCATTCTTGAATTTTACTCTATAAAGAAGTATCATGTTGACAATTTGGACGTTATTAGTTCCTGGATAAATTAATTCTTGAACTTGTTTGATTGAATTCTTATATCATTGTCATCATCCTCATGTTTATATTTTGTTGAAAGTCATTTGTGGCCTGTAGTGCATAGATGGACTTGGTATGATTATGACCAGGGATTATTCGGTGTAATCATGACCGTAATGTTACAAATGATGTGGTAAAAGTCCTCATTGGCCCGTAGTGTATTGATGGACAGTTGTTGGCATGATCATGACCATTGATGAATACACGAATATCCTTGGCCCGTAGTGCATGGATAATTTGTGGTTGTGATACTAATGAATATCCTTAGCCGTAGTGTAGGGATGATGTGGATTATTTATTAAGCTGAGTCCCAACGATAAAAGTGATGAAAAACCTTTTAAATCATAAAAGATAGTAGATTTTATTCTCTACTTGAATCTTTTAATGGATTGCTTATTCCGCTGCAGTTAAACTTGATGTTTGTTATATTGTATCAGTTTAACACTGTTGAAGGCTAACGATAATTTATTATGTATTATCTTAGTCATAATATTTCTTACTGGGCTAGTTGAGCTCACCTTTTACTTTCATTGTTCTCTTCTTGAAATGAGAGCGTAGCGAGGACTAGTCGGGGGAAGCGGGTGGCGGTTGAGATAATAGCATTAGTAGTCCTCACTATTCTGTTAAATAGTGTGATAATAAATGTAATGAGGACTCAATTGAGTGTGGATATTGTCTAGATGACAATATTTGTATTAAAACTCACAACATATGTTTTGTCGTATTTTACACGACTGTTGTATAATTAAGTTGTATTTGAATTTTATACCATGTATTTGGCGACTCAAGATGGGTGATGTATACCTATTTTGGGGGCGTCACAGAACACCCATCGTTCAAAGATGATTTTAACAATTGTGTGTATAATTCATATTCCATCGGCGAGTTTGAAGAGCGTTGGGAAATACTTGTGAGAAAATATGATTTGTCTCAAAATGAATGGCTCATAAGTTTATATGATGTGAAGGAGAAATGGATAAGTGCATACACAAAGAGATATTTTGCTGCAGGAATGACAACCACCGGAAGAAGCGAAGGTATGAACCATTTTTTTGAGTCTTATGTGAAAGCTTCAACAAGCATGAAAGATTTTGTCGTCAAGACTCAGAAGGCTATTGAAAAACAATTCAACAAAGAGAGAAAGGCTGATTATGTTATAAAGCATCGAAAACGTAGTTTAGTTTTAGGAACATCGTTGGAAGTACATGCTTCTGAATGTTATACAAAAGAGATGTTTAGACGTTTTCAAAAAGAGCTCGTGGATTCTTTTAAGTATAACATCAAAAAAGTTAGTGAGCTGTGCATTATTGATGCAAAGGTTTATGCGATATCTGAGGAAGATGCTGATTGAAAATAGTCGGAGATATCGGCAAGTTGTCAATAATTGTCAGGGGGGTCGATAACATGTACTTGTCAAATGTTCTCACGTTCTGGTCAGATTTGAAGACACGTACTAAGATTCTTAAGCTTCAAGAGTATTGCACGACTACCTGCTTACATGATCGTTCCTCGATGGACAAGAGATGCTAATAGGAGTAATGGTGAAGAGGAAATGGTTTCTCCAATGATTGCAGACTTTGAAAAAAATCAATCAATACGGTACAATCATTTGATGAGTGATTATCAAGAGTTAGCTAGTAAAGTTGCTTGCTCAGTTAGAGGCTACAAGGAAATACTACAACAAAATGCACAGGGAAAAGCCCTTATTGATCAATATAAACCAGATGAGACAGACATAGTGACGATGATAATGACCCCACAGAATTACATGCAGCTCAGGATATGGGATTGCAAGATGATGAGGTTGATGATGATGATGATGATGATGACTATAATGTTGATGAGGAAGAACAAGAGTATTTGCCACCAATTGCTTCTCAGACAAAGGGTAGGAAAAGACAATCAAGATTAAAAAGTGCCGTTGAAAGATTAGTGGGTAGTAAGTCTCACCGAAAATGTGCAATATGCGGATTTGAAACTAACCATGACAAGCGCAATCATTATAGGGTGTTTGGACTTCCTGAACCTAAAGATAATTAATGTCTCGTTATGTGTTTATTTGGAATTTACAAGTGTTTTTGTTCTTGAGTGATTATGGAGATGTAATTTAATTAGAATGTTTGAAATGTTTGTTTTGTAATCAGAATGTTGAATCATTTCCAATTTAGTCAGAATGTTGGAATGTTTGTACTTTTTTGGACTAGACATGTTTTGTTTCTCCATATAAATGATTGCATGTTACTGCTCAGGGTGTGGCGCCATAGATTTCCCGGATGCTGGCTGAAAGGGTTTGGTGCCAAATGACTTTATGCTCGTCGTTAGAGGGAGTAGCGGCCAGTACTTTTTAGAAAAGAAAAGTGGCATTACTATTCTAATGCATTGTAATCTCGATCATTTGGCCCCAGTTGACAAGCAGGATACCAACCTATACCTATTAAACAACTTAATCACCAATATGCAAACAATATATATAAAAAATTAACCGATTAAAACACATGATCAATACAAAATCACCCAATGAAATACCACCATTAGTTAAACAAAATGTTTCATCCAATCCATATAAAATATTACATGTTCAAGATTAACCTCTAAATAATTTGGTCTGTCGGTATTTCTCTAGCCTTACATTTGAACAATTCATAAGCTATTCTATACCTAAAGACGGGTACATCTTTAGTTGACTATTTTTCTTTGCCAAGGTCAATATTGCCCCGCACGAGGTCGTTAACATACTTGCAAACAAATATGCCGCAATCGTAATAATTGTCCTGCATAGGTCGAGCCTTTGTTGTCTGCACCTTTGGAGGTGTACGAGGCCAATCACCGAACAGGTTACCCATTCACAATATCAACGGTATCAATTGTATCTACAATAACAAGAACGACATTAGTACGTACATATATTGCGGGAAAACTAACTGATTGTATTAAAAACAAAATGTCACGTACCGCGACATCGATGTAATCTTCGTACATTTTGGACAACTTCATGTGCGGTTTGTCATTATATAGCGGGTCGAGAATAGAAACCTTCCATGTTGAGATAGAAAAGGTTAACAATATGAAATGACTATTACTTGGGATACATATAGGCATGAAGATAAAGTCGCACTGATGTATCGGCGGTCCAACTTGAGGTGTCGCATATGACTGGCAGAAAAGATCTCCACGAATTTGGTCCCCAGTTGACAAGGCACCTTTCCCCAAGTTCATGAAAAAGGAGGGCATGAAGCAAAATTTTGCCCATCTCTGTATTCCCTCGCTCTGATATTTGGCTTCCCGATCCCGTAGAAGGCACATATATACGTCCATCACATGCATGCTCATATATCCAAATTCTGGGTTGCAAAGAATTCATATCTTGGTGAGTCAACGTGTACCAAAGTTGAGGGTGAGAAATGGGAAATTGAAGATCATTGGGGGGAGTCTCACCGAAGAAGTTCTCGTTGATCATTCCAATCTTTGGCCCACTCAATCTTTTTGTTATAGACCCTTTAGGTCCATATGCTTTTACTGGAACATCATCGCTAATAAAAGAAGAACCACCCTCGAACGTAAGCTGAGTAAGCTGGGACATATCACAAGTAGGCTGGGTGGTAGGGATGTATACATCGACCTCAAGCGCAGGGGTGGGCTTCTCTGTCTGTTCACCCCACGTATACTCCTCCCCCCCACCCCTGACATCCGCATCATACAACTCATATAGTTGATCCCAACCCTCTTTCATGTGATTGTATTTGGGAAGAAAGTCTTGCTTGAACTTGAAAATTTTGTCGAGGAGAGATTTTGCGCCCTCAATCTATGCAAAAAATAACATAAAATAAGAAAACAAATAAAATAAATTAGTATTGAAGAATACAATAGATTACATCAAATAAATAAGCAATATATTATATTAATTGAATAATTTGTAAAACTTTAACTTGCTTACCATGCTAACCATACGATGTTGATTATATACAGAACGAGGCTCGTAGGTAGTGTTGGAATTTCCTTCCCGTCGAGGGCAGTGCAAGTGTCGTCGAGTAATTTTTTTGTACCACTTGAAGTATGTATCCATAGGGATAGTTTTTTCAACCTCCTGAACTTCTCCCTCAAAAAAATCCATATATAGCTCCCACTCATCAATGTATTTTCTTCTCATTTGTATGTAATCTGGTGGCTCAAATGACTGTTTTATGGGTTATCTCAAAGCATCATTTCTCTTAGCTGGGGACGGAATGCCTTGGATATACCCATATTGCCTCATTACCCGGTCGGGCATTTGATACTCGACAATATCAAAATGAATCAATGGGACCCGACCGGATCCTGCCAATCTAGCATCATAGTTATAGTACCTCCAATCATCATCGCATCGCTGGTATGGCCTCCATACTACCTCCCACTGAGGTTGCCTATCAAATTCGCCCTGGTAGAAAGATAGATGGTGATGGGGATTGCTTCACCTATCACAATATTGATGTTTGGCGGAGTACGCCCATGCTATTGCTCTAGGGACCCAAAATAAAGAATTGGGCCTAGGGTTAGGCCTTCCAACCAGAAAACGCTCGTATGCCCAAATTTGTAACAAGGTCACACAACCATTGACATAATTACTCTCTTTCATAGATGCTGTGTGCAGACCCCGATATAAATATGACAAACATGCGACACCCCAATGCATATGTGGCAGTCTTATTTGAATCATAACTAAAATGCATGTACCTAGGGTGTACAATAATTTTTGACCTTGTGGGAAAATAAAACCCCCCGCATAGCCAAAGGACATATGCCTTTGTATACATACCAACCACATCTTTACTTGCATTGTCTAGACACTTGGAAAATTTTTTATGTAACCAGACTAAGGAAATACCACGTCTTTTTTTGACATTATTCCATTCCCCAGCCCATTCATCCCCAAAGATTTCCCTAAAATAACTTAATGGAGCATCAAATGAAGGACAAGTTAAGGCCTTACCCAATACTGGCAAACGAAAAATGAAATGGACATCCTCCAATGTTATTGTTATTTCACCACATTTCATATGAAATGTATTTGTCTCTGGCCGCCATCTCTCAATTAAAGCAGATATAAGACTAACATATGTTTTGGTTACTACTGCAGGATAACTAAACCCCTTAAACCCCTACGCCTCTAATAATTTTTTTTGTAGGCTGGTAAGTTCCCATTTATCATATGTAATTAAAGTAGATTGGCTTGACATCAGTGAACCCCTTTCAATCCCATTCCACACATCTTCCGATACATGCTTTTCTTAAGCATAAAGGATACTGCGATCAATGGGTCCAGACAACCAATTGTCCATATTTACCTACAAATATCAATAACAATAAAACTTATACACATACTAATATTTTATACTAATATCAATAACAATAACAAAAATATACATACTAATATTTTATATATAGAAAATACCCAATTTATACACATAATTTGTATACATAGATGCATACCTACCACCCAATTTGTATACATACATATAATAATACTAAATTTATCACTTATATACCATGCTTTCATATAGCAATCATTTTTAAAATATTTAGTAAAATACTATCATTTAATGTCTATTTTGTTTCTAAAGATACTTACAAAATCATAGTGGGTAATAAGACACTTACTTTACCAGTTGAATTTGAGATTGATGGGCCAAATTCGAGTATTTTGCAGCAATCCCTTCACTGTCTCTCTGTGCAGCGTCGTCTCGTCTCTTTGTAGCAGCAAACTACAAACGCAAACAGGATACAAGTTTAGATTTGAACGCTTGTCAGCTTACTCCCGATGGCGGTTTGGAATAAATTCTTAATGCCCAAAATTTTAAAATCCTCTCTCTTGTGCGCCAGAGGAGTAGCGACGAGCAAAATGATAATGTTTTGACTAATAGCTTACTCCCTCTAGCGGCTAGCGAGAAGATTTTAAAATTTATTATGACCATTACCCTCTCTTTGGTTTGGCGCTCATCTCGACCATTAACTCCAATTTTGACTATTTGGATGAGCGTTAGTTAAACAGGTTAATAATTTAACGTTGTCATGAATCATTTCATATATATATATATATATATATATATATCTTATACATAAGAATAAAATTTTAATATTGTATACATAAAATTTTTATATACATCCCTTAATGTCTTTTATAAAATTTAAATATTTTATGCCCTTAATGTTTAGTGGTGGAATGAACCAATTGTATTATTTGGACTCATTATATTTTGACCAGTTATATATAAATATAATGAGTCCAAATAATACAATTGGTTCATTCCACCACTAAACATTAAGGGCATAAAATATTTAAATTTTTTTCTTCCCCTTTCACACTTCGATACAATGATATCTTCTGCTCCCTTACCGTAGTTTTTTTTTTTTTACCATTTGAGTGGGTTAAGTAATGTACAAATTGTGTGGGATTTTTTGGAAAGCAATGAATAATTTTGAGCCAATTCTCTTTTTCTTTTTGCTGCAATATCCTCCTCACTTTCTGTCTATTTTTCTCTTTCTCTTCCTCAGTTCCTGGTTGCCAAATTCATCTTTATCAGAGTTTTTCATGTAAATACTGTGTTCTTGTCTTTTATTTTTTGTCATTAATTTACCGTGTTTGACATAGTTTGTTCTAATAGTATATGCTCCCCATGAAACAACATATTCCAAATTAAAACATAAACACAAGAGTAACATAAACACAACATTGAAAAATATAAATATATGCAACACAAATTTCATTCATCAATTGATGATATTGTACAAAATTACATAAATTTTCAAACTACTCTTTTGTAGAGGGATTAGTACATGGAAGGAAAAGAAATTTCTATTTGTAGGAAATTAGTGAAGCCATCTAATTCCTTTTATTTTACATTCTCGCTGAGCACGACAACTAGAAATTAAGAAAAGTAAAGGGATGCCCTTTTTTTAGTGTTCAACAAATATTTCATGGTAGAGTTCTTTCAATTTTACACTTTAATTCTATAGCTTGTTGTTTAATGTGCAAGAGAGTTATCTTAATCAGTTATCAAAGTAGAAAAACTAATTTTTATGTCTTCCCAACTATCATCTTCTCTCCTGACACGGTTCAAGTAGAGTTGGTTGATTTGTTTTGAGCATAACTTTTGATCCGTTTGGAGTTACGGGGCCTATAATATATCAAATTGAAGCTTGCGATGAGCCCTATAATATTTATTGCTTTCATCCATGATGACACCGTTTAAAGCCAAAAACATAAATGGAAATATGCATTTCGGCCTTCTGACGTTTTTTCCAATTTTGAGGTTATGTGGATATTTTCTTAATTTCATTATTCCTTGCATAATTAGGTTTTCCAACTTTTTTTTTAATATTTAAAGGATGTTTTCATGTGTTTTAGGGTTAGCTTATTATTATTAGATTTATGAAATATTGTGGATGCTTAGTCAAATTATCCAAACTTTGTAAATTCATGTGATTGCAAAGTATATAGATTCAATTCTTGTGATTGTTTTTATTCTCTATCCGTCTTCTGCTGTATCAGTTGGCTTAGATCAAGATAGACTAGACCCTAATTGGTAGAATTAATAGACCGAACCTTAGTACCGGTGATATAGCGGTGGCAGTCAAAGGGCTAACTGAAAGATTCGAAAGGTTTGAACCTGGTAAGATTGACATGCGTCAAGATGATGATCGTGGCATTGACGGAGATCACAGGCTACGTATCAACTATCGAGGGCATGGGTAGGAATGTAGGAGAAAGGATTCTGATGATAATGATGATGATGAGGAGGAGTTTGGTGCATATGAGGAGCTTGATCATCGGGCTATAGTGCGTGGTAACTAGTTTCAGGCTAGAGATTATCTTAGGGGCCAAAATCAGGATTTTTGAATTAAAGTGGATCTTCCCACTTTTGATTGGACTTTTGATATTGATTCGTTTTTGGACTGGCTATACGAAGTAGAGAAATTCTTTGATTTTGTGTTAACCCAAAAGGATAAACAAGTGAAATTGGTGGCTTACAAGCTCAAGGGGGTTGTCGGTATATAATGGGATAACGTGCAGACCACTCGGAGGAGACAAAGAAAAACAACAATGACATTATGGGGTCGGATGAAAAGGATGCTGAGGGAACGATTCTTGCCATTAGATTATGAACAACTCATGTTTCAGAAATTGAAGTAGTGTCGGCATGACAATAAATCCGTTCATGAGTACACACCAAAATTTTAGAGATAAACGGAACGTAGTGGGTTATAGGAGTCAGAAATTCTAAAAGCTTCTAGATATTTTGAGGGCTTGAGACGTGAGATTAAGGAGAAAATTAGAGTACATACAATACTTAGTGTTGAAGAAGCCAGGAATTTGGCCTTGAAGGCTGAAATTATACTACATGAGATGCCTCGTCCTGAACCTGTTTGCAGAATTATTTAAAAGGATGACAGAATTTTGGGGATAAGAATCGTGGGTGGAACAATCGATAGAACCCTATTTTCAAAACTCCCCAGAATTATTAAGGACGACAGACTCAATGTAGTGATCGGGATATGATGGAAAAGGCCCAAGGAAAAAAGCCGATGGTACAGGAAAAGGCACCTAATCTCTATGTCAAAAATTATGGGGATACGTGTAATAAGTGTGGTGGATCGGGACATACATTGGCAGATTGCAGGAGGCGTACCTGTCAACCATGATGGTGAAAAAAAAGATAACGAGGTGTATGAAAATGTTTGTGAAGCTGAGGGAGAAGATGACAAGTATGAGGTAGAAGAATAAGTGTACGTGCCGAGCAAACTATTTATGTAAGACTCCAACTTTTATGAATAAAGATTAATTTTTCTCAAAATATATTTTTGAATATTATGGTGTGGATTTGATATAATGTTATAGTTGTGGGTACTATTTATAAAATTTTCAAAGTAAGCAAGTTGTTATAAAATATTCGATTGGTTGAAGAATATTCTTTTTAACAATAAATATTCGTACGACGGCATAATTATTGGTGGACCCCACAACGGAAGTATTGTCGGAGTTAGAAAATGACAGAAATATATTTTTATAAAAATAACGGCGAAAGTTTTACCGTTATTTCATTGAAATACGATGGTAAAATTAAGTATAAGAATCTGCCTTGTGATTGCGTAAGTAAAGCGTGGTATTGTACAATATCTTTGATTATTGATGCTTACATGAGAAGTCACTCAGTTATACTCAATTATTGCTACAGTAATTGTTGCATAATATCTCTCATATTATTGATTTAATTATTGTCATAGTATCATCTGCATAATATTTTATATTATTAAATCTATAATTGAGATGACAAAGTTATTCATATTATTATTTGCATTATTGACGATGTCTAGAAAGTTCTATCGAGGAAAGGTGTTTGGTCACCTAATTGCGCGCCAATAGGGAGAAATCCTTTTTGAAAAGTTCCCTCTTTCCTGGGAATGATCTGGTTGCTAAATATTATGAGTTATAATATTAATGATGAATAAGTTCGTGTTGATTAAAGATGAAATTGTTGATAAAAATTATTTCCATTGTGTTGGGATTATTAGTGTTAGTGGAGATCGACATTTTTTTCGATAATAATTGATTTCTGGATGTTAAATTGACCAAATGGGCAATTAATCGGATAAATGAGCAATTAATTGCTATTAAGTCAAATGCAAATTACTATTAGTTCACATGTATGGAACTAATGATTCACATGCATGTACTATTAGGGGAGGTGGTGCAAGATTGATATTACTTGAAGGACTAAATTAAAAATGGAGGTATAGATGACTGTAATAATTCGAGTCCCTAAACATGTAATTATCGAAACTATGTTTTCTTATAAACAAAAGCTCATTTCTTCTTTCATTCTCACTAATTCACTAAGATTCACAAGAGCAATTATAGAGAGAGAAGCTATAGAGAGAAAGAAGAAGAGTATGCTGCCACTTCACTAATGCAGTATCCAGTCTTTTACTAAGGTAAGGGGTATTATTTATTTCATATTCGCTTATGATATTATTTTTTCGTACTCGTAATGAATTTTATTTCGTTCAATATTCGTAAGGAATATTATCTTCGTTCAATATTCGTATGAAATAATATTTTCTTCCATACTCTGTAGTATGTAAGTAATATTATTTCGTTTCGTATTCCTAATTCTACACTCATTTTGTTAAAGTATTGCTTCTATACTCCATGAAATTAGTAGAATATCCTTAAAATTTGCACTTCATCTAGTATCGTTCCACAAAGATATTTTTCTGAACATTCTTGTTAAATTTTAAGCTTTTCATGCCGGAGAACTATTCACGGGAACTATTCATTTACACGACGCTATTCATACGTATGGTACTATTCACAGAGTACTATTCATGGGCACTATTCATAAATATGGTACTATTCATGAAGTACTATTCATATGGTACTATTTAAAAAGTACTATTCACAAAATACTATTCATAAAGTACTATTCACAAAGTACTATTTGTGAAGTACTATTTCCAAAGTACTATTCACTCAGGTACTATTCACCTAGAGTACTATTCATGAAAAAAATTAATTTTTTTTCGGTCCAAATCATATTTGATACAATATTATTCTTGAATTTTACTTCACAAAGCAGTATCATATTGACAATTTGGATATTATTGAATCCTGGATAAATTAAATTATAAATCTTTAAAATTTATCCTTACTTTCATTTAATTGAATTCTTATATCATTGTCATCATCCTCATGCTTATATTATGATGAAAGTCATCTTTGGCCATAATGCATAGATGGACTTTTGATTGGTATGATTATGACTAGGGATTATTCAGTATAATCATGACCTGTAATGTTACAAATAATGTGGTAAAAGTCCTCATTGGCCCGTAGTGCATTGATGGACAGATGTTGGTATGATTATAACCATGTGTTTTCTTCGGCCAAGGGTGCAAAGATGAATTGTTGTTTGGCATGATCATGACCATTGGTGAAAACACGAATATCCTTGGCCCGTAGTGTATGGATAATTCAGTGATGTAGATTATTTATTAAGCTGAGTCTCATCGATAAAATTGATGATAAAATTTTAAATCATAGAAGATAGTAGATATCATGCTCTACTTGACTCTTCTAATGGATTGCTTATTCCGCTGTAGTTGTTGATCTAAAACTTGTTGTCTATTGTATTTTATCAGTTGTTATACTATTGAAGGCTAACGATAATTTATTCTGCATTATCTTAGTCATAATATTTCTTACTGGGCTAGTTGAGCTCACCCTTTTCTTTCACTGTTCTCTTCAGGAAATGAGAATATAGCTGGGACTAGTCGGGGAATGGATTGACAGTCCAGATGGTTGCTTTAGTAGTCCTCACTATTCTGTGTAATAATGTGATAATAATTGTAATGAGATTGAATTTGAGTTTGGATATTGTCTAGAAGATAATATTCGTGTTAAAACTCTCAGCTGTGTTTTGCCGTAGTTTACACGACAGTTGTATAATTAAGTTTGTATTTGATTTCTGTACCATGTATTTGGTGACTCAAAATGGGTGATGTATACCTATTTTGGGGGTGTCATAATATTTGTCTCCAAAACTAGTAGAAGAAACCCAACGCCACAAACTGTTCCAGACGAGGTGTGCCATTCTTAGTAAGACCTTTGATTTGATTATTGATAGTGGTAGTCAAGAAAATATTATTGGTAAGGGGTATTTGAGATATTGCACTTACTTGTGGAGAAACATCCTCGCCCTTACTTGATAGGTTGTATTAAATTTGTGGGCGAAGTTAAAGTAATTGAACGTTGTAAGGTCCCATTTTTAATTGGCAAATATGCAGATAATGTTTATTGTGATATCATAGATATGGATGCTTGTCATGTTTTATTTGGACGACCATGGAAGTATGACACTAATGCAAAACATTTGGGAAGAGAAAATATTTATTGAATTGAGAAAGATGCTGCAATTGAAAAGAAATACCCAACACAAAACTTCTAAAATGGAGGGGAAGGCGTTCTGGACAATAGCACACACCTGCAAGGAATTGTTGTCTGATATGAAGGAGACGAGAAATTTATTTTGTATGGTTGTGAAGGACGTGATGAAGGGGAAGTCAAAGGAAGCTATATTACCTATTGCAATTAGGCTTTTGTTGGCTGAATTTAACCCAAATTTTCAGAAAGTATTAAAATAAGAATTTAATGAATAAAATTCTTATTATGACGTGTTTTGTGTTTAAGTAAATATATATATTTATATATGGGGAAAATGAGGTTTAATAGTTAATTTAACTATTAAAGAAAGTGAAGAGAATTAGTTATGTAAAATAATATGGTGGAAAAAAGAAATTAACTGAATAAATATTGGCTAATTTAAATTAATTTGAAAATTATATTATGAAAAGATATAATTTGATTATTATGCCTTGTTGGAAATGGAGTTGTTATGAATTAAATTTCATAAATAAGGTGAGTAATTTACTTAATTAAAATAGTGAATTAATATAAATATATTTTTTTTTTTATAAAATGAGAAGGTATTATGTTACATATGAATATAATATGTTAATGTAATACGATTGTGAGTTTCATAAATAGTTAAAATATTTATTGAATATAATAAATATTTTAGTTGGAATATTTATTGAATAAATATTCGATGAAAATTATTAAGGAATAATTTGTTTTAAATACGATAATATTGATTAAATAATTTTATAATTGGTGCATATTTTATTATGCTAATGGAATGGAAATATTCTAATTTAATTAACTAATTAAATTAGAGATTTAATAATTTTTTATATTGGCTTAATATAATCCTTTCCAAAACACGTTAAGTGTGTTTCATCAGTTAAAGAATCTTATTTGTAAACATAAAGAAGGCTTATTTGCAAACACAGAGAATGGAGAGGTAGAGAGAATTTGAAATGGTGATATTCTCTGAGAATTGAAAAGGAAAATTCTGTAAAATTAAGAAGGAAGAAGAAGAAGATTCATATCATCTAGGAAATCTAAAGAAGAAATCAAAGGTATTAACCTAGTTGTAAACTCTATTTTGTATTTTTGTGGAAATATTTCTCTGTAATTGGTTTTGGTGAAGAATTTGTTGAGAGAGTGGTTATATATGTTATTAGATATATATAATCTATTATATGTAATCTAGAAACAATTTTGGAGTGTTCAACTCCATGAAAACATATTTTAAGATGAAGATTTTGAGTTTTGTTGAATATGTATATTATGGCTTAATTTGAGACTAAAATTGATGGTTAGTTCATGCATAGAATCTAAAATTGGTGTTAGATGTTGTTAGTATATTGAGTTACGAAAATAACGAAAGTTGAATGAATCAAAATGGTTAAGAAACGAATTCTTTAGAGTTGAATTTGCTAATATGTTGAAGTTTGAAATTAGAACATGAAATTTGATTATTGAGTCCCTAAAATTTGTTGTAAAAGTTTTTTATGTTGTTAGAATCATGTTAGGTTTTGAGTTTATGAAGTTTATTGTATTTGGGTTTGGATAAATTGGAGTTTGAGTGAAGAAATTGGATATTTTGGTTTTGTACTGTGTTGAACTCGAACTGCAGATTCTGGTTCTATATCATTTCGAGTGCGATTCTTGGCACGGGCGACTTTAATCGGTTTTAGTGTGACATAGCTATGCGGTAGCTGAGCTAAACCGAAGCGTAAGCTTCTCTCGGTCTCTGCCGGGCAGAGCATGAAAGGTTTATGAGTATGATTAAAGGAAAGTGAATATAATTTATACTAATGAATATTAAATACTTAATAAGGTGTAATTGGAAGTTTTGAACACTTAACAAAATGTTAAGTACCAAATTAAAAGATGTAATTAAAGGATATCAAGAAGGTTTATTTAAATAATAATAACAAACCTTATTCACATACTGTGATAAAATGGAAGATCTTAAAGACGTAACCAGATGTTAAATGACAGTTATAGAGGAACGTGAAGGAACTTAAGTCAAGTGTTAACTTAAATAATGTTAACAAATATAATACATCTAATATTAGGTAAGTTTAACTATGATGACTTAATCAAGCGATTAATATCGATTAAAAAGAGAAATATGAAGGTATAAATGGATGAAAGTTTACTTATTTAACCTTAATTAAGTTTATTGAACATTAGACTCATAATGTGTGTTAGGTTTGCTAGCAATAACATGCAATCAAATTACATAAATAAGCGAAAGCCATGTAAAAAAAGATTTTAAAATTTTCTTACAAACCATAAACCAATATCGTTCTTGTGCTTAGATTATCAGTCAATAAAGAGTAGGAGAAACAAAATTATACCCTTGAAGATCCGAGCTTCCTCAGGTACAAGTTCAACTCCTAATCCTTCGTGTTCTTCTTGACTACGCGGGTTTGGTTCCTTTCTTTGATTAATGTCAGTCACCCAAGCGTTTGGCCTCTAGAGGTGATCCACCAAGGAAGAAGAAGAATAAAGAAGAAAGGATATTGACTCAAACCCTAGTTTTCTATCTGTATAGAAAAATGGGCGTACTCTCCAACTATTGGAATCACATATATTTTTTCCACACCTTGATATCTAATATAAGACCTCACTTATAAAGATATCAGTTAACCTATTTTAATATAATTAAAATAGATTATTATTTAATTAATTAAACTCCTTTAATTAATTAGGCCCCCTAATCTAATTAGGGATAATTAATTAAACTCTTTTAATTAATTTGCCTCCTAATCTTATTAGGAATAAATGAGAGTATTAATATTAAATTAATTCCCAAACTCCTTTAGAAATTAAAATAATAATAATTGTAATAATATTAATAAGACTTCTCTTATTAATTTATATTTAATATTTTAAAATATTAAATAATAAATATACGCTATTTAATTTATTCTATCACCATAGATTAAATTAAATATACTTAACATATTATTACAATTATGCCATTAACTTCTTAATTAATTAATCTTCCTTTTATGGCGTGACCCTTTAGGTTCTCCATATTAAACCAGTTATGAATAAATCAATTAGAACAATTCTAATCTTATTTAAATAAATAAATTAAATTATTAATTTATTTAAATAAATAATATTTATTCTACAATAGGGATAAGCTTCCCTAGCGATCAACGACTTTCCAGATAATATAGATTTCAACATTAATCATAAAAGAACCTTTGAGTAAATAGTTACCTTACATTTTAATCCTTCCACCATACAATGTCCCAATTAAATATAAGACATGGAATTACTGTCAAGTCTTATTTTATTTAATTATATGTATTTCGAATTCTAAATGCACAACTCATAATGAATGCAAATTAGAAACTACTTTCTAATTTCATTCCATCTTGGCCAAGGATTCCTGGGTTGTCATATATCGAATCACATAGGATATATCTCTTCTTTTACTAGAAGCGGTAGATTCTTTATTGATTATTCATTATCTCCATATATAATTTATTATACCCAAACATACCCTTTGATATACCCTGAAGGTCTTAAGGAATAATTCAAAGTATAAATTATTATATATAAGATACTATGATGATCTCAAGTCTAAGGATCACTTGTACTACTATCACTACAGGAATTCCTATTGATATGCAAGTAAAACTCTATTAGGTATTTCTTAGCGAGTCACGTTCAGTGAACTTATTCTCCAATAAGAACTTACATACTTGCTTTAGTGTCTCTACACAAATGATCATGAGTTCGATCATCTTCATCCAATGAGCAAGCAACATATATACCAATCTATCCGAATTCACTAATCCCCTTTTTAGTAATCCATTGATTGGGAACATTTTAATTTTTAAGCTATCTAAGAATTTAGATCTCATTAGCATGATCTCATCATGATTCTAAAAACATTGCTTAAATGTGACTTCCCCAAAATAGGTATACATCACCCATCTTGGGTCGCCAAATACATGGTACAGAAATAACTATAACTTCATTAATACAATTGTCGTACAAAATACGACAACACATATACTGTGAGTTTAAATACAAATATTGTCTTCTAGACAATATCCACACTCAAATAAGTCCTCATTATAATTATTGATACACTATTTTAGAAAATAGTGAGGACTGCTAAAACAACCGACTTGAAATATGACTCCACACCCCGACTAGTTCCCGCTATATTCTCGCCTCCTAAGAAGAAAAATGGAACAAAAAGGAAAAGGGTGAGCTCAACTAGCCCAGTAAAGAATATTATGACTAAGATAATGTAGAAAAAATTATCGTTAGCCTTTAATAAATCAGATAAAATATAATGGACAACCAGTTTTAGATCAATATTCGTAGCGGAAATAACAATTCATTAGAAGAGTTAAAGTAGAGAATGAAATCTACTATCATCTATGAATTTAAAAGTCCATCATCAATATTTTATCCCTGTAACATCAATCAATATACATCTTGAATCAAATATTCATCTTTGCACTACGGGCCAAAGATATTCATTTGTATCACCAGTTGGTCATGTTCATCTCAACACCTGTTCATCTTTGCACAACGGGCCAAATATATTCATCAGGTAATCATTCATCTTTGCATTACAGGCCAAAGATATTCAGGTATATCACCATTTAAGATTGAGGATGATGAAAAATATCTTAAAAAAAATGAATCCAGTGACATAACAGATCAAAGATTATGGATTCGTACTTTAGTTTATCCAAGTTCAAAAATACTCCATAATAATCAACCGTGGAGCAAAATTCAAGAATGAAAATCAAAATATGGATACAATCAAAGATAGTAACCATAATAGACAACTTGGACAAAGAAAAGAAAATTTCATTTTTCTATAAATAGTGCCGTATACGTGAATAGTGCCGTATACGTGAATAGTAACCCCGACACGAAAAGGAAGAAATTTCACAAGAAAAATCATACTTCGTGAATAGTATCGTATTCATAAATAGTGTCGTATACGTGAATAGTGCCGTATACGTGAATAGTAACCTCGACATAAAAAGGTAAAAATTTCATAATAAAATTCATGCCAATATTTTGGTATAATGATATTGAAGAAATAACATCATTTACGAAGAAAATAACATCCCTTACCTCAAAAGAACTATACTTCTGACTGGAATATCAGATATAATATTGAAGGAAACTTGCACTGAATAGAAACTCTCAAAGTATCTTAATACTCGCAAAAATACGCTCGAAATTATAGAGAGAAAATTTCTGATTCTAGTGTGATTTTCAATTCTAACCTAAGCACCCTATTTATAGGAAAATGTCAGAACGCTAAATGAGACTTAACCTACTACCGGTGGCTAATTCATCTTTGCCATTGAAGCACGCCCCTTTTGAAATTTAATTTCAGCACGTTTCACCAACAAAGGACAAGAGTGGGGCCCGCCCATGTTTTTAATAAAAATATTTATTTCTAAAACTTCAATAATTCATAATAAATAGTCCTTTTTATTATAAAAATATGAATATCATGTCTATTCCATATGAAATTTAATTCTCTACAACTTTTTAGAAGAAAGATTTTCTAAATTCCAAACAGAAAATGACCGAAATCCACATACGGACGATTTTTAATACCTCCGTTCTGACAAAATATTGATAAAACACCTCAGCATTAATTCCTTCATTTATATCCACATAAAATAAATATTTCCTTCTCATATAAATCAATAATTAATTTTCACAAAATATTACAGAATCACAATAATGACAACCAGGTCGTTCCCAGGAAAGAATGGGGCTTTCTGATAAAGATTTCTCCTTACTGGCGCGCAATTAGGTGACCAAAACCCTTTCCTAGACATTTCCAATAATGTCTATGGGGCTTTCCATAGACATTTCCAATAATGCTATCTAATAATATTATTCAAATAATATGAATTATTGATCTGATAATGGGAAATACTATGCATGGAGAATTATTGAAACAACAATAATATAAAATATCAATGTAGCAATTATTGAATCAATAAAATAAAATATTGAACAGTAATTACTGTAACAATTATTGAATAGTGTCTTTTTACGTAAGAATCCAAAAATACTGTGCAATACCGTGTGCTACTGTGCAACCACACGTATTACTGTATTTTAACCACCAAGTATTCCAACAGTGTTAACAGTAACAACTACGCCATTATTTATAAAAACTCAAACTTATCATTTTCTTCATCCGACCCTTTTCCGTTATGAGTCCCACAAATGGTTGCACCGTCGTACGAATATTCTCTGACAACAAGAATATTCCACGACCAAATGAATATTCCCCGACAACAATGAATATTTTATAACCACTTGCCTATTTTGCAAAATTTGCACATTTCACCCATAATCAAAGTATTATATCAAACTAACTCCTTATTATCCAAAATAATAATTAGAGGAAATTCAATTTTATTTATAAAAAGTTAGGGTCTTACAACCTCCCCTCCTTATGAAATTTCGTCCTCGAAATTGACGTACGTACCTAATGTTTCAAAAAGGTGAGGGTACCTCACTTTCATTTCTGATTCTAACTCCCAGGTCATTTCCTCAATAGCATGGTTCCTCCACAAAACCTTGACTTATGGTATAATGTTTGTGCATAGGACATGCTCCTTCCTATCCAAGATCTTGACAGGTACCTCCTCGTACGTTAAATCTTCGGCTATCTCGTCTAGTTCTAACTCAATAATGTGGTTCGGGTCTTTCACATATTTACGAAGCATAGATATGTGAAAAACATTATGAACACAAGACATGCTTGGAGGTAATGCGAGTCTATAGGCCATATTTCCTATTCGGTCAAGAATCTCAAATTGACCAACTAATCGTGGATTAAGTTTTCCTCTCTTCCCAAATCTTGTAACTCCCTTCCATGGAGCAATACGTAACAATACATGATCCCCAATATTAAATTTCACGTCCTTTAGATGAAGATTTGCATAACTCTTTTGTCGATCCTATGCCATTTATATACGTTGTCGAATCATTTGGATCTTTTCTGTAGTCATGCGTACCATTTTTGGTCCCAACAATGTCGCTTCACCTACCTCGTCCCAGCATATTAGAGAATGACACTTTCATCCATACAACGCCTCGAATGGAGCCATGCCTATACTTGCTTGATAACTGTTGTTGTAGGAGAATTCTACCAATGACAAGTACTTCTCTCAACTTCCTTTGAAATGTAGAACACATAGTCTTAATAAATCTTTAAGAGTTTGAATAATCCTTTCTGATTTCCCGTTCGTTTGAGGATGGTATGCCGAACTGAATTGTAAATTCGTGCCTATAGCTTTCTGTAAGCTAACCCAAAATCGTGAAGTGAATCTTGGGTCACAATCCGAAACTATGGATAATGGCATGCCATGCAATCTCACAATCTCATTTACGTACATACGAGCAAGACGTTCAAGGGAATAAGTCTCCTGTATTGGCAAGAAATGAGCAGACTTGGTTAATCTATCAACAATAACCCAAATCGCATCTATGCCTTGAGAAACATTGGGAAGACCCGTAATGAAATCCATGGTAATGTGTTCCCACTTCCATTTCAGAATCTCAAGTGGTTGTAATGGATCTTTTGGCACTTGATGCTCCGCCTTTACATGTTGACAAGTTAAACACCTCGAGATAAACTCTGTGATCTCTCTCTTCATATTTCTCCACCAAAATGTATGTCGAAGATCATAATAAATTTTGGTACTTCTAGGATGGATTTCAAACGGTGTGTTGTGTTCCTCCATCATGATTCTCTGCTTCAAGTCAGAATCGTTAGGAATGCAAAGTCTGGAGTTGACTCGAAGTATTCCTTCTTCATCGATTTTTGCTTCTGTAATAACACCTTCTTGTACTTTCTTCTTCATACGCATCAGCTCTAGGTCTATGGCTTGAGCAGCTTTAACTTTATCGATTAAAGTTGGTTCTACTCGTATGTTTGATATCATTACATGGATACTTGGAGCCTTTTACTCTATCTCCATCCTTTGTAAGTCGTACAAAATGGGTTTTTGTGTTAACAACATCGCATTCGTACCCGCATACGATCTTCTACTCAATGCATTAGCTACCACGTTTGCTTTTCCAGCATGATATTGAATAGTATATTGCCGCATGTTGAGTTCCTTCTGGGTGAAGAAATATTTAAGGTTTTTATGATCTGTATAGATCTCCACTTTCTCCCCATACAGGTAGTGCCTCCAGATCTTTAACGCAAAAACGACTGCTGCCAACTCTAGATCATGAGTAGGATAATTCCCCTCATATTCTTTGAGTTATCGCGAGCCATAGGCTATGACTTTCCCATGTTGCATGAGAACACATCCTAACCCTTTGCCTGAAGCATCACTATAGATAAAAAATCCATCTGAACCAGATGGTATTGTTAGAACAGGTGCCGAAATGAGTCTCCTCTTGAGCTCTTGGAAACTCTTCTTGCATTCCTCGCTCCATACGAATTTTGTATATTTCTGAGTCAGTTAAGTTAATGGAGTAGCGATTCGAGAAAATCCTTCCACGAATCTCCAATAATAACCGGCTATTAAGCCCGTAAAGCTACGTCTTGGTCATCAGACTTGGTTGCTCCAAACTTTGTATTGCTTCAATCTTTGCCGGGTCAACATATACTCCATGTTTTGACACCACGTGCCCAAGTAATGCTACTTCCTCAAGACAGAACTCACATTTCCTCAGCTTGGCATATATCTTGTTATCACGAAGCCTTTGAAGTACCAGCTTCAAATGGTGCTCATGATCTTCATGACTTTTGGAATAGATGAGGATGTCATCTATAAAGACAACCACAAAATGATCCAAATATTCCTTGAATACTCGGTTCATCATACCGCAGGAGCATTAGTCAATCCAAAAGACATGACTAGGAATTCATAATGCCTGTACCGAGTTCTAAAGGCAGTCTTCAGAATATCCTCAGTTTTAATCTTCAGCTGATGATATCCAGAATGAAGATTAATCTTTGAAAAGAATTATGCTCCTTGCAACTAGTCGAATAGGTCATCAATGCGAGGTAGCGGATACCTATTCTTGATGGTGACATGGTTCAATTCACGGTAGTCAATACAAAGTTGCATACTCCCGTCTTTCTTCTTTACGAATAAAATAGGAGCACCCCAAGGAGATGTATTAGGACGAATGAAACCAATGTCTAACAACTCCTGTAGTTGGACCTTTAACTCCTGAAGTTCAATAGGAGCCATTCGATATGGGGTTTTAGAAATGGGTTTAGTACCAGGTTCAAGGTTAATAAAGAATTCAACTTCACGTTCTGGGGGTAGATCGGGAAGTTCTTCAGGAAATACGTCAGGAAATTCACTAACAATAAAAATATTATTCAAATCTGACGTGTTTTTGTTCAAATCCATAACATAGGCTAAGAAAGCTTGACATCCATTTTTTAATAAACGAATGGCTTTATGGCTTGATATGACCGTAATTGACTTTAGTGGTTTGGTTGCTTGAATTCGCATAACAGGTTGGTTAGGAATATGAAAACTAACAACCTTACGAAAATAAATCCATTCCATATATGCATTAATATCAATTAATGGGCAAAAGTTTGCTAAACTTTAGTTTTGAAACAAAATAAACTTTTATATTTTAATCAAAAACAAATCCAAATTAAATTCTTTAATTTTAACAAATCTGAAATCATATTTCATATAAAATAAATATCTTTATTTTAAACTTTTATCAATTAAATAAATAATTTATTTAATTAAAGAAAACAAAAGTTTTTTCAGATTATGCTGGCGCAAATTTGCGTTCGTAATGAACTGGGACTGTGGCATTTGCACTTCAAGTCGGAAGATCGATTTCGAATGCTTGTAGCTTGTTGCGCCAGAATGAAGCTGGGACACGGCAAGTAATTGCGCCATGTTGTAGAAACAGAAAAGTTTTTTGTTGGCCAAAAATTTGATCCTATCGCATATAATACACATATGGAATCACAAAGACTGATAATTAGCACAAGATTGGCTCTGATACCACTGTTAGGTTTGCTACAAACAATATCATGCAATCAAATTACATAAATAAGCGAAAGCGATGTAAAAACGGATTTTAAAATTTTCTTACAAACCATAAACCAAGATCGTTCTTGTTCTTAGATTATCAGTCAATAAAGAGTAGGAGAAACAAAATTCTACCCTTGAAGATCCAAGCTTCCTCAAGTACAAGTTCAACTCCTAATCCTTCGTGCTCTCCATGACTATGCCGATTTGGTTCTTTCCTTTGATCAACGTCAGCCACCCAAGCGTTTGGCCTCTAGAGGTGATCCACCAAGGAAGAAGAAGAATCAAGAAGAAGGGATATTGGCTTAAACCCTAGTTTTCTATCTGTATAGAAAAATGGGCGTACTTTCTAACTATTGGAATCACGTATATTTTTCCTACACCTTCATATCTAATATAAGACCTCACTTATAAAGATATCAGTTAACCTATTTTAATATAATTAAAATAGATTATTATTTAATTAATTAAACTCTTTTAATTAATTAGTCTCCCTAATTTAATTAGGGATAATTAATTAAACTCTTTTAATTAATTTGCCTCCTAATCTTATTAGGAATAAATGAGAGTACTAATATTAAATTAATTCTCAAACTCCTTTAGAAATTAAAATTGTAATAATATTAATAAGACTCCTCTTATTAATTTATATTTAATACTTCCAAAATATTAAATAATAAATATTAAGATATTTAATTTATTCTATCATCATATATTAAATCAATGTTCTAAAAGGCGCCAGGCAGGAGGCGGCCGACGAAGGGGGGCCTAGCGCCTGGGGGCCTAGACGAGATTTTTTATTTTAAGATAATTTTAATATTTTATCTTACATTATTTTAACAAAATAATAATATAAAGTAAAATAATCTATAATAAAGACAATAATTAAATTATAGAATTAGTAGTAATTGCTCTTAAGTAGTAAGATATATATCCATTGCTTTAAATAATTAAATTATAGAATTAATGTTACTAGTAAGTAGTAACTAGTAAGTAGTATCTTGATATCTTCACATATATAATTATATACGTATTCTCTAAAAAATTTAAATAAATGTTATTTTTAAAAATTAGTGTGAAGTTTATTGAATGAGACATTTGATATTATTAATTATGAAATTATTTTAATTTGTGTAATTTTCAAAATTGAGGACTTAAAGAAAATGACAAATACCATATACTAAGTATGACTAACATATCTTTGACGTATTAGTTTTTTTCATAAATAAAATTGGTATTAAATAATAAAATTTAAAATTTTAAGAATTCAATTCAATATAAACTTAAGAAACTAAACATAAATTTAAGAATTATAATGAATTAAACTAAATATTACAAATATATCATCATTTATATAATTTTAAGTTGGTACAAGTTCAAAAAATTAAAACTATAGTAAAATTATCCATTTTGACTTGATCCTTGTTCACTTCTTGTTGTGATTTGATATGCTACAACTTGCATTAAAAAAATGGTAAATCATTAGAAAAATAAATATATAAAGATCTAATTTTGGTAGTAATTTTAAAAAAAATCTCATGAGGCCCCACCCACCGCCTTTCCCGCTTTAGCCTTTAGCGCTTTCTAATTATTGGAGCATTTTTTTGGCCTTAGGCGCGGTGCCAGGCCCTCGCCTAGCGCCTAGGTGCTGCCTAGGCCAATTCTTAGAACACTGGATTAAATTAAATATACCTAACATATTATTACGATTATGCAATTAACTTCTTAATTAATTATTATTCCTTTTATGATGTGACCCTTTAGGTACTCCATATTAAACCGATTGTGAATAAATCAATTAGAAAAATTTTAATCTTATTTAAATAAATAAATTAAATTATTAATTTATTTAAATAAATAATATTTATTCTACAATAGGAATAAGCCTCCCTAGCGATCAACGACTTTCCAGATAATATAGATTTCAACATTAATCATAAAAGAACCTTTGAGTAAATAGTTACCGTACAATTCAATCCTTCCACCATACAATGCCTTATTTAAATATAAGACATGGAATTACTGTCAAGTCTTATTTTATTTAATTATATGTATTTCGATTCCTAAATACACAACTCATAATGAATGCAAATTAAAAACTACTTTCTAATTTCATTCCACCTTGGTCAAGGATTCCTGGGTTGTCATTTATCGAATCACATATGACATATCTCTTCTTTTACTAGAAGTGATAGATTTTTTATTGATCATTCATTATCTTCATATATAACTTATTATACCTAAGCATACCCTTTGATATACCCTGAAGGTCTTAAGAAATAAATTAAAGTATAAATCATTATATACAAGATACTATGATGATCTCAAGTCTAAGGATCACTTGTACTACTATCACTATAGGAATTTCTATCGACAAGCAAGTAAAACTCCATTAGGTATTTCTTAGCGAGTCACGTTCAGTGAACTTATTCTCCAATAAGCACCTACATACTTGCTTTAGTGTCTCCACACAAATGATCATGAGATCGATCATCCTCATCCAATAAGAAAACAACATATGTACCAATCTATCCGGATTCACTAATCCCCTTTTTAGTAATCCATTGATTGGGAACATTTTAGTTTTTAAGCTATCTAAGAATTTAGATCTCATTAGCATGATCTCATCATGATTCTAAAAGCATTGCTTAAAACTATGGGTTTATCACATATTATTAAAACAACACCATATAGATACATTAAATGTCTTTAGTAAATTAATACTTTTATTAATAAATAAATAAGATTGAATACAAAGTATATGCTTTATCATCATACATGATTGGTTTGTCTGCATACTACTTTCAATGTGTGGTCATGACAAACCATAAATAATTGATTGAGCATCGAGTGACGTTTAGAAGGATATATGTTGAAATGAAAGATCAAATGATGGTGTACTTACGCAAGGAGAGCGGTTTCCTGTTGGTACGTATGGTAAGTTACAACAAAATAAATACGGTCCTTATACCATTCTGCTGAAGATCAATGATAATGCTTATGTGGTAGACTTGCCTGCTACTATGGGAATTTTGCGGATGTTTAATGTGGTTGATCTTTATCCTTTCCATGTTGCTGATGGTCCGATGTATGTAGACCCTGTTATGTTGCCGAGTAACAACTCATAGAAGATTTTTTTTCAAGTGGAGGGGAATGACATGGTCCAAGGTGGAGTCCAGGTAGGAAAATGAAGGAAATCCAAGTCTAAGATGGGTTTATTTTTGTTTTGAACATAACTTTTGATTCATTTGGAGTTACGGAGCCCATAATATATCAAATCAAAGCTTGCAATGAGCCCTACTAAATTCATTGCCTTTGGGTATGAAGGACATTGTTGAAGCCCACAAAAGGCCAAGAAATAGAAGTTTTGGCCTTCTAAAGTTTTTTCTAATTTTATGTTTATTTGGATATATTTGTAATTTTATTATTCCTTGCATAATTAGGTTTTCCATCTTATTGTTTAATATTTAAAGGATGTTTGCATATGTTTTAGGGTTAACTTATTATTATCAGATTTATAAAATATTGTGTCTGTTTAGTCAACTTATCTAAACTTTGTGAATTCTTGTGATTGCAAAGTACATAGATTCATACTTTGATGATTAATTTGTTAATGAATGACGAGAACTAAGCTATGATCCATAGTAATAAATTTGAATTGAATTTTTCATAAATGAGTACTCAAATATGAGAAACATATTTATTTGGATAAGTTATCTGTATAGTTGTCTATTTGCACTAATTTTATGATTTGGAACTGTTTAAGTGCTTATGTTTATTGCAGAACCGTGTGGAGAAAAATTTTGATGAAAAAAAATGATAAATAAAAAAAACATAATTGAAAATTTGTTTCAATGTCCATTGTACAAATTAATTGGGTATCCAAGCCTTAGGAAGCATCGGTATTCACGCTGAAAAGTGTGATGGATAAAAGCAGCTTGATTAGTCTACTTTTGTAATCTGTTTTACTTGAATAAGTAAGCCTTAGGGGTGTCTATACACCCAATGCCGTAAAACCATATGGTTTGGGAGTCGTTGGTAGAAAGTTTGCTACATGGGTAACTCTAAAAAGCCTAAGAAAAGAAGACATTGCAGAGGTCAAGAAAGAAAAAAATGTTAGCAAAAAATAAAAATGCATTCATCTGTGTTGAAGAAAAGGTTCTATGAAAAAAAATAAATAGAAGGGAAAATTTATTCTGAGTTATGAGTCAATGTGTACGACTTTTGTTCCATGATAACTAAGTTGAATAAGTGTGTAGATTATAGGAAGGCTATTTATGTGGATATAGTTTGATCTAATAAAATTCAGTGGTTAAATGATAAGGTTGTTCATTGTGAATTAATTGATGAGGCATTGATTAGATTTCTGTTAGTTAGTGTTGATATTCATGATTTGTAACTTGAAACTTTTTTACTGCTGAATGATAATAACCTTTGTTTTGATTTACACGAGGACATGTAATGACTAAGTGTGAGGAATTTGATAAGTACACAATATTCAATGATTATGATTCCTTTATGTTTACTTTTATTGCATGTTTCATTTGTATATAAGCTTATTAAGGTGTTTAATTATTTTATGAGGAATTGGAGCTGAAACGAAAAAAAGGGAACATTGTAGGGGTTTTAAAACTAAGTTGGACGTATTTTCTTGACTTAAAAATTGGATTTTATTGTAGATCTCATCGAGAGCTTCAATTTGATAGGTGGCATATCCTATAACTCTTTCTGGATTAAAAGTTATGTCCTTTTTACCAAACGGACATTGAAACTCAAAGTTTGGAGTTTCCATTTAAATAGCAGTCACTTGGGAAACCATTTCGACCTTAATCTAGTCAGAATCTCTCAATTCTTGAATAATAAAAGTTGTAGATCAATTCCTTAGCTTTTCAGAACATCTCGAATCAACCTAATCGGAGTTTGGATGAGAAAGTTATGGCAAACGAATCCGCCTTGGCAAATTCATCTCTTCACTCTTCCCCAGCGAATTCACAAGCTTACAAATTCGCCCTGAAGAATTTGTCGGGGATTTTCAATAAATTGGAAAGTTTTCAATGCAGATTTTGGCAGATTTCTAATTAGATTTCGATTGATATTTTTAATAGACTTATGATTTATTTTTTACTGAGATTGTCTTTCTAAACTAATTCTATTTCCTTATGGAAACTAGGGTTATGATTTATAATTCCTTTTAGGATTTGTATTTCTAGTTCTCATAGGATTTAGGACTTTGTTAGGCATTATAAAAACATGTAATCGGTCATACAAATTCATTCTATCATCTACATTGGATTGCAAAACCTAGTTAGAGAATCAAAGGTATGTCAGGCTAATCTTTTTAGTTCAATTCTAAGGGATGTTGAATCTCATTCATAATTAAAGGTTTGATCAAGTTTAATTTATTTATTCCTTCATGCATGAGATTTATTCTGACAATCTATTTCAACTTGTATGCTATTCAATCTACTAATTTGGTTTCTGCATTATTTAATTAGTGAATTGATATCATCTGCTAGATTAAGATATATTGTATCTGATCATAAGTAGCAATTAGTGGTACTTGATTGTGGAAAAGCTTTTGAGTATTATTAAGATTATTAGAAGATAAGTTAAATATTTCATGATTGTGTAATTGTTTCTTGGAATAACCTAATTATCATTCTTCATGCTGGTATTATATTAAATCTAGACCAATAGTTCTAGGTTGTATGATAGTTAGGATCTCTTGAGGCAATCGTCACACTAGATTTACATATAAGGAGAATTTCGGATAATTAAGAGATTGCGGTTATCTAGGGTTATTAATCTCATTGAAGGGTAAGTACTTTATAACTTGATACTCCATAATTATGAAAAGGCGATACTGAACTGAAGCTTTTAAATCATTGTTATTTCTTATCAGTTTACTTTTGCTATTTTAGTTTAATCAATTCAAAACCCCCTTTTACTGGAAACAATCGGATAAATATAAAATAATACACTCTCCGTGGGATCGACCTTTACTTGTTACTATACTAATATTTTGTTAATAGAGTAGAAGTAAGGTATTAATTTAGGAGTGTCAATGATATCTCCCAATTATCAAGGTATACGCAAATTTCTCCAGATTTAGATATCTGGTCTCTGCATTATGAAGGGCATGGTTAACATAGTAAACATGGAATTATTTTCCTCCTATCTCCCGGCTCAACACTGCTCTGACTGCCAACGAGCTAGCTACCAAATATAAGTATAAAGGTTTCGAAGGGATCAAATTCATCAATAATGGTGCCAAAGACATGTACTTCTTGATCCCTTAGAACACATCTTCATATTCTAAAGTTTATTGAAACGTCTTCTCATTCTTTAGGCCCTTAAGTGTGTCAAAAAATGACAAACACCTTTCTGCCAACTTGGACATAAACCTCCTTAACGCTACGATCCGACCTGTCTACCGCTGTACATCCTTAAACAATTTTGGAGACTTCATATCCTGTATCGCCTTAATTTTCTTCAGGTTAGCTTCAATTCCTTTCTTTCTCACTATATAACCAAGGAAATTCCCCAAACCGAGGCCAAAATTGCACTTCGTTGGGTTCAGCCGACTATTTTAATGTCGAACGGTCTGGAAAAAATCTTCTAGATCATCCAAATGCTCCTAAAAAGATAACCTCTTTACGATCATATCATCCACATATATCTCCATGCTTTGACCCAACTTCTTTTGAAACACGTAATTCATCATCCTCTGATACATCGTACATACATTTATTAGTCTAAAGGTCGTCTTGTTGTAAGCATAAATCGCCTGATGCATAATAAAATTCATCTTCGAGATATCCTTCTTATGCATCAAAATCTGATTGTATCCCGAAAAGGCATTGATGAAACTTAACAACGCATACCCCGAAGTAGCGTTAATCAGCTGGTCGGTGTGTGGAAGTAGATAGAAGTCCTTTGGACAAGCCTTATGTAGATCTTTGTAGTCAATGAAAATCCTCCACTTACTATTCTGTTTCTGAACTAACACCACGTTCGCCAACCATTTGAGGTAATCAATCTCAAATATGAAGTCGGCCGTTAATAATTTTATCATTAATAATCTTCTGTCGCTTCGGGGTAAAATTATCTTCTTCTGCTGGACTGGTTTCCTAGCAGGGTCCATATTCATTTGACATACGATAATAGACTCATCGTTCCTTGGCATATCACTGGCCACCCATGAAAATATGTCTACATACACTCGAAGTAAATCTATTAAACCTATCCAAAAGGGCTCCTGCACTTGATCTAATCTTAATAGTCTTATCCTTCTTCCTTGGGACCAGGTCAATATTTTTTATCTCTTCAGTAGACAAAGCAAGTGGCTCCATACTCCCTTTGGTAAATGGCTCAACCTCAATCATTATAATTTTCCTTTGTTTGTTGACCGCTACTCCCGAAGAGATTAAGGCGTTCTGATAACATCTCCTTGCCAAGTCAAGATCCCCAACAATTTTGCCGACGTCGTTTGGAGTGGGGAACTTTATCTTGAAGTGAGGTATAGATGTCACCGCCTACATAGCTGTCAGGGTTGGCCTTCCTAGTATGACGTTATACGCCGAATCCACATGTACCATAAAAAACTTGTAATTTATTTTAACCTACCGAGGAGCTGTCCCGAAGACCACCGAAAACTCAATAGTACCCACCCAAATCGGTTCGTTACTGAACCCATACAAAGGGGGCACTTTCCTGACTTCCATCCTCCAGCCTTTCATCCTCTGATATGTATGAACGTATAATATATAGACCGAGGAACCGTTGTCAATCATAATTCTCTTCATGTCCATCGATCCAACTTGTGATGTGATGACCAATGCCCCTTCATG
Source organism: Panax ginseng (assembly GCA_020205605.1). Lineage (NCBI taxonomy): Eukaryota > Viridiplantae > Streptophyta > Magnoliopsida > Apiales > Araliaceae > Panax > Panax ginseng. Next base: position 98,339,135 of record CM035149.1, on the reverse strand, counting down.
CGGTTTAATGAGTTTTGATGGGTAATCCTCATCGACAAAAGAGATAATCGTACCAGGGTACTGTCAATCCCTCCTGGATGGCTAATCAGTTACAAAGAGCATTGCATCTAACATCCCAAACCTCTTTTTTCCTATTACATTACCTACCTAACCATTCATTATTAGATCTACCACCCACTGAGATGCTTGCGTCTTTTCTGAGGGTTTTGCTCTTGGTTGTTGTTATTCTGACTTTTTCCCGAACCTTCTCTGCATGTAACCCACTGGACCAACTCTCCGTTTTGTACGTTCTTCTCAATCAGATTCTTCAAATTCCTACATACTTTGGTGGAGTGCCCAACAGTCTGGTGCTAATTACAATATTGATTTTGGTTCCCCCTCCTAGGAAAAGTGTTATTCGGGCATGATTTAAGATATGGATTATCCCTTATCTGCTCTAGTATAGTTTCCTGATCTGTATTGAGTGGGGTATAGACCTTGTTGACTTCTCAATTCGGGAAAGGCGGTCGGCCTCCTCCTGAACCCCCATTATTGTAGTTCTTATTTGTCTGATCCTATCTAGAAATATCCAAGGGCCTGAGGACTATTTAAGTCTGTCACCTGTCCGACCACCTCTCAGAATGTCTTTACATACTGGCTGAGAGTCTTGTTGGAATACTGTCTGATTTGAACCAAAGAGTCGGTTGGCTAACCCATCCTCTTGTTATTTTTGAATTGACCATGAAATTTATCGCAGAGCTCTTTCCAGACAATATTGAATTTGGGGTCAGTAACGTTATCCACTATCTAGCTTCCTTCCTTAGGGTTGTGATGAACATCCGACACTTGGCCGTATTTAAATAATTATAGTATTTCATCAGCCGATCATATGCCTGACTGTGATCATAGGGATCCCCAGTACCATCATAACTTTCCATGTGCGGGGCATTCTTATTTGGATCAGACCCAACCCGATCAATCTCTGGAGAAAATGGTGAAATTGGATCAATTAGAGACTTCTTCTCTTGACTGGAAATCTCAAGCCTCTTCTCCAGCTCTGCTACCTTTCGGGCAAGTGTCTCGGTCTTATTCCTTTGGGAGTATGACTCTCGCCTATCTCGATTCCTGGGTTTCGAAGAGGCCACCCGCCATCTCTATTCGGACCTTCTTTGACCTTCGTTACTTACTTCTTGGGAGAAGCTTCGTCGCCTACCCTTTTCCTGAGAGTGGCTTCAGCGCCTTCTACTTTCATGTCGAGAGTCGTTCCAACGATGTTTCTTGGATCGGTTCCCTGGTGATGTCTCCCGAAGTCGATGATGACCGGAGGAAACCTCTTCTTTACCCATTAGTAATTATTTTCGCTGAAGGCGTAAGGCCTCCATAACATCTTGATTGTCTTGTATCTTCTTGGCTAAAATCAATTTTCTGGTGTCCTGGCTATCTTTCTTGGAGTTCCGATTCTTCTGAGTACATGTTCGAGATGGGATATCCTCGACACGATCGTTGGGTCCCATTTCCTTTCTTTTCGTTGAGAACAATCGACACTTGACATCGATCGTTTGAGTATTATTTGGACCCATCGAATGACTATGGGGACTGAACCTGTCCGAGATGTCATTGGAAGGCCCCAATCTATCTTTGACCGAACCTTTTGGTTGAGAAAGGCTGGCCATTGATTTTCCTTGGGCAGAGACTATTTTTTCCTTGCTCGTCATCGCCATTATTTCTGATCAAGTTTTTGAGTGATTGAAAATGCTTAGCACTAACAACCCTCCTTCTAGCGCCAATGTTAACGCCAAGATTCATCCACATGCCTCAATCACGAATAATGCGTTTAAACCTGCACAAAAATGAAATCACACGAAAAAGCTTGACAACTTGGGTTGCTGGGGGATAAGTCCGGTGTGAAAATAAGTACAAGCTAAAAAAAGGTTAACAATGGAGGTATTAAGCTTTAGTGCTAAAAATAATGAGATAACTGAGAATTATAGTATAGTATAGTATTTATAGTGATCATACCTCATCCTACATGCCCGTCCCCATATGGAAATAGGATTCCTTATTAGGATAGATTTCGTAATGGGACAAAATTGAATCTTCTTAAAGAAAAGAAGTCGAATTTTATCATAACTCTTTCCTTAGGAGTTGAAAATTAAATATAATTAGGAATCTTAGATTCCTTAAAGTTCTTTAACTACCCAAAACAGTTTCCTACCTAGGGAAACTTCCTCCACGTAGAGTATGGGCCATCAAATCATATGGGGATAAATAATCATGCCCCAACATTCCCCTTCCCCGCTCTTCCAATTTCTTAATTAACCCAATCCTTTTTTTCCTTCTCATCCTCTTCCAAAATCTCTCATTCTCTATCTATGATTTACCTTAAAATTCTTTTGTAAGACCAAAGAATACGAAGTCGATTTAGGGCTTTTTGAGTGGAGCAAATCGACAGATTGCGAACCGTGGTGTTTGTGGATCGATCGATTTTTGTTACCAATGACGACGAGGTTAAGGTATTTTTTTCTCTTTTTTTAATATATATTTTATACGATTCAAAAAACCTAAATGTTGATTTTAATGTAATATCCCTAATTAGGTATATGATCTAATGAATGTATTTGTTTGTGTTGCAGGAATTGGATGAGATGGAGAAATGATTGAAAGAGATGGAAGAGAAAGCTGCTACTCTCCGAGAAATGCAGGCCAAGGTTGAGAAAGAAATGGGTGTTTTTAAAGGTTTAATTTTTATTTTTTTAATTGGGTTTCATATCTTCAATTCTTTTCTAAGTATCTCTATAAATGGAATCTCTTTTGTGGTGAACTAGTAATTTAAGCTTGAGGAAGTACTATAAAGACTGTTAATGTGAAAAGGAGTTAATTTGATGTAGATTTTGTCCATTAAGTTGTTCCAAAGAGGTGTTTCTAATTCATGATAAGTAATGAGTTCTTTCAAATGTTTTAGTTCTTAAATTTTAGCGATATATCAAAATTCGTCCCTGGGTTTGATGGATTTATAATTAATTATTAATTAACTTCAGTAATTGTTAGAAGTAATAGTTATTTTAAGAGGATTCAATTTTGAGTAGATTGCATATTGTGGTACTTATGCTTCATTTGGAACAAGAAAGGGAAATGTAAAATGGGGATGGAGGTTTTTCAGAGGGGAAATGAACCTCCTTTTCCTCATATTATATACAATTAAAAGTAAAGGAGGGGAAAACCAGGGGATAAATTCAGATAATATATTTATTTATTTAGTATTATCCCTGTAAACATCACTTTCTTATAAGTGATAACAAGATATGACCTAAGTTATTATGCTAATGCCCAACTCTCTTTTGCCTCAATTATGTAGGTACACACACTTTTTTTTTTCTAATTAAAATTTTTATATGATTTTTTTAGCTAGACCAAGATTAATGTTGAGTTCAACTATGTAAACAACTTTCTATTTATTTGAATTAACTTGGGGTTCTTCATAGGAATTATGTATTTATTTGCTGCTTTTGCTTTGGTGGTTGATTTTTTCCAGTCAAGGGATTTTTTTTCCCGCTGATTTATCTGATTTTAATTTGCCTCATGGTCCATGGATCTTTTTTGGTCAATTTAACACCAAGGATATGTAATTTTATTGTAGTGTTTGAGAAATTGAAATAATGGTTGATATTGAGATCAAAATTGTTATAGCATGTTCGAAAATTTGTTATTCTATCAACATACTTAAATTATGAATTTTGTTAATGCCAAGTTCCATCCATGTGCCCAATCACTAATAACACGTCCAATCCTGCACAGAAACGTAGTCACACTGAGGAACTTAACGGCTTGGGCTGCCGGGGGATAGCTCTAGTGTGAGAAAAAGTATACGCTGAATAAATGTTAACAATGGAGGCTTTAAGCTCTAGTGCTAAAAAATAATACTGTGTGTACATGTAAACCAGGATATAGTCTTGTATTTATAGTGATTACACCTCCTTTAATCACCATGTCCCCTAATTGGAATATAATTCCTTATGGTGAATACCATAATGGAATATAAATGAATTTCCTTAAAGAGAGGAAGTCGAATAATATCCTGACTCTTTTCTTAGGAATTGGAAATTAAATATAGTTAGGAATTCTAGATTCCTTAAATTTCTCCCACTACCTAAAACAGACTCCTACGTGTGGAGAATTCCTCCACGTGGACTATGAACCATCTAATCTCCAGGCCCAAATTGTGACGCCCCCAAATAGGTCCACATAACCCATTCTGAATTGCCAAATACATGGTACAGAAAACAACTACAAACTTCATTATTGCAATTGTCGTGCAAAATATGACAACACATATACCGTGAGTTTTAATACAAATATATGTAACTTTTATGGTGCCTCGACCACAACACCTTACAATGGTACCTTACATAAAGGTACAGTCAATAACTGTTTTAGAAATTAAAATATTTGGAAAATGCTCAAGGAAACCTTTGTACATGAGAGGCCATGCATCTAAGTTATAATAGATATCATATGACTCGAGAATTATCCTTGGTTGACCCAATAGACCCCTAACAAAAATGAGAAGATTACTATCATATTCTTTCCAATGGTTAGTCTTCTCTTGCCATATAATTATCTCTATTGTCTCCAATTAAGAATTATATTTCAACCAAACTCCAAGATTATATAGGTAGTGCTCATAGATATAATCAGCAAGTGGATGTGCACAACCCTGTCTTATGATAACACGAAGTCGTATGTCATTAGACATCTTATATGATAGTAGCAAAACACCCTTCCAAAGTTGGGTTCACCTCACCCTATTCAGTTCACCAAAATCAACGGTTAAATGACGTATAAAATACGACACACTTATTTAAAATTCTCGATAAAATTACTTCTATACTGTTTTAGGGGAAACCTCAATAGCTATAGACCACCGTTCTATTCCCCTGTTACCCCCGCTCAACCCAGCTACACTCTTATTACCTGAAAGGAATTGTGAAGCAAAAGGGTGAGCACAACTAGCCTAGTAAAGAATATCATGACTAAAGATAATTAAATTATTAATAGCCTTCATCAGTAATAAATCAGAGATTTAGAACATGTGGTAGATGATAAAACTTTTCAACCATAGTTGCAGCGAAATGAACAATCCATTAGAAGAGTCAAATATACCATAAAGTCTATTATCTTCTCCATGTTAAAAGTCCACCAACAATGTTTTATCCCTGTAACATCAATCAACAGTTCTTGTCCACAATCATGTGAATAACTCATAATCATAATTGTGGTTCTAAATTCCTCTTCGCACCCAGAAAAAAGATAATTTTCACCACCTGTTTTTACCTGAAACATCAAAGATCATGGTTATACAAAATCACAATTCCTATTCATAATCATACTAATAAATTCATCTTTGCATTATGGGCCAAAGATATTCATCAACAGTTTGTCTTTGCATTACAGGCCAAAGATATTCAACAAAAGGTCATCTTTGCACTACGGGCCAAAGATATTCAACAACAGGTCATCTTTGCACTACAGGCCAAAGATATTTAACAACGGGTCATTTTTGCACTACAGGCCAAAAATATTCAACAAAAGGTCATCTTTGCACTATAGGTCAAAGACATTCAACAACAGGTTATCTTTGGACTACAGGCCAAATATATTCAACAACAGGTCATCTTTGCACTACAGGCTAAAGATATTCAACAACATGGCATCTTTTGCACTCTGGTGCCAAATATATTTAACAACGAGTCAACGACTTCAGACTACAGGGCCAAAGATATTAATATCTCAAAGAAATATATAATCATTTTAGAATTTATATAAACAATAATTATAATCATGTCGATCAATTCACCTTTGCACTTAATCTAAAGATAATCAATTATAAATTCAATGGTCATTATCATACCAATCAACAATTAATCTTTACACTCGAGTCAAAGAGAAATTTCATTACCGGGATTATAAAAATGTTATATATGATAATAAAAACAATATGATCAAAACATGGATTTAATTTTAAGAGTAAGATTCATAAATCAACAATAATTTGATTAGAAAAAGAAACCAATTTTGTCATGAATAGTACCCCATGAATAGTAACTCATGTATAATATCCCGTATTCGTAAATAATATCGTCTACGTAAATACTGTCGCATACGTAAATAGTGCCATATACATAAATAGTGTCGTATATGTGAATAGTGCCGTATACGTGAATAGTACCGTATACATGAATAGTAACCCCGACATAAAAAACATAAGGTTTGACAATAAAATTCATATCAATATTTCAGTATAATGATATTAAAAGAAATAACATCATTTATTAAAAAAATAACATCCCTTACCTCAAAAGACAAATACTTCTGACTGAAATATCAGATATAATGCTGAAAAAAAAGTTGCACTGCTTACCAACTCTCAAAGTATCTAAATACTCACAAAAATACGCTCGATATTATAGAGAGAGAAAACTTCTGATTCTGGTGTGATTTTCAATTCTAACTTAAGCACCCTGTTTATAGAAAAATGCTTAGAACACAAAAGTAGAAAATTTAATAAAATATTATTATTTTTAAAAAGGTTTCCTACGCACACTACATCACTCTCATCAGCACACACAAGTGGGTCCCACCCACATTAAAAAAAAAATTTTATGAAAAAAAATATTTATAACCCCAAAAATCAATTATTCTGGAACTTCAATAATTCATAATAAATAGCCCTTTTATCAGAAAAATTTGAATCTTATGTCCATTACATAGGAAATTTAATTCTCTACAACTTTGTAGAAGAAATGTTTTCCAAATTCTAAACGAAAATGACGGAAATTCACAAACGGATGATTTTTAACACATTCATTCCGACAAAATACTAATAAAACACCTCAACATTAATTCTTTCATTTATATCCATATAAAATACATATTTCCTTATCATATAAATTAATAATTAATTACTCAAAAATAATATTACAGAACTACAATATTGACAACCAAGTCGTTCCCAGGAAAAAGGAGGCCTTCCGGTAAGGGTTTTTCCTTATTGGCACGCAATTAAATAACCCCTCCTAGACTGAACTTCCTTAGACATTGCCAATAATTCTATTTAATAATATTATTCAAATAATATAAATTATTAATCTGATAATGAGAAATACTGTGTAGTGACAATTATTGAATTAACAATAATATAAAAATAATGTGCAATACTGAGTGCTACTGTGCAACAACGTGTATTACTTTACTTTACCCACCGGGTATTCCAAATGATTTTAATTCAGTGAATCATTATAATTGCAAGTTATTATTAAAAAAGCGGTTCGTGTCATTTTTTTCATCAAGAAAGTTTTTACATTATGGGCCCTAAATGGTCATTTTTTGCAGGTCGTATGAATATTCCTCGACATCAAGAATATTCCACGACCAAACGAATATTCTCCGACAACAATGAATATTTTATAACCACTTGCTTAATTTGAAAAATTTACATATATCACCCTTAACTTTAAAATTTTATCAATTTAAATATTTACTAAATAGAAAAATTGAATACTTTTATTTCATAAAATTCAGGGTCTTACAATCTGCCCTCCTTATGAAATTTCATCCCCGAAATTTACGTACCTAGTATTTCGAAGAGTTGAGAATACCTTGCTTTCATTTTAGATTCCATCTTCCCTGTCATAATTATTTCTCCATTGCTCATTCTAGAATACAGCTTAAAACAAAGGTTAATTGACATATCACGTATTAACTCTATGCTCCGATCGACTAATAAATTACCAAATAAGCTTAGGTAGGACACACTAGTGAAGGATTTACTCGTCTCTACCCTCCTAGTTATATTCTCTGATCTCCACCAAAGTTCATATCCCTAAGCTCTGATACCAACTGTGTCGCCCCCAAAATAGGTCCACACAACCCATTATGATTCACCAAATACATGACAAAGAAAACAACTACAAACTTCATTATTGCAATTATCGTGAAAAATACGACAACACATATACTGTGAGTTTTAATACAAATATATATAACTTTGATGGTGCCTCGACCACAGCACCTTACAATGGTACCTTACATAAAGGTACAGTCAATAACGGTTTTAGAAATTAAAATCTTTAGAAAATGCTCAAGGAAACCTTCGTACATGAGAGGCCATGCATCTAAATTATAATAGATATCATATGACTCTAAAATTATCCTTGGTTGACCCAATAGACCCCAAAGAAAAATGAGAAGATTACTATCATGTTCTTTCCAATGGTGAGTCTTCACTTGCCATATAATTATCTCCATTGTCTCCAATTGAGAATTATATTTCAACCAAACTCCAACATTATATAGGTAGAGCTCATAGATATAATCATCAAGTGGATGTGCACTACCCTGTCTTATGATAACACGAAGTCATATGTCATTAGACATCTTGTATGATAGTGGCAAAACACCCTTCAAAAGTTGGGTTCACCTCACCCTATTCGGTTCACCAAAATCAACGGTTAAATAACGTATAAAATACGACACACTTATTTCAAATTCTTGATAAAATTATTTCCATACTATTTTAGGGGAAACCTCAACAGCTTTAGACCACTGTTCCATTCCCCTGTTAGCCCCGCTCGACCCAGGTACACTCTTATTACCTGAAAGTGTAACGCCCCCATATTTATACTCCCATGGTATCCGATATGGTGTTCACAACGAATTAATATAATATATTTAAATTTATACACCCATGGTATTTGATTACAAGATTACATTAAATAGAGGGACTATCAGATATAATTCCCATAGATCCAAAATTCACAGTATCCCATAACAGATGTCAATTCTCAAGAGAAATATTACTGTGTTTGGATACCCTTACTTGGATATATGAACTGTATCTGTGACTAGAGTCTATCTATCCGAAATTCAGAGTATCAGTAAAAACATGAACAGTCCATATTACCAATACCTCACTTGGATGTATAGTCTATGCAAGTTTAATTTATCTTATCGTATCGATAGTAACTATCTATCCAAAATCTAGAGTATCAATAACAAGATGAATAGTCCATGCTATTAATACCCTCACTCAGATAAATAGTTCCCAAGGATCTCAACTAGATTCGAAGAATTCTAACTTTACATCTATATATGTAAGAAAACACAGTTGCAGAAATAAAAGATGTTATATATATATATATCATAATATTAAGATTCGATTACATGATTCTCATATTGAGTTTCTTATTACAAAGTATCCAAATAGATAAGAATATAATCTAATCTAAACAGGGACGCTTCCCTTTATCTACTCCAGATGTTCCAGGGTTACAATCTAACACTGCAAAGGGAATAATTTGCAAGGGTGAGCTATGACATGCTCAGCAAGTTTTGTATTTATAACAATATATGATTTGAAGAAATACAAAAATTCAAACTTCGACTGATAGTTGTTACCATTTCACTTATGGATTTATATTTACGTCTACCACATAGACTTAAAAATTTTGTTCGAGGATATGAGATAGGGGATCAATTTATTCAACATCCTAGGAGTATGCATTTCATCCTACCCGGTGCTCAAAGCGCATTCCAACTTAGTGTCAATATATTATCGATCGAAGAAAGATCCCATACGGGATACCCAACTTGATTTAGGATGTCTTACCAAACAATTTGGTTTGACACAACAAATTAAGCTTAACAATCAATATGAATAAACAATTCATTTCTTAGTTATGCTGAAGCTATAGCAATAACCTTACCATAAGAGGTAATTCAAATGTAGGTGTAGTATATTATATCAACAACATATCAAGATAGAAATCTTGTTCAACGAGTAAATAGGTTCAAGAAATTTGCATAAATAATTCAAAGTTTAAGAAGAACTTGCGAAAGTAATAACTTGGGTATAGGAAACTTGCCTGAGCGTAGATCAGTCAATTTTTGCTAATCAATTCTTTTAATAAATACCTACGATGTTCATATATATAAATCTAACACGTTAGTATTGATAATAATACTCAAATATAACATTTATATAAGATTAGGTTAGATTCGATAAGGTTTCGATGTACAAAGTCTTTACCTAAGTTGATAAATAGACTAAATTTTATTTATAAAACTTTATTATATTTTTAGATAATTTATTTATCCTTTATAAAAAATTTTAGAAGTTTTAGAATATTTTTAAAATATTTATTTATCCTTTAAATGATTTTTAAACCATTTATTTCTATTTGTAGGTAATTAATATTTGCTTAAAATTTTACAAAAACATTTTTTATTATTTTTAAATAATTTATAATTATTTATTATGATTTTTATATCATTAATATTATTTTTCAATAATTATTTGGTATTTATAAATAATTATTCTAATTACTTTATTATTAAGTTAATTATTAATAATATCCAAATAAAATAAAATATTTATTAAATTTATATAAAATATCAAAATTTAATCATAATTATTTAATATAATTTTAAAACTGCTTTTTGTATTTATTTATATTTATTTATTAATTATTTCTAATTTTTATAATTTATTTTTAGAAAAATTAATTTACGTAATGTCATTAAAGCTTTTCAAAGGATGTAAAGTGTCATTGTAGGTGTTCTTGAGTTTTACGGGCAATGATTCGGTTATGGTCGAAAGTGACCGGTTTGACCTAATTATTCAAACTCTTTGGTTATGATTTTGGGTTTGATCAAGCTTTGATGTTATAGTATTTTATAGTAGTACAACATGAATCAAATTTCAGGCTTTAACCTACATATAACAAGAAGTTATAGAGGCTTAAAGTGACTGTTAAAACCGTTCTTGAGTTTGTAGGTAACCCAGAACAGTGGTCATGGCCGGTCGATGGTTTTGTGGCTTGAATATCTTTAATTCTGTGTATTAGATGTGTGTTGTGTTTGTTGTAACATGTAGTATATATGTCAGGGTACATATATATATATATATCACTAACTGGAACAAAGCTTATTTCAAAGGCCTCTAATTATGCTGGTCAAAGTACAGCCAAATGCTGTTCTTCGTGTTCCTCAGTTTTCTGGGCAACCCAGAAAACTTGGTCAAGCTCGGTCAACAGATTTTGACCATTAATTCCAGTAATCCTATGAGCTGTTTATGCAATTTAAGATCATAGGTATGTAGTACATATATCAGGGTGTTAATCTAATACAAAACATTACAAAAACAACAATCAGAAAGCGATCAAAAGGTTTGGTCAAAGTAGCCTGTTCGACTGTTCTTGAGTTTTCTGGGTAACCCAGAAAACTTCAATCCGTGAACGGTCAACCCACTTTGACCAATCATAACTTGTAATCTATGGTTCTAATGAACCTGTTTTCTTTTCCAGATTAAAGACCTACTAACATGCTACAAGTAACATACGATTAACAGACCTAAACATAAACACAAATGAATCTACAAGCCTTGACATTCGGCTGTCAGAATTGATTTTTAAAATTTCCAGATTTCTAAAAACACTTAATTAAGGCATCTAGATGTTATCAAAATGTGTTCTACTAATCTAACATACTTTCTAACATACTAATACATATTTCTAAACATCTAAACAACAAAAATAACAAAGGATCAAAGAGCTAGCTATGGACTAGGGTTTGTACCTTTTCTTGATTGATTTTCGATTCTAGCTTCTGATTTTGTTGCTGTTATCACCCAGGCTTGATTTGGTAAGTAAATAAGTGTATAATAGCTTATAATTTTCGTGAGTTTGCTCAACCCTAAGGTTCCTATTTATAGAATTCTTCAACTTGGCTTTTTGGTCATTTTTGAGCAACTTGCCTCCATAAATATCTGATCTGATGACTATTGTAATGCTTGGGAGTTACAAGCATGTCATGTGCAGCCTAGGGACTTGAATGGTGACTTCTAACCTACTTGTGAGCTAGTTAGGTTAGTTTAGTAGCTTAATTATGCTTTATTCTTCACTAATCTTGATTAAGGTTTTGTTTTTAATGATTAGGATTGTTAAGTGATGTTTATTAGCACCTAATTGAAGTTTACTAACCATGATTAGGTGTTAAGATAATCTAATTAGGGTTAAATTAGCTAATTAGGGTTAGGTTTATAAATTAGGGTTAGGATTTTGCTAATTAGGGTTAGGGTTTGTTAATCTAGGGTTACTAACCTAGATTTCTTGCTAATCCTAACAAACACGACAAAGAGTTTTGTCAGTGTAAGCACGTCAAAGCAACTTGTCAAAACAATTATACCGAAAAGTCCGTTTATGGAAGAAAAATTTTAAGCACGAGGTGTCAAGCACGACGTTTTTTGGACAAAAATTTATTTGGTCAAATTTGTTAAAAAGAGTATATAGTAACATATAACACATTCAGAACGAAGAAATTTTATTGATATAACTGAATTTTACAAATATGAGTCTTATTAGGGTTTTGGGTTTTTACATTCACCCCTACTAATAAGAATTTCGTCCTCGAAATTACAGTATAGGTTAAGTAAATAATTGAGGATAATTCTTTCGCATTTTATCTTCATAATTTATAACGTGTTTATAATCAGGTTTGTATGGTCGTAATACGGACACATGAAACACATTATGGATATGATTCAACTCAGGAGGTAGTGCTATTTCATAAGCAACTTCACCAACCCTCCTCAAAATTTCAAAAGGTCCAATAAATCTCGGGCTTAATTTTCCTTTCTTGCCAAATCGTATCTTGCCCTTTCAAGGAGATACCTTCAAGAATACGTGGCTTCCTACGTTAAAGTAGGTAAAAAGTGAGAAATTTCTCACAACTTAGATCTAAGTTAAACGGTCGACTATTACCCAAATGGCATTATGGCCCTTTTGTGTAGCTGGAAGGCCAACAACAAAGTCCATGGTTATATGTTCCCATTTCCACTCGGGAATCGGTAAGGGTTGAAGTAAACCACTCAGCTTTTGATGCTCAGCCTTAACCCTTTGACACGTGAGACATTTGCTTCCCCATTCAGCTATTTCTCTTTTCATATTCGACCACCAAAAGTGTCGACTTAAATCCTTATACATTTTTGTACTGCCAGGATGTATGGAAAATTTAGAATTATGAGCTTCGTTCAAAATTTCGTCTTTTAAGGCTTGGTTTAACGAAAGTCAGATTCTATCTTCATATCTTATTATTCCATCCTTATCTATTCTAAATTTGTTATACTTGTCATGAGTTGAATTAGAGTTATACTTCTGACATTCTTCATCCTTTTCATGTATCTCTTTGACTTTGTTAAGCAGAGATGAAACTCCTTCTAAAATGTATAATTTTTGGGTAGAGGTAGTTGGACATTCAACCTCAATTTCTAAATTTTCAAAATCTTTTATTAACCTATCATTGGTGGTTAATACATTCAATTTTTCCTGATTCTTTCTACTTAACGCATCAGCTACGACATTGGCTTTACCGGGATGATATAAGATTTCACAGTCAAAATCTTTTATAAGTTCTAACCATCGTCTCTATCTTAAATTTAATTCCTTTTGTGTAAAAATATATTTCAGACTTTTATGATCCGTATACATCTCATGTAAAGCCCCCAAACTCGGGTACTTGAAACCCGAACTCGGTGATTCACGATACCATTTCTATGAGCGGAATAATACTAATAATAATATACATATTAAACTTAATTTACATAACTATCAAAGTCTAGCTCCCAAGTACGTAACCTTTACTCATTCCTTACAATACATGATAATAAATATATAACATTGTCTTAATAATATTAAACAATTACATAAGATAACATTGAAATCATTCAGCAACCTTTCCCTTTCCCTTGTTTCTAGCAAAGCCTTCAGATTGTTCACACTTAGCTGAAAACATTTAAATTAAGCAAGGATGAGCATTTGAGTGCCCATCAAGTAATAACAATTATATATATAAGCTGAAAGAATTTAAATATTTTCTTTATACTACTTTTCTACAACAAATCAATAGTTGTGAAGTAATCTGAACCGATAATAATAACATAACTACCCTCTTTCAAATTTTTGAAACTACGTACTGACTATATATAGGGTTAAGGGGACATACTATGAACATTGTTTTCATTTTCGAAAAGGTTAAATAGAACTTCATCTGTAAACCGTCATAACTTACGGGCACGGGGGTGATCAGCCCATTGTACCCTGTATTGATCAATACTACATAACAAGAACGATATTATCGTTCACTCTGGCTGCCTTGGGCACATAAAGATTTTCCCATGAATGGGATGTTCATACCTGTCGGGATTCCAAACCAAAGTAAGTCGGTTGGATAATGGTAGGTTTTATCTTGTTCAACAATAATCTATAATTCAACATATATATATATATATACGGGTAATTGACAAAGGTGTATCAACATGTGATTAAATGCAATGATTATCCAAGTGGGGACACTTGTATAACCATTTATAGAAATTAAAGAACAAAATATATATCTGAATTACCATATACTAACATGTTGATAATCAATGAGCGTATATAATATAAGGTTAATAATCTGTACAGTAATAATATAATTCTGAAACATTCTTACTCATGTCCATTGCATAAAGGAAATGCAAAGGTAGGATACTTGCCTGATGCGCTGCTTACAATTCGCAACTTAGTTTTATCTTTTATATCACGACCTATCATTAATCAGACCATTCGTTCGATTAGAACAATATACTATAACACATAATCTTTGCATTTTGCAACAAGACATAACCTAATCACATTGTCACACATATTCAACAGTCATTGGATCACAAACAAACATTAATACAGTCAAAATATCTAAGTGCAGTTCAATTTCCAAAATATGTCGGTGTACCAACAGTCTTATCGGGTAATTATCGAGTCTAAGACTATATTCTGTAACTCAATATTTGTAAATATCAGTCATATTATTTTAAATGACTCAATAAACATTTATCATAAATTTTCAAACACCGGAATCATTATCAAATGATTTAAACATCAAGCAATTCTATTATCATTAATATTAAACTATTAATAAAACCATTGCCAAAATATTAAAGTTATTTATAATAACTTAGAATATTTTTAAAGTATTAATATTACCCTAAAATGACTTTTAAAACATTTAAGATCATTTATAAATAATTACCATTAATATTTAAAATATTAATGTACTATCTATCAAATATTAAAAGTCATTAAGTATAACTTAAAATATTTTTAATTCATTTATATCCTTTTTAAATGATTTTTAAATCAATAAAACCATTTTAAACTATTTATTTAATATAATTATTAAATAAATTTAATATCATTAATGTTAAATAAATATCATTAATATTAAATTATTAATGAAATTATCCTTTTAAATATTAAAAGTTATATTTTATAACTTAAAATATTCTTAAATACCTTATTATTATTTAAAATGATTTTTAATATAATAAAATCATTTTTAATCTATTTATTTAATTCATTTATTAAATAACTAAAATATCATTAATATTAATTAATTAATGAAATCATCACAAAATATTAAAAGTCATTAAAAAAAACTTAAAATATTTTTTCATCCCATAATATAATTTTAAATGATTTTTCAAGTATTAAAATCATTTTTAAATAATTTATTTAATATAATTATCAAATAAATTAAATAGCTTTAATATTCAAAAATATTAAATATTTGTGAAATATATCCAAAATAATTAAAATATAATTTTCAGACTTTAAAATAATTTTTAGTAATTTATTTTATATTTTTAATAATTAAAAACTAATTTTCCATAATTTATCCAATGAAAATATAATTTTTATAAATAAGCTGTCGCTAAAGACCACCTATAGCGACAGAACCGTCGTTATAGGTGTTCTTCATGTTTATCACACAAATCCAGATCTTCAAGCCAATTACCGAGTGGGTGGGTTTGACCAAGTGCAAATCAGTGTGTGTTGTGTTTCTGGACTTGTTTTTGGTCAGATCTGGTAGAGCTAATGTAAGACTACAAGATCCAGCAACAAACATGATCATATCATGCATCAAATGAAAGATCTAAGCCATCAAAGTACGCACGAGGTCGATTCTTGACATTTCGGAAATTCCAAAAAATCAATCAATGTTGCCAAGGTGGCTTCGCTTTGACCACTCACTACGTTCAATACGTTTGATATTAAAGCTATTTTAAGGCATAATCTTGTAGTACTCATACCAAGTGTAAGACTCCAAATTATTAATAAACGAAATTTAATTTCCTCTATTTATTATAGTAAGGGTTGATGTGATTAATATGATTAGTTATGGGTAAAATGCGCAAATATCTTAAATAAGCAGGTGGTTATAAAATATTTATATTTTGTCGGGAAATATTCGTTTGGTCGTGGAATATTCTTGCTGTCGGGGGATATTAAATATGACAGTAGCTTGACCTTAATGTGGGCCCCATAACTTGAAAGCGATTGGATGAAGAAAGCGACAAATATAAGTTGTTTATAAATAACGGCATAGTTATTACCAGATTATCTTTGTTGAAATACTCGGTGGTTAAAACACGATGTCTGGCGTTGTTGCAGCAGATTGCACCAATTATTGATTCTTCTTACGTAAGAAGACACTACTCAATAATTGTTACAGTAATTACTATTCAGTATTTTATTTTAATTGATTCAATAATTGCTGCATTGATATTTTATATTATTGTTGTTTCAATAATTGTCATTACACAGTATTTTCCATTATCGGATCAATAATTCATATTATTTGAATAATATTATTAGATAGCAATATTGGCAATGTCTAGAAAGTTTTGTCTAAGGAGAGGTTAGGTCATCTAATTGCTGGCGCCGAGAAGGAGAAATCCTTATTGAAAGCCCCCTCATCCCGAGAAGCTATGCGGTTGTCGATATTGTGATTATGTAATATTATTTGTGAATAATTAATTATTGATTTATATGATGAGGAAAATATTGATTTTATGTGGATATAGATGGAGAAATTTTTTAATGTGACAATTGTTGAAAATTAATATTTTATCTTTTTACGATAAAATAATTCATCTAAATATATTATTATATTATTATAATATAATAACGGTGATATCTTTACAATGAATATGGGATATATGAGTATATGAGGAGGAGGAGTATTTTTATTACCAAAAATATTTAAAACATATTTTTCATGTCTGTGGACCCCATTTCTTGACTGAAATTTGATTATAGCTTGTAAAATCGCCCGTTTGTGGATTTCGGTCAATTTATATTTGGAATTTGGAAAAACTTTCTTCTACAAAGTTGTAGATAATGGAATTTCCTATGGAAAAGTTGCGAGTTTCGAATTTTCTGACAAAAGGGCTATTTATTATGAATTATTGAAGTTCTGAAGCTCCGAAATAATTAATTTTTGAAGTTTTAATTATTTTTAATAAGAAAAATGTTTTTACATTTTTGGGACTCATTTTACATGTGTTAGGTTCTTTGAAATTAGATTCTAGGTGTGACGTGAGGAAATTTATATAAATATATTATTAATTTATTAAATTTTTTGCTTTGGTGTTCTAAGCATTTTTTCTATAAATAGGTGCTTAGGTTAGAATTGAAAATCACTTTTAAACTGAAGTTTTTTCTCTTTCTCTCTCGATATATTGAGCGTATTCTCGTGAGTATTTTAATACTTTGAGTGTTTCTATCACGTTGAAAGTTCAAGTCATAGCCTAAATCCTAGTGTTTCAATTAAATCTTGATCTTTACGAGGTAAAAGATATATTTTTTTAAAATGATATTAATTCTTCCAATATCATTATCTTGAAGTATTGATCTAAACTTTTAATCAAATTTGGAACTTTTTTGTGTGGGAGTTCTTATTCACGATATCTGCACTATTCACGATATCTGACACTATTCACGAATCGACCTTTATTCACAAAAAATTAATTTTTTTTTTTCGTCCAAAATATCTAGTGTGGATACTAGCTTTGATTGTATCCATGTGTTGATCATTCTTGAATTTTACTCCATTAAAATTATTATTGAGGTATTCTTGGACATGAATAAAACAAAATACGAATCCTTAATATTTATTCTTTTGTTTCTTTGGATTCGTTTTCTTTAAAATATTTTCATCATCTTGGTCCTAATGATGATGATATAAGCGAATATCTTTGATTTATGATGAATAGTGCAAAGATTAACGATTTTATGATGAATATCTTTGGCCGTAGTGTAAAAGATGAGCAGGTGTTGAGACGAACATGGCCAACTGATGAATATCCTTGGCCTGTAGTGCAAGGATAAATATATGATTCAAGATGTACATTAATTGATGTTACAAGGATAAAAATACTGTTGATGGACTGTTAAATTCGTAGATAATAGTAGATTTCATTCTCTACGTAACTCTTCTATGAATTATTATTTTCCGCTGCGAATATTGATCTGAAACTTGTTGTTTATTGTATTTTATCAGATTTTTCCCTGTTGAAGACTAACGATAATTTGTTCTATATTATCTTAGTCATAATGTTCTTCTTGGGCTAGTTGAGCTCACCCTTTTCCTTTTGTTCCATTTTTTCTTCTCGGGGAGGCGAGAATGTAGCGAGTACGAGTCGGGATATGGAATGATGGTTCTAGAGAGAGTTGTTTAGTAGTCCTCACTATTTTTGTAATAATGTATCAATAATTGTGATGAGGATTTATTTGGGTATAGATATTGTCTAGAAAACAATATTTGTATTTAAACTCTCGTAATAATAAAGTTTTATGTTTGTATTAATAAAGTTGTAAGTTATTTCTGTACCATGTATTGACAACTCAGAATGGGTGGTGTATACCTATTTTGGGGGCGTCACACCAAGCTACTATTATATTACAACAACAGAACCAAAACATGTATACACGGACATATCTATGTTTAGTCAAAATCGTCGGACCACGATTTGGGCATAATCGAGATTGAAAGACAATCGATCAAAGCTGCATTTGAAAGGTCAATCTTGTCGGTCGATGGTATTGATTAGTTAATAACTTTCATTCTAGACATCAAATGACCTAGATTCTTTTTGCAGATTAAAGACCACATTGCAAGCTACACATAACAACTTAAAAATAACAAAAACCATAATCGAGCAAGGATCTGTGGCCACTGACATTCGTTGTCAGACCACAGAACCAAGTTTTTCCAGATTTTGTA
Organism: Panax ginseng; assembly: GCA_020205605.1. NCBI lineage: Eukaryota > Viridiplantae > Streptophyta > Magnoliopsida > Apiales > Araliaceae > Panax > Panax ginseng. The sequence continues at coordinate 98,320,001 of CM035149.1, read as the reverse complement.
GATCTTCAAATCCGAGCTTCTAAATGTTATGGATCCAACATTTAGCAACCCAGATCATCATTAAACACTATAACCAACATATTCTAACACCCAAACATAACATCTAACACAGAATTTATGGACAGGAATCAAGCTAGGGTTTTATACCTTTTCTTTGATTTCTAGATTCTGATCTTGTGATTTGTTAATGGTAGACGTGGGGCTTTGATTTGGGACTGGTTTACTAATAAATTTTGAAGGTGAGAGCTTGAGAGAGTTAAGAATGAGGGTTGGGTAAAATGCTAGCAAATGAGTTATTTTTTCTCTCTCTAATCTATTTATAGAAGTCTAGCAATTTAATGTGGGATTTATTTATTATCCCCCATACTTAGTGTTGTCTACTAGACAAAACTCCTTATCTTGTTCTTAAGTATGCTTAGTGAGATTTCCACCAATGAGGTGTAGAAAATATTGTACTTTGTGTAAGAAAGTAAGGTCATTAGCTATTTAAGGAAACTTGATTAGCCTAATTTGTTGCCTTAAAAGGCCTATAGTGGCCAGCCACTAATTCCTTTATTTAGCTTTTATTTTTAATGCATAAATTAGATAAATCAAAGGTCTAAAATACCCTTAATTATGTGGGCTAAGTTTGGGCTTGAATTTGATTTCTTTTTTTTTTTGGGCTTCTCCCATAATTGTTTTAGGCCATGTAATAATCCTAGCCTAACAATTTTAATATATGTTACCCAAGTTGTTTATTTAGGGTTTAAAATAAATATAATTAGTTTGCAAAATTTATAATTAGGGTTTTCTTAATTTGATTAGGGTTCTAATCATACATGAACATTAGGATTTATTATATAATAATTATAATTATCCTTGTTAATTTAGCAATTAAGGTTTATAATTTTGGTAATTAGGCTTTCAAGAAATTAATAAATCTAAATGTTAATTAAGGTTAATCATAAATCATATAACACAGTTATATAACAGACTTAAACTCACAATTGAGTTTCAAATTAGGGTTTCCCATAGTAAACTGGGGTTTGACATAATACACCATATTAAAAAGAAAAAAAAATTTATATGCAAAATTTCTAATTTATTTGTATAGAAAATATTGGGTTGTTACATTCCCCCTCCCTTATAAAGATTCCGTCCCCAGAATCACCATTTTAAAACCTACACATACAAGTGTACGTAACATATATAATTATTACAAGTAGATCTTGATCATAAATGATCGTACTGATCTTTAACCTATTCACGTAAAGCTTGTCTATCTGATTAAACTGAAATTTGATTTTTAAAAGAACTCAAATTCCTCCTTCAAAATTTCTTTATAAAATAGTTTACTATATATATGAAAATTAAGCATAAGAAACTAATAGTTATACGAATAATAACTGGAATTGCACCATCACCGCTACTGGTATCACAGGACCGTCATGTTGTGAGACCCTTCTTTGTTGATTTCATTAAACTTTGGATGACGTTAGTCCCGTGATTGCCAGAGTTCCATTGCCCTTGCCAGTATTCACACTCCATGCCTTCGTCCTCCTCTTCGGACAATCCTTCACCTTGTGCTCAGTCGATCCACACAGAAAACATCCACTGTTCATCCTTGGATTGGAGCAGTTGGGAGAGATATGGCCCTCCTGCCCGCACTTGTAGTACACAAACTTCCCCTTCAGACATTTCCCAGAGTGGTTCTTCCCACAGTTTCCACACTGCACAGCTTGCTTCTTAACTCCTTCCTGCTTCACCTGAATACTTCCAAAATTGCTTCCCTTCCTCTTGCTACTACCACTTTTACTCCCACTATTAACTTCCACCTTCCCAATTCCTCCGACCTGACTCTTGTTCTTTCTCTCCTTGTTGTAGAGGCTCATGGCCTCACTCCCCTCCTCAGCAATAATAGCCTTCTCCATGAGTGCTGCAAATGTAGGGATCTGCAACACCGCCACCTTGTTGTAGAGCCAGGGTTTTAATCCCAGCTCAAACCTTCTAGCTTTCCTAGCCTCCGTATCAACTTGATGCGGAGCAAACCTAGCTAACTCATTGAATTTTGCGGCGTACTCGGACACCGTCATATTCTCCTACTTCAACTCTAAAAATTTTACCTCCATCCTAACCTGCATACTAGATGAAAAATAGTTCTCAAAGAACAGTGTCTTAAACCTATCCCATGTAACTACACCTTCTCCTGCCCTCGCCTGATTCGCTTCCCACCAAAAATTTGCCTCACCCTTCATCATGTAGGTGGCAAAAGTGGTCTTTTGCCCCTCAGCTACCCTAGCTATTACGAACGCCTTCTCAATCTCTTTAATCCAAGTCTGCGCTTCAACAGGGTCAGTTTTCCCTTTGAATTCGGGCGATCCTACAGCCTTGAAGTCTTTAAAATTTGCCAAGCGGTTGTCCGGCTGGTTCCCTGTGACTGGCATTCCTTGCTGCATAGCTTGTGCTACCATATTTGCAAAGTGCTGCATCGGGTCTGCTTGTTGTTGTCCCTCAACATTATTGACCGACTCTTCTGCCCTTTGGTTTTGAGTTTGACGTCTTGGCGACATTATCTGGTTAAGTAAAACCATATTTTATTCTTTAAATTCTAAATCTTATCATATAAGTTTAGTATATTAACTCATTTCATTACTCAAACTTAGATTCATATTCATTTAGCGAATACTTTACACAGCATAGCACATACTGCTTTAAATGTCTTTCATCCCTTTGTGACTACAAAAGATTTACTGCCTTGACTAATACCAAAAGTTAGGAACATTACATTACACAGACATACTTAACCTTAAACAGACCTATACAACAGAACCTATACTACCTATTCACTACACCTTTTTCTTGGACAACCTTTCGCTCGATGACCTTCTAATCCATAAATAAAGCATGCACCTATCTTAAAGTCGGGACAATGATGAGATGTATGTCCCTCATGTCTGCAAATATAACATATCTTCTTCCCTTTTCTGCATACGCCTTCATGTTTCTTGTTACAGTTTGTGCACTTTTCTATTTTACTAGTGTTCTCTTGGTTATTATCAGAATTTCCTAAGTCGCGATCTTTTATCTTCCTCTTCCCCTTCTTGCTCGGAGCTGCACACTATGTGTTGCTTGTGGCTCCCACCTGATCAATTTGGATTTTAAGCTTATCTTGTTCTTCCATTGTTTCTATTAACGCCTGACGCAGTTGACTATTTAACAACTTTTTTATTTCCCACAGCTTTTCCAGAGAAGAAACCTTGTTCCTCAGATCCTGCACCTCTGTTGATGCTTTTTCAGCTTCAACTTTAGTGTCCGAATCACTATCTGTCAGCTCCACCATCTCCAGATCTGGTACTATGTTTTCTACAATAACCACTTCGTCTCAGTTATTTTTATTGTGAGCCATTATTTCAGCTATTGGCTTCGATATTAGCTCGGGGGTATGGATTTGATCCTTCTTCATACTATAAGCATATAACAAGCCTTTTCCACCAGACATCTACACACATAAATTATCCTGATTAGCATATAGTATATACACACAGCAAACAATAGTTTTATATAAGTTATCTTTTATTTTGTTTGACGATGGATTTAGTCAATTCATTTCTTTATAAACTCTCTATGAGTTATTTATATTTTCATATACCACGGTTTTAATACCGACCGGCTAAACATCTGGCATACTTTTATAAATGCTCAAGGCATAAACTGCCCACCACCAACTATCCTCTAATGGACAAAAGTGAGGATTCACTACCACCTACCCCTCTACCAAAAAATAAAAGTTGGGGTCTAACTGCCATCCTATGCATACAACAAGGCATAAGGATTTAGAACAACTAAACAGTCCCTAATAGAAACAAAAGTGGGACTATATTGGTCATGAATACAAATCAACGCCTGCTCTCACTTCTGGAGGGCAGCTCCATCCACTCAACGTCGAACCGCATAAAGGCGATGTCTAAAGCTTGCTCCAAAGTATATATCCTCGCATCTTTAGCTTCTACCTCAACTCTCAACTGTCCTAGTTGTAGCTCTCTCTGCTCCAACCTCCCTCGTAATTTTCGGCTAACTTTCACTTTATGCACAGTAAGTGGCGTCCTTGTCTTCTTTGCTCTAAAATCTGGAGGGTGTGGTTCTGCACCTCCACTCGCTCAACCCTAACCTTTAACTCGTCATTCCTGGCCAACAAATCTCTTATCATCTCATGCTCTATGGACTCCTTACTAGAGTGCCTCGTCTCTTGGTTCACTGAATAACTATCTTGACTCTCGTCAGCCATCCTACGACCACAATAAACAATCAAAACAACATCAGTACCACAATAAAATATATTCATTGATAAAATGAAATGATATTTTATTTAGTACAACTAAAACTTGATGGATCTCCTCAATCCATCACCTAGCTAACATATTCTGTAAGAGTTTTCTACTAAGGTTATAACCTAGGTTTTGCATTCCTAATGTTTATAACCTACAGCTTTGATACCAACCTGTAAAGCCCCCAAACTCGAGTACTTGAAACCCAAACTCGGTGCTTCACGATACCATCTATGAGCGGAATAATACTAATAATAATATACATATTAAACTTAATTTACATAACTATCAAAGTCTAGCTCCCAAGTACGTAACCTTTAATCATTCCTTACAATACATGATAATAAATATATAACATTGTCTTAATAATATTAAACTATTACATAAGATAACATTGAAATCATTCAGCAACCTTTCCCTTTCCCTTGTTTCTAGCAGAGCCTTCAGATTGTTCACACTTAGCTAAAAACATTTAAATTAAGCAAGGATGAACATTTGAGTGCCCAACAAGTAATAACAATTATATATATATAAGCTGAAAGAATTTAAATGTTTTCTTTATACTACTCTTCTACAACAAATCAATAGTTGTGAAGTAATCTGAACCGATAATAATAACATAACAACCCTCTTTTAAATTTTTGAAACTACGTACTGACTATAAATAGGGTTAAGGGGACATACTATGAACATTGTTTTCATTTTCAAAAAGGTTAAATAGAACTTCATCTGTAAACCATCATAACTTACGGGCAGGGGGGTGATCAGCCCGTTGTACCCTGTATTGATCAATACTACATAACAAGAACGATATTATCGTTCACTCTGGTTGCCTTGGGCACATAAAGATTTTCCCATGAATGGGATGTTCATACCTGTCGGGATTCCAAACCAAAGTAATTCGGTTGGATAATGGTAGGTTTTATCTTGCTCAACAATAATCTATAATTCAACATATATATATATATATACAGATAATTGACAAAGGTGTATCAACATGTGATTAAATGCAATGATTATCCAAGTGGGGACACTTGTATAACCATTTATAGAAATTAACGAACAGAATATATATCTGAATTACCATATACTAACATGTTGATAATCAATGAGCGTATATAATATAAGGTTAATAATGCATGCGGTAATAATATAATTACGAAACATTCTTACTCATGTCCATTGCATAAAGAAATGCAAAGGTAGGATACTCACTGATCTTACCGCTTATAATTCATAACTTAGTTTTATCTTTTATATAATCACCTATCATTAATCAGATCATTCGTTCGATTAGAACAATATACTATAACACATCGTACTGCATTTCGTAGTCATCACATAACCTAATCACATTGTCACACACATTTAACAGTCATTGGATCACAAACAAACATTAATACAGTCAAAATATCTAAGTCCAGATCAATTCCTAAAATATGTCGGTGTACCTACAATCTTATCAGGTAATTATCGAGTCTAAGACTCTATTCTATAACTTAATATTTGTAAATATCAGTCATATTATTTTAAATGACTCAATAAACATTTATCAATTATTATAATTTTCAAATTTTCACCGGAATCATTATCAAATGATTTAAACATCAAACAATTCTATTATCATTAATATTAAACTATTAATAAAACCATTGCCAAAATATTAAAGTTATTTATAATAACTTAGAATATTTTAAAGTATTAATATTACCCTTAAATGACTTTTAAAATATTTAAGATCATTTATAAATAATTACCATTAATATTTAAAATATTAATGTACTATTTATCCAAATATTAAAGTCATTAATTATAACTTAAAATATTTTTAATTCATTTATATCCTTTTAAATGATTTTTAAATCAATAAAACCACTTTTAAACTATATATTTAATATAATTATTAAATAAATTTAATATCATTAATATTAAATAAATATCATTAATATTAAATTATTAATGAAATTATCCTTTTAAATATTAAAAATTATATTTTATAACTTAAAATATTCTTAAATACCTTATTATTATTTAAAATGATTTTTAATATAATAAAATTATTTTTAATCTATTTATTTAATTCATTTATTAAATAACTAAAATATCATTAATATTAATTAATTAATGAAATCATCACAAAATATTAAAAGTCATTAAAAATAATTTAAAATATTTTCTCATCGCATAATATAATTTTAAATGATTTTTTAAGTATAAAATTATTTTTAAATAATTTATTTAATATAATTATCAAATAAATTAAATACCTTTAATATTCTAAAAATATTAAATATTTGTGAAATATATCCAAAATAATTAAAATATAATTTTAGGACTTTAAAATAATTTTAGTAATTTATTTTATATTTTAATAATTAAAAACTAATTTTCCATAATTATTTAATGAAAATATAATTTTTATAAATAAGCGTTGCTAATCACCTAAAGACCACTAGGTGTTGGCTTAACCATGCAAACTCAGATCATATAGGTGTTCTTCATGTTCATCACACATCGATCCCAGATCTTTCATGCCGATTCTTGTAAGACAAAGTGTGGGTGGGTCAACAAGAAACACGATCAAACAAATCGGTGTGTTTCAAAGTGTTTCGGACTTTTCTTTTTGGTCGATTTGGTAGAGCCTCTTTTGGCTAAGAAGACTACAAGATCCGGTGTTTTTGTGAACAAACATGATCATATCATGCATCAAATGAAAGATCTAAGCCATCAAAGTGGTCAAACATGTCGATCTTTATTCTTGATGTTTACGGAAATTCCGGAAAATGAAAATGTTTTCGAAGTGGCTGCTTTGACCACCGGCTTCTACGTTCAATACGTTTGATATTAATTCTATTTTAAGGCATAATCTTGTAGTACTCATACCAAGCTACAATTATATTACAACAACAGAACCAAAATATGTATACACGGACAGATCTAGCCGATCAAAATCTTGTCAGACACGATCTGGGCATAATATGGACTGCCCAGATTTCTTCTAGTCAATGCCGGTCAACGGTATTTGACCGTTAATAACTTTCATTCTAGGAATCAAATGACCCAGATTCTTTTTGCAGATTAAAGACCACATTACAAGCTACACATAACAACTTAAAAATAACAAAAACCATAATCGAGCAAGGATCTGTGGCCCACCGACATTCGTTAATGGACCACGAGACCAAGTTTTTCCAGATTTTGTATATCTTCAAATCCGAGCTTCTAAATGTTATGGATCCAACATTTAGCAACCCAGATCATCATTAGACACTATAACCAACATATTCTAACACCCAAACATAACATCTAACACAAAATTTATGGACAGGAATCAAGCTAGGGTTTTATACCTTTTCTTTGATTTCTTGATTCTGATCTTGTGATTTGTTAATGGTAGATGTGGGGCTTTGATTTGGGACTGGTTTACTAATAAATTTCAAAGGTGAGAGCTTGAGAGAGTTAAGAATGAGGGTTGGGTAAAATGCTAGCAAATGAGTTATTTTCTCTCTCTAATCTGTTTATAGAAGTCTAGAAATTGAATGTGGGATTTATTTATTATCCCCCATAATTGTGTTGTCTACTAGACAAAACTCCTTATCTTGTTCTTAAGTATGCTTAGTGAGATTTCCACCAATGAGGTGTAGACAACATTGTACTTTGTGTAAGAAAGTAAGGTCATTAGCTATTTAAGGAAACTTGATTAGCCTAATTTGTTGTCTTAAAAGGCCTATAGTGGCCATCCACTAATTCCTTTATTTAGCTTTTATTTTTAATGCATAAATTAGATAAATCAAAGGTCTAAAATACCCTTAATTATGTGGGCTAAGTTTGGGCTTGAATTTGATTTTTTTTTGGGCTTCTCCTATAATTGTTTTAGGCCATGTAATAATCCTAGCCTAACAATTTTAATATATGTTACCCAAGTTGTTTATTTAGGGTTTAAATTAAATATAATTAGTTTGCAAAATTTATAATTAGAGTTTTCTTAATTTGATTAGGGTTCTAATCATACATGAACATTAGGGTTTATTATATAATAATTATAATTATCCTTGCTAATTTAGCAATTAGGGTTTATAATTTTGGTAATTAGGCTTTCAAGAAATTAATAAATCTAAATGTTAATTAAGGTTAATCATAAATCATATAACACAGTTATATAACAGACTTAAACTCATAATTGAGTTTCAAATTAGGGTTTTCCATAGTAAACTAGGGTTTGACATAATACACCATATTAAAAATAAAAAATATTTATACGCAAAATTTCTAATTTTTTTGTATAGAAAATATTGGGTTGTTACATCTCATAATTCTCCCTGTACAAATAATGTCTCCAAATTTTTAGAGCAAAAACTATCGCAACTAACTCTAGGTCATGAGTAGGATACCTCTTCTCATAATCTTTGAGTTTTCGTGATGCATAAGCTATCACTTTCCCATGTTGCATCAACACACACCCTAAACCTTTGTCTGATGCATCACTATATACTACAAGGCCTCCTGTATCATCTGGTAAGGATAACACTGGAGCCATGCTCAATCGCTTCTTCAACTCTTGGAAGCTTTCCTCACATTTATCTGTCCAGACGTATTTCACCGTCTTTCGAGTTAAATTGGTTAATGGGGTTGCTATTTTTGAAAAATCCTTTATAAACCATCGATAATAACCCGCCAAGCCGAGAAAACTTCGTACTTCTGTTGGAGTTGTTGGTTGTTCCCAATTCACAACCGTTTCGATCTTAGTTGGATCTACAGATATTCCATTCTTGTCAATTACATGACCTAAAAATTGAACTCTCTTCAACCAGAATTCACACTTGGAAAACTTTGTATAAAGTTGTTCCTTTCATAATATCTCCAAAATGACTCTCAAGTGTTCAGTATGCTCTTCCCGTGTTTTCGAGTATACCAGAATATCGTCGATAAACACTATAACAAATTTGTCCAAACATGGTTTAAACACTTGATTCATTAAATCCATAAATGCTGCTGGTGCATTAGTCAATCCAAAAGACATTACAAGAAACTCATAATGTCCATAGCGTGTCCTAAACGTTGTTTTTGGTACATCCTCCTTTCTTACCTTTAATTGATGATAACCTGTTCTAAGGTCAATTTTTGAAAAATGTTCGGCCCCCTTTAATTGGTCAAACAAATCATTAATCCTTGGTAAAGGATATTTATTCTTAATAGTTAATTTATGTATCTCCCTATAGTCTATACATAGTCTCATAGTTCCATTCTTCTTCTTTACCAGCAACACTAGTGCTCCCCAGGGTGAAACACTAGGTTGTATGTACTTTTTATCTAAGAGTTCCTGTAATTGTATAAGTAACTCTTTCAGTTCTATAGGTGCCATTCTATACGATGCCTTAAAAACTGGTGTCGTTCCTGGTGCAAGATCAATGACGAACTCAATTTCCCTATCTGGAGGTAAACCTGGTAAGTCATTCGGAAATACATCAGGAAAATCCCTAACTATTGGTATTTGATCTAGTTTTACTTTTTCCTGTCGAGTATCAACTATATAGGCCAAATACCCTAAACAACCCTTTTTAAGTAATCTTTCTGCCTGAACTATAGTCAAACATCGAGATTGCTTAGGTGAACAACTACCGTTGAACACTACCCTTGACTTCGATGCAGTCAAAAGGTTTATATGTTTTTGATGACAATCAATCATCGCGTTATGATTAACTAACCAATCCATTCCTAAAATTACATCAAATTCTCCCAACTGAATTGGTATTAAATCTACTTTAAAATTATGTCCTTTTATTACCACACTACAGTTCCTGTATATGGTTTTAACCGGAATCCTTTCATTATTAGCAATTTCTACATAGAATGGCTTGTCTAAATTTTCACAAGGTATATTCAAGTTTATAGAAAACTTTTTAGACACAAAAGAACATGTAGCACCAGAATCGAATAACACATATGCATTTAAAGTGTTGATATGGATGATACCTATCACCACGTCCTGTGAAGCAACATCATCCCTCACCGACATATTAAATGTTCTGGCGGTAGGTCGATTCTGAACCCCAACTGCAACTACTATTGATTGATTATTCTCTGGTATTCTATTCCCCTTTCCTCCTTGGTTCTTAGGTTTGGGACAATTCTTTGAAAAATGGTCCAACGAACCACAATTAAAACCTTTATTTTTATTTGGAAGAGGACACTGTGGAGAAAAATGTCCTGACTATCCACAATTAAAATATTTGTTATGAAGGCATTGTCCTTTATGTTTCTTTCCACAAGTAGGACAAGGTTTAATGATGTTATTACTAAAATTATTATTAGTATTACCTATCTTTTTCCCTGGGTTGTTAGAAAAAGTATTATCCCATTTTTTGTTTGTTATTAAACCCACAGGCGGGTTCTCATCCTAAATTTCCTTTTTATTTCGACTTTTCTTGTCTGGTGAAATTCAACGGACTTTCATTCTCACTTTTGGCTATAGTAGCTTTCTCCAGTATTTCAGAGAAAGTTTTAATTTGAAGTATTGTGACAACCTACTTGAATCGAGGTTTTAAACCTTCCTGAAACCTACGAGTCTTTCTAAGTTCAGTGGTTACTTGATGAGGAGCAAACCTGGACAGTTCATTAAACTTGGTCGTATCTTTGGGTTACGATCCAGTCTCCTTGTTTTAAATCCAAAAATTTTATTTCCATTCGATCTTTCAAGGATTGGGAAAAATAGTTTTCAAAGAACAATTCTTTAAATCTATCCCAAGGAATAATTTCAGTTTCCATCTGACCTTTGGTTGATTCCCACCAATAATTAGCCTCACGTTTTAGGAAAAAGGTTGTAAAAATTGTCTTCTAATTATTATTAACATTGGTTACTAGGAAAAAATTTTCTATCTCCGAAATCCAAATTTGTGCCTCGACAGGTTCTGATGTACCTTTAAATTTCGGTGGTCCAACTAATTTAAAATCTTTAAAAGATGTGTTTTGGTTTGTTGGTCTATTCATAGCTCCTAACATAAGGTCTACTAACTATTGGGTAGAATTATCTTTATTATTCATTTCTCTTTGGGGTCTTCTGGTTGGTGGCATGATTCTATATAAAACAATAACAAAATTCACATAAGAATTTTAATAACACAACATATTGTTTATTTTATATATCACAACGGTCGTTCACAACAACTTAGTAGTTAAACATACTACTATCTTACAAACACTGGTTATAATACAAACTTTGAATGCTTCTTTATTTATACTAATATAAAGCATTCAACCACCTATACTACTCTCTAGAATTCATTAATATCATCAAAGGAATCCTGAATCATGTGACAAACCACAGATCAATCGATGAGATAAGCAGTTTTCTTCTCCTCTACCGAATATCAAACTACACGACACTGCAAATTATTAAAAGTATCTCGAACACCCAGAGATGTTTTAAGAAGCCTTGACTGAATTTCCTTCCTGCCCCTTTGTGCATGGTGCAGTTGTACTTTTAGTCGTTGACTATGTCCCCTCTCATGCTGTAGCATTCCCTCAGCTATATCAGCCCTAAACTTCATTTTATTATTCTCATATTCTGTTGTCTTTATCAGTGATGTCATTGCTTCATCATACTCATCAATTCTCATTAATTGTCTTGCCACTGGATCTTCCTCTTCCTCAACGTCTAACAGTTGTTGATCATGAAGCAATTCCTCATCTTCTGCATCACTGACTATATATGACTCAATTTATGGTGGATTATTGGTTATTATCATTTCTTCAGCATTGGAGTTGGCCATCTATAAAAGAAAACTCACTTAATACTGATATAGAAATTTACACAACATAATATTTTGAATGTTATATTTTATGTGTATTTTAAAATTTTTATGGACTCGAAGACTATATACTAAGATTTCTCTTCCTTATATCTATAGCCTTGAAGGTTTGATACCAAAATTGTAACGCCCCCATATCTATACACCTATGGTATCCGATATGGTGTTCACAACGAATTTATATAATGCATTTAAATCTATACACCCATGGTATCTGATTTAAAGATTATATTAAATAGAGGGACTATCAGATATAATTCCCATAGATCCAAAATTCACAGTATCCCATAACAGATGTCAATTCTCAAGAGAACTATTACTGTGTTTGGATACCCTCACTTGGATATATGAACTGTATCTGTGAATAGAGTCTATCTATTCGAAAGTTAGAGTATCAGTAATAACATGAACAGTCCATATTACCAATACCCTCATCCAGATGTATAGTCTATGCCAAGCAAATTTATATTATCGTATCGATAATAACTATCTATCCGAAATCCAGAGTATCAATAACAACATGAAGAGTCCATGCTATTAATACCCTCACTCAGATAAATAGTTCCCAAGGATCTCAACTAGATTCGAAGAATTCTAACTTTACATCTATATATGTAAGAAAATACGATTGCGGAAATAAAAGATGTTATATATATATATATCATAATATTAAGATTCGATTACATGATTCTCATATTGAGTTTCTTATTACAAAGTATCCAAATAGACAAGAATATAATCTAATCTAAACAGGGACGCTTCCCTTTATCTACTCCAGATGTTCCAAGGTTACCATCTAACACTGCAAAGGGAATAATTTTCAAGGGTGAGCTATGACATGCTCAGCAAGTTTTGTATTTATAACAATATATGATTTGAAGAAATACAATAATTCAAACTTCGACTGATAGTTGTTACCATTTCACTTATGGATTTATATTTCTGTCAGTCACACAGACTTAGAAATTTTGTTCAAATATGAGAAAGGGGATCAGCTTATTCAACATCCTAGGAGTATGTATTTCATCCTACTAGTGCTCAAACGCACCCAACTTAGTGTCAATATATTATCGACCGAAAGATCCCATACGGGATACCCAACTTCTGTTTAGGATGTCTTACCAAACAATTTGGTTTGACACAACAAATTAAGCTTAACAATTAATATGAATAAACAATTCATTTCTTAGTTATGCTGAAGCTATAGCAATAACCTTACAATAAGAGCTAATTTAAATGTAGGTGTAGTATATCATATCAACAGCATATCAAGATAGAAATCTTGTTCAACGAGTAAATAGGTTCAAGAAATTTGCATAAATAATTTAAAGTTTAAGAAGAACTTGCGAAAGTAATAACTTGGGTAAAGGAAACTTGCCTAAGCGTAGATCAGTCAAGTTTTGCTAATCAATTCGTTTAATAAATACCTACGATGTTCATATATATAAATCTAACACGTTAGTATTGATAACAATACTCAAATATAACATTTATATAAGATTGGGTTAGATTCGATAAGGTTTCAATGTACAAAGTCTTTACCTAAGTTGATAAATAGACTAAATTTTATTTATAAAACTTTATTATATTTTAGATAATTTATTTATCCTTTATAATAATTTTTAGAAGTTTTAGAATATTTTTAAAACATTTATTTATCATTTAAATGATTTTTTAAATCATTTATTTCTATTTGTAGTAATTAATATTTACTTAAAATTTTACAAAAAACATTTTTTATTATTTTTAAATAATTTATAATCATTTATTATGACTTTTTATATCATTAATAATATTTTTCAATAATTATTTGGTATTTATAAATAATTATTCTAATTACTTTATTATTAAGTTAATTATTAATAATATCCAAATAAAATAAAATATTTATTAAATTTATATAAAAATATCAAAATTTAATCATAATTATTTAATATAATTTTTAAAACTGTTTTTATATTTATTTATATTTATTTATTAATTATTTCTAATTTTTATAATTTATTTTTAGAAAAATTAATTTTATGTCTGTCGTTAAAGCCCTTGGTGGACGAGAAAGTGTCATTATAGGTTTTCTTGAGTTTACAGGCAGCAGTTGATTAAGTGGTCGAGTGACCAATTTGACCACGAATTATTCAACTACTGGTTATGATTTTGGGTTTGATCAAGCTTTGATGTTATAGTACTTTTACAGTAGTACATCCTGAATCAAATTTCAGGCTTTAACCTACATATAACAAGAAGTTATAGAGGCTCAAAGTGATCGTGTCGAGGCGTTCTTGAGTTTCGGGCAACTGAGAACGATTGGTCATGGCCGGTCAACGGTTTTGTGGCTTGAATATCTTTGATTCTGTGTATTAAATGTGTGTTGTGTTTGTTGTAACATGTAATATATATGTCAGGGTACATATATATATCACTAACTGGAACAAAGCTTATTTCTAAGGACTTAATTATCTTTGGTCAAAGTCTGACCAAATCTTTGTTCTTCGTTTTCTTGATTTTTTCAGGCAACCCGTAAAACTTGGTCAACTTCGGTCAAATGATTTTGACCATTAATTCCGATAATCCTATAAAGTTGTTTATGCAATTTAAGATCATAGGTATGTAGTACATATATCAGGGTGTTAATCTAATATAAAACGTTACAAAAACAATAATCAGAAAGCGATCAAAAGGTTTGGTCAAAGTAGCCGGTTCGACTGTTCTTGAGTTTTCTGGGTAACCCAGAAAACTGCAATCCGTGAACGGTCAACCCACTTTGACCAATCATAACTTGTAATCTATGGTTCTAATGAACCTATTTTCTTTTCCAGATTAAAGACCTACTAACAGGCTACAAGTAACATACGATTAACAGACCTAAACATAAACACAGAATTTACAAGCCCTGACATTCGGCTGTCAGACTTGATTTTCAAAATTTTCAGATTTCTAAAAACACTTAATTAAGGCATCTAGATGTTATGAAAACGTGTTCTACCAATCTAATATACTTTCTAACATACTAATACATATTTCTAAACATCTAAACAACAAAAATAACAAAGGATGAAAGAGCTAGCTATGAACTAGGGTTTGTACCTTTTCTTGATTGATTTTAGATTCTAGCTTCTGATTTTGTTTCTTTTATCACCCAGGCTTGATTTGGCAAGTAAATAAGTGTATAATGGCGTATAATTTTCGTTAGTTTACTCAGCCCTAAGGTTCCTATTTATAGAATTCTTCAACTTGGCTTTTTAGTCATTTTTGAGCAACTTGCCTCCATAAATATTTGATCTGATGACTATTGTCATGCTTGGGAGTTACAAGCATGTCATGTGCAGCCTAGGGACTTGAATGGTGACTCTTAACCTACTTGTGAGCTAGTTAGGTTAATTTAGTAGCTTAATTATGCTTTAATCTTCACTAATCTTGATTAGGGTTTTGTTTTTAATGATTAGGATTGTTAAGTGATGTTTATTAGTACCTAATTGAAGTTTACTAACCATGATTAGGTGTTAAGATAATCTAATTAGGGTTAGGTTTATAAATTAAGGTTAGGGTTTTGCTAATTAGGGTTAGGGTTTGTTAATATAGGGTTACTAACCTAGATTTCTTGCTAATCCTAACAAGCATGACAAAGCATTTTGTTAGTGTAAGCAAGACAAAGCAACTTGTCAAAATAATTATACCGAAAAGTCCATTTACGGAAGAAAAATTTTAAGCACGAGGTGTCAAGCTCGACGTTTTTCGGACAAAAATTTATTTGGTTAAATTTGTTAAACAGAGTATATAGTAACACATAACACATTCAGAACGAAGAAATTTTATTGATATAACTGAATTTTATAAATACGAGTCTTATTAGGGTTTTGGGTTTTTTACAGAAAGGAATTGTGAAGCAAAAGGGTGAGCATAACTAGTCCAGTAAAGAATATCATGACTAAAGATAATTAAATTATCAATGGCTTTCATCAGTAACAAATCAGAGATTTAGAACATGTGGTAGATGATAAAACTTTTCAACCATAGTTGCAGCGGAACGAGCAATCCATTAGAAGAGTCAAATAGACCATAAAGTATATTATCTTCTCCATGTTAAAAGTCCGCAAACAATATTTTATCCTTGTAACATCAATCAACAACTCCTGTCCACAATCATGTGAATAACTCATAATCATAATTGTGGTTCTAAATTCCTCTTCGCACCCAGAGTGAAGATAATTTTTACCACCAGTTTTTACCTGAAACATCAAAGATCATGGTTATACCAAATCATAGTTCCTGTTCATAATCATACTAATAAATTCATCTTTGCAATACGGGCCACAGATATTCATCAATAGTTCGTCTTTGCACAACAGGCCAAAGATATTCAACAAAAGTTCATCTTTGCACTACGGGCCAAAGATATTCAACAACAGGTCATGTTTGCACTACAAGCCAAAGATATTCAACAACGGGTCATGTTTTCACTACATGCCAAAAATATTCAACAACAGGTCTTCTTTACACTACAGGCCAAAGATATTTAACAACAGGGCATCTTTGCATTACATGCCAAAGATATTTAACAACATGTGATCTTTTCACTACAGGCCAAAGATATTAATATATCAAAGAAATATATAATCATTTTAGAATTTATATAAAACAATAATTATAACCATATTGATCAATTCACCTTTGCACTTAAGCTAAAGATAATCAATTGTAAGTTTAATGGTCATGATCATACCAGTCAACAATTCATCTTTACATTCAAGTCAAAGAGAAATTTCATCACCAGGATTACAAAAATGTTATATATAAAAATAAAAATAATATGATCAAAACTAGATTTAATTTCCAGAGTAAGATTCATAAATCAACGATAATTTGGTCAGAAAAAGAAACAAATTTTGTCATGAATAGTATCCCATGAATAGTAACTCGTGCATAGTACCCCGTATTTGTAAATAGTACTGTCTACGTAAATACTATCATATACGTAAATAGTGTCGTATATATGAATAGTGTTGTATACGTGAATAGTACCGTATATGTGAATAGTAACCCCGACATGAAAAAAATAAAATTTCACAATAAAATTCATATCAATATTTCGGTATAATGATATTAAAAGAAATAACATCATTTACTTAAAAAATAACATCCCTTACCTCAAAAGTCAAATACTTCTTACTGAAATATCGGATATAATGTTGCAAAAAACTTGCACTGGTTATCAACTCTCAAAGTACCTAAATACTCATAAAAATACGCTCGATATTATAAAGAGAGAAAACTTCTGATTCTGTTGTGATTTTTAATTCTAACCTAAGCACTCTATTTATAGAAAAATGCTTAGAACACCAAAGCAGAAAATTTAATAAAATATTAATATTTTTTAAAAAAAATTCCTACGCACACCACATCACTCTCATCATCACACACAAGTGGGTCCCACCCACATTAAAAACATTTTTTATGAAAAAAATATTTATAACCCCAAAAATCAATTATTCTAAAACTTCAATAATTCATAATAAATAGCCCTTTTATCAAAAAAATTTGAATCTTATTTTCATTACATAGGAAATTTAATTCTCTCCAACTTTGTAGAAGAAAGTTTTTTCAAATTCTAAACGAAAAATGATCGAAATCCACGTACGGATGATATTTAACACCTCTATTCCGACAAAATACTGATAAAACACCCCAACATTAATTACTTCATTTAAATCTATATAAAATAAATATTTCCTTCTCATATAAATCAATAATTAATTATTCACAAATAATATTACAGAATCACAATATTGACAACCATGTCGTTCTCAGGAAAAAAGGGGCTTTCCGGTAAGGGTTTTTCCTTAGTGGCGCTCAATTAAATAACCCCTCCTAGACTGAACTTCCTTAGATATTGCCAATAATGCTATCTAATAATATTATACAAATAATATGAATTAATGATCTGATAATGGGAAATATTGTGCAGTGACAATTATTTAATTAACAATAATATAAAAATACTGTGCAATACTATGTGATACTGTGCAACAACGCGTATTACTTTACTTTAACCATCGGGTATTCCAACAGTTTTAACGGTAACCGTTATGCCGTTATTATTAAAAAAACTCTTTCGTGTCGTTTTTTTCATCTGACAGTTTTCCGTTATGGGGCCCACAAATGGTTGCGCCGTCATACGAATATTCCCTGACATATATCATTAGACATCTTGTATGATAGTGGCAAAACACCCTTCCAAAGTTAGGTTCACCTCTCCCTATTCGGTTCACCAAAATCAACGGTTAAAATGACGTATAAAATACGACACACTTATCTAAAATTCTCAATAAAATTATTTCCATACTGTTTCAGGGGAAACCTCAACATCTATAGACCACCGTTCTAATCCCCTGTTACCCCCGCTCGACCTAGCTACACTCTTATCACCTGAAAGGAATTGTGAAGTAAAAAGGGTGAGCACAACTAGCCCAGTAATGAATATCATGACTAAAGATAATTAAATTATCAATAGCCTTCGTCAATATAAATTAGAGATTTAGAACATGTGGTAGATGATAAAACTTTTCAACCATAGTTGCAGCCGAACGAGCAATCCATTAGATGAGTCAAATAGACCATAAAGTATATTATCTTCTCCATGTCAAAAGTCCACAAACAATGTTTTATCCTTGTAACATCAATCAACAGTTCCTATCCACAATCATGTGAATAACTCATAATCATAATTCTGGTTCTAAATTCCTCTTCGCATCCAGAGCGAAGATAATTTTCATCACTTGTTTTTACTTGAAACATCAAAGATCATAGTTATATCAAATCACAGTTCATGTTCATAATCATACTAATAAATTCATCTTTGCACTACGGGCCAAAGATATTCATCAACAATTCGTCTTTGTACTACAAACCAAAGATATTCAACAAAAGGCCATCTTTGCACTACAGTCCAAAGATATTCAACAACGGGTCATCTTTTTACTACATGCCAAAGATATTCAACAACAGGTCATCTTTGCACTACAGGCCAAAGATATTCAACAACAGGGCATCCTTGCACTGCAGGCCAAAGATATTTAAAAACATGCCATCTTTTCACTACAGGCCAAAGATATTAATATCTCAAAGAAATATATAATCATTTCAGAATTTATATAAAACAATAATTATAACCATGTTGATCAATTCACCTTTGTACTTAAGCTAAAGATAATCAATTGTCAATTCAATGGTCATGATCATAACGGTCAATAATTCATCTTTACACTCAAGTCAAAGAGAAATTTCATCACCAGGATTATAAAAATGTTATATATGATAATAAAAAAATATGATCAAAATATGGATTTAATTTCAAGAGTAAGATTCATAAATCAACGATAATTTGGTCAGAAAAAGAAACTAATTTTGTCATGAATAGTACCCCATGAATAGTAACCCGTACATAGTACCCCGTATTCGTAAATAGTACCGTCAACGTAAATACTATTATATACGTAAATAGTGCCATATACATGAATAGTGCCGTATATATGAATAGTGTTGTATACGTGAATAGTACCGTATACGTGAATAGTAATCCCGACATGAAAAAAAAAATTCACAATAAAATTCATATCAATATTTCGATATAATGATATTAAAAGAAATAACATCATTTACTTAAAAAATAACATCCCTTACCTCAAAAGTTAAATACTTATGACTGAAATATCGGATATAATGCTGAAGAAAACTTGCACTGCTTATCAACTCTCAAAGTATCTAAATACTCACAAAAATACGATCGATATTATAGAGAGCGAAAACTTCTGATTCTGGTGTGATTTTCAATTCTAACTAGGCACTCTATTTATAGGAAAATGCTTACAACACAAAAATAGAAAAATTAATATTTTTAAAAAAAATTCCTACGCACACCACATCACTCTCATCCGCACACACAAGTGGGTCCCACCCACATTAAAAACATTTTTTGTGAAATAAATATTTATAACCCCAAAAATCAATTATTCTGGAACTTCAATAATTCATAATAAATAGCCCTTTTATCAGAAAAATTTAAATCGTATGTCCATTACATAGGAAATTTAATTCTCTACAACTTTGTAGAAGAAAGTTTTTCCAAATTCTAAACGGAAATGACTGAAATCCACGTACGAATGATTTTTAACACCTCCATTCTGACAAAATACTGATAAAACACCTCAACATTAATTCTTTCATTTATATCCATATAAAATAAATATTTTCTTATCATATAAATCAATAATTAACTAT
Organism: Panax ginseng; assembly: GCA_020205605.1. Taxonomy (NCBI): domain Eukaryota; kingdom Viridiplantae; phylum Streptophyta; class Magnoliopsida; order Apiales; family Araliaceae; genus Panax; species Panax ginseng. Next base: position 98,299,615 of record CM035149.1, on the reverse strand, counting down.
TCACAAATAATATTACAGAACCACAATATTGACAACCAAGTCGTTCACAAGAAAAAGGTGGCCTTCCGGTAAGGGTTTTTCCTTACTGGCACGAAATTAAATAACACCTCCTAGACAGAACTTCCTTAGACATTGCCAATAATGTTATCTAATAATATTATTCAAATAATATGAATTATTGATCTGATAATGGGAAATATTGTGCAGTGACAATTATTGAATTAACAATAATATAAAAATATTGTGCAATACTGTGTGCTACTGTGCAACAACGCGTATTACTTTACTTTACCCACCGGATATTCCAACAGTTTTAACGGTAACCGTTACGCCGTTATTAATAAAAAAAACTCATTCGTGTCGTTTTCTTCATCCGATAGTTTTCCATTATGGGGCCTACAAATGGTTGCGCCGTCGTACATATATTCCCCGACATCAAAAATATTCCACGACCAAACGAATATTCCCCGATAACAATGAATATTTTATAATCACTTACTTCTTTTGAAAAATTTACATATATCACCCTTAACTTTAAAATTTTATCAATTTAACTATTCACAAAATAGAAAAATTGAATACTTTTATTTCATAAAATTCGGGGTCTTACACAACTAAACATGGCCCAAAAAATTCAATCTTATAATGTTCCAATTATATATGGCTTGAAATAAAGCCTTTTTAGTTTGATAAAATCTTAGTGATTTCACAATATGTAGTCTTTGAGTCTTTGGTTACATAAGCATTTGGGAAAGGTTTACACAACTGGAATGATAGAAGTATATATGTATTAACATAAACCTCACTATTGTTTATTATTGTTCAATAATCAATTATTTATTTGTATTAAAATAGGGATTTTTTGGCATTGTAGCAAGTAAAAGAGAGGAGACATTTTTACTACATTTGATTGCAGAAAATTAGCTATGATAGGGGTAAGCTCTAATTTCATGTTCATTATCTATCAATGTTACTATTATTTCTTTTTTATTATGTATTTTTGGCTTGTTTGTAGTGAATTTATGTATGATATTATGATATTCATATTTTAATTAATGTTTAGCTGTTTTATTAGGCGTTGGATCTCCAGCCTTTCTTTAGGTAAAGGGATATCTAGTTTGGTTATTGTAAGTAATTCTAATTCTGAGTCATTTGGCTAATTTTAATCTAACTTTATATTGATGAAAGTTTTTCAATCTAATCTCACTCATTATGGTTGCCAATATTCCTTGAATACACTTTCATTAGTGTTATTTATGAACATTAATTTTATATTTCATGTGGAATTGAATGAAAAATAACATATTGGTATGTCATTTTTAGGCTCTAATGCAAATAAAGTTTTCAATTTTTAGGTGGGAGTGGTTAAAGTTTTATTGATATACATTATTTAATTTTATAATGTAACATTAGGAATGATGTGATCACCGATTAATTTATTTCCTTTTTACTCTTTATGTAGGATGAGAAACTAATGATGAATATGTAAGTATTCAATTTTGTAATTGCTTATGACATAAAAATATGACACTTGAAATTTTAGGTTTCTACCAAAGACATACATGTATACAACAAATAAATTAGTTTATGACTCTTAGTAACTTACCGTTGCAAAACTTATGTCGGATCGTGTTCACATCATTTAATACATCAATTTACCAACTACACTGGCATAAGGAACACGAGTCATCGGCTCATTTTCTTGATCAGTCTTAGGGCAAAGATCATGGCTTAGTTTTGACCCTTCTCAATGGGAGTGTCAACGGATTTAGAATTATGCATACGAAAATGCTCTATAATAGATCTTATATAAGTCTCTTGACTTAAACCTAAATTTTTTTTGAAGCGATCCCTATAGATCTTATTTTTGAGTACAAATTATGCCTCAACCATGTCATTCATCTCAAAATTAGATGAAAACTACTTTTTAGTGGCAACAATCAATCCCATATCATTTCCAGCTATCAAGATGCCATCAACGTATAAACGCAAGATCATGAAGCTTTTGTTGACCCATTTAACATAAACACAATGATCTATCTCAATCATCATAAACCCATCAACAATTTTGGCTCGATGAAATCTAAAGTATCGTTGTCTAGATGATTTCTTTAAGCCATAAATGAAATGTTTGAGCTTGCACACTTTGCGCTCTTTTCCCTTGACCTCAAAGCTAACTAGTTGATTCATGTAGATCTCCCCTTCTAGTTCTCCATAAAGAAATGCAATTTTAATGTTCATCTGATGAAGCTCCAAATCTAAATGTGAAAAAATATTAGAATATGGCTAATGGATCCAATTCTCACAACTCGTGAGAATGTCTCATTATAGTCCACATCCTCCTTTTGGGTAAACTCTTTTTCCACAAGACGAGCCTTATACTTGTTGTCACAAGGTTTACAATCTGAAATAATTTTTTTCGCGTCTTTGTTTTCTTTGTGATGCACTAGTTCGCCCAACCAGTCAACAACCTATCACCCACATAAGTATAGTCTATATTTTTAAACCACGCTCAAAAAGTCAACACAGTGTTTACAGAACAAGGTCCCAACCTTTGTATTTCTCACTCAATAACAAGGAATACAATATGACTCAAGGGCTTGCAGACTCACACATGATCAGTGATCTATGTCTTGCCAAGCCCATTGTTGTATATATAAATATATATTAGGCTGCAGTTGACACCCCCAACTGATAGGACATTCACAACCATAGGAACTCAACAATTCAAATATGTAACCGCCCACCAATAGATGTGTACGCCCCATGATGTGTAACTAGCTGGAGACATGTCAGTCATGTGCATAGAAGTTGGCTGTCAGCAACTACCCATAACTGCTTGTCAGTTGGGTCTTGCTCCAGTCAGCCATTCCTAACTTCCCACAGTGTCAGCCCACCTTGTTGATGTCTTTGTTAGTAACCTTAAAGGAAACTATATATATATATATATATATATATATTAACTTATCTGGCAGTAAATGATTTGTCAAGGCTGGTACTTGGTACTATGTCCTTAGGACAATTATGACCTCCATATGGTGCTTAGAGTTGATAGCACTTGTCTCCCAGGATACAATGACACTTTATACTTTTGCAGCACTACAAAAAGTATACTCTACGAATCAAAGTTAAATGCTCTAACTCTCTCTTTTTATAACTATAAAACTGATGGAAAACTAAAGACTAGAATGACTAAATTACTGAATTGCTAGTGAATGGAATGAAACTGAAGGTTGCCCCCTCCTATCTATTTGTAGGAGGGGTTGGTGACACTTCGGATGGGCACTTCACCCCTGAAAAGGTATGGGGTGCTTCTGAAAAGGTATATTTAGTATCCTTTGGTCCAAACAACGTAGTTTTGATCATTTACAGAATAGGCGCAACTATTTGGACCCATAAAACGACGTAGTTTTACCATTTGCAGAACCAAAATTATGTAGTTTTAGGCTTAGTAGAAAAGGCGCGACAAAAATGACGTAGTTTTGGGCCGTCCGTTTAAACTTATACCCTTTTAGCAGATACTGTTTCTCAAAATGACACAGTTTTGATAATATAATAAATACCGCTTCTCAAAATGACACAGTTTTGATAATAGAATTAAATAAATAAATCTTAAATAAATTTTGTCTAAAAAAATATATATAGGACCCAGACCCAAAACCAGAACCAAAACCAAACCCACGACCCACGTGCCTCGTGGAACGAGCTCGAGCTAGGCCAGGCCAGGCCGGCCGATCGGTCGGCGGCAGTGCACGTGTGTGGGTTCGAACCTAGCCTTGGCTAGGTCCTCTCCCTTCCACAAAAGTGGGGTGCCCCTTAGGGCCCAAACCCATGAGCACTTTCCTTGTATATAAACATATGAAATATTTAATTCCTAACCTATGTGGGACTTGGTTTTTCCCACATGTATTTATTATCTTTTATCATTTCCAAGTGTGATCTTTGGGAGTTAATATCCCATTCATTACTCCATGGATTTGAGCTTTCAAATACTTAATTTTATCTACTCATGGAGTAGAACACATTAATATATAGAATCATTAAAATTAATTAATGATACCCATATTAAATTAGGCTTAAATTCTAATAATCCCCCACATGAATAATATTGACTGCCAGCCTTATGCAAATGTTATGCAAACTCTGAGAGATAGACAGAATTAGAATTCATCTGTTTCGAGAGAGGTAACTTTTGGCTTTGAACCTTCCCTTGTGAAAGACTATCGGGTTTACTGATTGTCCAGTGAATGTGATGTCTTGAACTGTCCAATCATTTGTGTAAATCGAGACAATAGTATTTCACACAGAATCTTTCCAGACATTATTTAGTTCTCATAATTTTGTTCATTTTGGCCCCGAACAATCCCGGATTTATAAGTGCTTTAGAGAAGTATAGCCTTTTCCTTCTCATAGAATTGGCCCAATTCACACTCACTTAGGTGATTCTTAAAAAGAGTATCCTGCCATACTCCACATGTTTATCAAGATTTAAGAATCATTAAAAGCATATCTTATCCTGTAATAACTGCAGGTATCACTATCTCGTATCATAAGAATGAGCAGAAGAAATTAATTTCTTCATAGTGATTTGATTGAATCGTTCACAATTTATTTTTCCTTTTGAACCTAGATCTTGGGATCTCCAGTCAACTAGGTTGGGTTTCCATCATGACGATCCTTTAATATAGGCTTTAAATCCATTCCCCTCGAAGTTATTTTTACTTGCTCTCTAGTCAAACCTTTAGTTAACGGATCCGCTATATTTTCTTTCGAATTTATGTACTTAATAGACATAATTCCGTTAGAGAGCAATTGTTTTATGGTATTGTGTCTACGACGAATATGTCTAGACTTACCATTATACATGTGACTCTGTTCCCTTCCAATTGTTGATTGACTATCACAATGGATACAAATAGGCGGCACATGTTTAGGCCACATAGGAATATCTTTTAAAAAACTACGAAGCCATTCAACTTCTTCTCTAGCCTTATCCAATGCAATAAACTCAGATTCCATCGTTGATCGAGCAATGCATGTTTTTTTAGAAGATTTCCATGACGATATTGATCCTCCACCTAGTATAAACATAAAACAACTTGTGGATTTAGAGTCTTTTGTATCCGATATCCAAGTCGCATCACAGTATCTTTCAAGTACTGATGGATATCTTGAGTAGTGCAATCCAAAATTTTTGAGTGTATTTTAAATACCTTAAAACTCTTATAGACGTACAATTCATTAAGTACATAAGACTTCCAATTATTTGTGCATACTCTGGTTGTGATATACTCTTTCTTTTATTTTTAAACAAATGTAGATATATATCTACCGGTGTTCCCACAGGATTACAATCATATTGATTGAATTTCCTTAGTATTTTCTCAATATAGTGTGATTGTGATAACACTAATCTATCCGATATTTTAGAAATTTTAATTCCTAAAATTACATCGGCAACACCCATGTCTTTCATGTCAAACATATTATTTAACATTCTTTTAGTATTTTTAATGATTTCATTATTACTACCCATAATGAGCATATCATCTACATAAAGACAAATAATAACATACCCATTCTTATTGTCCTTGACATACACACATTTGTCACACTCATTTTTTTTTGAAACCATTTGATAACATTGCATTATCAAATTTTTTATGCCATTGTTTAGGTGCTTGTTTTAATCCATAAAGAGACTTTACAAGCCGACAAACTTTCTTTTCTTGTCCTGGAACAATAAATCCTTCTGGTTGTTCCATGTAGATTTCTTCTTCTAAAGCTCCATTCAAGAAAGTTGTTTTTAAATCCATTTGACGTATTTCTAAATTATATATAGCTTTAATGTCTATTATCCTAATTGAGGATATTCTTGTCACATGAGAATAAGTATCAAAATAATCTAAACCCTTCTTTTGCCTGTATCCTTTGATTACAAGTCTTGCTTTATATTTGTCTATAGATTCATCTGCTTTCATTTTCTTCTTGAACATCAACTTATATCCAAGAGGTTTAGAGCCTGGTAGGAGATCTACTAATTCCCACATATGATTATGCAAAATGGATTCTTTTACTATTTATATATTCTTTCCAATATGGAGCTTCAGGACTCGATATTGCTTCTTTATAGGTTTGAGGCTCATTTTCTAACAAATAGGTTAGAAAATCCGGACCATAAGATTTTGATGTTCTAGCATATTTACTACGTCTAGGTTCATCAATATCTTCTAAATCATGATTACTATCATTAACAACATCATAAGTTCTTTTATTTGAACTTGTTTCTTGTTCGTTAGAACTTGGCTCTTGTTCCTTTTTATTAGGAAACACTGTTTCAAAGAACTCAGCATATTTTGACTTAATAATCATATTTTCATGTATTTCCTCTATTTTTGATTTATTAACCAAAAATCTATATGCATTGCTATTATTAGCATAACCTATGAATATACAATCTATTATTTTTGGTCTTATTTTTACCTTTTTGGGTGAAGGAACCATTACTTTTGCTAAACACCCCCACACTTTTATGAGTTTGTAAGACGGCTTAGGTCCTTTCCATAATTCATAGGGTGTAACATTAGACTTCTTTTGAGGTATTCGGTTGAGAATATAATTTACTGAAAGAATTGCTTTCCCCCACAAATTATGAGGTAGCCCAGAACTTAATAACAATGCATTCATCATTTCTTTTAAAGTTCTATTCTTTCTTTCTCGCAACACCATTTTGTTGTGGTGAATAAGTCTTGATTGTGTGGTGTATTATACCATGTTGTGAACAAATTTCAACAAATGGAAATTCATATTCCCCACCTCTATCACTTCTAACTATCTTAATATTTTTATCAAGTTGATTCTCAACCTCATTTTTGTAATGTTTAAACATTTCCAAAGCCTCATCTTTACTTCTCAATAAGTAAACATAAAAATATCTTATACAATCATCTATAAAAGTGATCAAGTATTTCTTACCTCCTCTTGTCTGTATATACTTTAAATCAAAAATATCAGTGTGTATTAATTCAAGAGGTTCTGTACTTCTTTCAATTGATTTAAAAGAAGATTTTCTAAGTTTTTCCTCAACACAAATTTCACATTTATAATTAAAGTTAATCTCATATTTTGACAAATAGTCCATATTAATTAATCTACGTATAGTATTATAATTAACATGTCCTAATCTACCATGCCATAAATTAGATGACTCAATCATATAAGCAGGAGATGTAATTTTATTAATATTGGAAGGTACAATAGTTATTACATTCATTTTGAAGAGCCCATTGCTCATATAACCCTTCCCCACATACATCCCATTTTTAGTTAATACAAATTTGTTTGATACAAAGACTAATTTAAATCCCTTTTGGCTAAGAAGGGATCCTGACACTAAATTTTTTCTAATATCAGGCACATGGAGCACGTTCTTGAGCATGAGTTCCTTGCCAGATTTCATCTTCAGAATCACCTTTCCTTGTCCAACAATCTTGGATGAAGAAGTGTTTCCCATGTATAGATGTTCTCCATTCTCAATTTCTTGATATATGGAGAACATCTTCCTATCAGAACACACGTGGCGGGTTGCTCCAGTATCTACCCACCATTCTCTTGGATTCTAAACCATATTTATTTATGAAACAACCTCTAAAAGGTTCATTTCAGAAACATCTTAAAGAAGACCATCCACTTCCGTTACATTGGCTTGTGTGGACTTCTTGTTCTGGTCTTTGTATTTTCGATAATCCTTTGCCCTATGCCCGGGCTTGTCACAGATGTAGTATTTGCCTTGGAACTTTTTATTTGTTCCTTGTTGAGGCCCATTATAAGAGAATATTCTCTTTTTTGACTTCGAACCTTGTTCCACCACGTTGGTTTTATATTCCATAAAGGTCCTTCCTCTTTTCTTTTTAGAGGCACGATTGTCCTCTTCTATTCTTAATCTTACAATTAAGTCTTCAAGTTTCATCTCTTTGCGTTTATGCTTGAGATAATTTTTAAAATCTTTCCACATAGGTGGTGCTTTTTCAATAATAGAAGCAACTTGGAAAGATTCACTTTAGGACATACCTTCTACATGTATTTCATGTAGGATTACTTGTAATTCTTGGACTTGGTTGATGACTGCCTTGGAATCCACCATCTTGTAGTCCAAAAAACACAACTTCTTAATTTCTTCGTACGGCATCTTCTGTTTTATATTTTTTATCCAAGGAATCCCATAATTCTCTTGCTGTTTTGAGAGAACTATACACATTATATAATGTGTTATCTAATCCATTAAGGATATATCTGCATGTTTCCATGTATCTATTGCGACAACAACTTGCCTGTCTGCTTCATCTTCTTTGAGCACAGGGGGATCTTCGTGAAGAAACCTCGCTAAGTTCAAAGTAGTAAGATAAAACAACATCTTTTGTTGCCATCTTTTAAATTCTGTTCCATTGAACTTTCATGGTTTTTCACCATGGTTCACATGAACATTAGGTATAGAAGGTGTAGAAGAAGAACCAATTATAGTAATAGAATTGGTATCCATATTTCTTGCAAATATATATAGATAAAAAAAGACAATTTTCTTAAGATTGTTAGTAACCTTAAAGGAAACTATATATATATTTATATTAACTTATCTGGCAGTAAATGATTTATCAAGGCTAGTACTTGGTACTATGTCCTTAAGACAATTATGCCCTCTGTATAGTGCTTAGAGTTGATAGCACTTGTCTCCCAAGATACAATGACACTGTATACTTTTGCAGCACTACAAAAATTATACTCTACGAACCAAAGTTAAATGCTCTAACTCTCTCTTTTTATAACTATGAAACTGATGGAAAACTAAAGACTAGAATGACTAAATTACTGAATTGCTTGTCAATGGAATGAAAATGAAGGCTTCCCCCTCCTATCTATTTATAGGAGGGGTTGTTAACCCTTCGGATGGGCACTTCACCCCTGAAAAGGTATGGTGTGCTTCTGAAAAGGTATATTTGGTATCCTTTGGTCAAAACGACGTAGTTTTGATCTTTTAAAGAATAGGCACAACTATTCGGACCCATAAAATGATGTAGTTTTACCATTAGCAGAACCAAAACTACGTAGTTTTAGGCTTAGTATAAAATGCCCGACAAAAACGACGTAGTTTTTGACCGTCCATTTAAACTTATACCCTTTCAACAGATACCGCTTCTCAAAACGACACAACTTGGATAATATAATAAATACCGCTTCTCAAAACAACACAGTTTTGATAATAAAATTAAATAAATAAATTTTAATTAAAAATTTAAATAAATTTTGTCTAAAAAATTATATATATAACCCAGACCCACGTGCCTCGTGCCACGAGCCCGAGCCAGGCCAGGCCGGCCGGTCAGTCGATGGCGGTGACGCGTGAGTGTGGGTTTGAACCTAGCCTTGGCTAGGTCCTCCCCCTTCCACAAAAGTGGGGTGCCCCTTAGGGCCCAAACCCAAGAGCACTTTCCTTGTATATAAACATATGAAATATTTAATTCCTAACCTATGTGAGACTTGGTTTTTCCCACATGTATTTATTATCTTTTATCATTTCCAAATGTGATCTTTGGGACTTAATATCTCATTCATTACTCCATGGATTTGAGCTTCAAAATACTTAATTTAATCTATTCATGGAGTAGAATGCATTAATATGTAGAATCGTTAAAATTAATTAATGATACCCATATTAAATTAGGCTCAAATTCAAACAGTCTTTGCCCATAGTGTCTGCCCACATTGTTGATGTCTCAGCCCACGAAGTTGCCTAACATGATCTTTTCCATTTAGCCTATGAATTTTAAACTAGCCCAACACTTGCCCAAGGTGCTGTCCAAGTCTGCTTTGCACGTCCTGCCCATGTGTTTGTCCACATGTTTCAGACTTGTTGCATACTATGCACCAGTCCATGCCATGCTTGCATGCTGGGCATTAGCTAATGTCATGCCTTGATATGGGTGTTAGCCGAGCAGAGTAGCTCGATACTCGACTCAAGATCGGTTCGAAAATATTATCCAAAGCTCGAATTCGAAGTTGATTCGAGTCGAATATGATCCATATTTGTTTTCTATTTAACGATACACGAGTCAAATTCGAGTATACCAGTATTCGCTCAGATTAGGATTCGATTATTTCATTTTTTTCCTCGAACCATACTCAATACCTGCTCGATGGATCATATTCGAATACTAGTCTGATCCATACTAATAAGCTAAATATGTGATATTTGTATCAATCTTTATAATTTATAAAGTGTAGTGTTAAATTGTGTAAGCTTGTACTTGAATAAATCAGTGAATTGATTGTCAATTCGTATTACATTCTTTGTAATTTCTTTACATAAATAAAAGTAAAAGACCTTTATATATAAACATTAGTTCAATAATCAGTTTAGTATGTAGTGGTTCGGTATTAAGCGAAATGGTTCATATTCGAAACTCGATTTAAAGGCTCGTAAGTAACTTGTTTTGTAAATGAGTCGAGTACTTATGAGCTGAGTAGGTCCAAGTAATGATCCGAGTCAAATCTGGTGAAAAGTTAGAAATTCCTTATCGAATTCAAGTCGAATTCGAGCTCAATTTTTTTGTGTCGAGCCGAATCTGAGCATTGGAGTGTTTGCTGAGATTTGACTCGTTTTCACCCCTATGCCTTGACATGCCAAGCCCAACGCCTGTGCTATGTCCAACGTCTGTCCAACAACATTCTTGCTCAATCATGCCCAGCCCATGATGAGTCTTTGATTTGATCCAAGCCACCAATATGATGTTTGACATTGTTGTAGGGGAGCCCAAAATTATCCCAACGTCTAGCACGCTTCGCCCATAGCACCTGCCCATGGTCCCGGGTGACCTTCTTGGAGCACCCCCCCCCTATAGTATCATTTATGAAAATTTCTAAGTTTCCACTATTAGACATCATACCTTTTTGTGGAAGCATAATGCAAACCTTCTAGATTTGCTAATTTTCTGACATAACCCATTTGCTACACAATGACCCAAGTTGCTGCCTATTGTCGCCCACTGCTGCACAACATTGCTCATTGCTGCTCAAACGACTAAGTGTCAAACTGGTTGATGGCTAAGTGTTCCCAGCGCCCTTGGCTGCCACCTACTGCTCACGACCGTACACTGATGCATTGGCCCGTAAATGAGTGTCAAGGCTTAACTTGGCATTCTATCTGGGTGTCCCGCATGCCAAATGTGTGTCAACCCACTAAGGGGCAAACACTTATCCATTGATCCATGTGCCTTACATTTAATTTTAAAAACCCATTTATTTCTAATGGCCTTACGACTAGGCAGTAGATTAACTAACTCCTAAACCTATTTCTTTCCTATAGAACCAATTTCATCCTTCAAAGCATTTATCAAATCATTACGAGCAAGTAAAGTGAGAGCTCCCTTATATGTAACATGCTCATTATCATCTTTTATAGCGCACATAGGGCCTCTCCTTTAAGTAAGAGAAGGGATTCCTCTTCAATTTTGAAAAAAATATTTAGGTACTTTTGCACGTTTGATTTGACATGGCTCAAGATTTTGTGAATCAGGTGCCCCTTTAGGCAGTAGATCATGTTAGAAATCTGCATGTAGATTAAAAGGTTGATTTATTGAGGGGGAGATTGTTTAAAATCTACATGAGATTACAAATTTATGAGATTTGATGATGAAATACTGAAAGTATATTTGTAACACATAAGTTTTGTGTTGTCCTTAATAAAATGATAAATGTACAATGGCTTAGAATAGAGAAAGATCAAGCATTTTAGGTTGATCTCACTAAGTTGCTCTAAATGAATGTAATATATATATATAAAATGATTGATCGAATAAAGAATAAATGTGAATAAGAAGCTTTGTAAAGTCCTTAAGAAATAAATGTAAAAGGTCTTAGAACTAAGAAGATCAAAACTTTTAGGTTGATCTTAATTGAATTATCATTACCTGATGAACAAATGATTAAAGTATATTTGTAATGATAAATTTTGTAAAGTCAGTAAGAAGCATATGTACAAGGACTTACAATAGAAATATCAAATCTGTTAGGTTAATCATGTTAAAGCTCTCAATGTATAGTCGATAGGATCAACTAATAGTATAATCAATCTACTAAATCGTAGTGTGATCACAACCAGCAAAATCAGCTCATCCACTGAAGTAATCAAGAAAAAGATTGCATACCTCAACAACGAGTCACAAAGATAAGTTGAAGGCTTTATAAGAAGAAGTTGATCAAAGGAGGCTATACTCTAAGAATGTAAGAGTATAGTCCCAATAAGAAGGAATCTTTGGCATGTCTCTAGAAAGGCTGAATTGCAAAAGTACTCTGCCTAATCACAAAGCACAAGTTAGTTCATAAAGTAATTAAGATTTCGTAGAGTAGTAACTGGTATTATAAAGCATCAAGAGACAAACAGACCACAGAGCTGTCTTGAACATTATATAGCTACCAATGCATTCAGAGAATAAAGAAAAGTCTACAAGTCTACAAAAACGTGGTAAAATACTCTGTTAAATCATAAAGAATAATTCAATTCGCAAAGTAAACTAAGAGTTCGTAAAGCAGCACCCAAGGTGAAGTAAAGGTTCAAAGAGATTGTTAGATCGTAGAGGTGTCTTCGGCATCATAGAGCTGCTAAAGTGTTAAGAGAATAATCAAAAGTCTGCGAAAGCATAATGGAGAAATCATTTATAGAGCAGATAAAGGAGCAGATAATAGAGCAGAAGCCAATTCATAATCATAGAGTAAATGTAAAGCTCAACTCTACGATTCCTATTAGTCAAATATCATTGAAGAGTAGATAGAAGAGAAGATTGTAGAGACGAAGTTAATTCAATAATCATAGAGCAAATGAAAAGGTCAACTCTACGATTCCTATCAGTTTACTATCATCGAAGAGCAAACGAAGGAGAAGATAGTAGAGCCGAAGTTAATTCAATAATTGTAGATCAAATACAAAGCTCAAGATCTAACGATTCTCATCACTCTACTATCATCAAAGTTCGTAGAGAAAAGTCATGTCTGATAGATAAGACTATTAGTCAGAACGTTGCAAAATTAAAGGGCCCAAGGCATCCAACAATGTATCTTTTAACAATATCAAAGATTAGATTAATGTTTCTAACAACTATTTTGAAGAAAAAAGATATATAACTGTTGGGAGATAAAGTTGTAGTCTGATGTGACTAACCTAAAGCAACCTGAAACAAGTGAAGATAGTCAACATCAAGGATACTAAGATATCTGAGCCATAAATACTCCAACAAATACTTTTTCAACGTGAAGTCTTTTGAAAGACTATAAATAGCTTTAAGATTTCAAATTCAAAGTTGTTGATCATCCAAGCCCTATCAAAAATAGAATCAAGGGAGCTGTTGCACCAGATTAAGGAGTCATAACACAAAATGAAAAGATTCGAAATGTTAGCCTGAGCGAAAAACCAAGTGCGACAAAATGGAGAAGAAATAGAGTTACGATGCCATGAAGAGTGCAGAGATGTGCCAAATTAAAGTGAAAAAGAGCCAATGAGCCAAAAGCCAAAGAGCCAAAGAGATGAAGATCCCAAAGCCAAAGAGCCAAGGTGCCAAGGAGCTTAGAGCCAAAGAGCTAAGAGCCAAAGTGCATAAGAGCCAATGAGCCAAGGAGCCAAGAGTTGAAGAGCTAAATAAATGAAGAGCATAGAGCCAAAGAGACAAGGTGCGAAGGAGCTTAGAGCCAAAAAGCCAAGAGCTAGAGAGCTGAAAAGCTAATAGTCGAAGTGCTGAAATGATGAAAATTATGGCAAAACTGAAAGCAGAAGTACCTAGAAGCCATTGAGTTGATAAAGTAAGAGTGGCCTATTAGAAGGCCAATCTCAAGTACCACTCTACAACTCACCAAGAACACTAAGAGTTGAACGGATGAAGAGAATATAAGTAATCTACAATCCAAAGAATGTTCAAATCTGCTAAGAAAACGAGTATGACAAGCTAATTTGCAAATCTTATCAGTACATCAACTACGATCATTAGTAGCTACTGAGTACCAGAGAAAGTAGAGTGTTAACAAAAAAGATCAATAACACCAAGAAGATAATCACAACCAGCTGATAAGTACTAGAAGATGAAGATCTTAAATTCTATCTTAGCAGAATCTCTAACAAACATCATCAAATAGGAAGTGGGGTTGGTGGATTCTGGTTTTAGTGACTGAATTGGGGTCGGAGGATCCTGGTTTTAGTGACCGAATTGGGGTCAGAGTATCCTAGTCTTTGTGATCGAACTATCGAGCTTAATTAAGTGAATCGATGTCGAGACTCAGTGACTCGAATGAAACTTAGTAGTTCAGATGTAAATGGTCTGAGGGACCTTATCCTTAGTGAATACATGCTCATTGGAGTAGAAGAGTAGATTAGGTCTTTTTTTAGTCTTTGTACCACTTAAAAATCTCTTGTGTCGTTTACTTTACGTCATTTACATTATATATATTACTACTATATTTTCTATGTGTTTTTACATCCATAAGACTAAATCTAGATCTGAGATTTTCATAATCTTTAAGGGGTATTTTACAAAAGAATATTTTGTTGTGCTTAATTAATATGATTAACTGATTACTTGGCAATACATCTTTAATTAATAGAAAAGTTTTTAAAGATCTATCCAACCCCTCCTTCTAGATCTCTAGTGTGCCTCTAGGAAAAAACAGATCATTCTTACTATCCTTAGTGACAAAATGATGAGAATAAAATCCCCTTCTTTCTCTAAGGGATGGTGAAATGTGTCCCACTGATTCGAACATCTCATATAGCTCAAAATCCTTTCTCGTGTCACCCTGTTTGGAAACTAATTCTTTATGAATTCCACATCTCGTGATTCAATCTCAATCATTACTCCATTAGGTTGTTCGTATATCATAACATAACCCTTTGAGTGTTCAAGATAACTTATAAAGATACCATTCTTTCGTCTAGAGTCTAACTTCCCAAGTTATTGGGAAGGAATGCACACATATTTTGTCATCCCATATAGTTTTAAATGATCTAGTGTTGGTTTTCTATCTTTCCAAGACTCATATGGTGTAGAATTAACTAATTTAATAGGCATACGATTAACGATGTAGGCAGTAGTCATAAGTGCATCTCCCAAAAAATTAATTGGGAGATCAGCTTGTGCCATCATCGACCTAACCGTTTATAATAGCGTACGATTCCTTTTTTCTGTACCACCATTTTTTGCGGAGTACTAGGAATTATTAGTTGTTTGATGAAACCTTTTTTCCTAACGGAGTCCTTTAACTTGCTTAAGATAAATATTTGCAGCCACGATTTGGACTAAGAACCTTTCTGGATATATCCCTTTAATTCTCAACTTCAACAATGAAGTGTTTAAAATAGTTTAATGCTTCCAACTTATTAGAAATCAAATAGATATATTCATATAAAGAATAATCATCTATAAAAGTGTTGAAATAATTATTACCATGTCGTGCTCTAACATTTATTGGACCACAAATGTCTAAATGAACTAGCTCTAAAGGATTAGTGGCTCTCACTGACTTCCCAAATGGTTTTCTTTTTGCCTTCCCTGCTAAATAAGGTTCACATACTGGTAGTAACTTTAGCAAGTGAGCTTTAAAGGCCTTCTCTAGTTAGCATAGTCATCATTTCTTGGTCAATATGACCTAATTCTGGCATGACATGTCATTTCAATGATTCATTAACAATATCATCATGTGAAGAAATATATATATAAGAAAAAATGGGATTCACCTTTATTCAAAATATAAAAACCATCTGATAAAGTAACATGTCCTACAAAATTATTAAGAAAGTAAATAGATACCTTACTACTATTGAAGGGAAAAATATCCTACTTTAACTAAAGCTTCAACTAATATTAAGTTTCGTTTAATTCCTGGTACATAAAGCATGTCCTCAAAGATCACTGTGCGTTTATTTTGTAAAGTAGATAAGTGCCAAAACCAAGCACTTGCTCCTCTGAACTGTTCCCTATGAATAATCTTTGACTCCCTTTAGATACTCTTCAATACTCAGTGAATCCCTCCTTATCGCGAGTTTCTTTTTTGTTCATGTGTTAATAATCCATGAAAGATAAGATTACGCAAGAAAAACATGTGAACACATAAAGTATTCATCTTAATGAAGAAATTTAGGTTGCACCTTTTTCTGCTCAGTGCATTCACGAGTAAAATGTCCAAATTTTTGACAGTTATAACAAGTTAACTTTTTTTTCTCCTCTTTTACCCCTGCGACACTTAGAATTACCCTTCTGTTTTGGTGCATCAAACTTAACCTGATCATTGCTTTTAGATTTCTAACAAGTTTGATCGTTCTACTTCCAAGTCTTTGCACAAGTATATCTCAGAAAGGAGTTTAATAAAACTATTGAACAATTATACATTACTATAATCACATCATCAAATTTAACTTGCATATCTTAACCATTCCTAACACATGGAGGTAGGTGAATAATCAACAAAGGATCTACTACTTTTTGTAAAGGGAGAGAATGTCATATGCGATTCGATAAGTGCCAACTCAGAAATCCCTGGTCAAGGTTGAATGGAAATTAGAAAGGAGTTTCTAATTTACATTGACTAGAGTTGTGCATTTTAGAATTGAAATGCATATGATCAAATAAATAAAACTTGACAGAAATTCCATATTTTATATTTGATTAAAACATTGTATGGTAGAAATATTGAATTGTATGGTAACTATTTCTTGAATACATTTTTTGTGATTAAACATTGATTTCATATTATGTTGATAGTAATGATATGCTGAGAGGTGTCACTTATGATGTAGAATAAATATATTTATTTATATTTGAATTAAAGGAGTTTAATTCATTATAAAGAATATTAGAATGGTTGTAATAATTTATTTATTCCACTACGGGTATAATATTGAACCTAAAGGGTCATACCATAAAAGAGAAATATTATTTTAGAAGTAATAGGCTTAATAATAATTTAAGTATATTTAATTTATAATATGGTGGAATAAATTAAATAGCTTAATATTTCTATTAGGTTTGCACATAGCGCTATTATGTAATCAAATCACATAAATAAAGCGGAAGCGCGAAAGAGAGAATTTTAAAATTTTAATGCAAACCATCACCACGATCATCCTATATATTTAATTAGTTATTAATACATACAAGAAGGAGAAGAAGATGATATTCATACCCTTGTAGATCGAGCTTCCACAGGTACGAGCTCTACTCCTACTTGAATGCACGAGATTGATTCCTTCCTTTGATCAATGCAAGCCACCCAAGCGTTAGGCCTTTAGAGGTGATCCACCAAGGAAGAAGAAGAACTAAGAAGGCAGGTGTTTGGATAAACCCTAATTCTATCTCTATAGAATTTCTATACTCTCCCAATGCTGAGAATTAATCATGTTCTATGTGTAACCCCGTTCTATAATAAGATTTTCTTATTTATAGATGTAAGCAACCCTCCTAACTATTTAGGATTAGGGTTTCATATTAATTAATTACACCCTTTTAATTAGTTAGGCTTCCCAATCCAATTGAGAATAATTAAACTCTTTTAATTAAATAGCCCCTTAATCTTATTAAGAATATATATGAGAGAGAGTATCTTATTAATTAATTCTCAAACTCTTTTAGCAATTAAATAATAATAGTAATAGTAGTAGTAGTAGTAGTAATAATAATAATAATAATAATAATAATAATAATAATAATAATAATAATAAGACTCCTATTATTAATTTATATTTAATATTTTCAAAATATTAAATAATAAATATTAAGTTATTTAATTTATTCCATCACCATATATTAAATTAAATTTACTTATTATTACGATTATGCCATTAGCTTCTTTAATAATTATTCTTTCTTTTATAGTGTGACCCTTTAGGTTCTCCATATTACACCGGTTATGAATAAATCAATTAGAACAATTCTAATCTTATTTAAATAAATAAATTAAACTAATAATTCATTTAATTAAATAATATTTATTCTACAATAAGGGTAAGCCCCCTTAGTGATCAATGACTTTCCAAATAATATAGATTTAACATTAATCATAAAAGAACCTTTGAGTAAATAGTTATCGTACAATTCATTCTTTCTACCATACAATGTTCCAATTAAATATAAGACATGGATTTACTATCAAGTCTTATTTTATTTAATTATATGTATTCTGATCCTAAGTACATAAACTCCGATAATAAAAATTAGAAACAACTTTCTAATTTTATTCTGCTTTGGCCAAGGACTACTGAGTTGTTATTTATCGAATCACATAGAACATTCACTTCTTTTACTAGAAGTGGTAGATCCTTTATTGATCATTCATTATCTTCATGTATAATTAATTATACCCGAGCATACCTTTTGATGTACCATTAGGGTCTTAAGGGACATGTCAAAGTATAACTCATCATACATAAGATACTATGATGATCTCAAGTCTAAGGATTACTTATACTACTATCTCTAAAGGAATTCCTATTAATAGGCGAGTAAAACTCCATTAGGTTTTCCTTAGCGAGCCACGTTCAGTGTACTTATTCTCTAATAAGCACCTACATACTTGTTTTAGTATCCCCACACAAATGATTATAAGATCGATCATCCTCTTTCAAAGAGCAAGCAACGTATGTACCAATCTATCTGAATTCACTAATCCCCTATTTAGTAATCCATCGATTGGGAACTATTAATTTTAAGCTATCTAAGAGTTTAGATCTCATTAACATGATCATCATCATGATTCTAAAAACAATGCTTAAAACTATGGGTTTATTACATTTAAATATAACAACATTATGTAGATAATATAAACGCCCTTAAATAAATAATTCTTTTATTAATAAATGAATAAGATTTTTACAAAGTATTTTCTTTATCATCATACATGATTGGCTTGTGTGCATACTACTTTCAATCTCCCACTTGCACTAAAGCCAATCGCCATGATATCTGAAACTCATCTTCTCTAAGTGGTGATCAAACTGATGTTTTGTTAAAGCTTTAGTAAATGGATCTGTAATGTTGTTTTGAGTGTCCACACGCTCTAGGGTGACACCTCATCTTCCAATGATTTCTCTAATCAAATGAAATTACCTCATCACGTGTTTGGGTTTTTGATAAGACTTGGGTTCCTTGGATTGTGCAACAGCTCCGGTGTTTTCACAGAACAAAGGTAAAACTCCTCTAATGCTAGGAACCACACCAAGTTCAGTTATGAACTTATTCATCTAAATGACTTTTCTTTGCAGCCTTCACTTGCATGCTATGTACTTTTGCCTCACATCCTTTGAATCAACAACTGCCATTTGCTTGGAACTCTTCCAACTCACTACGCCACTGTTTAAGGTAAATACATACCCTGAAATGGATTTACTTTCATTTTGGTCCGTTTGAAAATTTGAGTGTGTATAATCCTCTATTTTTAATTCAGACACACCATAGACAAGAAATACATCCTTAATTCTTCTTAAGTACTTTAGGATATTTTTCACTGCCTTCTAGTGCTCTTCTCCTGGATTCGACTGATATCTGCTCATTACACTACGTGCATGAGTGACATCTGGTCTAGTATATCATACCGTACATGATGGATCCTATTGCTAAAGCATAAGGTATCTTTTACTCATACGGTTTCTCTCCTCAGGTGTCTTTGGGGCTTGTTTCTTAGAGAGATGTATTCCATGGCTCATCGGCATGAGACATCTCTTGGAATCTTCCATGCTAAACCTATTTATTAGTGTTTCAATGTACGTTCCTTGGGATAAGCCAAGCATCCTTTTAGATCTATCTCTATAGATCTTTTTCCCCAAAGTATAGGATGTTTCTCCCAATTCTTTCATGGAGAAGTGTTTAGATAACCAGATTTTAATTGAATGTAGCATCAGAATATTATTCCCTATCAGTAATATATCATCAACATATAGTACAGGGAATGATACAACGCTCCCACTAACCTTCTTGTACACACATGGTTCATCCTCATTTTTGATAAATTCAAACTCTTTGATTGTCTCATCAAAATGGATGTTCACCTTCGAGAAGCTTGCTTCAATCCGTAAATGAATCGTTGTAGCTTACAAAATTGGTTTGTTCCAACCGTTGAAACAAAACCTTCTGGTTATGTCATATAAACATCCTCCTCAAGTTTCCTATTGAGGAAGGTCGTTTTCACGTCTATTTGCCAGATCTCGTAGTCGTTATAAGCTGTAATCGTAAGTAAAATCCGAATGGACTTGAGCATAGCTACTGGTGAGAAAGTTTTATCATAGTCAATTCCTTGCCTTTATTTGAAACCTTTTGCAACCAGTCTGGCCTTATATGTCTCTACCTTACCATTCGCTCTAGTCTTTCTCTTAAAGACCCATTTGCTCTGAATAGGCTTAATGCCCTCAGGTGCTGAAATCAAAGTTCATACTTGGTTTTCATACATAGAGTTCATCTCGAATTTCATGGCTTTTTGCCATTTATCTGAGTCTTTACTACTTATATTATATTCGTAATTCAATGGATCATCATCATTGATGATGTTTACCTCATCGTCATCCTTTATGATGAAGGCCATACCTATCAGGTATCTTCGGTACTTTTCTAGATTTACGAATAGGGTGTGGTACAATAGGTCCTTTTACTTGTTCAGGTACCTGACTTTGATCTGTTGTAATTTGTGGGTCTTGAACTTCTTCAAGATATATCTTACTCCAACTAACCCCTTTAAGGATAAACTCCTTTTCCAAGAAGGCAGTATGTTTTGCAATAAACACCTTTTGATCAGTAGGATGATAGAAGTAATACCCTGAAGTTTCTTTAGGGTATCCCATAAATCTATATTTTTCAGATCTAGTCTGCAGCTTATCTTTTTTAAACTTTTTGACATAAGCTGGACAACCCCAAGTCTTAACATGCTTAATATTTGTTTTACTCCCTGTCCATAACTTATATGGAGTCTTTGGGATGGATTTGGTAGGTACCTTGTTAAGTAGGTATGCAGCCGCTTCTAGGGCATAGCCCCAGAATGATATTGGAAGACTGGTAAAACTCATCATGGAACGAACCATGTCCAATAATGTTAGATTTCTCCTTTTAGATACACCATTCAACTGTGGTGTTCCTGGTGGATTCCATTGTGAGATTATACCATTTTCTTTGAGATAATTTAGAAACTCACCGCTTAAGTATTCACCACCTCGACCCGATCGAAGAATCTTAATACTCTTGTCGGTTTGTTTCTCTACTTAACTTCTGAATTCTTTGAACTTTTCAAATGATTCGGATTTGTATTTCATTAGATACACATATTAATATCTTGAATGATCATCAGTGAAAGTAATGAAATAAAAATACCCTCCTCATGCATTCGTTATCATAGGTCCACATACATTTGTGTGTACCAACGCTAACAACTCTATAACTCTTTCTCCTTTTTCACTAAAAGGGGATTTAGTCATTTTACCAATGAGAAAAGATTCACAATTTAGATATAATTCATAATCAGATTGCTCTAAGAGCCCATCCTTATGCAACTTGGATAATCTTGTTTCATTGATGTGCCCGAGTCTACAATGCCACATAAAGGTATAATTAACATCATCTCTTTTCCTTTTATTAATTTGTTGAATTTGAAGTATATTTTAATTCAAGTCAATCACGTAAAGACCATTCCATAAATTACTAACACAATATAAAACATTCTTATTATAAATGGAACAACTATTGTTCTTAATCATAATATCAAAACCTTCCATATCTAATATAAAAAGCAAAATAATGTTTCTAATAAGTGTTAAAAATTAATAACAATTGTATAAATAAATGGACTTGTTCGATGGCAGTGCTAAATAATAAGTCCCTATAGCTAATGCAACAACCTTTGTTCTATTTCCCACTCGTAGGATGACTCTTTCCTTGTTCAGCTTTCTACTACTGATCAGTCCCTACATAGTATTACATATATGAGAACTACATCAGGTATCCAATATCCAAGTAGAATTTTGACTTTGACAATAATTAATTTCAATCATGAACAAACTTGAAGCTTTTCCAAGCTTCTTCTGCTTTTGTTCCGCAAGGTACTTTTCACAGTTCCTCTTCCGGTGACCATACTTATTACAATGGAAGCATATTCCTTTGCTTTCTGGATTAGGTTTCTTATTGTCCCTTTTCTTTGCCTTGCCCTTAACCGTCTTATTTTTCTTCTTTTCAGAAGAAACCTTGGGTCTCTTCCTTTTCTTGGAAGAATCATCTACCATTAAGATATGGTCCCGCTTGGATGGGAAGTGCCCTTCAGTAGTTTTCAACATGTTAAGTAACTCAGGCAAGCTAACGTCCAACTTATTCATGTGGAAATTCATAAAAAATTGTGAGAAGGTGTCCGGGAGTGACTGAAAGATCAAATCTTGACTTAACTCCCCATCCATGCTGAACCCCAATTATCCCAGTTGTTCAATCAAATTAATCAATTTTAGATAATGGGTCTCAACAGTAGTGCCCTCGGACATGCGAGATCGGAAGAGCTCCCTAGATATCTGATACCTAGTAGTTTTGCTTTGCTCACCATATAATTCTTTTAGGTGCAACAAAATAGAAAAGTCATCCATTTTCTCATGCTGACGTTGTAGCTTGTTACTCATGGATGCGAGCATAATGCATTGTCTTATAGATGCATCATCTTACCACTTTCTAAAAGTAGAAATCTCTTCCTCAGAGGCTATTTTTGTAACCTTTGCAGGGACAGGTGAATCTTGGATATAAAAAAGCTTTTCAGCAGTGAGAACAATTCTCAAATTTCTTAATCATTTCGTGTAATTCAGTCCGATCAACTTTTTAGCATCAAGTATGCTACACAGTGATAGTAAGTGTGACATTTTTCAAATTCTGCATGTGAAATAAAATAACATTTTAGCAAACATTCATTTAATTAATTACATAAATAAATTAGGTTTTATTTTAAATTGGTATCTCCCACTATTTTCATCAATCTATATTACCCTCATAATATATAGTTCGGCAAAACTATTTAAAGATTTGCTAGTGAGAATAAGGATCCCATTTCAAATATATATTTCCTTATGGTGACATAACAAACGATATATAAATAAATAGGTAGACAACTATTGTCAATTACATCATCATGTAACTCCTTTTATGCCTCTTAGATTATTTTGATAAAGTGGTGACACATCCGAACCAAAAATATCCAAGTTAAGTCCAACCTAGCACTTTTATATATTCAAATAAAAAAATATCATCCTTGTGGAGACACAACAAAACAGTACTGTTCAATTTCGTTATAAGCATCAAATGTGATAAATTAACATTTTAAATATTTAATATTTGCCTTGTGGTGACACAACAAACTTATAATAAATATTTAATACTCTATTAATTTTATCATGCTAGAAGGCGACGTTCAATATTCCAAATATCTTTGAATGCTTAGGGCTTAATATAAATACTTTGTTGGGTTTGTTATTAATTGTTTCATCTTTTTTTAGCGCGCATGCACACATATATATAAAATACGCGTCATATTAATTAACATGCGAAGCATGTTTCATAATATATAATATATACATAATATAAGTATGCATATATAATACATTATTCTACCCGAATTGATTATGGACTATATTCTAATTTGGTTCATTAGAGCCACCAAGTGAACCAAAAGGTCAAACCTAGGAGTGAAAAAAATAAATTTAAATATAAATATTACATTTAAATCACAGGCTCCATTACAAACGGGTCTTCATGTGCTACTTGCTCCTTGGTTTCCAATTCTTCAAGTAATTCTAACTAATCCTATTACATAAATTATTTACAATAAATAAAAACCTTAATCAACAGTCAATGGAAAGTACATAGGAGGGAGACAAAAATTACATAAAGAAAAATTAGAGAAGACGAGGTACGCATACCCCATTTAATAAAACTTATACATTCATGCATCCAACTAAAATAAAATCTAATCGCATTGGTCAATAGTCTATAATCAACCCCATTTATATTATCATACACATCAACATATGCATCAATAAATAACATTCATCTAATGAATCATAAATTCATTCCATATATTCATCCATATCAATTAATAGACAAAAATTTTCCTAATATTTATTTTTGAAATAAAATAAACTTCTTTTATTTTAATTAAAAACCAAATTTAAAATAAACTCTTTTAATTTTCAACAATCTGACATCAAATTTCAGATAAAATAAACTCTTTTATTTCAAACTTTTATCAATTTAATAAATCATTTATTTCAATGGAAGAAAAATAAAAATTTTAGATTTTGTCTTGACGAGGGTATGTTAACTTTTTTGCCTTCGAAAAGCGACGACATAGAAACGGTAGCAATTGCGCCTTGAATGAAATGAATCAAGGGCAAGAATCGCTTGCAAAGTCAGAACTAGAAATTTTTTTGTTGCCCAAAAATTCGATCCAATCGCATATGATACATACATGGAATTACAAAGATTAATAATTATCATATAGGTAGGCTCTGATACCACTGTTAGGTTTACACGTAGCGCGATTACGTAATCAAATCACATAAATAAAGCGGAAGCGAGAAAGGTGGAATTTTAAAATTTTAATGCAAACCATCACCATGATCATCCTATATGCTTAGTTATCAATAAATACAAGAAGGAGAAGAAGATGAGATTCATACCCTTGTAAATCGAGCTTCCACAAGTACGAGTTCTACTCCAACTTGACTCCACGAGATTGATTCCTTCCTTTGATCAATGCAAGCCACCCAAGCTTTTGGCATGTAGAGGTGATCCACCATGGAAGAAGAAGAAGAACAAAGAAGGTGGGTATTTGGCTAAACCTTAATTCTATCTCTATAGAAACTTTATACTCTCCTAATGCTGAGAATTAACTGTGTTCTATGTGTAACCTCGTTCTATAATAAGATTTTCTTATTTATAGATGTAGGCAACCCTCCTAACTATTTAGGATTAGGATTTCATATTAATTAATTAAACCCTTTTAATTAATTAGGCTTCCCAATCCATTTGGGAATAATTAAAATCTTTTAATTAAATAGCCCCTTAATCTTATTAAGAATATATATGAGAGAGAATATCTGATTAATTAATTCTCAAACTCCTTTAGGAATTAAATAATAATAGTAATAGTAATAATAAAAATAAGACTCCTTTTATTAATTTATATTTAATATTTCAAAATATTAAATAATAAATATTAAGCTATTTAATTTATTCCATCACCGTAGATTAAATTAAATATACTTAACTTATTATTACGATTATGCCATTAGCTTCTTTAATAATTATTCTTCCTTTTGTGGTATGGCCCTTTAAGTTCTCCATATTAAATCGGTTGTGAATAAATAAATTAGAACAATTCTAATCTTATCTAAATAAATAAATTAAACTAATAATTCATTTAATTAAATAATATTTATTCTACAATAAGGGTAATCCCCCTTAGTGATCAACGACTTTCCAGATAGTATAGATTTAACATTAATCATAAAAGAACCTTTGAGTAAATAGTTATCATATAATTCATTCATTCTACCATACAATGTCCTAATTAAATATAAGACATGGATTTACTATCAAGTCTTATTTTATTTAATTATATGTACTCCGATCCTAAATGCACAAACTCCGATAATACAAATTAGAAATAACTTTTTAATTTTGTTCTGCCTTGGCCAATGATTACTGAGTTGTTATTTATCGAATCACATATGACATTCACTTCTTTTACTTGAAGTGGTAGATCTTTTATTGATCATTCATTATCTCCATGTATAATTAATTATACCCAAGTATATCCTTTGATATACCATTAGAGTCTTAAGGGACATATATATATATATATATATATATATATATATATATATATATATATATATATATATATATATATATATGTCAAAGTATAACTCATCATATATAAGATACTATGATGATCTCAAGTCTAAGGATTACTTGTACTACTATCACTAAAGGAATTCTTTTTAATAGGCAAGTAAAACTCCATTAGATTTTCCTTAGCGAGCAACGTTCAGTGTACTTATTCTCCAATAAACACCTACATACTTGCTTTAGTGTGACGCCCCCAAAATAGGTCCAATCGACCCAACACATTCTGAGTCGCAAAATACATGGTACGAAAAATAACTACAACTTCATTATTACAATTGTGTAGGTAAAATACGCATAACAACATATATCTTGTGAGTTTTAATACCAAGCTGTGACTCTCATCCTTTTACTTGGATAACACCTCACATTGATACCTTACATAAAGGTACAATCAATAACTGTTTTAGAAATTAAAATCTTTGGAAAATGCTCAAGAAAACCTTCGTACATGGGAGGCCATGCATCTAAGTTATAATAGATATCATATGACTTGAGAATTATCCTTGGTTGACCCTATAGACCACAAAGAAAAACGAGAAGATTACTATCATGTTCATTCTAATGAGGTGCACTTTTGACACTTTCAAAGTCAGGTTCTCATCACCCTATTGTTATTAACCAAAATCAACGGTTAAATGACGTATAATATACGACATACCATCTTAGGTCCTCAATACGATTATATGTTGTTTTATAATGTATTGGGAAACTTCCACAGTCTCGGACCATCACACTATTCCCCTGTTATCCCCACTCAACCTAGCTACACTCTTACTACCTGAAAGGAATTGTGAAGTAAAAGGGTGAGCACAAATAGCCCAGTAAAGAAGATTATGACTAAGATAAATAATTTATCAATAGCCTTCATCAGTAATAAATCAGAGATTTAGAACATATGGTAGATGATAAAACTTTTCAACCATAGTTGCAGCGGAATCAACAATCCATTAGAAGAGTCAAGTAGAACATAATGTCTACTATCTCCTCAAAATTAAAAGTTCATCGTTAATATTTCATTCCTGTAATACTCATTAATAGTTCTTTGTTGTATCCAAGATAAAGAGAACTTTCATCACATGTCTTCACCTAAACCACTAAAGATCATGGTTATACCAAATCACAGTTTTTGTTCATAATCATACTAATAAATTCATATTTGCACTATGGGCCAAAGATATTCATTAACAGTTCATCTTTGCAGTACAGGCCAAAGATATTCAACAACAGGTCATCTTTGTACTACATGCCAAATATATTAATATCTCAAAGAAATATATAATCATTTCAGAATTTATATAAACAATAATTATAACCATGTTGATCAATTCACCTTCGCATTTAAGCTAAAGATATTCAATTGTAAATTCAATGGTTATGATCATAGCAGTCAACAATTCAACTTTACACTGCTGGCTAGAGAGAACCCATAGTCACGATCATACCAATAATCTACCCATCTTTACACTCAAGTGAAAGAGAAATTTTATCACCAGGATTATAAAAATGTTATATATGATAATAAAAATAATATAATCAAAACATGGATTTAATTTGAAGAGTAATATTCATAAATCAACGATAATTTGGTTAGAAAAAAAACAATTTTTGTCGTGAATAGTATCCCGTGAATAGTACCCCGTGAATAGTACTTTATGAATAGTACCTCGTATTGGTAAATAGTATCGTATATGTAAATAGTGTCGTGTACATAAATAGTGTCATATACATGAATAGTGTTGTATACGTAAATAGTAACCCCAACACAAAAAAAAAATAAAGTTTCACAATAAAATTCATATCAATATTTTGGTAAAATGATATTAAAGGAAAAAATATCATTTATAAAAAAATATCATCCCTTACCTCAAAAGAACAACACTTCTGACTGGAATATGGGATATAATACTGAAGGAAACTTGCACTGAATAGCAACACTCAAGATATCTAAATACTCACAAAAATACGCTCGATATTATAAAGAGAGAAAATTTTTAATTCTCGTGTGATTTTCAATTCTAACCTAAGCACCCTATTTATAGGAAAATGCTTAGAACACCAAAGTAGAAAATTTAATAAAATAATATTTTATAAAGAAATTTTCCGCACACCTCATTGAAAATCTAATTTTAGCACACCAGTGGGGCCCACCAACATGAAAAAAATGTTTTCTTAAAAAAATATTTAAAACTCCAAAAATCAATTATTCCGAAACTTCAATAATTCATAATAAATAGCCATTTTATCAGAAAAACTCGAATTTTATGTCCATTCCATAGGAAATTTAATTCTCTACAACTTTGTAGAAGAAAGTTTTTCTAAATTCGAAACGGAAAATGACCGAAATCCACATACGGATGATCTTGCAGGCTATAATCAAATTTTAATCAAAAAAGGGCCCATCAGAATATTTAACATGTTTTTAACATTTATTGTAACAAAATCAATTCAAACCCAATTTTCTCTCTCCCTCCTCATTTATTCATATATTATGCATTCATTGTAAAAATATCACCGTTATTATATTATTATATTATTACATCATACACTTATAATGTAATATTACAATAATATATTTGAATGAATTATTTTATCGAAGAAAATATAAACTCTTAATAATATAGATAAAATATCAATTTTCAACAATTGTCACTTTTCTAATAATTTATCCATTCCGACAAAATACCGATAAAACACCTCAGCATTAATTCCTTCATTTATATCCACATAAATTAAATATTTCCTTATCATTTTTTATCAATAATTAATTATTCACAAATAATATTACAGAACCACAATATTGATGGTGCATTCCGATAATGATTTCTCCTTACTGGCGCGCAATTAGGTGACCAAGCCCTTTTCCTAGACATAACTTCCTTAGACATTGCCAATAATACTATCTAATAATATTATTCAAATAATATGAATTATTGATCTGATAATGGGAAATACTTTGAAGTGACAATTATTGAATTAACAATAATATAAAAATATTGTGCAATATTGTGTGCTACTGTGCAACAATGCGTATTACTTTACTACGCCCCCAAAATAGGTCCAATCCACCCAACCCATTCTAGGTCGCCAAATACATGGTACGAAAAATAACTACAACTTCATTATTACAATTGTCGTGCAAAATACGACAACACATATACTGTGAGTTTTAATACCAACTGTGACTCTCATCCTTTTACTTGGATAACACCTCACATTGATACCTTACATAAAGGTATAATCAATAACTGTTTTAGAAATTAAAATCTTTGGAAAATGCTCAAGAAAACCTTCGTACATGGGAGGCCATGCATCTAAGTTATAATAGATATCATATGACTTGAGAATTATCATTGGTTGACCCAATAGACCACAAAGAAAAACGAGAAGATTACTATCATGTTCATTCTAATGAGGTGCACTTTTGACACTTTCAAAGTCAGGTTCTCATCACCCTATTGTTATTAACCAAAATCAACGGTTAAATGATGTATAATATACGACATACCCATCTTAGGTCCTCAATACGATTATATGTTGTTTTATAATGTATTGGGAAACTTCCACAGTCTCGGACCATCACACTATTCCCCTGTTATCCCCACTCAACCTAGCTACACTCTTACTACCTGAAAGGAATTGTGAAGTAAAAGGGTGAGCACAAATAGCCCAGTAAAGAAGATTATGACTAAGATAAATAATTTATCAATAGCCTTCATCAGTAATAAATCAGAGATTTAGAACATATGGTAGATGATAAAACTTTTCAACCATAGTTGTAGCAGAATCAACAATCCATTAGAAGAGTCAAGTAGAACATAATGTCTACTATCTCCTCCAAATTAAAAGTTCATCGTTAATATTTCATTTCTGTAATACTCATCAACAGTTCTTTATTGTATCCAAGACAAAAAGAACTTTCATCATTTGTCTTCACCTGAACCACTAAAGATCATGGTTGTACAAAATCACAGTTCATGTTCATAATCATACTAATAAATTCATATTTGCACTATGGGCCAAAGATATTCATTAACAGTTCATCTTTGCACTACAGGCCAAAGATATTCAACAACAGGTCATCTTTGCACTACATGCCAAAGATATTAATATCTCAAAGAAATATATAATCATTTCAGAATTTATATAATCAATAATTATAACCATGTTGATCAATTTACCTTCGCATTTAAGCTAAAGATATTCAATTGTAAAATCAATGGTTATGATCATACCAGTCAATAATTTATCTTTGCACTACTGGCCAAGGAGAACCCATAGTCACGATCATACCAATAATCTACCCATCTTTACACTCAAGTGAAAGAGAAATTTCATTACCAGGATTATAAGAATGTTATATATGATAATAAAAATAATATAATCAAAACATGGATTTAATTACAAGAGTAAGATTCATAAATCAACGATAATTTGGTTAGAAAAAGAAACCAATTTTTGTCATGAATAGTACCTCGTGAATAGTATTTTATGAATAGTACCCCGTGAATAGTACTTCGTAAATAATATCTCGTGAATAGTAATTTGTTAATAGTACCCCATATTTGTAAATAGTACTGTATACGTAAAGAGTGTCGTATACATAAATAGTGTCATATACATGAATAGTGTCGTATACGTGAATAATAACCTCGACATGAAAAAAAAAGTTTCACAATAAAATTCATATCAATATTTCGGTATAATGATATTATTTTCTTTAATATCATTATGACACTATCCCTTACCTCAAGAAAACAGTACTTCTGACTGGAATATCAGATATAATACGGAAGGAAACTTGCACTGAATAGCAAAACTCAAGATATCTAAATACTCACAAAAATACATTCGATATTATAGAGAGAGGAAACTTCTGATTCTAGTGTGATTTTCAATTCTAACCTACACACCTTATTTATAAAAAAAATGCTTAGAACATCAAAGCAGAAAATTTAATAAAATAATATTTTATAAAGAAATTTTCGACACACCTCATTCAAAATCTAATTTCAGCACACTAGTGAGGCCCACCGACATGAAAAAAATATTTTTCTCAAAAAATATTTAAAACCCCAAAAATTAATTTGATGAGTGAGTTTTGGATGTTTTTAAGTGTTTGTGTCTATTTATGCATGTTTTACGTTTTTTGTAGGAATTGGGACAAAACTTACTTGGATCGACGTTTGGGGTGGCTAGATTCGCGTTTTCGGCTTGCCATTTACATAGCATCCACTTCAAAACCAATTTTAGCATTTCTCCGAACCTTATTTCGAAAAACTCAAAGAATGAAAGTTGTAGATCTATGTCTCCTCTTTCCGGAACATCTTGAATCATCAAAATCAGAGTTCGGACAAAGAAGTTATGGCCATTTTTACAATGGACGGCGGAGCAAAAAATTTCCAGAAATGAGGCGGCCTATGCAATGGGCGCTTATAATTCAATGTTGCAACATTGTGCTCAGTGGTAAGTAGGCTTTGGGGAAGGGATTGGTCAAGCTTGGACGCATTTTGGGGCGAATTTTGACTCTTTTTTTTACTCCAAATTGGATTGGGTTTGTTCCTAAGCTAAAAATTGGACTTGTAACCTATAAATACATGATGTAAGGCATAAAATAAAGGGAGATTACATAGATTAGATTAGAGATACACTCCATTAGATTAGGAATTCATTCATAACTGGAGTCTAATCAGGAATCAAGAGAGATTTTGTGGAGAAGAATTCCAATTGAAGATTGAAGCTTGGGAGATTTTCTTTAAGAGTTTCTTCTTCTTCTTATTTTTAATTGTGTAATTCTTTCAAGATGATTTTCATGAGATTGTTGGTTTTGCTTTTCGTTATGAACTAACTCTTTTATTAAGACTACAAATTGAACCTTTTATGTCTATGAATTAATTATTTAATTTAGTCTATTTATGCCAAGGTGAATTGTTTATCATGTCTTGTGCATATTGATTAATTATTTGGCCAGTAATCACCGTGTTTTCTAGATGGATTCGAAAGATGAAATTTAGGGTTAGAACTGGACATGATAACATGTATTCTTGATTATTTGCATGAGACGAATAATTAGGGTCATGAATTGAATAGGAATATATGTTCACTGCATGTAACAAATTGGGAATTGGAACTTAATGGGTTTTATTTAATTATTTTGCATAGGAATATCACAAGATTAATTGAATTGAATAAAAGTTAATTGATCACTTGGGAAAGGGCTTTTAACACTTAGAATTCATGTTAACAATTCAGTAGGTATAATAATCGGATTATTTGAATAATTGGTTTATAGTTCATAATTGGGGATATTATAGTCTTAACCTTTATTTATCTGAATTCATTCGTCGAGTCTTAATCTTTATTTATTTGAATTAATTTTAAAGTAATCTAGTTTTAATTGATTAATTTAGTTTTCTTAATTAGAAAAATCACACTTTGTAATTGTTTAAATAAAATTGATTTGGTTAAGAGTTAGTACTTGAAATTTTTTATTAAATAATTTCTCGTGGGAACGATTCTTTTCTTATCACTTTATTACTTATTGACCGTGTATACTTGCATGTATTCATTGATTGCGAAATTGAGCAACAAGTTTTTGGCGTCGTTGTCGGGGAATTATTTAAATAATTTTGCCAATATTAATTTTTATCAAATTATTTTTAATTTAAACATTTTTTTTATTATTTTCTTTAATTCTCTTTCTACTTTTTTTTCTTTCTTTTCAGGTACCATGGCGAAATTTAATTATCAATGGCTGTATACGAGAATGAGTCAGCCAAGGGGAGCGGAGATTGATGGATTCGCGACAATACTTTCTGTATTATCAGCACAAATTGAGACACTTTCGAGGAGGTTAGACGCTTTTTCAGCACAACGTCGTCAAAGTGCGGCGGTTACTTGTGATTATTGTGCTGGAAATCATATGAGTTATCAATGCACCACCGGCCGAGTTTGATTTAAGAGTACATTATGGTGGTGATTACCCCAACAATTATGTCTATCCCAACAACTATCATCGAGATTGGGGTATCAAGAGATTTTTTCATGGAGCCATACTCATCAAGATCAATTTTATGCTCCAAGTTCAATATACCCACCGAATTTCTCGTGTCCACCTCCACTACAACAGGAGGAACATTCAAATTTGGAGGAAATTTTGTCCAAGTTTATAGCTTCAAGTGAGGAGAGGAGGATTAATCAAGAGATATCGACTCAAAATTTTGCAAACCAAATGGAACAACTTTTTAATGCCTCGAACATCTGTCCTCAATACACTTGGCCCTATGACATGGATTCTGAGACTGATGGTGAGCCCGAACAAAATCTGCAACCGGATGTGCCAAAAGATATAGATGTTGAAAGAGAGAAGACACTTGGGGACCAAGAAAAGGAGATCGGCGAAGATCTAACTTTGAGTACCAACGAAGATGAGCTGATTTTGATAGTGTCCCATGTACCTTCTCCACCAAAGTTCAAGGAGCCAGGCAGTTTTTCAAGACCGTGTCCAATTGGTAGTCATGTCATAGGCAAGGCTATATGTGATATGAGAGCTAGGACAACTTTAGAGCCATGGTGGGATGAGAAAGGGAAGATAGAAGAAGACCCTGTTGTGTTTGAAAAGCTTCAATGCTACAATTTGATCACAAACATAATGGGGAAAGCACCTAATGGTTTGTCGTACTTAATAGGGATCCTTTCTGGAAAGATCATGCTAGGTGACTCAGATTTAATGGCCATTATTAATGGGAACCTCCCAAAAGAGACATTGCTTCTGATGGATGGAGGGTTCCTCAATTTTCTTAGGGGAATTGGATAGAGAATTGAAGAAGTCAAGCTGAGACTATAAAACAAGCGCTTATTGGGAGGCAACCCAATTTTAATTTTAATTTTTAGTTTTTATTAGGTTTTATATTAGTAGTTTTGAATTTGCATTTATTTAGAATTTAATAAATTTATTTCTATCATGGTTTACAGGTTATTCAAGTCAAATTCAAGTGTGGTGCCCAATTTGTTCCATGCGCCTAGCCTATTCTCCAAACTTAGCGGACAAGGAGGAAGATTGTTATATTTTCAGGGAAGTCCTTTGCTTTAATTTTTTCTATTTTATCCATTTAGGACAATGTCTAGTTTAAGTTTGGGGGCATTTTAGTGTCGTATTGCATATAGTTAGTTATTTGCATTATAGTTCGTTATTTTTACGTGTTAGCATTGTATTTTTGCATTTAGTGTGCATATAATACATGGTAGTTAATTTCATATGCATATATGTGGTGCATTAGTATGTGTTCATGAAGTATAATTTTTTTTAGGCAATAGATTGGTTTGAATTTAGCTCGGCCTATGATAAGATTGATATTAATTGTTAACTTGAACAGTGTTGATAATTGATTATGAGTTCTAATTTTAATCATGATGATAATCTTAGCCTATCTGAAACTTATGTAACCGGTTAGCACTTAAAGTTTAACTGTTTTAATCCACTTGGTTCAAAGGTTTCATAATTTATTTCTGAGGAAAAATCTTGGTTAAAATTTAAGAAAATTAGTGAACTGGCGATAAAGGTTAGAATGACGTAAAAGCTTGAGTTTGGGGGAATCTATGGGGTATATATATACAAAATAAAAAAAATAAAAAAAATGATGAAACAAAAATAATATAGAAAATTCAAAAAAAAAGAGAATAAACACCGTGGCATGTTTGTCTAGTTTTGTGGTCTTTGTTACTTGAGTAAGTAAGCCCGAGGAGATTGTCTTTACACCTAGTGCCCTAAGGTCTTAATGGTCTGGGAATCGTTGGTCGAAAGCTCGTTAAGATAGAACTGAAAAGCAAAAGGGAATAAGACATTGCACAGCCATGAGAATTATAAAAAAAAACACGAGAAAAAGCAAAAATGCCCTCGTGGTTGAATAAAAGTATAAATAAATCCTGTATTTACCCTTAGACTTGGTAATTGCTTAGTTTTAACTGAAGTTGTCATGTTCAGAAAAGTAATTGAATTGGAACTGAAATTTTCCTTCTAAGAAGTTTGTTATGTGATTATCTTGAACTGTGGTTGGTTAGAATGGTTAACAAGCACTCACACACAACATGGGTGATGACTTGTTTGGATTGACTAATTGGTTAGAGTTATGGATTTTGACTTGATTGGATATATTGTTTGAGTATCAATGGTATCTTTGAGGTCTATTGCTATATATCATACTTATTTATTACTGGGTTCGTAGGTATATTAGGAAGTAGATCATGCATATGCATTCATGTAGTTGAGTTCGGTTGTTTATTTTTAGTTCTTTTGTATTTTTGCTTGAGGACAAACAAATGTTTAAGTTTGGGGTATTTGATGAGTGAGTTTTATACACATAAATTGAGTGCGTTTGAGCTTGATCTTTTGGATGTTTTTAAGTGTTTGTGTCTATTCATGCATGTTTTACGTTGTTTTGTAGGAATTGGGACAAAAGTTACTTGGATCGACATTTGGGGAAGGGATTGGTCAAGCTTGAACGCGTTTTGGGGCAAATTTTGACTTTTTTTGACTCCAAGTTGGATTGGGTTTGTTCCTAAGCTAAAAATTAAACTTGTAACCTATAAATACATGATGTAAGGCATAAAATAAAGGGAGATTACATAGATTAGATTAGAAATACACTCCATTAGATTAGGAATTCATTCATAAGCTGAGTCTAATCATGATGAATTAAAATAAAGAGATTTTGTGGAGAAGAATTCCAATTGAAGATTGAAGCTTGGGAGATTTTCTTTAAGAGTTTCTTCTTCTTCTTTTAGAGTTTTTAATATTGTGTAATTCTTTCAAGATGATGATTTCATGAGATTGTTGATTTTATTTTTCGTTATGAACTAACTCTTTTATTAAGACTACAAATTGAACCTTTTATGTCTATGAATTAATTATTTAATTTAGTCTAATTATTTATGCCAAGGTGAATTGTTTATCATGTCTTGTGCATATTGATTAATTATTTGGCCAGTAATTACCGTGTTACTCTAGATGGATTCAGAAGATGAAATTTAAGGTTAGAACTGGACATGATAACATGTATGCTTGATTATTTGCATAAGACCAATAATTAGGGTCGTGAATTGAATAGGAATATATGTTCACTGCATGTAACAAATTGGGAATTGGAACTTCATGGGTTTAATTTAATTATTTTGTATAGGAATATCGCAAGATTAAGAATTGAATAAAAGTTAATTGATCACTTGGGAAAGGGCTTTTAACACTTAGAATTCCTATTAACAATTCAGTAGGTATAATAATTGGATTATTTGGATAATTGGTTTATAGTTCATAATTGGGGATATTGTAGTCTTAACCTTTATTTATCTGAATTCATTCAGTGAGTCTTAATCTTTATTTATTTGAATTAATTTTAAAGTAATCTAGTTTTAATTGATTAATTTAGTTTTCTTAATTAGAAAAATCACACTTTATAATTGTTTAAATAAAATTGATTTGATTAAGAGTTAGTACTTGATAATTTTTATTAAATAATTCCTCGTGGGAACGATACTTTTCTTATCTCTTTATTACGTGTTGACCGTTTATACTTGCACGTATTCATTGATTGTGAAATCAATTAATTTTCATTTATTTTCATTGTATATTTGAATGAATTATTTTATCGAGGAAAATATCAATTCTTAATAATATAGATAAAATATCAATTTTCAACAATTATCACTTTTCTAATAATTTCTCCATTCCGACAAAATACTGATAAAACACCTCAGCATTAATTCCTTCATTTATATCCACATAAAATAAATATTTCCTTATCATTTTTTATCAATAATTAATTATTAACAAATAACATTACAGAACCACAATATTGACAATCAGGTCGTTTCCAAGAAAGAGGGGGCATTCCGATAAGGATTTCTCCTTAGTGGCGCGCAATTAGGTGACCAAACCCTTTTCCTAAACAGAACTTCCTTAGACATTGCCAATAATGTTATCTAATACTATTATTCAAATAATATGAATTATTGATTTGATAATGGGAAATACTTTGAAGTGACAATTATTGAATTAATAATAATATAAAAATACTATGCAATACTGTGTGCTACTGTGCAATAATACGTATTACTTTCCTTTATCCACCGGGTATTCCAATAGTTTTAATGATAAAAACTATGTCGTTATTTATAAAAAAACTCATACTTGTTATTTTCTTCATCTGACAGTTTTTCGTTATGGGGCCCACAAATGGCTGCGCCGTCGTACGAATATTTCCCAACAGCAAGTGGATTAAGTAAGTGGATCAAGGAAACGAGGCAAGACTTTGAAAATTCTAAGAAAGAAGAGGCAATGGCAGCCGAAGATCAGAAAGCATTGAGGGACTTCGCCACACCAAACGCGATGGTGAAGCTGCAATGAGCATCACCGAACTGCAATAGCTGCGAACACATTCGAAATCAAGCCTGGAACGATTTAGATGATCCAGAATTCAGTTTAGTTTGGGGGATTGGCAAATGACGATCTAAATGAACATCTAGTCAGCTTTCTGGAGATTTG
Source organism: Panax ginseng (assembly GCA_020205605.1). Taxonomy (NCBI): domain Eukaryota; kingdom Viridiplantae; phylum Streptophyta; class Magnoliopsida; order Apiales; family Araliaceae; genus Panax; species Panax ginseng. The sequence continues at coordinate 98,262,133 of CM035149.1, read as the reverse complement.
CGACACCTTCAGGTATAACGGGGTGTCGGATGATGCGGTGAGACTTCGCTTGTTTCCATTCACCTTATGGGACAAGGCAAAGAGTTGGTTACACTCTCTACCACCGGGATCGATAACTACGTGGGAAGATTTAGCTCAAAAATTCCTTGCCAAATTTTTCCTATCGGCGAAAACTGCAAAAATGAGGAATGAGATAACAATATTTGAGCAGCAACATGGGGAGTCATTATATGAGGCATGGGAGAGATACAAAGAATTGCTCAGAAAATGCCCGCATCATGGATTGCCTAAGTGGCTGCAAATGAATACTTTCTACAACGGATTACATGAAAATCTTAGGACCAGTATTGATACAGCGTCGGGTGGAGCGTTCATGGCTAAGAGTTATGAGGAGGCCTACAATTTGATTGAGACAATGGCGGCTAACAACTACCAGTGGCCCATAGCAAGAATGACACAGGCAAAGGCGACTGGAGTGTTAGAAGTAGATGGGGTGACAGCAATACAAGCGCAAATTTCTGCGCTTTCCAAGAAATTGGATGCTATATGTGAGGGCTCGTGTACAATGAGGTTGCGATGGTGTGTGTGAATTGTGTGGTGGGTGACCATCCTATGATCAATACACAATCAATCCAGTCATCCATCCATTTCAGAGGTAGCTACAACAGGGTCCATGAATATATACCAAAATACTTACAAACTGGGGGAATATGAATCACCCAAATTTCTCGTGGAGTAATAATCAAGCAACACCAAGCTCAAAGACCATCATATCCCCAGGGTTTCGAGAATCACCAACAACCTACCAACATCAAGAAAGAAAATCGATTTAGAGGAGTTGTTGTCAAAATACATAACTAGCAATGAGGCAGCGATGAAAAATCAAGCAATGGCCATCAAGAATTTGGAAAATCAGATGGGACAAATTGCCTTAGCATTGAATAACAGACCACAAGGGACTCTACCGAGTGATACCAAGAGAAAACCGAAGGGAAACCATGAACAGTGTCAGGCAATTACGTTGAGGAGTGGAGAACATCTAGTTGGAAAAGATGCAAAAAATTCAGCTATATCGGATAAAAAAATTGATGACAACAAAGTGGTTGAAGAAAACAAGGGTGAGGATAAGCAAAGTCAGAAAATAAAGTTAGATGACAAGCCAGTTGTGTATCCTCCATCACCGTTCCAGCAGAGGGTCCAAAAATAGAAATTAGATAAGTAGTTCGCGAGTTTTTGGAAGTTTTTAAGAAACTTCAGATTAACATCCCGTTCGTAGAAGCTCTAGAGCAGATGCCAAGTTATGCAAAATTCATGAAAGGGATTCTATCAAGGAAAAAGAAATTGGAAGACTTCGAAACAGTGGCATTAACAGAGGAGTGTAGTGCGGTGTTACAGCGGAAGTTGCCACCAAAGTTGAAAGACCCAGGGAGTTTCACTATCCCGTGCACGATTGGGAACATATCATTTAATAAGTGTTTATGTGATTTGGGGGCGAGTGTGAACTTTATGTCGTTGTCAGTTTACACGAAATTGGGTTTCCCCGTGCCAAAACTTATGAATATTTCATTGCAGTTAGCGGATAGGTCAGTCACATATCCGAGAGGCATAGTAGAGGACATATTGGTTAAGGTGGATAAGTTTATATTCCCTACGGATTTTATTATTCTGGATTTTGAGGAGGACAAAAACATCCCGATTATCCTAGGGAGGCCTTTCTTGGCTACGGGTAGGACACTCATCGACGTACAAAAAGGTGAACTTACAATGAGGGTCCAAGATCAGGAAATAAAATTCAACGTGTTCAAAGCCATGAAATTCCCTACGGATGAAGAAGAATGTTTTAGGGTGGATATGAAATCCACTTATCAATAGTGCCGTATACGTGAATAGTAACCCCGACACGAAAAAAAATAAAGTTTCACAATAAAATTCATATCAATATTTCGGTATAATGATATTAAAGGAAATAATATCATTTATGAAAAAAATAACATCTTTTACCATCCCTTACCTTAAAAGAACAATACTTCTGACATAATACTGAAGGAAACTTGCACTGAATAGCAACACTCAAGATATCTAAATACTCACAAAAATACGCTCGATATTATAGAGAGAGAAAACTTTTGATTCTGGTGTGATTTTCAATTCTAACCTAAGCACCCTATTTATAGAAAAATGCTTAGAACATCAAAGTAGAAAAATTAATAAAATAATATTTTATAAATAAATTTTTCGCACACCTCATTGAAAATCTGATTTCAGCACACCAGTGGGGCCCACCAACTTGAAAAAAATATTTTTCTTAAAAAAATATTTAAAACTCCAAAAATCAATTATTTCGGAACTTCAATAATTCATAATAAATAGCCCTTTTATCAGAAAAATTTGAATCTTATGTCCATTCCATAGGAAATTTAATTCTCTACAACTTTGTAGAAGAAAATTTTTCCAAATTTCAAAAGAAAAATGACCGAAATCCATATATGGAAAATCTTGCAGGCTATATTCAAATTTCAGTCAAAATGGGGCCCACCAGCATATTTAACATGTTTTTAACATTTATTGTAACAAAATCAATTCGGACCCAATTTGCTCTCTTCCTCTTCATTTATTCATATACCGTGCATTCATTGTAAAAATATTACCGTTATTATATTATTGTATTATTACATCATACACTTATAATGTAATATTACAATAATATATTTGAATGAATTATTTTATCGAAGAAAATATCAACTCTTAATAATATAGATAAAATATCAATTTTCAACAATTGTCACTTTTCTAAAAATTTCTCCATTCCGACAAAATACTGATAAAACACCTCAACATTAATTCATTCATTTATATCCACATAAAATAAATATTTTCTTAGTATTTTTTATCAATAATTAATTATTCACAAATAACATTACAGAACCACAATATTGACAACCAGGTCGTTCCCAAGAAAGAGGGGGCATTTTGATAAGGATTTCTCCTTCTTGGTGCATGATTAGGTGACCAAATCCCTTCCTAGAGCATGTAACTTTCTTAGACATTGCCAATAATGCTATCTAATAATATTATTCAAATAATATGAATTATTGATCTGATAATGGAAAATACTGTGAAGTGATAATTATTGAATTAACAATAATATAAAAATACTGTGCAATATTGTGTGCTACTATGCAATAATGCGTATTACTTTACTTTATCCACCGGGTATTCCAACAGTTTTAACTGTAACAACTACGTCGTTATTTATAAAACACTCATACTTGTCGTTTTCTTCATCTGAAAGATTTCCGTTATGGGGCCCACAAATGGCTGCACCTTCTTACGAATATTTCCCGACAGCAAGAATATTCCACGACTAAATGAATATTCCTCGACAACGAGGAGTATTTTATAACCACTTGCTTATTTTGAAAAATTTACGTATATCACCCTTAACTTTAAACTTTTATTAATTTAACTATTTACTAAATAGAAAAATTGAATACTTTTATTTCATAAAATTCGGGGTCTTACATTTAGTGTCTCCACATAAATGATTATGAGATCGATCATTCTCTTCCAAAGAGCAAGCAACGTATGTACCAATCTATCTGGATTCACTAATCCCCTATTTAGTAATCCATCGATTGGGAACTATTTTAGTTTATGCTTTCTAAGAGTTTAGATCTCATTAGCATGATCATCGTCATGATTCTAAAAGTATTGCTTAAAACTATGGGTTTATCAGATTTAAATATAACAACATTATGTAGATAATATAAACACTTTTAAGTAAACAATTCTTTTATTAATAAATAAATAAGATTGTTACAAAGTATATGTTTTATCATCATACATGATTGACTTGTGTGCATACTAATTTTAATTTATAATTAAGTATTTGGAGAAATACTAATTATAAATTAATAAGAAGTATTATTATTATTATTATTATTATTATTATTATTATTATTATTATTATTATTATTATTATTATTATTATTATTATTATTATTCCGTTCCTAAATGATTTAGGAATTAAATTAAAAACTAAGTCCTAAAGAGTTTAAGAGGAGAGTTAGTCTATATGAGACTTATGATAGATTAGAGACTACTGTCAATATTAGGATACTACATAATAATTCTCTGCAGCCTAAGGAGTTAGGGGGGAGAGAGAGATAGAGAGAATTAGGGCTACAACCCAAGATTTTAGAGAAAACCTAAACTTACTTCATCAATCAATAATCTTTTGGTGGATCACCTTTAGAGCGCTGCACACACTAAGTAACTGATGTTTGATCTGTCGGTTTGAAGAAGCGTGAATGATCAAAGGATTGGGACTTGAAGATCACATCAAGGAGTTGATATATCTTTTATCCTTCCTCGATTAATAATATTTCATAAGGTGATTCTTGGGATTGCAGAAAATTTTAAATATGATTTATGTCATACTTCCGCTTTTACATCATGAGATTGTATGTATATTCTTGATTCTGCAAATTAACATGACGACCACCGTCCACCGCGAGCTGACCTCGTCTCTATAACTCTATAGTCTCTACCCCTGGCCTCTTGCGCATATTAGACTTAAAAGGTAACTAAATTAGGGTTTTTTTTGTTTGATAATTTAAAATTTATAGTTTGTTTGAATTTGTTGTTGGTTGGGGACTTGGGGTTAAACCCAATTCAATTTATTTGATGTATTTATTATATTTTGGACTCAAGAAGTAGCTAATTATTGCTTTTTTGTTTGATAGTTTAAATTTATTTGAATTTGTTTTGGGTTGGGTTAAAATGAATATGTACTTCAATTTTTTTATGAATTTGTTGTGTTTGTGAATTGTAAGTTGATTTTGAATGTTGTGGCTTAATTTTGTTTGAATAAAGAAAATAAATTTGGTTTAAGGCTTTGAGCATACGATTGAAATTGTAATTATTTGAGAAATCATTCAAATTGAATTATGACAAGTAACCGAAGTAAGTTTCTAAATTGTATCTAAATGTTTTTTTTAATTTTGAAATTCCTTTGTTAGTTTAGATTATTAATATTTATTTGTTGTATGTTATAGAATTTTATTTATGTTGCATAAAATAATTGTTTGCTTGGGATTGTTGTATACTTGTATTTTCATCACTTTCAGGTTGAGTTACTTTGTACAGTGATAGATACTCCATTTCAAAAATTGAATAATCGAATTGACAATGTTAATACAGAGTTGCTCTCATGACGTGCCTTGATCCAAGTAACTCATTCTCAGCATTTGACAAGGAACTATTGATTCAATTTGCAAATTTTTACCCTTGGAATTTCAAGATAAAGATGTTTGGGGGATTGATGATGAACTTGAAACTTACATTGTAAATGTGAAAAATGATTCTGATTTTTATAATGTGAAAGTGCTTGATGAACTTGCTCAAAAGTTTGTTAAGAAGAATAAGGCTAATTTGTATCGTCGAATTTATTTGTTGTTGCAATTAACTTTGATTTTGCCGGTTGCTACAACCATGGTGGAGAGGATGTTTTTAGCGATGAATATTGCTAAAACCACTCTTCAAAACCAAATGGGTGATAAATGGTTGAATGATTGTTTAGTTCCTTACGTTGAAAATGATTATTTGAAACTATTGATAATGAAGTTATCTTAGAACATTTTTAAACTACGGAATATAGAAGGATAGAATTATAATTTATAAACATTAATATGATTAGTACAAAACTTTTTTATTTAATTTTAATAAAAAAATTAATTAAAATCCGCCCATAATGAAAACAAATTCTGGATCCCTCCCTGCCTACATGCAGCATCAACATCAACTTTTTTTAACCACTCAAGGAGTATGCCAGTGAGTCTATAATGTATATCTTTTTACATCTGGTCCTCCACATTGGCATATTTTTTTTGTGAATCTCCACATTGGCTTGATATGATCATATGGTTGATTTTATATGTTCCGCGTAATATCCATTTATCCATTATTTTAATGGGGAAATTGAAGCAAATTGCATTGTTGTGGTCCTTGTGGAGTATTCATAGGAGTATGCATAAGTACTAGAGAGCATGACCAGCTCCACAGAGGGTGGGAAGGGCCCTTATTCTTCTTTCTTACATACTATGATTAGATTACAAAAATTTTAATTACTGTATTAATTTTTAAATTAGATAAATATAAGTGGGTTTAGACTGGTTACAAATACACGTTAGTTAATTATATGGGTCAATTATTTTGCTCTTAAAACAATATTAAATTCATGACCATAATACTATTATCTCTATAACCTTTCAAACAAATAATAGATATCAAACTACAAAGAGACCAATAATAACAACTAGTGAACACAAAAAATATTTGAAACACGGATAAATTCCATATAAAAAACAATAGAATTTACACATATAAGCAGTTCATGGGTAACCAAATACCAAAATATTCTGGTAATCTGACACCCAAATCTGAAATTCTATAGTCAACAATCACCACAATGGAAAGAGTTATCTCCCAACAAAAAAAAAAGATCTCCAAAATGAAGAAAATAAGATCTCACGAGAAGATAATGAAACTCTCTTATAGAGAAAATAAAATCACACACAAATATAAAAGAAAACCCCATATTAAAGAGAGAATAGAATACTAACATAAATAAAAAGAGCACAAAAAAAAAAAGAAAAAAAAAAGAGCACAAATGTGTGTGCATATATATATATATATATATATATATATATATATACACACACACACAAAATGTTATAACCCTTATTTTAACCAAATGTTGTGATTATAAGGATTGCAATATTTTTAATAACCACCCTAATTTTTTTATCTACTTTTAATGTCTACTTTTACAATTTCACTATAAAGATTATTTTTTTAAGACAAAATGTTTCTCCAAACATTATTGTTTTGAGTGTAAATAATTTATAGGCTTAAATACACTTTAAATGTATAAATTTTTAGCTTTTTATAACTTAAGACTTTAATGTTTCAACTTTAAAATATTAAAACATAATGTCTTTATAATATTCTTTCAAATTAAACCTTTTTGCCTCCTCGTGTAACAATTGATCTGTATCATGAGAAGTGTTTTTGGTAATTTCGCTCCTAAATACCTTTAGAAACATTTAATTATAAAAGTGTGCAATGAAGAAAAAAATTGGAGCCAATATAAACCCTTTTTTTAAGAAACAATATAAACTCTTAAAAGACTTGATTGCCAAGTTTGACAAAAAAAAAAAAAAAACTTAAATATAGGAAGTGCATAAAATTGTAGGTGCATAATTAGTGTGATAAAGAAGAAAAAAAAATTAGAATCAATATAAACACAATATATACCTTAATAGACTTAATTACCCATAATTTCAATTTGATTCACATTAATTACGGTAAGAAATGATAAATTTGGTGGTTAAAAGGTTTTATTTATAGAATATTTTTTGAGATATTAAGGTTTAATGTCTTAAAGTTTAAACATTTGGATTCAAGTTGTAAGAAGCAATTAAAAAATTTGAAGGTTTGAAGTGTATTTGAGCTTCATTTCTAGAACTTTTAACGTTGTTACTAGTTCATGGTCTGGATTCAGTTTTAGAATGTTAGGCACCTCTAAATATGAAGTTTAGATGAGGCCAGATTCGCACTGTAATCAGCCTAATATTAACAATATTACTACTCGATCATGCATCCAACTTAATGAGTTTATGGTTATACTATCTATTATGTATACTGTCGATGAATCCACTTCCATGAAAAATATTCTCCAACTCTATCATCAACCAAGAGATTAATGCCAAAAGAATGGAGGTTCCACTTAGTTTCTGAAATGCACTATAAATAGAGACATCTTCTCTTATTTGGAACTCACAAATTACTCACCAAGAAAAAAAAATAGACTGAAGAGTACTCCAACTCCTTCATTTCTTTCACTTCTTCTCTTGTCAACTTTTTCATGGCTATATTCAACTGAAGCCCGTTTTGATTTTCTTGTTTGCCTTTTTCACCAAAGCTACTCCAACTCACTTTCTCAAGTCATTTACACCCCATATGATTCATCCTACAAAACCATCTTAGAATCCTCCATAAACAACTTGCGTTTCGCCTCATCGACAACACCTAAACCTCTTGCTATCATTACACCGGTGCACGAATCTCAAATCCAAGCTATCATAATTTGCTCCAAAAGGGTAGGTTTGCAAATTAGAATCCGAAGTGGAGGTCACGATTATGAGGGTATTTCTTATGTATCAAATGTCCCGTTTATCTTGCTTGACATGGTTAATTTTCGATCCATGGATATTGACCTGGTCAGTGAAACAGTATGGGTTGAAGTTGGGGCGACCCTGGGTGAGCTTTGCCATGGGATTTCTGAGAAAAGTAGCACACTTGGATTTCCTGGAGGTATTTGGCCAACTGTGGGTGTTGGTGGACTCATTAGTGGTGTAGGGTACGGGACTTTGAGGAGGAAATATGGTCTTGTTGCTGATAATGTCATTGATGCTCGAATAATTGTTGCTAGTGGAGACATTCTTGATAGAAAGTCAATGGGTGAAGAATTATTTTGGGCTATTCGGGAAGGTGGTGGTTCTAGTTTTGGAGTTATTCTTTCTTGGGAGATTAAACTAGTTTGTGTTCCAGAAATTGTGACTATCTTTAAAGTTGACAGAACTTTAGAAGAGGACGCAACTCAACTAGTTTATCGATGGCAAAACGTTGCCTCTAAGCTTCACAAGGATCTAGACATTCGAATTTTAGTACAAAGTGTACTAAGCAATTTAAGTATTCGTGAAGATAAGAAAACAATACAAATATCATTCATGTCCTTGTTCCTTGGTAGAATAGACAGACTATTTCCGCTAATGCAAGAAAGCTTTCCCGAGCTAGGGTTAGTGATATCAGATTGTTCTGAAGTCAGTTGGATTGAATCTGTGCTCTTTTTCCCAACGTTGACCCAAGGAATATCTCGGGATTCTTTGCTTGATCGAAGTACTATTTGGCCTAAATACTCTTTTAAAGCGAAATCAGATTTTGTGAAAAAACCAATTTCTATTGAAGGGCTTAAAGGGATATGGGATATAATGTTTCAATCTGATCCACAAACGACAAATATAATCTTAACTCCGTATGGGGGAAGGATGAGTGAGATTTCTTAGTCAGAACTTCCATTCCCTCATAGAGCTGGAACTTTGTACATGGTTTATATGGGGGTGTTCTTGAATGATGATGACACGACAAAATCCTTGAATTGGATCCAAAGTTTATACAGCTACTTGCGCCCTCATGTTTCCATGAATCCACGAATGGCGTATCTGAACTATAATGATCTTGATTTTGGAGTAAACGACGATAAAGGTAACACAAACTATTCACTAGCAGGTAGGTTATGGGGCAGGAAGTATTTCAAGAATAATTTCCAAAGGTTAGCTCAAGTGAAATCTCTAGTCGATCCCGAAAATTTCTTTAGGCACCAGCAAAGTATTCCTCCATTTTCTTAATGGAACTGGGACAAGTGATACTAGTTATTGTAGCATGCATGCAAACCCCAGAATAAAGTGAAACGGAATTACGTACCATGTATGTTTTGATTTGTATGTGTGGTTTTTCTCTGTATTTCCAAGCGTATATCTTAGTACGCTTGTTGTATATTATTGTACTCTTATTTTTCTGGAATAAAATCTCTGCCATAGGCGGAATCAGGGGGGTCGAGGGGGGGCATATGACCCCCCTGGAATCTCCGGCGGCGAGGGAGAGAGAGTGAAAAAGAGTTTGCCTGAACTTGTTGAACTTAAGGGAGTTTAAGAAGAGGAGAGATTTGGTCTGCGAATTGGGCCTCCGATCTGGATGTTTGTTAGCCTCGAAAGGGATAGTTCCGCTGGTGGAGTTTGCTTTTCTGGTGGTTCTGCTTGCTCGGATGGTTCCTCTGCATCTGTGTTTTTCCAATTGGAATTTTTCCGGCTGGTTCATGCTGATGGTTGCAGGTGGGGCCCGCATGGGCAGGTATGACTTATGACGGAGATGACGTGCGGAGCCCACTTGCTTTTATTTCAAATTTCAAATATTTGGGCTGGTTGCTCTTGGAATCTCCTGAGCTTTGCTCTTGTTTGCAGATAGGTTTTACTCAAAATGACATGCTTTGGGCCATTACCAAATGAACTGCTGGATTTTTCTGGTCGAATTCTGACTAGGCCGTGTAGTAATGGACCATGCCTGGACACTCTAATTTTATGGTGTTTTTGTTTGTCTCAAGCGCTTGGTACAATGCGGCAGATTATATAATTGAAAGCCACACAATTATAATTACGTTAAACTAAATTTAAAAAGAAGACTTCAAACGTTAATAAATAATTTTTTTTTTTATATATTTTTGACCCCTATGAAAGAAAGTTTCCTGTTCCGCCAACCATGCGCCATTACAAGCGAAAAGGAAGGGGGAAAAGTTGAGTTTTGAGGTCTTTTGTTTTTCCTCTGTTTCTTAATTTATAATGGGAAAAAAAAATAAAAGAATAAAAATTTATATGTTTTCTTTCATGTTGTTATTGCATTTAGAATATATATTGATTTACCCTTAAATTAATTTTATTATGTTTGTAATGTGAAGGGTATGATAGAGATTATAAGATTTGCTACGAGTTCATTTGAGATTGCTTAAAAAAATGTGATTAATGATTTTGATTAGTACTTCAAAGTATTTGTGTTTGCCAAATAAAAACACTTGGAACTAGTAAAATGTAAAAAGTTTGGTATAAAAAAATTGATTATCAAGTGTAAATTACTATATAAGAAGGTTTGGAGAAGTAAATTAAGATAGATAATGAGTGGAATTACTAAAATAAATAAGGATATGTTAATAATATACTTGGTCAAACTTAACTATTAGATTTGACAAATAATTATAAAATATAATTCTAAACAGTTTTAAAATCAAAATTTCAAGTCCTTTGAAGGCTTGGTGTAGTTTTGAGTTTAAAGCATTTCATACTACTCTCACCGTATGAAGAAGATAGATGGAGAAATAAGCATAGTTGAAGGGTTTTTTTTTTCAGTTTGTCTTTTTGTTTGGTAAAAATGGGGTAAAATGCATGGGTGATGTGTATTTAAACTCAAATTTCATACAAAATTTTGTTAGCCACAAAACCAACCAATCCACAAAGACTTGATTGTTTAGATTACCCAACAAATAAATTATATACTTAATCAATCAATTCGAAAAATGTGAGAAAATTTTTATCTTAAGATCAATTAATTTTATAAAATTAAAAATAAAATAAAATATTTTATAATAAAATATGCAAAAAAAGTATAAGAAAATAATGACATTTAAACAAATTACAAAGTTACAATTAGAAAAACGAATAAAAATTATTTACACAAATTAAAAAAATTAAAAACAAATATAAATATTATTAAAAATTAAATAATTACACTTATAAAAACTAATAAGATTATTTAAACAAATTCAAAAAAAAAGTATTTAGAAATACTAATAAAATTATTTAAACAAATTCAAAATTACACTTAAAATTAATAAAATTATTTAGAAAAATTAAAAATTACACTTAGAAAAATAAATAAAATTATTTTAAAAATTAACAGGAAAGCTAAAATTGATAATTTAAATTAATTTTAGTTAATATTATTTTAATTTTATCAATTAATTTTTTTTAAAATTATATATAAATTTGTGACAAAATTTAAATTTTACAAATTAATTTAATTAAAAATAAGAAATGATCATTTTATTAAAATAAGAAGGAAAAAAATTAAAAAAAACTCAGGTGCTCTCTCTCCTCTGTTTCCATTCTCCTTCCCCTATAATAGTTTTATCCACTGACCCATATGCCAACATACAATCATCATACTTAATCCAATTGACAGTATCTCAAACTCATGAATTGGAATTATCATAGCGGGTAAATCATCATACTTGTTTCAATCAATTGACATTATCTCAAACTCTTTCACATTATAAATACTAATCAATGTCTGAACTGCATTTGGCACCAAAATTATCGGCACTCCCTCCCCAATTTTGCTACCATTAAAGTGCATTTTAGGGTTTGGCGTATTATCAAAACCTGATAAATCCTCTCTCTATTTGATTCTTCGCCACTAGCCCGTCTTTTCTTTAATTGTTGCGACTCTATTCTTTCTCTCTCCTCATTCTGCTTTGTGGCCGCCTCAAGAACAGTATAAAAATCCCTATTTCTACACTCTAACAACGATTCGCGATCCTTTAACGGCCTCTCAATGGCTTTAAGCCTCAAGATTGGATTTTCAAGAACCCTAACCCATAATTCTGATTGTTAATGTCTATTTCGTTGACTGCAGGGGTAAATTAGAATCTTTAGGCCGGTGCTCATTGAAAAAAGAAGAGAATTTATATATTAGTGTTTTGAGAGGAGATGAATTTGATTGCGTCGGAGGAGGAAACTTTGCCATGGAGATAGTCAATTAAAGGTTTGCGATCGACGAGGGAGACGACGGGGATCTTGTGGGTTCTGGCGTTGCAGATGTAATCATGGCGCTTGAATTAGAAATTTGTGACGAAGTAAACTAGGGTTTCGAGGGTAGAGATTGCGATTTTTGCAATGATGTCAATGGATTTCGTTGTTAATGTTCTTTTAAATTAATACTTACGTTTGTGTTTTAATATTTTATGGGGGCAAAATGAATTGATTTAGTATAAAAATTAATATGTGAGAGAATCTAATAGATAGGTTTGTGGTGCTGAGGTGGTTTTATGACCAAATTCTCAAACTTGAAATTTTAAGTTCAATTCTTGGGGAGATTGTGTTTTTTGGCAAATGTACATGTAACCGATTCAACATGGCAAGTCAAAGCACATGTGTGGATTCTCGGGGCTTAATTCACTACAAGAAAAAGTCTTATTTTCGACGGAATTTTTTCTCGAAAATAAGCCTATTCAGTCAGAAATAGGTTATTATTCCGTCGGAAATTCAGTCGTATATATACGCGACGAAGATACCATCCATCACAAATTCCGTCGTACCTGTCTTATCTTCGACGAATTTATCTCCGACATAATTGCATCGAAAATAAGCTATCTACGACTGAATAAATAGGATGAAACTTTCCGTCGAGTATAATATTCCTTATTTCCGACGGAACTATTCCCTCGAAATTAACCTATTTTCGACTGAAAAATAAAATATACCGGTATTTATTAAAGAATGGCTAATTGTTAAATCCAACGGAATTTCCCTTGGAGATACCGTACTTTCGACGGACATATTCTCTCAAAATTAACCTATTTCCGACTGAAAATTAAAATATACCGGTATTTATTAAAAAATGGCTAATTATTAAATCCGACGGAATTTCCGTCAGAGATACCTTATTCCGTCGGAATTAACTATTTTTTTAAATGCAGATTTGAAAAGTACAGTTTCCAGGTGTTTAAACCCATTTATGTACCTGTAACCTGTCACAACCCAATACACAGTAATATAAACATGTATGTCACATTCAAATATTCAATGTATAAGCGCTAAAAACGATAGCAAGACATCCAGCAAAACCTAGTCTACTAACTGATTATCATTCACACTACTAGCTAACAATTACAAATATAAGCTAATGTTCCATAACTGATTAACAATATAATTTACAATACTTATACAGACACAATTAGACACTACAATATATACAAATGTTCTACAATACTTATACAGACGTAATTAGACACAACAATATATACAAATGTTCTACAATAACATGAATACAAATGAACTATAAACTAGTAAAAGTATCATCATCGGGCGGAGGTGAATGAAGCTGCTCTGGTGTATGGAAATCAGTGTCGTCATCCTTCTCGTCATCGCTAGTTTGCTCGCCATCGCCACCCTGTTGATAAAATCATAAATATATATCATTAGTCTGAATATATATGTGAGAATTAACAAGCTAGTCTTAATTGAAAAAAAACATAAACAATAAGAATACTTGAGTAGGCGGGAGCGGACGAAAAGCCTCCTCCAAGAAGGTAATCACCATCCGGAGCATCTCGTCACTCCAAGCATCGAACTGCTCCCGTAGTAATCATGTACTCTCTGTGGAGGCCCCTACTATAATATCCTGAGCAATATGGTGAAGACGAGAACTGGTAGGCAACTGCTGACACCGAAAGATCGGATCGATACGGAACCTATCTGACACGGCCCCCATCAGCCGCTGGAAGATCTCTTCATCCAAGCCAGCGCCCGTATGAGATGGTCCGACATGTGCTCTCGGACGCTGGCGCTGGCTAGAGCCTATAATAAGATAAAAATTCGATTACTAATAATAATTTATATAATGTGATAAATTCAGATAATTTCGTGAAACATAAAAAATATTACCTCCAGGAAGTGTATATGCAGGTATCCTCGGCAGACCCAACACTCGATATCTGTTGGTACTGCTAGTAAGGGGATACTGAGACGCGACCCATAGTTTCAGCTCCTCATCTTCATCTAATACAATAACAAGAAGAGGGGTGAAGGAATTTAACGGCTCAGAACCCCTTCTAACAGGCTCCAGCTTAGCTATACGCTCGTCCCGAAGCCTCTAAAATCGGTTCTGTAATTTATTTTGTATACGTATGTTAATTATATCATTTTATTTACGATTGAATATTACTAAAAGCTAAATAGTAAGATGAGTTTTACCCATATAGCTAAAGCTGCCTGAGACAAAGCACGCTCGACCTTAGGCGTGTATTGAATATTACTAAAAGCTAAATAGTAAAATGAGTTTTACCCGTATAGCTAAAGTTGCCTGAGACAAAGCACGCTCGGCCTTAGGCGTATGGGCTCGATCCCAAAACTCTAAAATGGTAGGATCTCGGCCCAAAGTCCTCCTCAAGGCCTAATAAAAATATTCATAAAACAGGTATTAAATATTTTATGTGAGAACTTGATAACTAAATAACTAAATACAACGCACTTACCGTCTTCGCCTCCTCGAACGACTGAGAACCAGTGGTGTGTACTATCCGGAGCTAACCACGATTCTTCTTCACCTGCTCAGACTTTTCTTGAAGTCATCAACATCCCAGTGTGCACACACAGCCTCCCAGGCTAAATCGGAGACTATGCGGGGCTGATGATCTCTAATGGTGGTCCCGGGCTGGTCCTCAACTGCCCGAGCTTCCCTCTGTCACATCTCATACATCCAACCGGAGTAATTCACAGCGACATGATGTTCAATCACATCTCCGCTAGCTGACTGAGAGATGCTCGGATCAAATCTATAATAAACCTATAACAAAAGTTTTAAAATTAGGAACAATTGATTTCGTTATCCTAATACAACTATGTAGTAATTAATATAATATGTTTAACTTACATGGAACTCCCGCAAGATGGTCTGCATAAAAGTGGCATCGTATCGCGCATAATTTTTGATTATTTTATTATAATAAATTAAATATATTTTTTTATTTTATGAAATCGGATTAAATTTATTATTATGTTTTAATATATTTTATTTTATTTTGTATTATTATGTTTTAATTTAATTTATTTTAAATTTGATTTAATTTAAATTATTTTAATTAAATTAATTAAATTTTTTTTTATTTTGTATTAGATTATATAATTTTTAAATTTTTATGAAATTAAATTAAATTCATTAAATTTAATTTATTTTAAATTATTTAAATTAAATTTATTTTATTTTATTTTTAATATGTTTTATTGAATTGTATTTTATTTTATTATACTATATATTTTTTATTAAATTTAATTTATTTATTAAATTAAAATTTTAATTTTATTTCATTTTATTTATTAAATTTAAATTATTATAATTTATTAGTATTTTTTATTTTATTTTATTTTATCTTATTATTACTCATATTATATTATATTATTTAATTTAATATATTTTATTTATTTATTAGATATAATTTAAGTTATTTCATTTAGTAACTTATTTTATTTTAATTTAATTATTTTATTTTATTTCATTTCATTTTATCTTAATTATCTTATCCTATGTTATTTAATTTTATTATCTATATTATATTATCTTATATTATATTATTTATAATATTATTTTATTTTATTTAGTAGTACAAAACTAAGTAAATAGTATTTGGTTCGTTTTAGTATTGGAGAATTAAGTAACATATTTAAATAGTTACATGGGCCCACAAAATTTAAACAAAAATTCTGTCGAAAATATCAAATATCACTGTTACACTGTAAACATACACTATAATAAGCTGCAACTGCATAAAAAAAAAATAAAAGCTGCAATTGTAACAACATTTGCACAAAATAAAGAAGTTGCAATTGCACAAAATATTAGACAGAAATTAAGCACACAAACAATGTTCAATAACAACATTTACAGAACACAAACAATGCCTAGCTATTTCAGTAACAATTCGACTGCAGTCCCAATTTCATCAAGCACACGAAATTAAGCAATAAGCACAATATTAGACAGAAAATACACAAATTGTTTAGGAAAAAAATTAACCCTAAATATACAATATTGGACAGAAATTAAACAAACCTTAGTTTAAAGTTTGTAATCCAACTAAAGAAGAGAAGGAGGTGGACTGCAGAGGTTGGGAGGTGGACGGCAGCGACAGTTGGTGGCGACGTTGGTGGCTTCCGGTCCGACGAGGTAAGGCTGACAGTACTGGGAGTGGGAGAGATGAGAGTGAGGTGTAGGGAGATGGTGGTACAGAAAGAGGGAGTAGGTGCAGAGAGAATGAGTAGGTGCAGAGAGAGAGTGTGAGAGAGTGAGTGAATGAGGATAGAGAAAGAGAGAAATGAAATGAGGGAGGCGCTGAAGAAGACACTGCTAATTAGGTTTTAAAACTTATTTCTGACGGAATTTCTGTCGAATATACTTCCGTCGAATGTAGGTTATCCTCGACGGAGCTTCCCTCGGAAATAACCACTGTTCCGTCGAACTTAAGCTTCGCTCTGACGAGAAACTTTGCACCATTTCAGGCCTTATACTTCTGACGGATTTTTTTCGAAAAT
This sequence comes from Panax ginseng, assembly GCA_020205605.1. Classification (NCBI taxonomy): domain Eukaryota; kingdom Viridiplantae; phylum Streptophyta; class Magnoliopsida; order Apiales; family Araliaceae; genus Panax; species Panax ginseng. The sequence goes on along the minus strand of CM035149.1, from coordinate 98,245,157 downwards.
AACTTACTTCTAACAGAATTATGATCGGCCAAATTTTTTGTCGAAAATACATAATTTTTGACTAAATATAGTTCGTCGAGTCTAATTTCGTTGGAATAATGGTTTTTCTTATAGTGATTTGAGTTGACCAAAAGAATAGAGTTAAATACCAATAGAAACCAATGCATTTTACCTAGTAAAAATGTAGTTCAATATGCTCGTAGCTTAGTTTCTCAGTGTATTTTTTTTTGGGTCAATATCCATGCCTTTTGGATGTTGGTGCTTTCTGTTAATGAAACCATTTTGCTTTTGTCAAAAAATAATAATTAATAATTACCAAATACTACCTGTTGGGGTGTGAATATTTAGGCCCAGATGATACGATGGACCATAGTCCACGATGGAGAAATTTTACCATGCGTAGGAATCTATTTTGGTAGTTGAGTATTTTAAGGAATTAAATATTTCTAATTACATTTGATTTCCAACTCATAAGGAAAGATTGACAATAATCCCATTAAGGTATCTTACCTAATGAGGAATCCTATTCCTATATGGAGAAGGGCTTGGAGAAGGTGGTGTGATCGCTATAAATATAAGGTTACACCCTCATTATCAAGTACACCTTTATTTTACAGCACTAGAGTATTAAGTCTTCATTGTTAAACCTTATTCAACACATACTTATTAAATTTCTCCGTGTGACTTCGTTTCTGTGTTGGATTTGACGCACTTTGGTGATTAAGGCGCGTAGACGAATTTTGACGTGAACACTACATTAATAAACTTTTTAAAACTGATTAGAAGTAGGTTTGACTAATTATATAGTTATCACAAACACCCTCTTAGTTTTTCATCCAAATCACACTATTTTTTTATGAAAAAATTTTGGTAGGAAAAGTGATCAAATTTATTGTCTATTTCTTTTCCATTCATTAAAAAACTCAATATTGCACATAATTTTAAGTTTTTGTCATTTTCTTTTTCGTCCATTTCAAACTTAATAATACAATGGAAATCCATAAATTTTAAGAAACTAGCAAGGCTTTAATGTTTGTTTGGAATGATTATAATTCCGTAATTATAATTCATGAAATTATAATTTCAAGACTATTAATCATATGATTAAATAGTCTTAGTCACATGTTTATTTTTATGGGATTATTCATGGGATAACAAAAAAAATATCGTTTGGACTATTATAACCTTATTAATAATAATATATTTTAAACTATAATTTAAACTTGTTTATACGTCAAAATAAACATAGAATTATAATGGAGCTGATTTCTAAAAAATATATAATTATTTAAAAAGCCTTAGAGATACATTAGAATACTGCAGAAGAAAATTGTGAAAACAGATATATAAGCCAGTGCTAGAAAGTTTTAGTTTATAGTAGCGTCATTTTAATACCGCTTTCATTCTAAAATTAATAACATCTCTTTAATTTTTTGATTAATATTCATAATTTCAAAATTTTAAGATCAACAAAATATGTTAAATTTTAAAATAAAAATAATTATAAATTAATTAAAAAGTATTTTAACTAAAATGTTGGTTAAATTTTATAAGAATTTATATTAATTTTAAAAAATACTCCTTCCATTCCATATTATTTAATCAATATTGACTTTTATACAATACTACAACAGGAAAAGTACCAATGTGAATACACAGTGAAGATATGAAAGAGGCAACGAGGAGAAGCGTTATTGATTTGGAAAATTGAAATGAATATGATCAAAATAGGTTGGATTTGGACTTATTCTTTATTTTGAATGAAATAAATTTTGTACTTGATAGTTTTTGTTGTATTATATAATTAGAATAATTGTGTTAAGTAAAATTAAATAAATTAGCATCAATTTGAATTTAAATATATTATTGTTTAACCTCAAAAATTAAATTGTATCACTAATCTTGGAATGAAAAAAGTATTATTTTACCCTTGTGCATATTTTTGAGTGTGAAATAAGATGTGCTCATAAACATACTCTTGGTTCAAATTTTATCAAACTTTAGTAATTAAAACATTTAACTTGTCTGACAGATTTAGTCAAATTAGATTGACCAAACAAATTATAATTTATATTCCCAAGTCTATTGTCAACTATGAAAAATGAAGATATCTAGATTAATATTTATTTAATTTATCTAGATATCAAATAAAAATTTGAAAATTTATTGGACTTTATGTAAATAAAACGAATAATGGAGGGAGTAAGGGATTTGTGTTAATCAATAGTCATAAACAATTTTGACCGCTTTAGTCAAAATTTGTTTCCACCAAAAGAGGAGATTGTTTGATAAATGGATAGAATAGAATATAATGATCATTTTAGAAAAAAAAGGTTGAAGTTAATTTTGTCTAAAAATTTTTAATCCCAAATGTTAGAATTATAATATAGCCATTTTATAATCTCTGGACAAAAAATTCTAAATTTAAATTTAAAAATACACTTAGAATTAATAATGTCTTGAAATTAATAGTCAAGTATAATTCTGGTAAAGAAACATATTCCTAGAGGTCACAACTCACGCCTCACATTACCACATTTTTCCTGTTGTGGTCTTCCCACCTTCCCGTTCACTAGAATCTCTTCGTATCTCTCTCCACATTCTTATAATTTTTCCCGTTCATTTTGTGTTTTAGACTAAGGGCTCTAAAAGTCACGATTTCAATTTCAATTGTTTGAGTTGGAGGTATCTATATCCTAATAATGTTATGTTACGTTTGGATTGAGAGAATAGAATAGATTAAAAAATATAATAAAATAAAAATAGTGTATTTGATGATCATTTTGAAGGATAAATCATTCTAATGAAATGAAAATTCATTTCATCCCTTTATTTTTTTTTTATTCCATATAGAGAATGTGGAATAAAATCAATTCTAATGAAATGAATATATGTGATAATTTTGTCATTATATGATAACACCCACCACAAACAATAACCAAACATACACTTAAAATACTTTAAAATCATTTTATTTCGTCCTCCATTTTGTTGTTTATCAAAGGCACCAAGAGATCTAAAAGGGGGTTGAATAGATTCTGTAAAAACTTTTTTTTTATTAAGAATTTATTATCAAATTATTTATTAGTTGAATTAATTAAGCATAACGGAATATTAGTTTGAAACCCCCTTAAAGATTTAATGAAATCTCAGATCTGAATTTAGTTCTTGTGAATGTAAGTCACAAAAAATATAGCAGATATTGACAAAAATGTAAATGACGAGATTTTAAATGGTTTAGAGTATAAAAGACTCATATATAGTCCACTCTTCTACTCAAGGAGTAGGAAATCCAATAAGGATGCTTGGGGTCATAAAGACCAGATCACTAAGATCTATTATACGTGAATCATAAAGATTTATTCGAGGCACGAAGTCTCGCTAGATGACACTAAGTCAGAAGTCACTAAGACTAGATCACACAAATCTCTTCAAGTCATTTAGACTTGGAAGAATGGTCACTTAGACCAGCGAATCATAGTTGACTGATTGTTTGTTGAGGTGTTACTAAGTTGCGTTTAAACGCAACGTCTGAATGCTTAGTAGCAGAACAAGTCGTTCTTGATTCGTACTGTTGACTTGATTCTTTTTGACTTTTTATAGACCAGCTCGAGAGCTACCCGTTGGAGACATGGAGATGAACATTAATGTTTTGATCCTAAAAGATATATGATGTTGACATTCAGGGAGAATGTGTCAAATTAGGGGTTGTTTGATAAAACTGAATGAAACAGTTCTGAATACTTAAGCAATTTGAATGAACTGAATGGAGATGAATACTGAATGAAAAAAAGTGTTTGATAATTAATGTCTATAACATATGAATAACAATCTTTTACTATTTTACCCCTCTAAACTATGCTGAACAAGTATATAATTTTATCTAGACCTATTAAAAAAAATTAAATACAATATTCGTTATACAATAGATAAAAATAAATAATTTAAACAAATTATCAAACAAAGTATTGAATAATTCAAACAATTTTAACCCAAGTTTCATAGAAAATAGAAAATGTAATGAGTTAAACAAATGTCAACATAATAATAAAAGTACTAAAATTACATTAATTTCATTGAGTTGCTTTATAATTTACGAGCAATTTGATTACGTAGATTGTTCATATATTGTACGCCTGGATGGCTCCATGCATTGCACTACATCTTACTCTCCTTTGTGATTCTCTTCACATTGTTCATCATCTCCTTTAACTATATAATAGTATGGGACTGCTATATCTATAGCACGCAATATAGAAAATAAAAATTTCACAGGATTCCGTGAATCAGTCATCATCTTCTTCAATGATCTGTGTGCCTAGTCCCTTGAGTCCTTCTTTTGGGATCTCTACAAATATAACTGTGACACCCCCAAATCTAGGTACTCCATTCCCACAGGATTTGGTGTTCACTAACCAAAACATTACATCTAACTACCCATGATCAAAGGATAAAGACATAATTTAAATAACTTAAAATAATAATCTCTCCCATTAAAGGGTTACATTAACATCTCAAAAATAATCTCAGCTAATCTAACCTTAAATTTATTACATCAGTTGCGGAATACATCATAAAATTAAAATAAGTCTCATAGAGTAAACATTTAAATAAATTTCTCATAAGTCTTCAACACTTGGATAATTTTCCCTTTCCTTTGCTAGTAGATGGCTCATCAACTTTCTCCACTTTAGCTGCAGTGTTAATTGTAAAAGTGAGCAAACAAACGCTCACTGATATAGAAAGTAGTAATGATAGCAACATGAGAGTGAACAACGAAAAATGAACAATAAAGAACTTGTTCTACGAATCAAAATAGAAAATAAGTTCGAACTTTAATTATCTGAGGGTCTTAAGACAACAAACTATGTCTCCGGTATTTAGGTATTATTACCTCAACCTTAATAAATCGTTAGACTATATAGATTCTTCTTAACGCATTTTAGGGGATCAAATTTTTGTACCATGTATTGTGCACAAACATCTAAACGCTACACGATAAAAATCCCCTATGTTAGGGTTGTTCGTCTCGGTTTGAATTTAGAATTTTCAGACTAAAGAAAGTTTAGTTTGGAACTAGCTTATCAGTGTTTCTAGAATTTTAGAACACTATTCAGTTTCCATCAATAAAGGTTTAATACAAGAATGTATAACTGGAAAAGGCTATCAAAGTCAAAGATCGGATATCAACAATATATATAATTGAATAAACATGATATACATGCAAAATGCTATAACCAAAAGATTTAGAACAATCTCATTTGAATCGATGTATTAGAACAATATACTCTTTGAATAATAACATCAAGGTTTAGAAAAGTAAAACTCGCTCGAGGTAACGAATCAGGTTACAAGAGCTTATACAAACATATTTAAGATAGATTAGGCTTGCTCAATTTTAAGAACTTGTACAATAATATTATAGGAATGGAAACTTGCATTCAATATGAAAAGAATGAAGTTAGAAAGCTTGCTAAAATATAAGGAGATAAGGTTTAGAAACTTGCCTTGTATGTAAGCTACGTAAGTGTAAAATAATCTCCAATTACCCTACATACATCATTACAATCGCAATAACAATTAGTTGTATGGATATTAGCTTTAGGGTTTAAACCATCATTTAGGTCATAACCCTAACCTAGCACCTAACCATTTAGGTTAACATACTTAATGAATCTGAAATCGCATTACGAGCCAACATAACTTACTCGTTCATTTCTAACTTTTGAAAACATCACTTTTAGTTTCATTATATAACTCAATTAACAATCACTTAAAAATCTTTTACACTTTGTATTACAACACCTTACAATCTGTTATTGTAGTTTCTATTTTGTCTTAACATCATTAACATGCATGCTAAACCAACACAGTCCGCTATACATACATGACTGCAAATAAGGCAGATTTCGTCACATTTCGAGGTGTGGTGGCAATTGCGCCACACTTAAGTTTCGAACCGCCAAGTAGCAGGCGCCATTTTTGGCCTTGGCACTAGTGCTATTCTTATGTTGATGCTCAATCTGCAGAAACCTAATAATGTTATAACGCGCCATTTCGATCGTGATGATGACAATTACAATTGCGCCCACACACCGACATGAATGCGTGAGAGCTCGCTCGCATAACATAATCGCCCCAATTTAATCCAATATCACAGAAAACATGAAAGCTAGCAACTAGAACTTTGTGATAACATCCATAAACATGCAATACCACATAATAACAACATAAACACTCTACACTTATAATTTTGAAGGATCAAAATCCCAATTTTCCCAAATTTCATCATTTTTACACTATTAGCGAATTCGATCACCACAAATTCATTTCTTGACCAATTGACACGATTCCAACTATGCCGCTTTCGTTTCTTAACATATTAACATAATCCACCAACAAATTACAAATTATAACAAGTATTGATCATGAAATTTTGTAATTTCTAAGCCATATCCAACAACATAAACACTGATATATATAAAACCTTCTACTACAACCCTACTCCATGCCTTTAATCATCAAATAACACCCACAAATGAGGATTAACAGATTATAGATCATATATATACATGTATTTGTATCAATTCCACAAAATTATCAAAAAATTAGAATTGAAGTAAGTTATACCTTCTCTTTGATTGTATGCTACAAAAGATGGTGACTAGGTTTAGTAATTTCCCTTCTTCCTCTTGCCAATCTCCAAAAACTCGGTGTTTTTCTCTCTAATTCTCTGTTATCTAGTTAGCTTTAGGCAAAGAAATAAAATGCGTAGAAAAACAAACTGGCTTCCCTCACCCCCACGTACGTCAGGTCACAACCCAAAGGTTTGCGTCAGTTGAATAAGCCAAAGGCCACAAGGCCTTGTTTGGCTACCACCAACCCCCAAACTAGATTATTATTATATTATTTATATTATATAGTTACTTTGTGTCACACTCTAATTAATTTAAATAACTTTAGTTTAGTTAATTTAAATAACTCATAATAATAATAATAAAAATCTTATTATCATTATACTTATAATAAATAATTATATATCTAATTTTAATTAATAAATTAGAAGCATCACTTTATTTAATTTATTTATTTTCTTTAAATTAAATAATGCACTTAATTTAATTGTTTTCCTAAATATTAAGCAATTGATTTAATTTAATTATTTCCTTAAATTAAATCCTTCAAATAAAATTATCCTTATTCAATTTAATTAACATTAATTAATTTAGTTACCAAATTAATTCACCATAATTCATCAATTATTTATTTTCCTCAATAAATAAATTATTTAAAATATTTATTTAATTCAATAAATATTTAAATTAAATTACAAATTTCTCGATCGTTACATCCTTCCCTCCTTAAAAGGATTTTGTCCCCAGAATCATAACTCGAAAAAATTATTCGTTACATTCTTTCATCCTTAACAAGATTCTGTCCCCAGAATCGCTATACAAAATCAAGCAAACAACTGAGGATAATTTTTCATCATAACGCTTTCAAGCTCCCACGTAGCTTCCTCAGCATTGTGGTTCCTCCAGATTACCTTAACAGAAGGTATCACCTTATTCCTCAGTACTTGCTCTTTTTTGTCAACAATTTGAACATGGACTACTTCATATGACAAATCTTTCTCAAATTGTAAGGGCTCATATTCGATAACATGTTTATAATCAGGTTTATATGGCCTCAGTACCGATACATGGAAAACATTATGAATATGCTCTAACTCTAGAGGTAAAGCTACCTCATACGCTACTTCACCAACCCGTCAAAGCACTTCGAAAGGTCCTATAAACCTAGGGCTTAATTTTTCCTTCTTGCCAAACCGAATCTTTCCCTTCCAGGGAGACACTTTCAAGAAAACATAACTACCGACATTGAATTCTCTATTTTGTCGATGCTGATTAGCATATTTCTTCTGTCTATCTTGTGCGGCTATCAATCTCGCTCGAATAACCTTGATGATCTCGACAGTCTGTTGTACCAATTTGGACCCAATAGTCGACGCTCACCTATTTCTATCCCAAAGATAACGGAGTTCTCAGATTTTCATCAGATAACGCTTCGTAAGGCGGCATGCCAATACTAGCGTGATAACTATTATTATAAGCAAATTCCACCAATGGTAGATGGTCATCCCAATTTTCTTTAAAATCCATGATACATGCTCTGAGCATATCCTCTAGTGTTTGAATGGTTCTCTCACTTTGTCCGTCGGCCTGAGGATGGTACGCTGTGCTCATTCTCACTTGTGTTCCCAAGCACTCTTGTAATCGTCTTCAGAAATTAGATGTGAAATGTGGATCTCTGTCTGATACAATGGACACAGGTACACCGTGTCTTGAAACAATTTCCTTCACGTACAGTTTTACTAACTGATCTAGAGTAAATCAAAGCTTGATTGGCAAAAAGTGTGCCGACTTCGTCAGTCGATCGACAATCACCCAAATGGCATCATAACCTTGTTGGGTCATTGGAAGACCTACCACAAAATCCATTTTGATATGCTCCCATTTCCATTCTGGTATCTCCAACGGTTGTAACAATCCGCTTGGCCTTTGATGTTCAACTTTAACTTTTCGACATCGTTAACATTTTGCCACACACACTCACCACATCCTTTTTATATTCTACCACCAAAATGATGTCTAAGATCCCGATACATCTTTGTACTCCCTGTGGTGAATCGAATATCTTAAGTTGTGAGCTTCACTCGTAATTTCCTCTTTAACTTCGCATCAAGTGAACCCAAATTCTCCTTCAATCAAGTAACCTTCCGAATCAATTTTAATTTGTTTTCCTCATCTTCAGATACTTTCCGTTTTATCTTTTCGCAGTCTTCATCCTGAAGTTGTGCATTTTTCACCTTATCCACCAACGTTGAACTGTTACCTATCTGGAATAACTTTTCATCGGATTATGTTTGATATTTAATTTCCAATTCCATCTTAGCCATTTCCGACACTAGCTTCTCTTGAGCAGTTAACATCATTAACTTCTCTCGTCCCTTCCTACTTAAGGCATCAGCAACAAGATTCGCCTTTCCGAGATGATAGAAAATCTCGCAGTCATAGTCTTTGATCAGCTCCAACCATCTTCTTTGTCGCATGTTCGAGTCTTTTTGTGTAAAGATATACTTCAGACTTTTATGGTCAGTATATATCTCACACCTCTCTCCATAAAGATAATGTCTCTAAATTTTCAGGGCGAACACCACCGCCGCCAACTCTAAGTCATGAGTCGGATATCCTTTCTCGTAATCCTTCAACTGTCGTGATGCATACGCAATGACTCTGCCATTTTGCATAAGCATACAACCTAGTCCTTTATGCGATGCGTCACTATATATCACAAAATTTCCTGTATCATCAGGAAATGACAACACAGGTGCAGAGCTCAGCCTCTTCTTTAACTCTCGAAAATTTTCCTCACACTTCTCTGTCCAAACAAACTTAACCGCTTTTCTAGTTAAATTTGTCAACGGAGTTGCGATCTTGGAAAAGTCCTAAATAAAATGCCTATAGTAACCCGCCAATCCTAAGAAACTCCTTACCTCTGATGGTGTCTTCAGCTGATCCCAGTTTATTACAGCTTCAACTTTTGATTGATCCACCAAAATTTCGTCCTTATCAATAATGTGACGCCCCCAAAACAGATATACATCACCAATCTTGAGTCGCCAAATACATGGTACAAAATTCAAATACAACTTAATTATACAACAGTCGTGCAAAATACGACAAAACATAATCTAAGAGTTTTAATAAGAATATTGTCATCTAGACAATATCCACACTCAATGGAGTCCTCATTACATTTATTATCACACTATTTAATGTAATAGTGAGGACTACTAATGCTATCATCCGGATCACACTCAGGTTGCTCGACTAATCTCGGCTATATTCTCATTTCTCAAGAGAACAATGACAAAGAAAGGGTGAGAGCTCAACTAGCCCAAAGAAGAAATATTATGACTAAGATAATGCGTAATAAATTATCCTTATCCTTCAACAAAGATAACAACCGATAGAATACAATAGATAACAAGTTTTAGATCAACAACTCGCGGTGGAATAAGCAATCTATTAGAAGAGTCAAAGAGAGCATGATATCTACTATCTTCTATGATTTAAAAGTTTTTCATCAACTTTATCACGAGACTCAAATTTTAATAAATAAACCACATCATCGAATCATCCCTGCACTACGGGCCAAGGATATTCATGTAATCATCAATAGTCATGATTATACCGAATAATCCCTGGTCATAATCATACCAACAACTGTTCATCAATGAACTACAGGCCAATGAGGACTTTTACCACATCATTTGTAACATTACGGGTCATGGTTATATCGAATGATCCCTGGTCTTAATCATACCAATCAACAGTTCATCTATGCACGTAAGTCAATTATGACTTTCATCACAATATAAGCATGAGGATGATGACAATGATATAAGAATTCAATAAAACAAGTTCAAGAATAAATTTTAAAGACTTTAATAATTTAATTTATCCAGAATTCAATAATGTTCAAATTTCCAACATGATACTGCCTTGTGGAGTAAAATTCAAGAATAATTTTCATGTATCAAAAATAATTTGGACAGAAAAGAAATATATTTTTCAGGTGAATAGTACCCCGTGAATAGTACTTCGGGAATAGTACCCCGTGAATAGTATCCCGACATGAAAAGTTCCCCAAATACCCGAGTGAATAATATTCAGGTGAATAGTAATTGGGTAAATAGTAACTCGTGAATAGTACTCCGGCATGAAAAGTGCTCCGAATACCCGAGTGAATAATATTTGAGTGAATAGTAACTGGGTGAATAGTAACCCATAAATTGTAACTCATGAATAGTACTCCATCATGAAAAGATCAATAATTATCAAAAAAGCTCAGAATAATATTTCCATGAAAAGATACTGGACGAAGCACAAATATCAAGGATATTATACTAGTTTCATGGAATATAGAAGCCAAAACTTTAACAAAATGAGTGTATAATTAGGAATACGAGACGAAATAATATTACTCACATACTACAGAGTATGGAAGAAAATATTATTTCAAGCGAATATTGAACAAAAACAACATCTCTTGAACAAAAATAATATTCCAACGAATATTTAACGAAGATAATATTCCTACGAAGATAATATTCTTTAGGAATATTAAACGAAAATAATATTCATATGAATACGAAAAATAATATCTCTTCAGAATATGAAATAAATAATACCCTTACCTCAAAAAAGAAGATTTGGATTTGGAGTAGTGAAGTAGCGAGACTACTTCTTCTTTCTCTCTATAGATCTCTCTCTCTATAGCTTCTCTCGCTCATAATAGCTCTTGTTAGACTTAGTGAATTGGTGAGAATGAAGGAAGAATGAGCTTCTATTTATAGGAAAATATATTTTCGATAATTGTACGTTTTGGGGCTCGAAATATTACAGTATAATACCTTCATCTTTTCCTTCATTTTTAATTTAGTCCTGCAAGTATTATCAAATTTACACCACCTCCCCTGATAGTACATCATGTGAATCAATAGTTCAATCATCTGAATTAATAGTTCTATACATGTGAAAATATGAATTACAGTATAGTACCTCCATCTATACCTCCATTTTTAACTTAGTCATACAAGTATTATAAATCTTGAACCACCTCCCTTAATAGTACATGAATGTGAATCAATAGTACACACATGTGAACAAATAGTTATAAGCATGTAAATTAATAGCAATTAATTGCTAATTTATCCTATTAATTACCCGATTGGTCAGTATAACTTCCAGACATCAATTATTATCGAAATAAATGTCGATTTCCACTAACACTAATAATCTCAACACAATGGAACTATCAATTTCATCTTTAATCAACACGAACTTATTCATCATTAATATTATAACTCACAATATTTAACAACCAGATCGTTCCCAGGAAAGAGGGGGCTTTCCGATAAGGATTTCTCCTTATTGGTGCACAATTAGGTGACCAAACCTCTCCTTCACAGAACTTCTAGACATTGTCAATATTGCAAATAATAATATGAATAACTTTGTCGTCTCAATTATTGATTTAATAATATAAAATATTATGCAAATGATATTGTGACAATAATTGAATCAATAATATGAGAGATATTATGCAGCAATTACTGTAATAATAATTGAGTATAACCGAGTGACTTCTTACGTAAGCATCAATAATTAATACCGTGTGCTACTATGCAACCACGCGTATTAGTGTACTTTTACTTCCGGGTAGTTCAACAGTTTAACGGTAAAACTTTCGTCGTTATTTTTATAAAAAGATAATTCTGTCATTTTTAACTACGACAATACTTCCGTTGTGGGGTCCACCAATGATTGTGCCTTCGTACAAATATTCCCTGTTAAAACGAATATTCCCTGACCAATCGAATATTATATAACCACTTGCTTACTTTGTAAAATTTGTAAATATCACCCACAACTATAACATTATATCAATTCCACACCATAATATTCAAAAATATATTTCGAGAAAAATTATTCTTTATTCATAAAAGTTGGGGTCTTACAACCTCCCCTTCTTATAAAATTTTGTCCTCGAAATTAGGGTACGTACCTGGTATGCCGAAGAGGTGAGGATACCTCGTCAGATTCTAACTCTTGAGGTATAACCTTTGAGTGTAGAATATGATCCTTCTTATCCAAGATTTTAACACGTATATCTTCATACGTTAAATCTTCTGCTATCTCGTCTAGTTCCAATTTAATAATGTGGTTCGGGTAGTCCACATATTTACGTAACATCGATACGTAAAAAAAACGTTATGAACACGCGACATACAAAGCGGTAAGGCGAGTCTATAGGCCACAGTTCCTACTTGATCGAGGATTTCAAATAGACCAATAAAATTGAGGGTTGATATTTCCTCTTTTCATCGACTCTTGCTTCTAGAATAACACCTTCTTGAACCTTCTTCTTCACATTTATCAACTCCGGGTATGTAGCTTGGGCGGCCTTTAACTTTATCGATTAAATTCGATTCTACTCGTATATTTGATATCACCACGTGGGTCCCTAGAGTCTTTAACTATATCTTCATCATTTATAAGTTATACGAAATGGGTTTTTGTGTTAACAACATTGCACTCGTAAACGCATACGATCTTCTACTCAACGCATCAGCTACCATGTTCGCTCTTCCACGATGATATTGAATGGTATAGTCGTAACCTTTAACAGCTCGAGCCAATATCTTTGGCGCATAATACGCTCGTTTTGGGTGAAAAAACTAGTTGAGGGTTTTAGAGATAGGTTTTGTACTAGGGTCAATACAAAATTTGATTTCACGCTTAAGGGGTAGGCCAGGAAGTCTTCAGGAATATGTTAGGAAATTTATTAATAATAGAAAAAAAACTGTGACTCTCATCCCAAGACTTGGATAGTATGTCACATTGATACTTACAACTTGCCACCGTTACTCACGGCTTCCCTTACAGAAAATTTGGCTTTGGTGCATTCCACACAAGGAAGTCACCAACGAAAGGCTCAGGGCTCTTTACTTATGGCTTAATATAACAGTGATTGACTTTAGTTGTTTGGTTGCTTGAATTCGCATAACAGGTTGGTTAGGAATATGAAAGCTAACAACCTTACGAAAATAATCAATTTTGGCATGATGAGTAGTTAACCAATCGATTCCTAAAATCACATCAAGGGCAAGTATTTTCAAAGAGATAAGATCGACAGGTAACGTGAAAGTGTCGATTTGAAGCAACAAGATTTATAAACAGTGGAGGTAACGAAAGTTTTTACTAACGAAGTTTCAACCAATAAGTCAAATTCTAACTTCTCTGGGGTCAAATTTAAACGTTGAGCGCAAGCAAGAGAGATAAATAATGGGTTGAACCGGTATCTGATAAGGTATAGACTTCGCAAGAATTTATAATTAACTAACCCGTGCTAACTTCGTTCGGGTTACTCGCTTTTTGAGAAGTCACGAAAAACGCTTTTCCTGAAACCACCGACTTTGTTGTGTCTGTATCCGCCTTTGGTGCCACTGTCCCAGCTGGACTTGATTTCGCTACAGGACAAAATCGAGCTATATGACCGTCTTTTCCACAACTAAAACATACATTGGAAGGGTGTGAACCGTTTGGACTTATGTGTCCCTCCTCTCCGCATCTATAGCATCTAACTGACGGTCGTTCTCCTCCCCTAGAATTTGTTACTGGTGTTGGTGCTACTGCTGACGTCTTCCCATCATCGTTAAATCTTTTCTTCTTGAATTTTCCACTTCTATTAGCTTGGCTATGATTACCACCGAAGTGGTTACCATTCTTGGCATGATAATTTCTCCCACGATGGTTATCATTGTTACGATGGCCGTTACCACCGGTACGATTATTATCGTGTTGTTGGTCATTGCCTTTTGGTTGTGCTGACTCATTATCATGCTCCAATAATTGACCTATTCACAACATTTGAATATAAACAAAGTTTGTGAAAAATGAGGTATTTGACGTATATCAGGTTTCAAACCTCTTAAAAACATTCGCGTCATTCGCTTCTCATTATTGACCAAATGGGATGCAAACCGAGATAACTCAGCAAATTTAGCCTCATATTGCGACACGGTCATATTGTTTTGCTCCAACTTGATGAATTCCACCTCCTTCACATGACGAATACTTTCGGGAAAGTACTTGTCATTGAATAACTCTTGGAACTTCTCCCAAGACATCTTGAGTGCTTCAGGCTGGGTATGCTTTACAGATTCCCACCAATAATCTTCCTCTTCACACAACATAAAGGTGGCGAAGGGAACCTTTTGCTCCTTTGAGCATTCCAAGACATCAAATATCTTGGTGATTTACTTTATCCACGTCTCCACCTTAAGTGGTTCTGACTTTCCCAAAAACTCCGGTGGTTCCAGCTCCTTGAACTGCTTAGCAGTGACCATCCGAGAGTTGCCAATGTTTCCACTTAAATTTTGAATATGAGTCTCTCTTGCCTGATGTTGCATGAATTGCATAAAGCCTCTGAACATCTCATCGTTCATCATCCGATCGGGTTATTATTTTTACGAGGATTATTGTCTTCCTGTTGCACATTATCCTGGGTATTGATCGTTGGTGACTCAACGGTGTCATGTGTTTCATTGCTGATCTCAACATTTTCAGATGCCATTTTCAAACACTGTCACAAAACAAGGGTTAATTGACATATCACATATTATCCATATACTTTAACCGACCAATTAAATACCAAATAAACTTAGGTAGATCATACTAGCGAAGGAATTCCCCGTCTCTCCCCTCCTAGTTCTTGTCTCACATCTCAGCCAGGGATCATATCCCTAAACATTGATACCAACTGTGACGCCCCCAAAACAGATATACATCACCCATCTTGAGTCGCCAAATACATGGTACAAAATTCAAATACAACTTAATTATACAACAGTCGTGCAAAATACGACAAAATATAATCTAAGATTTTAATAAGAATATTGTCATCTAGACAATATCCACACTCAATGGAGTCCTCATTACATTTATTGTCACACTATTTAATAGAATAGTGAGGACTACTAATGCTATCATCTGGACTGTCACTCCGTTCCCCGACTAGTCCTAACTATATTCTCATTTCCTGAAGAGAACAATGAAAGCAAAGGGTGAGCTCAACTAGCCTAATAAGAAATATTATGACTAAGATAATGCAGAATAAATTATCCTTAGCCTTCAAATTTAAACGTTGAGCGCAAGCAAGAGAGATAAATAATGGGTTGAACCGGTATCTGATAAGGTATAGACTTCGCAAGAATTTATAATTAACTAACCCGTGCTAACTTCGTTCGGGTTACTCGCTTTTTGAGAAGTCACGAAAAACGCTTTTCACGAAAACCAAACGATTTGTGTGTGTATCCGCCTTTGGTGCCACTGTCCCAGCTGGACTTGATTTCGCTACAGGACAAAATCGAGCTATATGACCGTCTTTTCCACAACTAAAACATACATTGGAAGGGTGTGAACCGTTTGGACTTATGTGTCCCTCCTCTCCGCATCTATAGCATCTAACTGACGGTCGTTCTCCTCCCCTAGAATTTGTTACTGGTGTTGGTGCTACTGCTGACGTCTTCCCATCATCGTTAAATCTTTTCTTCTTGAATTTTCCACTTCTATTAGCTTGGCTATGATTACCACCGAAGTGGTTACCATTCTTGGCATGATAATTTCTCCCACGATGGTTATCATTGTTACGATGGCCGTTACCACCGGTACGATTATTATCGTGTTGTTGGTCATTGCCTTTTGGTTGTGCTGACTCATTATCATGCTCCAATAATTGACCTATTCACAACATTTGAATATAAACAAAGTTTGTGAAAATGAGGTATTTGACGATATCGTGGTTTCAAACCTCTTAAAACATTCGCGTCATTCGCTTCTCATTATTGACCAAATGGGATGCAAACCGAGATAACTCAAGCAAATTTAGCCTCATATCATGCGACACTTGGTCATATTGTTTTGCTCCAACTTGATGAATTCCACCTCCTTCACATGATTTAATACTTTCGGAAAGTACTTGTCATTGAATAACTCTTGGAACTTCTCCCAAGACATCTTGAGTGCTTCAGTGGGTATGCTTTCTGATTCCCACCAATAATCTTCCTCTTCACACAACATAAAGGTGGCGAAGGGAACCTTTTGCT
Source organism: Panax ginseng (assembly GCA_020205605.1). Lineage (NCBI taxonomy): Eukaryota > Viridiplantae > Streptophyta > Magnoliopsida > Apiales > Araliaceae > Panax > Panax ginseng. The sequence goes on along the minus strand of CM035149.1, from coordinate 98,228,422 downwards.
CCTTTGAGCATTCCAAGACATCAAATATCTTGGTGATTTACTTTATCCACGTCTCCACCTTAAGTGGTTCTGACTTTCCCAAAAACTCCGGTGGTTCCAGCTCCTTGAACTGCTTAGCAGTGACCATCCGAGAGTTGCCAATGTTTCCACTTAAATTTTGAATATGAGTCTCTCTTGCCTGATGTTGCATGAATTGCATAAAGCCTCTGAACATCTCATCGTTCATCATCTGATCGGTGTTATTATTTACCTGAGGATTATTGTCTTCCTGTTGCACATTATCCTGGGTATTGATCGTTGGTGACTCAACGGTGTCATGTGTTTCATTGCTGATCTCAACATTTTCAGATGCCATTTTCAAACACTGTCACAAAACAAGGGTTAATTGACATATCACATATTATCCATATACTTTAACCGACCAATTAAATACCAAATAAACTTAGGTAGATCATACTAATGAAGGAATTCCAAATCTCTCCTCCTAGTTCTTGTCTCACATCTCAGCCAGATCACATCCCTAAACATTGATACCAACTGTGACGCCCCCAAAACAGATATACATCACCCATCTTGAGTCGCCAAATACATGGTACAAAATTCAAATACAACTTAATTATACAACAGTCGTGCAAAATACGACAAAATATAATCTAAGATTTTAATAAGAATATTGTCATCTAGACAATATCCACACTCAATGGAGTCCTCATTACATTTATTGTCACACTATTTAATAGAATAGTGAGGACTACTAATGCTATCATCTGGACTGTCACTCCGTTCCCCGACTAGTCCTAACTATATTCTCATTTCCTGAAGAGAACAATGAAAGCAAAGGGTGAGCTCAACTAGCCTAGTAAGAAATATTATGACTAAGATAATGCAGAATAAATTATCCTTAGCCTTCAACAGTATAACAACTGATAGAATACAATAGACAACAAGTTTTAGATCAACAACTGCAGCGGAATAAGCAATCTATTAAAAGAGTCAAGTAGAGCATGATATCTACTATCTTCTATGATTTAAAATTTTTTTCATCAACTTTATCGCTGAGACTCAGCTTATTAAATAAACCACATCATCGAATCATCCCTACACTACGGGCCTAGGATATTCATATAATCATCAATGGTCATGATTATACCGAATAATCCTTGGTCATAATCATACCAACAACTGTCCATCAATGCATTACAGGCCAATGAGAACTTTTACCACATCATTTGTAGCATTACGGGTCATGATTATACCGAATGATCCCTGGTCATAATCATATCAATCAACAGTTCATCTATGCACGTAAGCCAAAGATGACTTTCATCACAATATAAGCATGAGGATGATGACAATGATATAAGAATTCAATAAAACAAGTTCAAGGATAAATTTAAAAGACTTTAATAATTTAATTTATCCAGAATTCAATAATGTTCAAATTGCCAATATGATACTGCCTTGTGGAGTAAAATTCAAAAAATAATTTTCATGTATCAAAAAAAATTTAAACAGAAAAGAAATATATTTTTGGGTGAATAGCACCCCGTAAATAGTACTTCGGGAATAGTACCCCGTGGATAGTATCCCGACATGAAAAGTGCCCAAAATACCCGAGTGAATAATATTTGGGTGAATAGTAATTGGGTAAATAGTAACTCGTGAATAGTGCTCCGACATGAAAAGTGTCCCGAATACCCGAGTGAATAGTAATTGGGTGAATAGTAACCCATAAATAGTAACTCATGAATAGTACTCCGTCATGAAAAGATCAATAATTATCAAGAAAGCTCAGAATAATATTTCCATGAAAAGATACTGGATGAAGCACAAATATCAATGATATTCTACTAATTTCATAGAGTATAGAAGCCAAAACTTCAACAGAATGAGTGTATAATCAGGAATACAAGACAAAATAATATTACTCACATACTACAAAGTATGGAAGAAAATATTATTTCAAGCGAATATTGAACAAAAACAAGATCTCTTGAACGAAAATAATATTCTAACGAATATTTAACGAAGATAATATTCCTACGATGATAATATTCATTATGAATATTGAATGAAAATAATATTCATATGAATACGAAAAATAATATCTCTTCAGAATATGAAATAAATAATACCCCTTACCTCAGAAGAAGATTGGATACTGGACTAGTGAAGTAGCAGACTACTCTTCTTCTTTCTCTCTATAGATTCTCTCTCTATAGCTTCTCTCTCTATAATTGCTCTTGTGAGACTTAGTGAATTGGTGAGAATGAAGGAAGAATGAGCTTCTATTTATAGGAAAATATATTTTTGATAATTGCACGTTTTGGGGCTCGAAATATTACAGTATAATACCTTCATCTTTTCCTTCATTTTTAATTTAGTCCTGCAAGTATTATCAAACTTGCACCACCTCCCCTAATAGTACATCATGTGAATCAATAGTTCAATCATGTGAATTAGTAGTTCTATAAATGTGAAAATATGAATTACAGTATAGTACCTTCATCTATAACTTAGTCATGCAAGTATTATCAATCTTGCACCACCTCCCCTAATAGTACATGAATGCGAATCAATAGTACACACATGTGAATAAATAGTTATAAGCATGTGAATTAATAGCAATTAATTGCTAATTTATCCGATTAATTACTTGATTGGTCAGTATAACTTCCAGACATCAAATATTATCGAAATAAATGTCAATTTCCACTAACATTAATAATCCTAACACAATGGAACTATCAATTTCCTCTTTAATCAACACGAACTTATTCATCATTAATATTATAATTCACAATATTTAACAACCGTGTCGCTCCTGTGAAAGAGGGGCTTTCGATAAGGATTTCTCCTTATTAGCACGCAATTGATTAGGTGACCAAACCTCTCCTCGTGTAAACTTAGACATTGTCAATATTGCAAATAATAATATGAATAACTTTTTCGTCTCAATTATTGATTTAATAATATAAAATATTATGCACGAATATCTTTGTGACAATAATTGAATCAATAATATGAAAGATATTAAAGAATTATCGAATAATAATTGAGTATACACTACACCAAAAATGGCCTCTAGCGAAGGAAATTTTATGAAAGAATTTATTCCTTCACAAAAGAAGTTGTTTAGCGAAGGAACAGTGAAGGAAAAAAGTATAGTGACAATATAGTTATTAGCGAAAGAAACATCTTTCATAATTTATATTTTTTTCCTCGCAAAATTGGGGCGATAGAAAGATTTTTGGAGCCAATTTATGATGAAAATTTGCGAGGAAAAATTTTATTTAGTGAAGAAATTATTACTCACTATATATCATTATTCAGAAGTTTTTTGCGAGGAATAAAATTGGTCGCTATCTTGTTCTAAATAATTGTTTTTTGAATTAATTGTGGTGAATATAAATTATAATATAAATATATTAAATTTTTTATAGTATTAAATTTATTTTTAATAACACTTTTTAAGTAACTTACAATATAATATAAATATATATTATTACTTTTTTATATATATAAAAATCACATTTAAGAGTAAATTAGAAGTATTATTTATAAGTGAAAAACATATTGTTAACATTTCCTAATTTCACACCAAATTATAAGGGTTCCTACTAGCAAAGACCTCTACATAAAGAAATTCGTTTGCCTTAACGCTCGCTACCGTATCAGTCCTTCCAAAACCTTATCTCTAGCTCATTATTCCGCCGGTCTCTGGTCTTCAACCTTATAAAGATGATGACAGTAGTTTGTTGCTAAGCTTACATTTCCAGAACTGCCTCCTCCAGTCAGGTTCCGGCACGGCCAAAAGAGACGACGCAACAGCGATCCGGTGGCGGAAAGGGAAAGGGGAATTGATTGGTTCCGGTGCTTTTGGCAGGGTTTATATGGGACGCAAACCGGGAGTATATAGACTAGAGTATGTGTCACCTTAAGTTTTGAAATAGAAGATTATAGCTTATTTTAGGTATTTGAATAGTTGGGAGTGGGACTCCCTTTGGATGATAGTGGCCATTCTTCTCATTTGGAAATTGAATAAGGTGATGTTTTTAATGTTTTCCCCAAGGATCATGACATTGCTGAATGAATGATATTTTACTTGGCTTTTGTCAATTCCATAATTGTTTTTTACACCCTTTCCTAGACCATTGAAAGCAGGATTGTTCTGGTTTCAAAATATTTAACACTGTAGTGAGTTTAGTCCCATGTTGATTAGCTATTACAGAGCACACATAATTTATTTTCAACATTTCATTTTTCAAATGGTTAGACTTGATTCTATGAAGTACTGTACATTTTATTTTCAGATGTGCACCATTAATTATACAAGTAGATATTCTAGATAGAAGTCTCCTTTGTTTTATAATTAATTATTTGAGACGATGTTTACACTGTTAAGTCCACATTTTTATTTTTGTTTTGCATCTAGCTCTGTTATTAGCGTTATTACCTTATAACATTCTATTGATATCTGTTCCATCCGCCCCTGCTTAGAAGATATACTACTAAAATCCCTTTTATATTTTTGTATGTTTAACTTGTTTCTAATACAAAGTTTATCAGTTGTCTAGATCCTTTCCACGAGGTGAAGAGCAAAAGAGATATGAAAAAAGAGGTGCGTTGATGTGGAATATGCACAAAATTTATAGTTTTTCATTGTTTATACCTTAATTTCCCTTTCGTATCAAGTGAACATTACAAGGCTAAATCAAAATCATCTCCACTTATTGAGTTTTTATCTTTTAGGCATAAAATCACCATTTTTTCTCCTTTCATGCCTTTGGCAATATGAGATATATACATATTTGTACATTTAATAGTACTTAAATTATTCAGCATTAATTTTTGTAGTCAAAATATGTGATATGTAAAGACATGCACTATATGAAAATAATGGAGATTATGGCCCTTTATAGAGCAGAGTGGAGGAAAAAAAATCATCTTGCCGAACCCAACTAGATTGGTTTTGAAGGCATAGTTGGGTTGAGGAACATAGCTGATCAGTAGTCCATTTTGCATCACGAGCTTCTATTTTATTCCATTTCTTACTGCATATTATGTCAGAATTATGCTAGAGTACTCAAAGCTTTGTTCAGCTGTTGTTGCTTCATGTCAAATTTTCATTCCTGTTATCCTCTTTATTTGAATTCGTTGTATGTTCAGACTAAGGATTCAACCGAATCAAGGTCTCGAGGTGGTGGTAACACTTCAAATCGTGGCGCTAGAAGTGGTACAGACCGCTACGTTGGACGTGGGGGCTCAACTCAACTCAACTCTCCTGGTAAGTAGATGTAGAAATCCGTCATAGACAGTTATTTCTCTTCAAACATACCGTATGGTGTTGACAACTATATTCTTCTCATTTTTCTTTATTAGACTCTAGTGTTTTGCAAGGAAAACTTTCATACAAAAAGTAAAATGGAACAAATCCTTATGCAAGTGATTTTTTTGAACAGTTTGGTGATAAAACTGAGTTGTTGGAATGTTTGCTAGTGGTGTACTGGCATTATCCACTTGAAGTGTCAAAACGCAGTATTGATTCCTATATCTAGGTGTCCTGCATTTCTGACACTAGTTTGTAACGTGTCTTGTTTCAAATTTCCTTTCCATATAGTTCTTTCCTTAAATATTTTTTCTGAGTTGGTTTTTAATTCGAATTGAATGATAAGAAAACGGTTAAAATTGAAGTAATAAAGAGTTTCAGCATATTTTAGGTGTCCTTTATGGGTTTATCTAAGGAAGCACATTCAATATTTCCTCACTGGCCAAGCTTGCACAATGTCAAGACTCATGGTCGTGTGTGTTATTTGGTCACCATGACTACAATGTCTTACCCTTGTAATTTAATGATAATAATTTTACTTGTATGTCTGCAACAGTGATTCTATGACCAATGAAAATAAAGCGTCGATCGCAGTTGATGGTAATGTATCAGCATCACAATCTTCTTCTGGATATCAACCTGTCTGGGGGGCCATCCCTGGTAAAAAATCATTGGCTGACATTGTTAAGATGGGTAGGCCACAGAGCAAGGCTTCCAGCTCATCAAAGTCATCTCATAACAGTGTTAATCACCACGTTGTTAACTCATCTCCATCCACCGAGTTAAATCATGGTTTTTTTTCTTCCAAGGATCATGGTCCAAAGGTTTCAGATTTATATACTGAGCCAGTGGCTGCTCCTGATGAGTGGCCTTTAATTGAGCCGCCACAAGGTGCTAGCTTATCTTCAGTTTTGGAGTCTTATGCAGATTCTCAGTTGCATCCAGATCAATCTAACTTGCCATATGAAAGAACTGATCAACATCCACTCTCTGAGACTGATGACGTTGAGGCAGAAGAGGATGGCTCTATTGAAAATTTTAATGCAAACCATGTTAGTTCTGCTACTGTTGCTAGTAGAAAGACACAGGATAATTCTGGAGATGCATCTCTATTTGACAATGATATGTATACCAACATGGGATCCTACCAGTCTTCTCACGATCGTGTCTTCCAGAATGAGGAAGGTGAGTAATTCGTTCCATTTTGGCATAGTTATCTACATTCAATGTCAAGCCAGTTTCTTATACTTCCACTTTGGAGGCATCATTCAGCCCTGAGGGTATGTTTGTTATATCATTGTCCTATCAACTCTTTGAGGTAGGGGATTGAGAGTTTCTATCTAGAATTTATCATCTATATTGGAATTTGGACAATACTAAGGAGCATACTTTTACAAGCATCTTTTTGTGGAAAAATTTCACACAAACACAAATCATTTACTATCAATGGCAGGGGAAGCTGTGGCTTATGTGGCATGAGATGCTGATTATATCTTAATTCAGGAAAAAATAAATTTGCAGTTGATAGAATTCAAATCAAACCAGAGCTTGCTGATTTCCTTGAAACCATATCATAGGTGTAAGCATATTCAACTCTGTGGATGATTCGAAACCATCATGGCAAACACCTCTAAGATACTGTATTACATTAAGTAGTGCGCGATCAGGATCTCAAAAACTTCCTCCTAGGCCACATCGTCTTTTAGAATATTCAGGAAGTCATAATAGTATAGGTTTGTCCAAGCTCTTACTAAATTCTTAAATACTGTTTACAATTCTTGTTACTCTTTTCTGGAGTACTGGCATTAGATTGTGATTTTTTTCACAGTGAATTGAACAAAAATTGCATATAGTAGAAGTGCATTTATAATATGATGGAAAATAGACTCAACAGGATAGTAGTAGTAGTAATTGAAAATTTCATAATTTTCTTAATTTTATTTCTACTAGAGGTAGTTTTTGGTAGCAGCAGACTATTCTTATCTAATTGTTTATGGTGTGAAATTCTACCAGATATTGATGGCAACTGGTGATACGTTTAGAGCAGCTGCTAGTGAGCAATTGGAAATTTGGACTCAGAGGACAGGGTGTGAGATCGTTGTTACTGGAAAAGAGAAAAGTCCAAAGCATCAGCAGGTAAACTACTAAACTAAAATGCTTCGTAAACTCAGTTTGACATCTCTGACACATGTAAATCACTAATACATTCTTGTAGTGAAATCACTAACACATATATTCACTAACACATGTAAATCACTAACACATATATGACCGCGACACTATCAACTACGGTGGGGGTACCGTCAACATAGCATATGTCGACGACGATTTTCGGTTCTATGAATCAATTGAGGTATTTACTAATAGCTATATTTTTGTTTGTCATTAATTAATCTCTCTTAATTTAAGCTCACCAGTTTTATCTTTTCTTATTTCTCATCTTATTGAAATTGATTTTTGGTGTTTCTCTTGTAGCATGGAGTTTACAAGTCCAACCTTGATTTACTTGAAGAAAATGATAATGAAGTGGATCTAATATGATATACACTTTATTCTTTTTAGTTCGTTGTTATTATTTCAGTTTTTTTATGTTAGTTAATAAATATTGTAGATACTATGGGAGACCAAGATACAATAACAACTTATGTAGTTATCGTAATTTGAGCATTATATATTTATATGAGGAGTATTGGTTTTAATTATTGGCTCTTTATGCATTAGTTTATCAATTAGTTTGAAACAAGTATGAAATTTATATTAACTTCAAATATTAAATTTAATATTTATTATAACAATTAATAATAATAAATATGAATTTATTGATTTGAAAACTAATTATAATTTATAATGAATTTTGATTATTTATCAATTAATTTTTTATTTATAAATTTATAATTAAATTTTTTTTAGTTAATTAGTTAGTCATCAATGAAGGATTATTTCCCTCACTAATTTGAAGATACGTTCTCAATTTATAATTAGTGAAGGAAAATTTTCTCTCGTTAAATAAATTTGTTCTTCACAATATATTATTTGTGAGGGAATAAAGTTATTCACTAATTTCAAATAGTCCTTCTTAAAATATTATTTGTGAAGGAAACCAATCTTTTACTAAATAACAATATTCCATTACTAAATATAATTTTAGAATAAAAAGTTATTCATAATATATCCTTCACAAAAAATATTTAGTTACTACTTAGCGAATGATATCCAATTGCGAGGAGGTCTAATGCGAGCACTCGTGTGAAAAAAATATTTCTTCGCAATAAATCACTTGCAAGTGATATAGGGCCTCTAGTGAAGGATTTGTCCTTCACTAGAGGCCATTTTTGGTGTAGTGATAATCGGTGACTTTTACGTAAGCATCAATAATCAATACCGCGCGTCTTACTATGCAACCACGCCAGACATCGTATTTTTTACTACTAGGGTAGTTCAACGGTTTAACGGTAAAACTTTCGCCGTTATTTTATAAAAAGATAATTCTATCATTTTCTAACTACGACAATACTTCCGTTGTGGGGTCCATTAATGATTGTCTGCCGCATTTAATATTTTCTCGTTAAAACGAATATTCCCCGACCAATCGAATATTATATAACCACTTGCTTACTTTGTAAAATTTATAAATATCACCACAACTATAACATTATATCAAGTCCACACCATAATATTCAAAAATATATTTTGAGAAAAATTATTCTTTATTCATAAAAGTTGGGGTCTTACAACCTCCCCTTTTTATGAAATTTTGTCCTCGAAATTAGGGTACGTACCTGGTATGCCGAAGAGGTGAGGATACCTCGTCAGATTCTAACTCTTGAGGTATAACCTTTGAGTGTAGAATATGATCCTTCTTATCCAAGATTTTAACACGTATATCTTCATACGTTAAATCTTCTGCTATCTCGTCTAGTTCCAATTTAATAATGTGGTTCGGGTAGTCCACATATTTACGTAACATCGATACGTAAAAAAAACGTTATGAACACGCGACATACATAGCGGTAAGGCGAGTCTATAGGCCACAGTTCCTACTCGATCGAGTATTTCTTCTTTTCATCGACTCTTGCTTCTAGAATAACGCCTTCTTGAACCTTCTTCTTCACATTTATCAACTCCGGGTCTGTAGCTTGGGCGGCCTTTAACTTTATCGATTAAAGTCGATTCTACTCATATATTTGATATCACACGTGGGTCCCTAGAGTCTTTAACTATATCTTCATCATTTGTAAGTTATACGAAATGGGTTTTTGTGTTAACAACATTGCACTCGTAAGCGCATACGATCTTCTACTCAACGCGTCAGCTACCATGTATACGCTCCAACCAAAACTCACATTTTGAGAACTTAGCGTACAATTTCTCTTTTCTCAACGTCTCCAGCGTCATTCTTAAATGTTCCACATGTTCTTCCTTGGTTTTGGAATATATATCAATATATCATCAATAAACACCACCACAAATTTGTCCAAAAATGGTTTAAACACCCTGTTCATCAAGTCCATGAACGCTGCAGGTCCGTTGGTTAAACCAAAAGACATAACCAGAAACTCGTAATGACCATACCGAGTTCTGAACACTGTTTTTGGTACATCTTCCGGTCTCACCTTCAACTGATGATAACCACTTCTCAGGTCTATCTTCGAGAAATACCTCGCTCCCTTCAACTGATCGAAAAAGTCATTGATTCTAGGTAATGGATACTTATTTTTATTCGTGACCTTAATCGTGAACTTATTTAATTCTCTGTAATCAATGCAAAGCAGCATCGATCCGTCTTTCTTCTTAACAAACAACACAGGTGCTCCCCATGGCGAAACACTCGGCTGAATATACTTCTTGTCAAGCAATTTTTGCAATTGCACCATCAACTCTTTCATTTCTACTGGGGCCATTCTGTATGGTGATTTAGATATCGGGGTCATTCCTGGTAGTAAGTCAATCACGAACTCGATTTGTCGATCCGGTAGAAGACCCGACAAATCATCTAAAAATACGTCTGCAAAATCTTTTATGATCGGTATTTCTTCTAACTTTGCACTCTTCTTCTGTGTATCGACTATGTAGGCTAAATATCCTACACATCCTTGTTCTAATAACTTTTTGGCTTGCATCACCGTCAGACAACTTGCTTGTCGAGGTGACTTCTTCGCTAAAGAACACACCTTTCGATTTGACGAGTCATAAGGTTAACACACTTCCTTTGGCAATCAATTACTGCTCCGTAATTGAATAACCAATCCATTCCTAGTATAACATCAAACTCACCAAGTCTAATTGGTATCAAGTCCACCATCATCTCGTGACCTTTTATAACCACTCTACAATTCCTATATATGAATTTAACTGGAATCACTTCCCTATTTGCAATCTCTATACCTAAGGGAAATTCTAATTCTTCCTGAGGCAAATCTAAGTTCTGAGCAAATTCATCGGATATAAATGAACAAGTATCACCCGAATCAAATAGTACATAAGCATTAATACCATTAATCAGAATGATACCTGACACCACATCCTTAGATTGTACAGCATCCTGCATGGTCATATTGAAAGTCATCGCAGTAGGTCGGCTTGACTGTGCTGGTCCAGTGATAGACAATGCACCACCACCGTTGTTGTTTCCTTTTCCGCTACTCGCACTTCCCGCTGGCTTCTTAGGACAGTCACGATCCATGTGATCTTTTGAACCGCAGGTAAAGCATGCTCATTTCTTCGGACTAAAACAGTTCGGTGAAATGTGTCCCTCCTGACCACAGTTGAAACACACCCTCTTTCCCTTCAAACATACTCCAGTATGGTTCTTCCCGCACGTCGCGCAAGCTTCAAACTTTTTCTTCTGCTAATTTCCCTGCTGTCTTCCCGTAGTCGAATTCTCGCTCCACTTTCTCTTTTGACTGTTACTTTCAACATTACTTCCACCAGCCTTATTCTCATTCTCATTCTTCCTCTTCTTCTGTTCTTGGTTGTACTTGGTCAAAGCATCGCTTCCACCTTCCGCGATAATTTCCTTCTCCAGTACAGCCGCAAATGTATTCAACTGGAACATTGAAACCTTGCTGTAAAGCCAGGGCTTCAATCCTTGTTCGAATCTTCTTGCTTTACGCTCATCGGTATTGACTTGATAAGTGGCAAACCTTGCCAACTCGTTAAATTTCGCAGCATATTCTGGCACCGTCATAGTTCCTTGCTTCAGCTCAAGAAATTGTACTTCCAACTGATTCCGAGAACTCGCTGGAAAGTACATTTCGAAAAACATCTCCTTAAATCTATCCCATGCTATCACTCCTTGTCCCCCCACGAACCTTATTTTCTTGCCACCAGTAGCTAGCTTCAGACTTTAGCATGAACGTTGCGAACGCAGTCACCTGGTCTTCGTTTACTTTAGCAACTTCGAACACCTTCTCCATTTCCATAATCCAAGTTTGGGCTTCTACTGGATTCATAGACCCTTGAAACTCTGGCAGTCCAACCGCTTTGAATTCCTTGAAGGTCGTGACTTGAGCTTGCGGTTGATTCACAAGTGCACCCATCAACAGAGTTACCAACTGCTGAACCAGATTAGCGTTGGTTTCATTGTTATTATTAGTAGACCCCTCAGGAGGTGCTTATTGACGTGGTTGTCTTCTTCTAGGAGGCATCTTCTGTTAAGATATACGCTTATTAGTTCATTACTCAACTTCTTGGGTATTTGAAGTTTAACTTAAACATTCCAAGATTAAAGCTATAACACATAACATTTCAAATAAACTTTTATTCATTCATAACGTTTTAGAACATACCAAAGATAACATAACCGCTATAAACATTTACTTTCCTGAACTAGACAAGTTTCAGGATTACATACTCATACTATCCCTTTATTTATCTCAAAATAAGGGATTCACAATTTATTTATTCACATAATTAACCACATATTATTATCACTCCTATTCTATCTAGGCATATTAAGACATCGTAAGGCTTCTCGACGTTCCTCCTCCATGATACGATAAGCCGTTTTGCGATCCATCACGAACCACGGCGAGTCTTCGAACTGAGGTGGATAATAAAATACTCGATCCTGGGCCCTATCAATCGCCGAATTAAAAGCGTAATCCATCTCTTTCAGCTTGGCTTTCTTTACTTGGACCTTAGCCTTAGCACGATCTGCACGTTGAGTCGCCTTCATCCAAGCATCCTCTGCTCTTACACGCTTAGCTAACTCCTCTTTGAAGTCATCTTTCAATTTCTCCAAGTGACTCTTCTTCTTCTCGTTTACCGCCAACAGATCTTCATGCTGACCCTTTGTATGAACTAAGTCCCATTCCGTGTTTCCAAGTTTTGAGTCAAGTTCCTGAATCTCTGCATCCTTCTGCTCCATCAAAGCATGATGCATCTCAACCATCTCCTCCAGCTCCTTAACTTCGTCCTGTAACTCTATGTTACGTTCATATAGAGTGTGAGACCCCGAATTTTATGAAATGAAAGTATTCAATTTTCTTATAATTATTCTATTTAGTAAATGGTTAAATTGATAAAAGGTTAAAGTTAAGGGTGATATGTGAAAAATTTACAAAGTATGCAAGTTGTTATATTATATTCGTTTGGTTGGGGAATATTCTTTTTGTCAGGGAATATTCGTACGACGACACAATCATTGGTGGACCCATTAACGTAAGTATATTGTCGTATTTAGAAAGCGACAAAATTATCTTTTATAAAAATAACTACGAAGTGTACTAGTTAAAACCATTGAACTACCCAGTAGTAAAAGTACTGAAGAATTCGCGTGGTTGCATAGTAGCACACGGTATTAATTATTGATACTTACGTAAGAAGTCACTCATTATACTCAATTATTGCTACAAAGAATTTTTGCATCATATCTCTCATATTGTTAATTCAATTATTGTCACAAAGATTATCATACATAATATGTTATATTATTAAATCAATAATTGAGACGATTAAAGTTATTCATATTATTATTTGCAATATTGACAATGTCTAGAAGTTCGGTCAAGGAGAGGTTTGGTCACCTAATTGCGCCAATAAGGAGAAATCCTTATCGAAAAGTCCCCTCTTTCTTGGGAACGACCTGGTTGTTAAATATTGCGAATTATAATAATAATAATAATGAATAAATGTTATTAAAAATTGAATTTGAGTTCGGAGTTGAATTTGGTGACGCGGACGAGATATTTGAGTCCGAAACGATGAAATTAGTAGAAATAGACTATAAACACAATTTGTCGGGGTTGACTTTTTGGTCAAAAAAATCAATAATTGACTTTTTCAGAAAAAGTCAAACTTCGAAATTTCAAAAATAAAATTGTTGAGAAAAATATTTCCATTGTATTGGGATTATTAGTGTTAGTTAAAATCGACATTTATTTCGATATTAATTGATGTCTGGAAGTTTTACTGACCAGTCGGGTAATTAATCGGATAAATAAGTAATTAATTGCTATTAATTCACATGATTATAACTATTTGTTAACATGTGTGTACTATTAATTCACATGATTTACTATTAGGGGAGGTGGTGAAAGTTTGATAATACTTGCATGACTAAATTAAATATGAAGGAAAAGATGAAGGTATTATACTGTAATATTTCGAGCCCCAAAATGTGCATTTATCGAAACTATATTTTTCTATAAATAGAAGCTCATTCTTCCTTCATTTCTCACCAATTCGCTAAAGCTATAGAGCAATTATTATAGAGAGAAATTATAAAGAGAAAGAAGAAGAGAAGTCTGCTACCTCACTTTTCCAGTATCCAGTTTTCTTCTAAGTTAAGGGATATTATTATTATAGTAAGGGGTATTATTTCTTTCGTATTCATGAAGAGAGCTATTGTTACTCCATTCCTTATTATTTACATTGGAATAACTCAGATATCGCGGACTACCGTATACATAGTGAAATTCTTTTGTTATTCCATTCTTTATTATTATGTTGGAATAACCTGTCTATGCGAAGTATTGTATACATGGTAAAATTCTTCTGTTACTCCATTCTTTATTATTATGTTAGAATATCCTGTCTGTGCGGATTACGCATGACCTGGTTCCATTCTTTATTATTCTATTGGAATATCCTGTCTGTGCGGTCTATCGCATGCCTGGTGAATTCTGTTGTTGTTCCATTCTTTATTATTCTATTGGAATAACCTGTCTGTGCGGTCTATCGCATGCATGGTGAAATTCTTCTGTTATTCCATTCTTTATTATTATGTTGAAATAACTTGTCTATGCGAAGTACTGCATACATGGTGAAATTCTTCTGTTATTCCATTCTTCATTATTCTGTTGGAATATCCTATCTGTGCGGATCACGCATGACCTGGTTCCATTCTTTATTATTATGTTGGAATAACCTGTCTATGTGGACTACCGCATGCATGGTGAATGACCCTTCGTATTCATTCTTTATTAAATTATGGAAATGATCTGTTACGTGGATTACCGCATGGCGGGTGAAAATCCATTTGCAGTTTCGTAATTTTTCTGACCCTCAAAAAATTCTGAAAAAATTTGAAATAATAATTTGATGAGTTTTCTAGATTGTGTCCAAAAATGGCGATTTTTGGATGTATAGATTAGGAGTTATGAATTTTATGGGAAAAGACTATTTTAAAAGTAAACCCTTATAACTCCTTATGGTTAACTCCAAAATTTGTGAAACTTTTATTGGGAGTACATATATATAACAGGAGTATACCTTGTAAATTTTGGAATTTTTGGACAAAAGTACAATTTATGATAAATGTCTAAATATTCGGCAGTTTTGGCCATATGAAAAATAGTAAATGAATTTTAAAAATTCCAAGAAAAATATATGTTCAATATGAGACTATATTCTGCTAAATCCCAAAAAAGAATAAGTTTTGGGACTGATTTGGTATTTTTCATGAAAATGGTTTAGTTACGAATATATGAATTAAATATGTTATATGAAGTTGAAAAATTGGTAAATATGATTTTATGGCTTGAAAATCCTATATAAGGTATATGTAGATTTTTGATGAGGGATTTGATCATTGGTGATGAAATCTTATGAGTATGGCATTTTTGAATGATTAAATGTATTATTTGGTAAAGTGTAAACAATTAAAATAAATTGTTTATAAGTTTAAGAAGTGATTAAAATATTATTATAATATTAATAATATTAGAATATGAATTTATTAAGTTATTGATAATATTTGGATAAATTTAATGTCTTTAATATTTATCCTTGATGCTTATATCATTGTCATCATCCTCATGTTTATATTGTGATGAAAGTCATCTTTGGCTTACCTGTATAGATGGACTATTGATTATTGGTTTTACAGTTGTATATCTTTGGCTTACGTGTAAAGATGGATCATTGATTATTGGTTTCTGAGTTGTATATCTTTGGCTTACGTGCAAAGATAAACTATTGATTGATGAGTATCTTTGGCTTTATGTGCATAGATGAACTGTTTATTGGTATGATTATGACCGGGATCATTAGGGTATAATCATGACCCGTAATGTTATAGATGATGCGGTAAAAGTCCTCATTGGCCCGTAGTGCATTGATGGACAATTATTGGTATGATTATAACCAGGGATTATTCGGTATAATCATGACCATTGATGATTACATGAATATCCTTGGTAGTAGAAAAAGGATGATTCGATAATGTGGATTATTTATTAAGTTTGAGTCTTAGCGATAAAATATTGATTATACACTTTTAATTCGTAAAAAGATAGTAGATATCATGCTCTACTTGACTCTTTTAAAAAATCTGATTTGTATGTCTTTGGCTGTAGTGCAAAAAGATGAATTGTTAATGAATATCTTGGCCAGTAGTGCAAAGATGAAATTATTAGTATGATTATAGCGAGGAATTGAGATTTGGTATAACCATGATTTTTGATGTTTCAGGTGAAGATAGGTGATGAAAATTATCTTCGTCCTTGGTGCGAAGAGGAAATTAGAATCACAATTATGATTATGAGTTATTCACATGATTGTGGGATGTGAATTGTTGATTGATGTTCTGAGGATAAAACATTATTGGTGGACTTTTAACATGGAGAAGATAATAGACCTTATGGTCTATTTGACTCTTCTAATGGATTGCTCGTTCCGCTGAAACTATGGTTGAAAAGTTTTATCATCTACCATATGTTCTAAATCTCTGATTTATTACTGATGAAGGCTATTGATAATTTAATTATCATTAGTCATGATATTCTTTACTGAGCTAGTTGTGCTCACCCTTTTGCTTCACAATTCCTTTCAGGTAATAAGAGTGTTGCCGAGTCAAGCGGGGATAACAGGGGTATAGAACGGTGGTCTATAGCTATTGAGGTTCTCCCTAAATAGTATGAAAATAATTTTATTGAGAACTTTAGATAAGTGTGTAGTATTGTATACGTCATTTGATATTTAATTTTGGTGAACCGAATAGGGTGAGGTGAACCCAACTTTGGAAGGGTGTTTTTCCACTATCATACAAGATGTCTAATGACATACAATCTCGTGTTATCATAAGACAGGGTTGTGCACATCCACTTGCTGAGTATATCTACGAGCACTACCTATATGATCTTGGAGTTTATTTGAAATATAATTTTCACTTGGAGACAGTGGAGATAGTTATATGTCAAGAGAAGACTCACCATTAGAAAGAAGATGATAGTAATCTTTTTCGTTTTTCTTTGGGGTCTATTGGGTCAACCAAGGATAATTCTGTGGACATATGATATCTATCATAACCTAGACGCATGGCCTCCCATGTACGAAGGTTTTCTTGAGCACTTCCCAAAGATTTTAATTTCTAAAACAGTTTTTGACTGTACTTTTATGTAAAGTACCATTGTAAGGTTGTGGTTGAGGCACCATGAGAGTTACATACATTTGTATTAAAACTCACAGTTTAACTGTGGTCTTATTTTGTATGACAGTTCAACAGTTGTATAAATGAAGTTTGTATTTGATTTTTATAGTGTGATATCTGGCGACTTAGAATGGGTCGTGTGGACCTATTTTTGGGGCGTCACACAGAGCGTCATACATCTCAGCTGAGACGGAGTTTGGTGGAAACTCCCCAGGATCCTCTTCCTCCTCATCCTCCTCTATCTCCTCAAAACTATCCTCCCTGATCGGGTCACGGGCTCATCACCTGGATCAACGTTGTTCACACAACATGAATATCCCGGGGTTCATCATCTCTAGGTACCTGAGGTATCACCTCTCTAGCTGGACTGGATCCTCCTTCGTTAGACATCCTAACAACAAAATATTTTAAGTTTTACTTAACATTTTTCGATACTCGCGAGCACATAAGTTATTAACACATAGCATATAATGTCTTTTATTGTTTAGCTTCAATGGATACCTTAATCCATTCCTTAAAACCCGATAAGAGTTGAACACCTCTATGTTTCCTATTTCCTTAAAGGTTACTTCCTAGAGTTTTCCCACCTAAGGTTCATAACCTAAAGCTTTGATACCAATCTGTGACACCCCCAAATCTAGGTACTCCATTCCCACAGGATTTGGTGTTCACTAACCAAAACATTACATCTAACTACCCATGATCAAAGGATAAAGACATAATTTAAATAACTTAAACAATAATCTCTCCCATTAAAGGGTTACATCAACATCTCAAAAATAATCCCAAGTAATCTAACCTTAAATTTATTACATCAGTTGCAGAATACATCATAAAATTAAAATAAGTCTCATAGAGTAAACATTTAAATAAATTTCTCATAAGTCTTCAGCACTTGGACAATTTGCCCTTTCCTTTGCTAGTAGATGGCTCATCAACTTTCTCCACTTTAGCTGCAGTGTTAATTGCAAGAGTGAGCAAACAAACGCTCACTGATATAGAAAGTAGTAATGATAGCAACATGAGAGTGAACAACAAAAACTGAAAAATAAAGAACTTGTTCTACGAATCAAAATAGAAAACAAGTTCGAACTTTAATTATCTGAGGGTCTTAAGACCACGAACTATGTCTTCGATATTTAGGTATTATTACCTCAACCTTAACAGTCGCTAGACTATACAGACCCTTCTTAACGTACTTAGGGGGATCAGCCCTTTGTACCATGTATTGTGCACAAACATCTAAACGTTACACGTACAAAATCCCCTATGTAAGGGTTGTTCGTCTCAGTTTGAATTTAGAATTTTCGCACTAAAGAAAGTTTAGTTTGGAACTAGCTTATCAGTGTTTCTAGAATTTTAGAACACTATTCAGTTTCCATCAATAAAGGTTTAGTACAAGAATGTATAACTGGAAAAGGCTATCAAAGTCAAAGATCGGATATCAACAATATATATAATTGAATAAACATGATATACATGCAAAATGCTATAACCAAAAGATTTAGAACAATCTCATTTGAATCGATGTATTAGAACAATATACTCTTTGAATAATAACATCAAGGTTTAGAAAAGTAAAACTCGCTCGAGGTAACGAATCAGGTTACAAGAGCTTATACAAACATATTTAAGATAGATTAGGCTTGCTCAATTTTAAGAACTTGTACAATAATATTATAGGAATGGAAACTTGCATTCAATATGAAAAGAATGAAGTTAGAAAGCTTGCTAAAATATAAGGAGATAAGGTTTAGAAACTTGCCTTGTATGTAAGCTACGTAAGTGTAAAATAATCTCCAATTACCCTACATACATCATTACAATCGCAATAACAATTAGTTGTATGAATATTAGCTTTAGGGTTTAAACCATCATTTAGGTCATAACCCTAACCTAGCACCTAACCATTTAGGTTAACATACTTAATGAATCTAAAATCGCATTCCAAGCCAACATAACTTACTCGTTCATTTCTAACTTTTGAAAACATCACTTTTAGTTTCATTATATAACTCAATTAACAATCACTTAAAAATCTTTTACACTTTGTATTAAAACACCTTATAATCTGTTATTGTAGTTTCTATTATGTCTTAACATCATTAACATGCATGCTAAACCAACACAGGTCCGTCACGCATGACCTGCAAATAAGCAGAACTTCATTTCATCATTTCGAGGTGTGGCAATTGCACCACACTTAAGCCTCGAACAAGTCAAATTTATTTGGTATTCAATCTACGAGAAACCAGTAGCTTGATTCGCCATTATTTCGATCGGATGATGACGGTAAATTGCGCCACACACGATAGATAAAGCCTTGTAAATAGCTACATTACGCATAATAGTCGCCCCAATTTAACCCAATATCACAGAAAACATGAAAGCTAGCAACTAGAACTTTGTGATAACATCCATAAACATGCAATACCACATAATAACAACATAAACACTCTATACCTACAATTTTGAAGGATCAAAATCCCAATTTCCCCAAATTTCATCATTTTTACACTATTAGCGAATTCGATCACCACAAATTCGTTTCTTGACCAATTGACACGATTCTAACTACGCCGCTTTTGTTTCTTAACATATTAACATAATCTACCAATAAATTACAAATTATAACAAGTATTGATCATGAAAATTTATACTTTCTAAGCCATATCCAACAATATAAACAGTGATATATATGAAACCTTCTACTACAACCCTACTCCATGCCTTTAATCATCAAATAACACCCACAAACGAGGATTAACAGATTATAGATCATATATATACATGTATTTGTATCAATTCCACAAAATTATCAAAAAATTAGAATTGAAGTAAGTTATACCTTCTCTTTGATTGTATGCTACAAAAGATGGTGACTAGGTTTAGTAATTTCCCTTCTTCGTCTTGCCAATCTCCAAAAATGCAGTGTTTTTCTTCTCTCTAATTCTCTGTTATCTAGTTAGCTTTAGGCAAAGAAATAGAATGTATAGAAAAACAAACTGGCCTCCCTCACCCCCACGTACGTCAGGTCACAACCCAAAGGTTTGCGTCAGTTGAATAAGCCAAAGGCCACAAGGCCTTGTTTGGCTACCACCAACCCCCAAACTAGATTATTATTATATTATTTATATTATATAGTTACTTTGTGTCACACTCTAATTAATTTAAATAACTTTAGTTTAGTTAATTTAAATAACTCATAAATAATAATAATAATCTTATTATCATTATACTTATAATAAATAATTATATATCTAATTTTAGTTAATAAATTAGAAGCATCATTTTATTTTATTTATTTATTTTCTTTAAATTAAATAATGCACTTAATTTAATTGTTTCCTAAATATTAAGCAAATGATTTAATTTAATTATTTCCTTAAATTAAATCCTTCAAATAAAATTATCATTATTCAATTTAATTAATATTAATTAATTTAGTTACCAAATTAATTCACCATAATTCATCAATTATTTATTTTTCTCAATAAATAAATTATTTAAAATATTTATTTAATTCAATAAATATTTAAATTAAATTACAAATTTCTCGATTATTACATCCTTCCCTCCTTAAAAGGATTCTGTCCCTAGAATCACAACTCAAAAAATTTATTCATTACAGTAACAAGGGAATATAGTTCTTCCTTTGCATCTTCATCATCATTGCGCTTACGAGCAATGCGAACTTTCACCAGCCTTAGAACACTTGGAATTCCCTTACTCAACCAATTTAACCAATTTTTTTAAAAGAATTGGTCAATTCTATTCAGTCTCATTCAGATTTCAAAATGTATACACAAGCAGTCTAAATAACTTATTTGCTCATATCTTGACTCATTCAGATGCATAAAGTTCTAAACAAACACCCCCTTACTTTTGGCTTTGATAGGTCACATCAGATTGCTGCTTCACTAACCATGTGGGTGTGTCACATCGCCAAAATAGTTTTTAGACATGTACAATTGCAATATGATCTTCTATGTGGACTTATGATGAGTGTCAAACATCTCGGTTTTTTCAATTTGCAAGGCTTCTCATTTTCATTCTTCTACCAGACTTGACAAGCTCTGTGACACCCCCAAATTCGGGTACCTTTAACCGTGAATATTGTGCTCCACAGTACTTCTTATCTAATATAATAATAATGACATAAGTGTAATTACTACTTATTACAATATGTCTCACTCTAAATCCCAAGTTCTCAGACATTGAATAACATCATCAAAAACCAATATTATTACATAATATTACATTCATAATAAATTATGAAATGAAATGTATAAAATGTCATTGAATAGATTACAGAACATAATTGTTATGTGAAACATGAAATGTATAAACTATTGGAGATTTGTTGAGCCGTTGTGCTCATTCTTGTAAATAAATCTTATTTGCAGTTAAAGACAAATTTATCAAGTGAATGCAGCCGTATGAAAATGGTGTTCGCATGGCAAACAAGCGTTTAATATTAGTATGATGTGTTGTATATTAGATCGTAATAGCTTATTAAAAAGAAAATGATATGAGTTATATTAGACTTAGAAACTTCGAACAAAAGAAATTCGTTTTGATGTTGAGTTGTGTAATTATATTATGATAATAAAGAAAAATTGTATAATACAGATACTATACATGCATTAATGCAAGTTATGGATTTTGTATGTAGTTTTGGTAATTCAAGTCGTTATGAAATTCATTAGGATACTGAATTATAATGGAGAATGAATCGATGAATAATTAAACTTTGAACGTTGAATTTTTATATACCCAAAAAGTAAGAATTGAGATAAATCATATTATAAAGATGTTGGGAACTGAGATGAAATGTAAAGGTTGCGATTATGGATATCGAGTAAAGTTAAGAAATGTTTAGATAGTCAAAGTTTATCAAGGTATTGATAATGAAAGTTTGATAAGTTAAGAACGAAATAGTATTTAACGCACAAGATCGGGAATGAAGATAGTCCTGATTTTGGGGACGGTACAAAATCTGAAGGTTGTTTTGACCCAAATTCCTTAAATAATCTTTTAGAGCTAAAATTTTATAAGATATGCGATTAGATAGAACAGTGGCATGAAATTTTTGTGTGTTTCTATCCCCTTGTTGTAACCACTCAGTTTTAGCACGACTCCCCCAAAATTCCTGTTCTTGTAACCACTCACTGTATATGTTGGTAATTTTTCACTTGTTTTCAGGATTATTCTTTGAGAAGAAAATTCATAGAGTTTTGATCCCGCGAAGGTTGAAGATTCGTTCTTGGTGTTTGATACTTGTTTGCTTTAAAATTTGAGTATGAATCTTTTCTAAGAAAGGTATATTGAAGTGGTGGAAAATATGAATAAAGTTCGATGGAAATGTTTTGAACACGAGGACGAGTTCTTTCCAACCCAGGTTGACTGATGCAGGAGGATATGAGTCTGATGATACTGAGTTATCAGATAGAAACGGATCGACACAAGAATGGCGGACATTGATTTCTTCGGGGTCGTGACTTCGGGAGTTCGGCTTCAGGAAATCTCTTCAGGAGTTGAGATCAGATTTCCTTATGAGTTTTCTTCGGGTCTGGCTTCGGGAATTATTTTTTTTTAACTATTCTTATTTTTAGTTATGTATCGTTATTTTATGATAGTTTTTTTATTTTTTTGGAAGTGAATCTTTTCTATTATTATGTAATTAATTATAATATAATTGTTAGGATTTTGTTACTTACTGGGAGTTTATTACCATAGTTATAGGAAATATTTTAGCTATAAAACCCGGCTTGTGGGTTGAATTATGGTGAGAATTTATTTTTATACTAATAATTTAAGCATTAGAGAAATTTCTCTGTGTTTTGGGTAATTCTCTCGTTTCTTTGCCTGTGAATTTTTTGTAAACCAGTCCGCGGGATAATCGTTATTCTGTCTGGTGTAAAGGGGATTTATCTCCAGCTTGTATAGCATGTTGTCTATTTTTGTCTTCTCCGAGTAAATGGCGGTAATGCCTATGAGGAGGTGTAGCGGAGAAAAGAATGTCGAGCTGTGACACCCCCGAATTCGGGTCATCTGACCCTGGTCCGGTCATCATGATAAAATACAAATATCCACTTCTAAACAACATACGATAACTAAAATGCAGAATATAATAAACGTACGTCGTTCATTCAAAAGGTGTTACTAGTCCCAAGATTCGATAACCTTAATACAATCTTACAAACATATCCTAAAATAATCATTAGGGTTTATATTACATAACAATAATTTAAACTAGGCGTAAGGTAAAGTCTGCTCCTCGCCACTATCCTACATCTTTCCTTTACCCTTGTCCTTTCCTGAGGTCTCGGGCTTAACTTCAATATAATTAATGATATAATAAGGATGAGCAACAAGTTTGCTCAGCAAGTTTAAGTATAATAATAAGGATATATCATGATGAATGGAAAATATATGACAATGAATTCAACAATATGAATATTAGAAGCAAAGATAATGATTTCTTTTAGAATAACTGATAGTCAAGTAGACTTTGAACTATAAAACTCTAATGGAATCAATAGCTGATTAACCCTTTGGTTATTGGCTACAGAATAAGTAATTGAGGGGATCAACCTCGTTTACACCATGTATATGCATAACATTTAAATCTGCTCTTTGTATCTTATATTAGATACCTGGGGGTACTCCCCTATCATAAAAGGGGTGTTCTTTCAGTCTAAGAATCCTTACCATCAATTGGTTTGGATAACTTTTATAAAACTTCATACACTTTTCTGACCGAACAAAGGTTCAGACTCTATCTGACACAGTTCAAAAATTATAAAACTTTAAATGATGTACAAGTCCAAGCCATTACGAACTCAAGTGCACTAAGTGCGAATATCAATAATATCGATGTGGAATAATTGTAAAGTAATTAAACCACTTAATAGTATGCTTGGAAATAAAGTTTAAGCTTAAATGAATAACTTTCAATTCAACAATAACCTGCTCAATACAATATGAGGAGGATAGGAAACTTTCACAAAACTCAAAGTTGTGTAAGTTAGGAAACTTACCTCAAGCGTAGTTTACCAAAGTAAAGCTTAATACCTTATTTTGAATCCTATCATAATATATTCACACTTATAGGGTATTCATTAGTTACATATGCTTATTCATGATATGTAAGTTTAAACGCACACATAAACATCTAACTTAGTCGTATACTCTACACATACTTCATCGCATACTTATAGTACAAATTAGTTTACAAGACATCACAAAGTCAAACAATATAGTTTCAATCCACGACCTTATAGTTTTCAAACGTTCTTTTGGATTTAAAAGTTTATAATCCGTTGTTAAACATTCAACTCTATCACATAACATGCTTCATAACACATTGGATAGCATATTGGTCATATATTACAAGTTAAGGTAATCATATAAGTATGCTTTGAACTTCAGATCGATAAAAAACAAAAACTATTCATGACTGCAGGATGGCGCAACTACGCCTTATCTAGACTTAGGGACGGCGCAACTGCACTATCCCCTGGCTAGACCAGGGTTGATATAACGTCCGAGAAAATTGGATTTTTATAAAAATTAATTTTTTATTTGATTATGTGGATTAAATAAATTTAATTGATTATTTATGTGAGTAAGTTATGTGAAGGTCGTTCTATGACCTAGAATGTGTGAATGTGGTTAGGATTTTTGCTATGTGATAGAGTTAAAGTGTTTGAATTTCCAAGACGAAAATAAAATTTTTTTGAGAAATTTTCATAAAAACACTATTCACTGATTTCTGCTCAGGAATTATTTTTGAACTTTCGAGAAACGCATAATGATAGAATTCTAAGACGAGATAGAATATTCAATAATATTTCAGTTATGGCAAACGAAGCTTTCGCTTACGGACTTAAAACCTAACGGTTAGGGAAAGTGATTTATGAGAAGGAATTTAAATATGTATAATGAATTAAAGCGATAATCATATGATACGTAGGTATTATACGAGGTAATGAATACGAGTATAATATGAGGTATTATACGAGTATGTATGAATGATGGTATATCGTATATGAATAAGTATACGAGTTAGAATACGAGAATAATACGTAGATTATACGTTATAAGGCTTTAAGCCAAATGTAATGGACTTGTAGGATTGTGTAGGAAATTGTAATATCCAATTGGAATTATGATAAAGCCCAGGTGTAGGAATGGATAAGTCCAATATGAATTAATGAACAAGTCTAATGTTTGTTTAAATACAAACCCAAAGTATAAGTTAAGTTAATTAAGCTAAAAACCCAAGTAAGAACCGGATCCGTGGATCGATCCAATGGGTAAAGATAAACCATGGGTGACCCAATGTGGTGGCCAAGTAAAGTACTTGGTGGCTAAGCAAGGGATAAGTTAAGTAATGGCCAAGTAAAGTACTTATGCTTAATGTCTAAGTAAGTGCTTATAAGTGATGAGCAAGT
The DNA here is from genome assembly GCA_020205605.1 of Panax ginseng. Lineage (NCBI taxonomy): Eukaryota > Viridiplantae > Streptophyta > Magnoliopsida > Apiales > Araliaceae > Panax > Panax ginseng. The sequence goes on along the minus strand of CM035149.1, from coordinate 98,202,762 downwards.
AAACTTAAGGGCTAAGTAAAGTGCTTATAAGTGATGAGCAAGTAAAATTAAGGGCTAATTAAAGTGCTTATAAGTGATGAGCAAGTTAACTTAGTTCTTAAGTAATGAATAGTAAGGAGGTGATTAAGGAGGTGGATGGCTTATTGACTATTAAGCCCTCACGTTGGGATTTCTATAAATAAGAAGGGTGCTAGCTTATTTGTTGGTTATTTCATTTCATCCAACATCATAAGTACTTATTGGTTAGAGAGAAAAAGCTAGAAAAGCTAGATTTCATAGTCCAAGAAGCAAGCAGAAGATTAAAGCTTAATCAAGTGATCTTCAAGGGTAAGATCCTAAACCATGATTCTCTTTCTCTTCAATTGTTAGAGAAGTGAGTAGTGGTAGAACATGTATGCTAAGAAGAAGTAGGAATGATTAATCAAAGGACTTAAGTCTTAATAAGCCGTGAATAAGCACTTCGTTCATATATAAGTTATAAACTAAGGAAGAACTTGTAAGGAATTGTAATATGTTTGCATGAATAAAATTGGTATGATGAAAGGATGTAAGGATGATGGTTAGAAGACTAAAACCATGATAAGTCATGTGAAGTGAAATCATAAGTAGTTTATACTTTTATAAGTTATAAACTCATGAAGAACAAGTACTAACTTATCATGTAAATACGTTAATGAAATATGTATGTTAAGATGTTAATATGATGGAAGGAATCCATTTGAAACGATGAACAAATCATAAGTAACGAAGTTATGCCGGAATTCACACAATTAGACGATAATCGTCGAATTCGTGAAATTCTCGTAATGGAAGTTAAATTTTGACTTTGAGCTCGAAAACTTTGGTTTTCGATCGAGTATAGTCTCATTTGGCATTCTAGAGTTGTGGACTCAAAAATGACCGAATTCCGACTTAGAACGAAGAAACGAGCGTTGAACGTTCACGAATGTTTATCGTTTTCGTTAAAATAAACTAATAGATGAATTTTGAGTTAACAGATTTGAAATTAGAAAATTCTTACATGAACACGTAGAGTATGTGATTTGTGAGCTAATGGCTTTTGAACGAGCCAATTCGGATGTAAAATGAATAAGTTATGAAGCTGAGAAGTTCGTATAAAAATCAAATCATCAAAGATGTATAGAGATCGAGGTTCCGCGCCATAGCATGCATAAAGCTCAATAAGTGGCTTGGCAGTATGAGTATAGAGGCCATACACTGCAGAGTGGCACCGCAGTGCCAACCCAAGCTTGTTATGCCGCGCCACAACGCCATGCACAGTAGGAGTAGGTTCTGGAGAGTGGCGCCGCAACGCCACTATAGTAAAGGGCTGCCGCGTCGCGCAGCCGACAGTAGGAATTGGTTGACCAAGTTAGATTTTGTAATTTCAATTGATTAGGAACGAATAGTAGAATGTATATGTTTTTAATGTACATGATAAGACTAACTTTAAATCACTTTTATAGTGATAACTTTAGGAATTTAATGTTGTTTAATAAATAGTTAAATGAAGAACGTAAAGTATAAGAAAGTGAACGGTATGCAATAAGTGTACTTAACCAAGGACGATCGAGTTTCGATTAATAACGTAAGAACGTTAGTAAATCGTGAGGAAGAATGATTAACTTAAAACGAGTTATATTAACGAAGTGAATTCACTTAAGACATAGAAGAGAAAGAAGTTGGTAAGAGCGATGTAAATTATAACGGCAATCCGGAACCAATAATAACAAATCTAATACATGATTAGATTGAGAAGAAGGGTAAGATTCATTAGGAACCATTTATTTTCATTCATGACCTAATGTGGTATGTTATGCGGTTATGTGTTATAGAGACTGTAAAGACTCAAAGGGAAAGTAATTTTACTGTAGCAGACGCTGAAGGCAAGTTTTCTTAACGCTTGTCTAACCTTCGTGTTAGGTAGGTTTTCAGTGATTCATGTTATGAGATGCATAATTTTTTTTAAAGAAAGGGTCAATGCCAGTTTTAACTCGGTTAGACTAATCTTGAAGAGTTGATTGATTTATTTACAAGTCTTTCAATATAGAATTGATAATGCTATCCTACGCTAATTGTTACGGATTCAAGGTAAGCCTGAATATGAATAAATAAATATATTTTACATTGATTATTCGATGGGCACGCGAGGTTGCCAAAACTTAAACGTAAATACGTTTAACGGATGAGTGTTGAACAACATAGAGTACTATAGGCTGATCACCTAAAAGTGCTCGTAAGAAATATCGGACTTACGGTCTTAGTACCGTTTTGTTCTTTTCATGAATAAAAGCTAAAGAGAATGTTCATGGTCTATGGACCTACTCAGAATTTGCAAGCTACTATATGTACTTCAGAATTGTTTTATGAGATGAGAAGTGCTATTCAATGTTTCATAGTACTTCATAACTATTGTTCAGTTATTGAAGAATAAACATATGATTCTCGAAGTGGTATTTATATAATATATTGTTAGACTTGCTCAGCTAGTTATGCTCACTTCTTGCTTGAATCATGTGATTGCAGCTAAGGTCGAGCGAACCGAGGGCTCCAGTAGAGATAAAGGCAAAACGAAGATGAATGATTAGTTTATCTTGTAATAGACTAGCAAGTTGTATGTATCATATTACGATGAACAAAGAATGTAACAGTTTCTGACCCTGGGAACGAGATGTATTATTATTTTTGTAATAAGAATGTCGTTGATACACATATTTTAATGTTGTTTCAATAGAATGAATGTAAAGTTATGAGTACCGTGTAGCACCATCTGTTGGGTTGGAAGATACCCAAATTTGGGGCGTCACAATTGAGCTTTTCACTCCTTGTTTATATCCAACTTTAACATACCAATACACTTATACTTTAACATACATACATGCTAGAGGTTCTCACATAGCATGTGACCATTCTTGAGTTCATTTCCACAAGTGTTAACTTACAATTTACACGTGATTAAAACATAAAAGGTCATGTAATCATCATGCTTTACAATTCTTGCCACATGTCTACATAGTGAGCACATAATCTGTTAATACATATGCTCATAGTGTCCATATCATAAATTCATATTTAGCATTGTTTAGCACTTTGAAACATGCTTTACACTCATTTTTTATTAAATTATCATTATGTCCAACACATATGAATCATGTTCGGAGATATAATAAACATAATATGACATCTAATATCTTTCACATCTAAGTACTCTTATATTATGCAACTTAAGTTTGAAAACATGTTCAAGGTTGCCTTTGAAATCATTTTAGCATGAATGATGCAATCCAACCCATGCAAGACAAATCTAAAACTTTTATCATAAGTAACTAAGTTATGATAACCTCTTTTCAAGATCAGAAACTATATCTTGTAGCATTTATGTTCATTAGCTTAATATACTAAGCATTTCTTTTAAAATAATTTTTAACACCAAACTTATCAAGTTGATTATAAATATAATAACTATGAATCATATATCACGTTTATTTAGTTTCTAAATAAGTTATGTATGTGGGCTACTAAGTTCAGAATTTGTAAAACCTAACCTTCCACAAGGTTTGTTTTCAAAACTTTAAGTTTTGCTTCAAATTTTCTACTAGAATCATATTAGTCACGTCATAACTCATAAGGAAGCTCTATAACACATGTTATACCTATTTGTCATGTATACATAAGTTATAATACTATATCAGCAACAATATAACACAACAGAATCCAGAACCCAATTCAAGAACACAATTAGAGTTTATACCTCCTTAAGCTTGAATTGGACTCCCCACACACTGAGTATGCTTCTACAATTGATCAGCAACTTAGAACTCTCAAATTCAGACTTAACAAACAATTTCTAGCAACACAAGAACTGAAATTGGAGCTTGTATTTATAAAGAAAACTTTGACTGGACATTTTCATTACACTAGGGTTGGAGTTCATGGTGCAATGGAAGAAAAAAATGGTTACTGGAGAGTGGTTTAACAACCCACCACCAACCATTGGTCTTGAAATCATCACATATGCTTAGCCATTTAGAAGTTACGTAAATTAGCCTTAGGCCACTGTTCATGTACTAATGTGTCACTCAATTTGGGACAAGAGCAAAATCTCAGCAATAAGTTATCTAAGGCTTGGTTTTGTTTCTTAAATTTCTAAAATGTAATCTTAATGTACAATTGTTACCATATTAGAAAATTTTAGGGATTATTTATGTACCTGCATCATATAATCCATGTACATTAAATACATGTAATAAAATAACACAGTTAGGTATTATTGTCCGGGTATCTTCATAATTATTTTTACTACTCACATAACCACATTATAACATTATTTAATATTATCTATCTAGTTTACACACATAATTCCTTTCACAATTTATGGGATACACATATATTTAGTTATTTGTGTATTAAAATCACTTATGAGTTTATTGTACTACTTGATAATTTATATCATTAGAATGTATTCTTATCATATGATTTTATTCATGTCACACCTTACATTAAAGTTCCATTTCATTTCTACAGTAGAAATCAATTTTCCAAGATTTCTTACTGGCGCAGCTGGTCCAGATATATTTGTTCATGTTCAATACTTGTTCAGTCAAAAGTTTGTTCGTGCTAGTTCTCAATTATATTGATGAATTATAGCCAGCTTATTATTCAGACTCTTTCAATCATGATATATCCTTAAATTGTATTTAAACTTGCTGGGCAACTTTCATGCTCACCCTTGCTATATCATGATAAACATTGCAGATAAGGCGAATGCGTTCGGATACAGGAAAAGGATAATGCCAAGTTCTGCTTGGGATAAAATGTGCAGCTAGATTGTAATAGTATAGTTTGATAATAATGTCATGTGTTAGATAGTTTATGATTTGTGTATAAGTTAAGGTTACTTGATTTTGGGGAAATGTGTGTAAAGTTTATTGTATAAACAATTTATGTTTATATCTTCCGCAAATAGTTATAGAATGATTGAACCGAATCCGCCGTGATTTGAGACTCGGATTTGGGGCTGTCACAGTTGGTATCAAAGCATTTGGTTATGAAGCTTAGGTAGGAATACCTGAGACCAATAACCGCAATGATTAGGATAAATACTAACTCACATAGAGTTAGTTGGTCGGTAAGATTCAAAGACGAATCTCGGCGGGTTATAAAAGATACAGAGTTCCCTAACTCTGATAATAAAGTGGACAGTAGTGGTGAATACATAGAGTCTAAAAGACTACAAGTGCAGGGATAGGAGATCGTAAAACAAAATGATCAAGATATAGAAATAAATCGTAATATATACGATGAGATCACTCCGTGATCTGATAAATTTATACTATGGAAAAAGAATCAATCTGATGATTGGAAACTTTACAGCAAAGATGTTGTGTGGTAGTTGTACCATTAATTGGTAAAAATACAGGAAAGGATTATGAATACGAGTTGAATGAAATTCGTATTGAGAAGGGAGTTAGTAATAGGTGGGGATTCAATTGAGGACTCATGTCGGCAGCTGAGTTGTATGATTCCTTGTATAGGCAGGGAATTTTACTTGGTGTAAAAACCACTTAGTTTCGCGCGATAATCATTGAAATATTTGTGTCGCATGTTATTTGCTATATGCATGTTAAGAGGGTGATTCCTTTTCATATGTGTATAGCTTGGTAGATAGGTCATAGATAGAGAATATAAGGTTAAGTACGAGTTCTTAAAATTTATACTTATGTGACATTCTTGACTCATAGTTATATGAAATGTTTATGAACCCCTCAGCGAATGGACGCCAAAGGTCTGACTAGGACAAGTTCTTAAACTCATACGACTGTGGCAATTTATGAACTCATAAGTGTGGTTTGATGAACTGGGTATAGTTATGTGTGAATGGAGTATTGAGGATAATAGGAACAGATAGACTTTTAAGCAAACGATTGTTAGTGGAGACATAAGTTTTCCAAAACTCCTAGCTATGCTAGACTTCGAAATTTTGACATCAAGCTAAATACGCACTATGTGCATTTAAAATAAATAAATAAATGTAGACTCGTAATCATTTTTGAAACGGTTTAAAGTATAGTCTATGCTACTTATTTCGGCTAGACGCAAATGATTTGAAATATCAAAAGTTATTTTATTTATCACTCATGTACCACGTATAACTCAGTGCGAGAGATGATAAAAGGTGATGAAGTTATAAATATAGGAATACTTAGTGTGAATTTGATCTAAAATCGATATTTCACTATTGTATGATGTGTTATGACGAAGTCATACAATGACGGCATCCTCAAGCGGATCGTTAATCTGATGACGACATCATGACGTCATTCTTCAAAAAATATTTTCAAAATTTTAATTTGCCAATGGGGTTTGGCTACACATAAATAATTCGATTGAATTGAATTATTGATATGAGTCTATGCTTTTCGATTCAACTAGACTAATGTTTATGAAAACTCTAAGTGTTCATTGAAAGAAATTTCCCGAACCAAATTATTTTGGGGCGGAATCCTATGATAAGACTGAGGTGAACTATGTTGTTTGGATAAATAATCCAATCTAGTAGCGTAAATATCCGCTAGACATAATTAATACGTTATGCATGACGTAAGAGTACGATAGGGTAATCACCTAAAGTACTAACTACGGTAGTTTACCTTCTTTGTGATTGTAAACCTACCAAGTAATGTAAAGTTTTGCGGTATTAATACCGTTAAAACTAGGTGTTCATGGTCTATATGACCCCTCAGCAATTTGAAAATTTTTACTCTTGTGAGTGGTGTATTGGGTAGCATGTGATGATGTGTGAATGGTGTAAGCTGTTTGGTGTAAGGTGTAAGGTAAATTTCGGGGATGAAATTTTTAGAAGAAGGGGTGAATGTGACAACCCGAGAAATTAGACAATTTATTAAAATCTTAAATGATGGATTTAAGGTTAAATGATAGACCTAGATAGAAAATGAGTGAATGCATTTGATATTTTTAGGAAGGAATTTTTAGAATTTCAAAATTTTGTGAAGGATTTAGGTGAATTTTTCAGGATTAAGTGTATATGTGAATATTATCTGTGTATATGGTTATGTATGTGTTCAGAATGTGGTTAAGGGTCAAGGGTTGACCAAATAAATTATATCAGTGTCAAACCCCAAATATATATTAAGAACGACAACGTTCAGTTAGAAAACCCTAATGACTGATAAGAAACCCTAAAACCGGTTTTGAAACCCTAATTCATAAATTGGAAACCCTAATCTGGGAATTTAAAGGATAATTATAATGCTTAAGTGATATTAATTATAATATTAATTAGGGTAAAGCTTAATTAATTAGCAAACCCTAATTTTAGACTTTTAAACCCTAATTTTTCTGTCAGAAACCCTAATGTACAACTATTAACTTAATTGCTAAATTAACAATTTAAATTGGGATAAAATAATCCTAATTAACAAGATTGATTTATGAATGGGAAAGTTTAATTTAATTCGAGAATCCTAATTACAATTTAGAAATATTAATTTTCTATTTTTGAAAACCTTAAGGGTTAATAACCGTGAATTTTAAGTCACTATATATGTATATACATTATTGATATTTAAAAATTTGTGTTATACAGTGATTTAATATGTGACAACATATGTGAAGTGGTGCATGAATCAATAAACATATATAGTATAGTTATGGATATATACATTTATAGATTTCATTAAAAAAATGAAAGCTTCGTAACCTAATTATACATTAGGTGAGACAATTAAATAACCTAAGGTTATGGTAATAAGGAAATGTTAGTATTTAATATGTATACTAACTTAAGTGGATAATCTTGTTATTTCAAGTGACTAATAATTTTAAACCTATTTCGTGTAAACCTAATTAGGTTATGAGCTAAAGTTACATGTATAAGTAATTAAATTTCATAAGATTGGAAATAAAAACCCTAAATAAACAATTTGGGTAGCATATATTAAAATTGTTAGACTATGTTCATTACACGGCCCAAAACAATTAAAGGGGAAGCCCAAAAGAAATAAAATGCAAGCCCAAACTTAGTCTACTTGATTAAGAGTATTTTAGACCTTTGATTTATCTAATTTATGCATTAAAATAAAGGCTAAATGAAGGAATTAGTGGGTATATATATAGTTGGCCCTATTAGGCCTTTTAAGGCAACTAATTAAGCTAAACAATGTCCATAATTAGTAACTCTTACACACAAGTACATGGTTATCAAGCTCTCATTGGTTGCAAATCTATTAAACACTCTTAACCACATGATTAAGCTTAATTGAAAAGGATAAGGTGAAACCTTTTATCCATGGGACAAGGAAAGTATGGGGGATAATAATGAATCAACCATTTCATTTGCTAGAATACTCCACTTTCTCTCATTCTTCTTCTTCTAACTTTTTCTCCCAAGCTAGCAACTTCAAGAGAGAGAAAAGAGAGAGAGGTTCGGCCATTGCAAGAGAGAGAGAGAGGAGTGCTAGTTGTTCGTGCATCCTAAGTTTAGATACTACTTTGTAAATCAAGGAAGGTAGCCATTAAATCAAGGTATAACTTAACTTTCATTTTCTTCTTCTACTTTGTTTTATAGCTTGAGTTTTGTTGGGGTTATGAACAAATACTCAAGATACCCTAGTTCTACATATCATCATGTATGGAACTAAGTATCTTGAGTGTTGGATCTAAGGCTTAGAGGAAGAAAATGAGCATATGTTCTCCAAGGGTGAAAACTCTTGTTTTTCTTCCACTAAATCTTGTGTAACTAACGTTTTACAACTTGGATTTGTGATCCGTCAAAGGGGGTGCTATATACATGAGCTACCTAGTAAACCCAAGTGATAGAACACAAATATAGCAAGTTTTGAAAGGTTTGGGACTATTTTCCCCAAAACAGTCCACTTTGAATGTTAAGGGTTCAAAACCCTAAAATAGTTACTATTCCATTTTTCTTGAGGTTGTTTCAATCCGTTTCTAGTCTTTTAAAAATCTGGGAAAAATTACAGAGGTACCTTAAGAAGTTATCTACGTGTAGAAAAAAGAACGGACACGTTTCAATTTATAGGTTGTGCGTAATGGCCATTTCCGTAAAGGACTCCGAAATATTAACCTTTGAATATCTCACTGTGTATACACTGGAAAATTCCAAAATTGTTACATTAGGTTCATGTATGTTAGGAGAGAATACCCTGAAAATTTCATATTTTTCTGAGCAAAACTTAATTTATGAAAAATAGAGAAAGATCCGAGTGTTTTGGGCACTTTAAAAATAGTAAATTATTTTCTAAAATTCCAGAAAAATTAGGGGATCATTGTTGGTTCATATTATATCAAATACAGAAGTTGAGAACTTTTGGAGTTAGTTTCCTATTTTTTCCAAAAAATGATTAAGTTATGAATAAAAGAAATAAATAGCTAAATGATGAGTTTAATAATAAAAATATGATTTTTATACTTGAATACTCATAATATGTTACATCATGACTATCTTAGGGCATTTTAGTAATTTATGATAAGAAATGTTATTTATGACCTTTTATGGATATTAAATAAGAGGTTTTATAAAGGATTAACAATTAAAATAAATTATTTATTAATCCAATAAATTATTAAAATATTATTATGATATTAATAATATTAGAATATGATATTGTTAAGTAAATAAAAATATTAAGATTAAGATTTCTATAAAATATTATTAAATGGTTAATAATATTTGATTTAAGCATTAATAAATGATTAAAGTATTATTAAATGATTAATAATATTAGTAAATGAATAAAATATTATTAAATGATTAATAATATTAGTAAATGAATAAAATATTAGTAAATGATTAAAAGTATTATTAACTTATTAATGATACTAAATCATAAGTAAGATATTATTAAGGTAATAATATTAATGCATGATTAAAATATTATTAAGAGAATTAATAATATTAGTAAGGTATTAAAATATTATTAAGGTGTTAATCATATTAGTAAGCGGATAAAAGTGTTATTAGTGAGCTAGTAATACTAAGAGGGGAGTTAAATATTATCAAGATTAATAATATTAAGTGAATTAAAGGTAGTTGTTATCTGAAAATTATTGCAAGTCTATAAAAAAAATATTTTGACTGATAATAAATTATCTAAGATAATTGTTAAGTGTCCAGGCAAAGTTTAATTAAACTTAGACTCAAGAAAAGTCCGACTAGACCGTCAGGATGTTAGAATTGTACCGAACTCAACTCGGACTGCAATAGTTTGACTTGAGGCTAAGTCTTATGTGTATTATAGACTGATAGTGTTATGTGCTATGTGTTTAAGTTATTCTATGTATATATGTATAATAGTATTATATTGTGATGATATTATTCTAATATTGGAGATCTATATTACTAATATTAGGTCTTCGGATAAAGCGTTATAAATTGCGTAGCGGTAATCAACGGTTCAGGCAAGTTTTACTTAACTCTACTAAGAGTTGTTTCATTCAGATATGTTTATGGTTAATCATTCTTTGATTGCCATGGATAATTGTACTCTGTACATATTGCATGTATATAAGTCGGTATGAAAGGTTGATCACCTTCATTACCGGTTGGTCCAGATATATTTGTTCATGTTCAATACTTGTTAGGTTAAAAGTTTGTTCGTGCTAGTTCTCAATTATATTGATGAACTATAGCTTGACTTTATTATTGAGACTCTTTCAATCATGATATATCCTTAAATTTTATTTAAACTTGCTGGGCAACTTTCATGCTCACCCTTGCTATATCATGATAAACATTACAGATAAGGCGAATGCGTTCGGAAACAGGAAAAAGGATAATTCAAAGTTCTGCTTGGGATAAAATGTGCAGCTAGATTGTAATAATATAGTTTGATAATAATGTCATGTGTTAGATAGTTTATGATTTATGTATAAGTTAAGGTTTCTCGATTTTGGGGAAATGTGTATAAAGTGTATTGTATAAACAATTTATGTTTATATCTTCCGCAAATAGTTATAGAATGATTAAACCGAATCCGCGGTGATTTGGGACCCGAATTTGGGGCTGTCACATTATCTTCTAATTCTCACGTGGCCTCCTCAGCGTCGTGGTTTCGCCAAGTACTTTTACTGAAGAAATAATCTTATTCCTTAATGTCTGCTCTTTCCTATCTAATATTTGGACATGAATTTCTTCATATGCTAGATTATTTCCTACTTGAATGGGCTTGTACGAAATCACATGTTTGTAGTCAGGCTTGTACGGACGCAATACTGACACATGAAACACATTGTGAATGTGCTCAAGTTCAGAGGTAACTTATTTACCTCAAACGCGCACTTCTTCACCCACCCACCTCGAGAATCTCGAATGGTCCTATGAACACCGGTGCTCAACTTTCCCTTCTTCCCAAAATGAATCTTCCCTTTCCAGGGAAATACTTTCAGAAATGCATAGCTTCCTAATTCAAAATCTTTCTTCTTGCGATGTAAGTCCGCATACTTCTTCTAGCGATCTTGAGCTGTTACTAGTCGAGCTCTTATCACCTTCATGATTTCTGCCGTCTGTTGTACCAACTTTGGTCCCAATAGTCGATGTTCTCCAACTTCATCCCAGCATAAGGGCGTTCTACATTTCCTCCCTTACAGTGCTTCGTACGACGACATTCCAATACTAGAGTGATAACTATTGTTATATGCGAACTCTACTAATGGAAGGTGATCCTCCAAACTACCCTTGAAGTCCATCACACAAGATCAGAGCATGTCTTCAAGTGTTTGAATCGTTCTCGCTCTGCCCATCGGTCTGTGGATGATACACGGTACTCATTCGTAGTTGTGTCCCTATTCTTTCTTGAAGACTCTTCTAGAAGTTTGACATGAATCGCGGATCTCTATCTGATACAATAGATACCGACACCCCATGCCGCGAGATAATTTCCTTGACATACAATTTGGCTAACTGGTTCAAACTATTTTTAATCTTAATCGACAAAAAGTTAGATGACTTAGTAAGACGATCTACAATCACCCATATGGCGTCGTGCTCTTTCTGCGTTGCCAAAAGTCCCACCACAAAGTCCATTGTGATGTGCTCCCATTTCCATTCTGAAATCTCTAATGGTTGTAATAACTCACTTGGTCGTTGGTGTTCTACCTTGACTCTCTGACAAGTTATACATCTACTTACGCATTCTGCAACCTCTCTCTTCATGTTTGGCCACCAGAAGTGGTGACGCAAATCTTGGTACATCTTCATGCTTCCTGGGTGTATCAAGTATCTCGTACTGTGCGCTTCTTGCAAAATCTCTTCCCTCAGTTCTGGTACTAACGGTACCCAAATTTGTCCTTCAAATCATAGCACTCTAGTGCTATCAATCTTAAATTCCAATTCATCACCTTCAGTCAATCGCTTCTTGATGTTATTGTAATCTTCGTCCTTCTCTTGTGCCTCTTTAACCTTATCCAATAAAGTCGGGCTCGCTGTCACTGTAAATAATTGTTCGTTGGTCTCCATCGGATACTTAATCTCCAAGTCCAATCGTTCAAAATCTTTCACCAATTCTTCTTGAATGGTCAACTTCAATAACTTCTCTCTGCCTTTTCTGCTCAAGGCATCTGCCACTACATTTGCTTTGCCTAGATGGTATAGAATCTCACAATCATAATCTTTGATTAATTCTAACCATCGGCGTTGCCTCATGTTTAACTCTTTCTACGTGAAGATATAATTCAGACTCTTGTGATCCGTATATATCTCACACTTCTCGCCATACAAATAATGCCTCCAAATCTTCTAGGCAAAAACTACCGCTGCTAACTCCAGGTCATGAGTCAGATATCCCTTCTCATAATTTTTTAGCTGACGTGAAGCATACGCAATGACCCTGTCATGTTGCATCAGTACAAAGCTAAGACCCTGGTCTGACACATCACTATACACTATAAACCCTCCCGTGTTGTCCGGTAAGGCCAACACAGGTGCTTGACTAAGCCTCATCTTTAATTCTAGGAAACTTTCTTCACACTTCTCCGTCCAAACGAACTTAATTATCTTTCTGGTAAGATTGGTCAACCGCGATGCTAATTTCAAAAAATCCTGAATAAATCTTCGATAGTATCCTGCCAATCCTAAGAAACTCTTGATTTTTGTCGGCGTGTTTAGCTCCTCCCAATTGATAACTGCTTCTACCTTCGCTGAATCCACCGAAACACCATTCTTGTCGATAACGTGTCCCAAAAATTGCACTCTCTGCAACCAAAACTCACACTTGGAGAATTTTGCATATAACTTTTCCCTCATTAATGTCCCCAACAATATCCAAAGATGTTCGGCGTGTTCTTCCTCCGTCTCTGAATACATTAGAACGTCATGATGAATACGACAAAAAATTTATCCAAATACTATTTGAACACTCTGTTCCTCAAATCCATAAATGTTGCTGGCGCGTTCGTCAATTAGAATGACATTACCAGAAACTCAAAGTGTCCATACCGAGTTCTGAATGTCGTCTTTGGAATGTCCTCTGGCCTCACTTTCAGTTGGTGATAACCGGTCCTCAAGTCAATCTTTAAAAGTACTTCGCCCCCTTCAACTGATCAAATAAATCGTCTATCCTGGGCAACGGGTACTTGTTCTTAATGGTGACCTTGTTCAACTCTCGGTAGTCAATACAAAGTCTTAGCAACCCATCTTTCTTCTTTACGAATAAGACTGGTGCTCCCTAAGGTGATACGCTCGGTCGAATGTATCCCTTATCTAATAACTCTTGTAATTGAGCCATCAGTTCTTTCATTTCTACCGGTGATACGGCGCTTTGTATACCGGTGCAGTCCCGGGTGCCAAATCAATAACAAACTCAATCTCTCTATCCAGTGGCAATCCCAGAATCTCGTCTGGGAAGACATCAACGAAATCCCTTACAATAGGTATCTAGCTCATTTCACCCTTGACTCGTCGAGTATCAACCACGTGAACCAAATAACATATACAACCCTTCCTAAGCAATCTTCGCGCTTGCACCATCGTCAGACAATGATATTGTCTCAGCGATTTACTACCATAAAATACCACCTTCGACTTATTTGGAGTCTTAAGGTGTACACACTTCTTCTTACAGTCTATAACTGCTCTATGAACCGATAACCAATCCATCCTAAGGATTAAATCGAACTCCCCCAAACGAATCGGTATCAAATCCACTTTGAGCTTAAATCCTCGTAATTCGGTAAAATAATTCCTATAAATGTATTCTACGGGGATAATTTCCTTGTTCGCTACTTCTACGTTCATAGGGTGTTCTAATCTCTCACAGGGTAAGTCTAACTGTTTAGCAAATTCTTCGAAAACAAAAGAGCAGGTAGCACCCGAATCAAATAACACGTATGTGTTGGGTAATATCTAGTTACGCACAACACGTAAGTATACGTGGTCAACAAGTAATATAATAGTAAGTAGAGTATCGTTCATATAGAGAATTAGTATGAATTCAACCCTCACAATTATCAGCTTTCTATTACTCCAAATTTTATTAAACAATCCAATTTAAGAATTATAATTATAAAAACTAAATATTATTAAAAATACTAAGATCACAAATCTTAAAAACTGAAATTTCAAACAAGTATTGGAGAATTAGGCTTACAACTTCACCCTAAGCTTCACTTTGATTATTTCCCTTCATTCCAGTTTAATTCACTATCCCAGTTTATTAATCAAGAACACGAAAGTAGAATTAGCCACCTCTCGATACACTAACACCATATTAACTTAAATCCAGAATTTAGATAGAATTAAGTTAAACACATTAATTAACTAACTCACTATATCTCTATGTGAATTACAATCAAAGAAGGTTTAAGTTCAAGTTCTCTATTCGATTACATGCGATGTTAAGCATATCTCTACCCTAACATTCATCAAGATTCCATTTATTCACAAAATTCAAGAACACATGCTATATTAACTAAGTCTAGACTCATACTTCCTCTCTCGAATCCATACAAGTGCACAAAGAATTGGTGATTAGGAAATTCATAAATTCAAGCATGAATTAATATAGATAAACTGAGGAATAGCTCATTAAACTGAAAATCAAAGTTATATAATCACTGTTCCACTAAAAGATCCATTATAAGCCTAAAAAAAGTAATTTAGTTCATCATCAATGAATTAAAAACTGAATTAATTAAAGAAAACATCATCCCAATTACAAATATAAAACTAAAGAAGAAGAATAAATCCAGAACCACCCTTCTCTATAGCCCAATCTGTAATTGTTGTGAAACTCCTTCAAAAACTCTCTCCAATGCTCTTGCTGCAAAATATGTCTTCAATGTTGTTAATTGCCTTCTATGATATCTCAATCTTGTTGTTTTCTTGTCAATTATATCACTAAGACATGTATTCTGACTCTAATTCCTTGCCAATATGAGTTCCAAGCCATCCCAAACACTTAAGCTTATGTTTCTACAGTATTTGAAAATAAGTAGGAAACTACTATTCCCCGTACCCCCGCCGCCTTGCAAATGGCCAGCCCCGACTGGCATGTGAACTGTTAACTCATATCAAGACCCCCCCTCCCCGATGGGGGTGTTATGCACTAAAAGGCCAGCCCCGGCTGGCATGTGTTTTGTCAGTTGACCTCTTTAAGCTCCAAACTTGCCAAGTTTTTCCAAAATTCCACCCTTTTTGTCCAATAGCCACTCCACCAATCCTAAACACAAAATAACACTAAACAAGTAAAAACAAACAATAAAAATAAAGATTTCACACAGCTTAAGCTTGAATTAGAAGCTGATAAGTAGGTATAAAACCCATTTATCAAAATCTCTCAAACTTAAACCGTGCTAGTCTTCGAGCACAAAACAAAACAAACATGTTATACAATGCAATGCAATGAGATGTAATGCTTCTAATCTATATGCCTACGAATCCAGTAGTCATCATAGAATCAAATTTATTCATCCGACCTCAGAGAAACCAAGCAAACACGACAACACTTCATATCAAAACCAATCAATAATTCCTTATCAATCCTCGAATCTTACACTGTTATTATTGGTATAATGTATGTGTGCTTAACATCATGCTAACTGATACAAATTTAAATTTAATACATAACAAGTCATCTAGAAGGCATCATACAACTTAAACTCAAGAAATTCAAAAACAGACGAGATCCAACTAAAATCAAGCAATTACCAATATTAAGGGTCCACATAGAGTACTTATGCTTTAATTTTTTTTTCATTACGGGGGCTTTCTGCACTTATTTCCTATTTTATTCTGTTCTTCTTTTTTTAGATATTTCCCATGACTGTGCAATGTCTCATTTCAACTCCCAGACCATAAAAGACCTTAGGGCGCTAGGTGTAAAGACACTCCCTCGGGCGTACTTACTCAAGTAACAAAGGCCATGAAACAAAACTAGCCACGTTATTTATTATTATTATTAGTATTATTTTTATATAGATAAAGCTTATATACCCCAAATTTTCTCCCAAAATTAGGTTCTTGCCTAATTCTTCGTCTTCACTGCATATCCTTATTTTAAATTAGCATTATCCTTTAGAAATTCCTTGTGTCAATTTGAACTAATAAGTAGACATACATGTCATTAACGTGCTAACCTTTTTATACCAGTTTCAAACATGCACAATATCCAATTCATAACAAAAGATTATATCAAAGTTCTAATAATCAGTACCGTACTTTTCTACTTAATCACAATCTCATCATTGGCCAAAATAAAATGAACTATACTAAACCGCTGGACATATGCAAGATAACACAATACTTAAATATTTTTTTTTTAGATATATGCGATGAACGATAAGCATAACATGATTGACAATTAATAAAATTATTTACAATCCTAAACTACTATGCAACTACATTACTAGATGAATGCAAGCATTTAATAATCCTAAAACTAAACAATGAACTAACATATGCAAACCTAACTAATGAAATTAAATATGCAAACATGAAATGCAAACATGAAAATTAAACTAAATCCCCCAAACTTGAAGATTACAATGTCTTCATTGTATAGATAAAACAATAAATGTATGACGACTTCCCTGTAATCTTCTAAGCCTGGGGTGGTGCTGGCTGTTGTTCGTCATCTGAATCACTAGGTGGAAACCTTGGCATCGGGGATAGCTGTTGATATGGGAATTCTGCAGTTGGATTGAAACTCTGGAGCGTCGCATTCAATGAGGCGAAGGACATATTCATGGCCTCAAACATATGGTCCTACCTCACTGCGAGTCTCCGTATCTCTCTTCAGGCCTCCTTGTTGTAATCATCCACTTGTCGTTAAAGGTTCAGGAACTGAGGACTAGATATATCTTCGGGTTGTGGTGTCACCTTCATTCCTTGCTCTCCCATTGTCGCATCCCCCTGAAACTCATCATCATCCGAGGTGTCCTCAGCGTCAGCCTCATCCTCCGAGGCTGATAGAAATACAAATCCTAATCCTCTAGGATGCGACTCGCCCCCGGGCCACACCGAATATCGTGCAATCATTCTTGAGTCTAGTGTCTGAAGTGGCATCTGGGTGGTCTCATCATCGGAACATCGTATTCTCGCCTGTATACACAACCCATAAATGAGTGATGGGTGTGGCAAGCATCTAGAGAATGGTCCTCGCAGGCATCTTCGGATGGAAAAATTGATTATGGCCCCCACATCGATGATAAAATCTTGGACAATGGCATATAAAATCAATGCCTTCTCCTTGGGCACATCTGACATGTGTGTGGATGGAAATAACTTGGCGCATAAGAACGCGTACTATATCTTCCCATAGCAGCTGAGATCCTTACTGTAAAAGACAGTGCCCCCTTTTCGACCCTTGATCCATGTGGTACCCGGCTTTGTCATTTCCTTTATAATACTCTCATAATCAGGATCATGGGCACGTAAGTGAGTGTACTGGCAATGTCTAGGCACTCATAATTTGTAGTACATGTTGATGGCATCGACACTGAAAGGAACTAACCTGGCCCGCATAAATGCATTAAAGGGGGCCTTATCCTCGGCTTAGCATAGAATTCTTTGACCACACTCACAACTGCGGCCTCGGGCTCTTCCGTGAATTTATTCCAACTTTTTCGATATATTTGTTGCATCATTTCTCCGTCGACATATTCAGGTGCCAACCCCCACTCCAGTGTGAGTGCTTTTATTACAAGATAGTCATAACGGTCGACGGCGTCGGCACTTATGAATTTTTGCCGGTCAAAGGTTTGTGTTGGTGGTGTCTCTCGCCACGTTGTCATTTTGATGCCGGTTTTGGTGCCATTGAATTGGAATTTGTGAGCTTCAATAACAAATTCCCCTAAACTTTACTTAAACAAACTATCGAACACTTGGCGTGCAAGACGTGCAATCCCCCCAAACTTGGTGATTTGGCTTGAACTATGGTGATAGAACAACTACTCACTCTCTATATATCTCCAAATTAGTTGTAGGAATTCGCTCAAACCCTAACCTTGAACGTCTGAATTGGTGTGAATAGATGTGTTTAGAGTGTTATGAAGGTATAATTTTATAGAGAGGGTGTGATGTATAGAATTGTGGGTTGGAGTAGTGGGTAAGTTCTTAAATGTAGTGGGGAGATGGGGATTAATATGTAAGATCGTGGGTTGAGATTGTGAAGGAGTGGGATTATTGGGTTGAGATTGTGAAGGAGTGGGAGAACATGGTCTGAACATAATATAACTGCTGTAATTGTCTGTATGAATTTCAGGCCCCCACCCCGGTGATGGGTATTAGCCTTGAAGAGCCAGCCCCGGCTGGCATGTCATCTATTTTGAGAATTCGAGACCCTCGCCCCGACAGGGGGTATTAGTCTTGAAAGGCTAGCCCCGGCTGGCTTGTTTCCTGTTATTGACTTAGGACCCCCAGCCCCGGATGGGATATTATGCTTGAAGGGGCCTGCCCCGGCTGGCTAGTGGTCTGCTAATGCACCTTATTTTTCTTATTCCTTCCATCTGATTCCAATATATGATCTTTTTAAGTACCTGAAATACCATTAAACATAAATATAAGTAGATATTGAGCAATTCTAAGCAATTATCTAAAAATAAAATATACTTTAACTACTATTTAATAAATTGAAATGAATTTATTCTAGACTAAATATTATTCTAAACTACAATCTAACTAGCATGGATAAAATTACTGAGAACGAAAGTAAAATTTTTGGGTTGCCTCCCAATTAGCACTTGATTTTAAGTCTTTTAGCCTGACTACTCCCTATTTATGGCGCGATGACGAGTGTGATTGTGAAGACATCTGTGTTGGATTCGCCACCCCAATAATATTTTAAACGTTGACCTTGAACGTCTCTAAAGGATTTCTATTGTAGAGTTCAACGACGCCATGTGGGAAAACCCTTTTTATGGTAAATGGACCCGACCACCTTGATTTTAGCTTTCTTGGGAACAACCTCAATCTTGAGTTGAACAATAGTACTGATTGCCCCGGTTCGAACGTTCTTTGCATAATTTTTTGGTCGTGCCATTTCTTAACCTTTTCTTTGTATAACATATAGGTCTCGTATGCTTGAAGTTGGAATTCATCGAGTTCATTTAACTAAAGTAGCCTCTTTTTGCACCCGTAGCTGCTTGATCAAAGTTTTATTTCTGAATTGCCCAATAAGCTTTATGTTGTAACTCCACAGGTAGGTGACATGCTTTTCCGTAAACCAACTGATTTGGTGACATCTCAATTGGTGTTTTGTAAGCAGTCCTGTAAGCCCATAGTGCATCATCTAATCTGAGAGACCAGTATTTTTTATTCGGGTTTACTACCTTCTCTAAGATTCTCTTCACCTCCCTGTTTGAAACTTCAGCTTGCCCACTTGTTTGGGGATGATATGTCGTTGCCATCTTATGGTTGACCCCATATTTTTCTAAGAGAGCTGTAAATGATCTGTTGTAGAAGTTGTTAGTTCCTAGAGGCACAATAGTTATCTAAAAGGGGGGGTTGAAAAGATATTTTAAATTCTTTCTTTCCAAAATACTTGTTAGTTTTAATAATGAGTTAAGCACAGTGGAATTAAGATTTGTTTGTTTTCCCTTCAAGATATAATGAATAAATAGGAGTAAGGCAATTATGACAGTTATAGCAGTTATGGCATGAATATAAGGGACATAGTGATTTTAAGTGGTTCAGAGCATCCAAAGCTCTTAGTCCACTCTTTTACTTCTCGAGTAGGAAATCCACTAAGGATATCTTTACAACTTCTGAATCTCACAGATTCCTTCAAGACCAACAGTCTTGGAACTTCTTAGTTCACTATTAAACTCGTCAAGTTCAGCAGACTTGGAACTTCTCAGTTCACTTAGAACTCTTCAAGTCCTTCTAATTTGGAACTTCTTCCTTCACTAGATAATAGTTGAGTTGTTGAATGGTGCTACTCAGTTGTCGTTAAGCTTGTGTTCGAAAGAACTGAGTAGCTGAGCAAGCTTTTCTTTTTCAGATCGTAGAGTTTGATCGTTGAGTATTCTTCAACTTTTTGTTTAGTGCTTGCTTAAGTCTTTCATCTGCTGATGTTTTGTATATATGATGCCTTTAAAATGTATCCGTTGAAGACATTCGTTAAAGCATTAAATGCATTTGACATTTTTGAGCTTTGACGGAGACTTTCTCGCATAACCGATTAGCAGATGGCCAATCGACACACATGATCGCTATCTCACCTAACACCTGAAAAGGTGTTTTCTGCTGACCCATAGTACTTTTCTTAGCTTCTTCAATATGTTTCTTTGTTATATACTAAGGATAATTGTTGTGTCATTGGGACTCCCGAGGTCTTCAACGTCTATAGCTCATTCCATATTTGCTGTGATTAATCTTTAAACAAGTGGACGAGGCTCGATGCTTCTAACTCAGACAGATGAAGCTTTATGATTCTGATTGTGGTGTCATGCCACCTTGGTACTTGGTCTTGTGTTGATAGATGAGAACACTACGATTTCTCTTAAGTACTAGTACACTACGATCTTCACTTGCTTGACTTGCAGACTCTATGCTTCCGAGAGCACTCTACGAACTCTCACTTGGCTCAGCAAGCGTTAGGACTACTCTATAATTTCGGAGAGGCCCTTTAAAGCAGATATACTACAATCCTTAGCGCTCTATGATTCTGCCTTGTCTTTTGCAATCTCTTGATCATCTTGATAGACTACGATTCATTTGAAGCCTATCTATTACATTTTAAGATATAGATCAACCTAAAATCTTTGATCTCTTCTTCTATATATTCATTTACAAAATGATAAACATTTAAATTTTGGATCAACCTAACAAATTTGATCTATCACTAAGTCCTTGTACATGTGTTCCTTTGAGGGACTTTATATATAATCATGACTATTAACTTTCAACATCAAATTTTAAATATGCAATCTACCAACAATTTCCCCCTATTTGATGTTGATATAACCTAGGATATTTGTATCATGATTATTAATTTCTAGATGTAGTTGCTAGAAAGTAAATATGACTTAGTGTTTCAGTGAGCAGCTGAAACCTCTAGAGAATAAGCATGAATTTATTGATGTTTGTAAAGATAGATATTATAATTAAGCTTAGTTACATCAATAAGAAATGAGTTTCAACTTATCTATTTCTTCTGCCTTTTGGTCCTTGGGGGATTTGCATACTCTTGAGTTCTTCTTCTCCTACTCGCTTCGTCTCTCCATGCTTTATCTTCCAGCTCGCTTTGACTTAGTCTTTCATGATGATCGTGCCTATTCATGAATGCATGATCTCCAATTGGCATTCTTAGGCATGTGGTGGTCACCTGTTGTGAGCTGGGAGAAGGCCTTTAACTCCTTATTGGTTGTGCCATGGGAATTTACTACTGATCAGGTCGTGGAGTTTGATGACGAGACTGACTTGTAGAAGAACTTCTTGAGAAAGCAGTAATTTTACCTTTGCCTCCTTTGCCCCTTCCTTTTTCTCCTTCTCCTTTATTCTCCCCCTTTATGTCAGCATCAAGGGTTCGAATATCTTCAGAAAGGCGAGTCATGTCTTATACAAGTTTGTTGAGTTGAGTCTGGTATTGAACTATATCTGCACGATTTTCCTCAATCAGATAGTCAGTAAGAGCTTCTCTCCTTTGTAGAATGTCCAAGACAGTTTCTGTTTGTTTTATTTGACCCATGGAGAAGGCTTGGAATTCTTTCATTTGGATCTTTACGTTAGTGAGATTTTCCATCATAAGTTGATTTTGGGATTCTTGGGTATTTTGTAAAATAAGAACAACATCCCTATGCTTCTTGGCAGCCAAAAAGTGGATTTGATCCCTTTCATTTATACTCTAGATCATCTCTTTTATTATCTCCCTAAGATTCTTTGTTAGTTCAGAACTTAGGGTGCTTGGGAGAGTATTGGCAACATCAATCAACTGAGTCAGCCTCATATGGACAAGTTCGGAGTGAACTTTAAGATCTTCTTGTATGTCCTTGGTCACTTTCTTAGTTGCTTCTGACAACTCTGTTTTGGTGGGGAGATCAGATATATGCTCAAGGAGTTGCGGATTACTTGAAGGAGAGGCTCTTGAATGTTGACCTTGCATTTGGTATAAAGCAAGATCAAGGTTGAAATAGTCGTTTGAGGAAGATGGTATGCCCGATGGAGGGGCAGGTGTGTGAGGTTGAGCTTCAAAAGGAATTGAGTCTACAATTTTGCTAGGTTACTCAACGACTTGTGCAGGTGACTCTATGATTTGATGTGGCTCAATGATCGTAGAGGAAGTGATTATAGGGGATTAAATCAACACAAAGTTTGGCACATTTGGTTCATCAATTACAGAATGTTGGGATTCTGTAACTGGAAATTGATTAAGTGGATGAAGTATCATTTCCAACCATCTTGGTAGTTCATGGAATTGATTGAAAAATGATGGTGGACAATGATTTACTCTAAAAGAGATAGGAATAGTTTGTACCTCATGTCCATGTCCTAAAGAGGGGCTGTTGGTGATCAGTTTTCGAGCAAAGTTAAGTTTTCCTGTTAATCCATGTGCTAGCACCGAAATTTCTAGATAGGCTTTGAAGGTCCAGAACATGTGATCCTAGGAGTTGAGAATTTGGGCTCTGTGAAAGGGCATTATAGGTAGATAGGAGAACAGTTGATTGTAGTTGGCTCTCCTATAACCATCACATCCCACAACTATAATCTCCACCTCATCATCCTCTTCTTCTTCTATGTCTTCTCGTGAAGATTCCACTTCAACAATTACCTCCACTACACTTCCTTGCTTTTCTTCTCTCTCACCCTCCATAGCTTTACTTTTCTCCATTTCTGCAGTTTCTGAAGCCAGAATTTCTTGAGGAACTGAGGGAGATTCCTGATGATTTCTTGGCAGTTCTTCCTCAGGAGCAGCTTCTTCTGTCATGAGGACTTCATGATGCTCCCCCTCAGCTAGATCATTTATTTGTATTTCAAACGGCTCCCCCTCAATTTGAGCTGTGTTCTTTTGACTTACTTCGGATAGCCCATTTTCTGCAGCAATCCTTTTATCTTCCTCCTTTAAAGCTTTTTCATTGACAAGAATGTATTTCTTGACAAGCTTTCTTTTTGACTTCCTAGGCTGAGCTACAGCCTCAACACTTTCTTCAGCTTCAGCTCTAGCTCTGAATGGTTGATCAGCCTGAGAAGCTGTTGTAGCATCTTCTTCGGGAGTGGTGTCCAGTCTGGTCTCTACGATTGGTAGAGACTCTATGATCGAGGAGACATATGGCTTCTTTGACTTGTGACTGGGTGAGCTGTGTTTTCTCTTCTTAAGCAGCTGAGAGATGGTAGCTCTGTCTTCATCCTCATCAGACTGCTGTTCTTTCCTTTTCAAATTCCACAAAGTTTCAGTACCAGAACACTCTTGAGGTAGATCAGTAGTTGAACCTTGAGGCTCCTCTGCCATTTGAGCCTTCACTTTTCTTTTACCCTTTCTTTTTCTGATTAAAGCAATGGGTTCTTCCTTGTTAATTTCTTCTTCTTCTTCTTCTTCTTCTTCTTCTTCTTCTTCTTCTTCTTCAGTTTCCTTTACAATTGACATATTTCCTGGAATTCCGGACTCCTTTGCATCACCAGTTCTCCCACTGGACTCAGAAATCATCCTTACATTTTTTGCTGGATTCCTTTTTCTAGTTTTCAAACAGCTGTTGGGTCATTCTTCTGTTTGGATTGATGGATTCTCCTTCATCATCCCCAATCTTATCTCCCAATGTTGACTGTAGGATTATTCTTATAAATCTCCCGTAGAGCATCTTTCTAGAGCTCTTTGACTTCTTTGAACTGAGTATCCATTTCCTAATCCAATTGAGTAGTAGGGCTCCATAGTTGATTTGAATCCCACAACTGATTGCTGTCATAAGCTTAAGCTGCACTTCGTTCACAGAGTCATGGCCAGAGGTCTTGCAGCATATGCATTTCCCAACAATGTCATCCAAAAATTTATACCTTTGGGGGAACTCTTTCTTTTTGTACCCTCTGACAGTCAGAAACTTTTTGTGATGCATCTTCTTTAATCCTTCTTGAAAATCGATGCCTTGAATGAATGGAAATCCTTTCGATTTGAAAACTAGGGCTAGGTTTATATCCTCAGCTTTGAGTTTAATTTCCACGTCCTTGACGCTTGTGGTAATGACATCGTTTTCAAATGTTTCATTCCTATAGAACTATTTTATCAACTTTGGGTAGATCTATGTGCTTGTACCCAGAACTTCTTCAAGACCAGCTTTCTTTATCAGAGATAATATTTTGTGAAATTTGGGATCAGCTGCCTTAAACTCATCGAAGCGCCATATGTTTACGCGTACATCTCTAGAAAGGCATAGGGGAGCTTAGAATTTCTTTCAGTTTCTTTATAAATCTCACTTAAAATTTGTTTTTCTCCTATTCTAGGTTCTAACAGCAACTCAAACTCCAGGTGAGGCAGGTAAAATGTGGTTCCAGGGTACTGCAGATCTCGTACACCAATTTCATTGGCTTTTTGAGGTACTAATTGTTAGTTCTAGATACATTCACATTTATACGAGTACACATTCATTTCTAACTTTTAACTTTTCTAATCAACTGTATGTGTGTATATATATATACACTTTATCTTAAGGAAATTACATAAATATTATCAAGTTGCAACAATGAATAATTCAAGTTTTCACAAAGAGTATATCGGTTAAAATCTTGAACTTATTTTAAGAAAGCAGATATCTCCGGTTAACCACAAGAATTATGATACAGAGCAAACAAATTTGATACTTTTGTCAGAATCTTTAATGGTCTAATACTGTAAAATCAACACAGTAATATATCTATAATGCCAAGATGGCAACATTACACCAGTAACTTACAACAGAAATTATTTCATTGGAACACACCTTTTGTGCACAAAATTTTATATACTACCAATAGAACTCTGTTCTCTGAACCACTAGGTATATATTTGACCATAATATACTTTTCACTTTGTAGGATGCAAGAAGTAAGAATATTGAAGATGTACTCCCTCCATCGCAGCTTGTGTTTCATGGTTCAGAACCACGTGTGTCATGGATTAGAAGACATACCGGTGGCACATTTAAACTAAATTTGGGGCCGCAGGGCCACATGAGGCCACGCCAAGCTTAGCCAAGCCCCACGGGGCCATTTTGATGCATTTCGAGCAATGTTTGAGGGTGGTTACAGGGTATTGGTTTCTTTGTAACACTAATCTGATTTTATAAGTTGGGTGATGCTTTTGTCGCTTTCATCTTGAATTATGCTTCACATCTATTCATCAAATAAATAAGCAAGTTTTTATTTGATCATAACAAACTTTTCAATAAGGCATAAAACATATGTTGCAAGAATATGTGAAAAAGTGGTTGGCGTGTTTGGAAAATGAGAACATAAATATCCTTTCTTGGGAATTTACTAAATTTCTCCTAATGATCATTTATGGTTAAATGTGATATATGTGCAGTTGTTCTTCCCACACTAGTTCCTCTAAAAATGAGTTAGATGCAATGTTGTTTTCAAATATGGTTTCACTCTATGTATATTATATTCATGATTGCCATATAGTTTTGAATGAATACATTGCAGGAAAGGGATGCCAAGGACATAGAGATTCCAAATATTAGGTGGGATGTATTTGAGTTGATGATGAGGTGCAGTTTTCTTTAATTGTTTCTCTTTTTTGGTGTTCATTTTGTTCATAGTAACATGTTTTAGTGATTTAACATTTAATTTTAATTTTTAGGTTTCTCTTGCACTATCATTCATGGAAGCAGTACAGGGATGCACAAAAACTGTGATGTTCCAAACTGAGTTTCCTTGCGAGGACTAATACATATTTACTTTAAGTTTGTTTCGATTGTTTTCTAGATCTCTATTTTAAACTGCAAAAGTTGTTTAAATTCCCTGGTTTGCTGATTCCATGTCTGAAACTTTTGTTTGTTCTTTAGGATTTTATTGGAGTTCCAAATGTGGTTGACCTTGCTTGTATGCGAGATGCTATGAAAAACCTTGGTGGTGACTCTAACAAAATTAATCCTTTGGTGTGTAATTTGTTACTTTAATTTCATTCATGTCATTTATGTTGTCTTGTCGTGTATGTACTGCATCTCGAGATATAGTAGTAATTTATATTGAAAAGTGAATTTGAGATGTATATATGGGTAGTTTGGTATATATTTTGTGGATGTAGTAATTTAAAACTGTAAACGAATGGTATTATTGGGATGTATTTTGAATGGTTTACATTTTGGCTTTAAATTTAAATGAGAATTTAGACCTTTTAGCTATATATCATGGCATTAGCATATTGCAAGTGCATTGGTAATATAGGTGAACCACATCCTTTTTTTTTCTTTTTCTTTATCTACAACATTTAAAAAACGTTGTCTGATATACTAAAAAATAACATTTTTATCCAAAAAACGTTGTGGAATTATACCTTCTATAACGTTTTTAAGCATCTGCTAATTTTTGAAAAATAAATCTACAACGTTTTTTCCTAAAAAATGTTGTGTATTGTGCTTAACTACAACGTTTTAAAAATATTGTGTAAGGGTGTCAAATAGATAACACCCTCAACCACGACGTTTTTTTGACTGAAACCACAACGTTTTTTTCGCGTTGTCTATTTACTGTTTTGTAGTAGTGTTTTGTCATGAATAGTACTCTGGGTGAATAGTACCCCATGAATAGTACTTTATAAATAGTACTCATGAATAGTACTCTGTGAATAGTACCCATGAATAGTACTCATAAAAGGAAAATACAAAAGAAAACGATATTCCGTGATGAGTACAAAAGAAAGGATATCTCATACGAGTATAATAGAATATATGAAACTGAAAATGGATTTTCATCTGCAATGTGGTAATCCATGTAGACAGATCATTTCCATAATTTAATAAAGAATGAATATAAATGATCATTCACCATGCATGCGATAGTCCGCGTAGACAGGTTATTCCAACAGAATAATAAAGAATGGAATAACAGAAGAATTTCACAATGCATGCGGTAGTCCGCGTAGACAGGTTATTCCAATAGAATAATAAATAATGGGGTAACAACCCTTACAAGTATTGAAAGAAAATAACTCTCTTCATGAATATGAAGGAAATAATACTCCTTATGACTGTTGAACGAAAATAATATTCATACGAATACGAAAAATAATATCTCTTTAGAATATGAAATAAATAATACCCCTTACGACTGTTGAACGAAAATAATATTCCTACGAATATTGAACGAAATGATATTCCTTACGAATATTGAACGAAAATAATATTCACACGAATACGAAAAATAATATCTCTTTAGAATATAAAATAAATAATACCCCTTACCTTGGAAGAAGACTAGATACTGGTATAGTGAAGTAGCATAATACTCTTCTTCTTTCTCTCTATAATTGCTCTTGTGAGTCTTAGTAAATTGGTGAGAATGAAGGAAGAATGAACTTCTATTTATAGAAAAATATAGTTTCGATAATTGCACGTTTTGGGGCTCTAAATATTACAGTATAATACCTTTACCTTTTCCTTCATTTTTAATTTAGTCCTGCAAGTATTATCAAACTTGCACCACCTTCCCTAATAGTACATCATGTGAATCAATAGTACAATCATGTGAATCAATAGTTCTATACATGTGAAAAAAATAATTACAGTATAGTACCTTCATCTATACCTCCATTTTTAATTTAGTCATATAAGTATTATTAATCTTGCACCACCTCCCCTAATATTACATGTATGTGAATTAATAGTTCACACATGTGAACAAATAGTTATAAGCATGTGAATTAATAGAAATTAATTGCTCATTTATCCGATTAATTATCCGATTGGTCAATATAACCTCCAGACATCAATTATTATCGGAATAGATATCGATTTCCACTAACATTAATAATCCCAACACAATAGAAATATCAATTTCATCTTTAATCAACACGAACTTATTCATCATTAATATTATAACTCACAACATTTATCAACCAGATCATTCCCAGGAAAGTTGGGGCTTTTCGATAAGGATTTCTCCCTATTGGCGCGCAATTAGGTGACCAAACCTCTCCTCGACAGAACTTTCTAGACTTCGTCAATATTCCAAATAATAATATTAATAACTTTATCTTCTCAATTATTGATTTAATAATAATAAATATTATGCAGATCATATTAATTGAATCAATAATATGAGAGATATTATGCAGCAATTACTGTAGCAATAATTGAGTATAACTGAGTGACTTCTCACGTAAGCATCAATAATCAATACCGTGTGCTACTATGCAACCACGCGTATTACTGTACTTTTACTACTGGGTAGTTCAAAAGTTTATCGTTAAAACTTTCGCCGTTATTTTTAAAAATATTTTAGTCTTTTTCTAACTACGACAGTACCTCCGTTGTGGGGTCTACCAATGATTATGCCATTGTATGAATATTCACTATTAAAACGAATATTCCCCGACACAGCGAATATTTTATATCAACTTGCTTACTTTGAAAAAATTTCAGATGTCACCCTTAACTTTAACCTTTATCAATTTAACCATTTATTAAATAAAATAATAATTATAAGAAAATTAAATACTTTCATTTCATAAAATCCGGGGACTTACATGCATCGCCCTTTCTCTTCGGGCAATCCTTGATTTGATGGTCTGTGGCTCCACACGAGAAACATCCTCCCTTCTGCTTATTCGGACACTGAGGAGCCATGTGCCCCGATTGTCCGCAACGATAACAAACACTCTTTCCTTTCATGCACTCCCCCGAGTGATTCCTCCTACAGTTGTTGCACTTCATACTTTTCTTGGCCTCCCTCCCTCCCCCCCCGGACTTATTACCTCCAGAGGATTGGCTCTCCATCCATTTACGCTTGTTGGGGTTGCTACCTCCGCTGCTTCCCCATTTCTGTCCTTTCTGACCAATCTTCTTTTCTTATTTGAATCGAGCGATGGCTTCATTGCCTCCTTCGGCAATGATAGCCCTTTCCAATAGATCAGAGTAAGTCTTAATCTTTAATACAGACACTGCTTTCTGCACCCATGGTTTCAATCTGAATTCGAACCTCTTTGCCTTCCTGGCCTCCGTGTCAACCTGATGTGAAGCGAATTAGGCAAACTCGTTAAATTTTGCCGCGTACTCTGCGACAGACATACTACCTTACTTCAGTTCCAGAAACTTAACTTCCATATCCTGTTGCGTATTCTCTGAGAAGTAATTCTCGAGGAATAGCTCCTTAAATCTATCCCAAGGAATAACTCCTTCGTCTGCTCGTCCCTTATTGGCTTTCCACCAATAGTTAGCTTCGCCCTTCATCATGAAAGTGGCAAAACTCGTCTTCTGTGCTTCGGCCACTCGTGCGACCTCAAACACATTCTCCATTTCTTCTATCCATATCTGGGCTTCAATTGGGTCCAAGGTTCCCAGGAACTCCGGTGGTCCTACCAACTTAAAGTCCTTAAAGTTAGCCAAGTGATGTTTTGGCTGCCCTGCTGCTGGCGGAGGTCTATTTTGCATTGCCTCAGGTAACAGGTTAACGAAGTTCTACATTGGATCAACATTTTCCCCTCCACTATTGTTAACAAATCCTTCCTTCCTCCCTCTGGTTCTGCGGTAGTCTCCTAGGCGGCATGATCTCAGGAAAGGAAGAAAACTATTAGGCTTTATGTGATATGTTATCCATGTTAGCATTAAGAAGTTTAAGACGTCTATCAATCATTTTTGATTTAAATAAACAACTTTAGTATCACAATAAAACTCGATGGATTTCCTCAACCCATCACTTACATACTCTACTTGAGTTTTTTACTAAGGTTATAACCTAGGTTTCGCATTCCTAACGTTTATAACCTACAACTTTGATACAAAACTGTGACACCCCCGAATCCGGGTCCTCTGACCCCAGTCCGCTCATCACGATAAAATACAAACATCCACCTTTAAACAACTTACGATAACTAAAATGCGGAATATAATAAACGTACGTCGTTCATTCAAAAGGTGTTACTAGTCCCAAGATTTGATAACCTTAATACAATCTTACAAACATATCCTAAAATAATCATTAGGGTTCATATTACATAACAGTAATTTAAACTAGGCGTCAGGTAAAGTCTGCTCCTCGCCACTATCCTACATCTTTCCTTTACCCTTGTCCTTTCCCGAGGTCTCGGGCTTAACTGCAATATAATTCATGATATAGCAAGGATGAGCAACAAGTTTGCTCAGCAAGTTTAAGTACAACAATAAGGATATATCATGATGAATGAAAAATATCTAACAATGAATTCAACAATATGAATATTAGAAGCAAAGATAATGATTTCTTTTAGAATAACTGATAGTCAAGTAGACTTTGAACTATAAAACTCCAATGGAATCAATAATTGATTAACCCTTTGGTTACTGGCTACAGAATAAGTAATTGAGGGGATCAGCCTCGCTAACACCATGTATATGCATAACATTTAAATTTGCTCTTTGTATCTTATATTAGATACCTGGGGTACTCCCTTATCGTAAAAGGGGTGTTCTTTCAGTCTAAGAATCCTTACCATCAATTTACTTGGATAGCTTTTATAAAACTTCATACACTTGTCTGACCGAACAAAGGTTCAGACTCTATCTGACACAGTTCAAGAATTATAGAACTTTAAATGATGTACAAGTCCACGACTGTACGAACTCAAGTGCACTAAGTGCGAATATCAATAATATCGATGTGGAATAATTGTAAAGTAATTAAACCACTTAATAGTATGCTTGGAAATAAAGTTCAAGCTTAAATGAATAACTTTCAATTCAACAATAACCTGCTCAATACAATATGAGTAGGATAGGAAACTTTCACAAAACTCAAAGTTGTGTAAGTTAGGAAACTTGCCTCAAACGTAGTTTACCAAAGTAAAGCTTAATACCCTATTTTAATTCCTATCATAATATATTCACACGTATAGGGTATTCATTAGTTACATATGCTCATTCATGATATGTAAGTTTAAATGCACACATAAACATCTAACTTAGTCGTATACTCTACACATACTTCATCGCATACTTATAGTACAAATCAGTTTACAAGACATCACAAAGTCAAATAATATAGTTTTGATCCACGGTCTTATAGTTTGCAAACGTTCTTTTGGATTTAAAAGTTTATAATCCCTTGTTAAACATTCAACTCTATCACTTAGCATGCTTTATAACACATTGGATAGAATATTGGTCATATATTACAAGTTAATGTAATCATATAAGTATTCTTTGAACATCATATCAAAAACAGAAACTATTCATGACTGTAGGATGGGCAAATGTTGCCTCTGTCTGAAGCTTAGGGACTACAGAAGCTGCTATTTGTCTCATTGGCCGCACTGTGGTTGAGCTTTGCACTCCCTATTTCTATCCAACTCTAACATACCAATACACTTATACTTTAACACACATATATGCTAGAGGTTCTCACATAGAATGCGACCATTCTTGAGTTCATTTCCATAAGTGTTAACTTACAATTTACATGTCATTAAAACATAAAAGGTCATGTAATCATCATGCTTTATAATTCTTGCCATATGTCTACATAGAGATCACATAATTTGTTAATACACATGCTCATAGTGTCCATATCATAAATTCATATTTAGCATCGTTTAGCACTTTGAAACATAGTTTACACTCATTTTTGATTAAATTATCATTATGTCCAACATATATGAATCATGTTTGGAGATATAATAAACATAATTTGACATCTTAAATCTTTCACATCTAAGTACTCTTATACTATGCATCTTAAGTTTGAAAACATGTTCAACGTTGCCTTTGAAATCATTTTAGCATGAATGATGCAATCCAACTCATGCAAGACAAATCTAAAACTTTTATCATAAGTAACTAAGTTATGATAACCTCTTTTCAAGATCAGAAACTATATCTTGTAGCATTCATGTCCATTAGCTTATTATACCAAACTTTTCTTTTAAAATAATTTCTAACACCAAGCTTATCAAGTTGATCATGAATATAATAACTATGAATTATATATCACGTTTATTTAGTTTCTAAATCAGTCATGTATGTGGGCTACTAAGTTCAGAATTTGTAAAACATAACCTTCCACAAGGTTTGTTTTCAAAACTTAAGTTTTGCTACAAATTTCCTACTAGAATCATATTACTCACGTCATAACTCATAAGGAAGCTCTATAACACATGTTATACCTATTTTTTATGTATACATAAGTCATAATACTATATTAGCAACAATATAACATAATGTAATCCGTAAACTAATTGCAGGGTAGTGCAGTAATATAATACGCCATGCACGAACCGTATAAAGCGAGATTAGACTGCATTTTACAGAGTATCAACTACCCTTCATTCTTATTAATTTAAACATTTTCAATTTATCCTTAAAAGTTCCATTCATGTAACCATACTTCATAAACACATATTAGAATGTTAATTCATATCAATTGACATAGAAATTCAAGATATTTCAAAAACTAAATAAGACCCAATTCAAGAACATAATTAGAGTTAATACCTCCTTAAGCTTGAATTGGACTCCCCACAAACTGAGTATGTTTCTACAATTGCTCAGCAACTTAGAACTCTCAAATTCAAACTTAACAAACAATTTCTAAAAATACAAGAACTGAAATTGTAGCTTGTATTTATAAAGGAAATTTGGACTGGACATTTGCATTACACTAGGGTTGGAGTTCATGGTGTAATGGAAGGAAATAATGGTTACTAGAGAGTGGTTCAACAACCCACCACCAGCCATTGGTCTTGCAATCATCACCTATGCTTAGCCATTTGGAGGTTATGTAAATTAGCCTTAGGCCATTGTTCATGTACTATTATGTCACTCAATATGGGAGAAGAGAAAAATCTCAGCAATAAGTTATCTAAGGCTTGGTTTGGTTTCTTAAATTCCTAAAATGTAATCTTAATGTACAATTGTTACCATATTAGAAAATTTTAGGGATTATTTATGTACTCGCATCATATAATCCATGTACATTAAATACATGTAATAAAATAACACAGTTAGGTATTATTGTCTGGGTATCTTCATAATTATTTTTACTACTCACATAACCACATTATAACATTATTTAATATTATCTATCCAGTTTACACACATAATTCCTTTCCCAATTTCTAGGATACACAGATATTTAGTTATTTCTGTATTAGAATCACTTATGATTTTATTGTACTACTTGATACTTTATATCATTAGAATATATTCTTATCATATGATTTTATTGATGTCACACCTTACATTACCATTTCATTTCTATAGTAGAAACCAATTTTCCCAGATTGCCATCAGCGCAATGCGCATTTTTTGTATCGGCTTTGGGAGGGCTTAATCGAATCGCTTTGTCCTCGGTCAGTGCTAAAATAGTTTAGCCTCAATCCAGTTCCAAATTTTATCACCACACAAGTTTTTACACGGTATAAATTAACTTCTACATTGGTGATATTACTAATCTAAGAGTGTATTCATTCTTTATATAATTATAAGCAATTAATCTTCTTCTTAGTTTAATCACTTAAATTTCCATTCTCATGCCACACAAGGCATCTTACAATCCACACTTATACATTCAATTTGACTTAGTTGAGTTATTCATTTCACAACACATCAATATTTATTTTCAAATAAATATTTATTCTCTTATAATTCATTCATGAAATTCTTGTTCCTTACACGAGCAACATCTCTTTAATTACAAGAAAAGACATAATTTTGACGAAATATTCCTTTCGAAAATAAGCTTATTCCGTCGAAATAAGTTTATTTTAGACGGGATATTTCATCGATAATTTAGTTATAATAAAGTTAGTCGGGGATAAGTCTTTCAAAAATTTGTCGGAAATATTATGTTACTTTCGAAAGAAATTCCGTCATAAATAAGTTATTTTCCACGAAATTTCCGTTAGAAATAATTTTTATTTTCAAAAAAAAATATTCTTTTTTTTTGTTTTCACATGACCATATGTAGTCATCAAATGTACTAACAAACTGTAGATACTCGAAATTTCGTTCTCCTATTACTAACTATGCAGAAGGGCAAAAACGTCTTTTTCACCCTATAGAGATAACCCTGAAGGACCAAAACATCAAATCTGACCACGGAGACTTCCTCGTAGAACATCAAATGAACCTTGGAGATTAACTCTAAGGAAAAGAAAAGTTGGCATTAATCAAACCCTGGAGACAACCCCGAATGACAGCCAAAAGCACCGTCAACCTTGAAGACAACCCCTGGAAGGGCAAAACGGTTATTTTTATATTCAACTTCAACAAACCTAATACAGTTTCAAATAGGTTCACAAAGACCCGAAGACCCGAAGATGCCATTTCGAGCACTTTCGGTATGAAACTTCATAAGCTTGTACTCGATAGATCGCTTGCGAAGACCCGAAGATGTCATTTTGGTCATGAACCCATCTTCCCGGATTCCAAAAGTGGGAAGCCCTATGTCATTGTGTATTTCTCAGAAAGAGCTTTTCGGAATGGTATGGCACGCCTCGATCGGACTCTCGGATTGAAAGTTATGAAGGTTTGAGCAAATAGCGCGTTGGCCGAAGTGCACATACTTTGAGACAACGGGACCCACGGGGCCTGGGCCCACCCGGGCAGCCGCAGGTAGACCCTCGGATAATTTGGTCTCTAAATAGACCCCCCCCATCAGGCAAAATAAAAGGAAAAAAAGGGAAAAATAGAGAAAACTCTGTCCATTTCAGCTCTTAACATTTCCTATAATGTTTCAAACTTTAATATTCTTCTTTCTAAACACTTGTATACATATATACTACGACATATCAAATTTTAACCGGTGAACAATGATTTTCAAGCTCTCCAAATCGAAGCCTCAAGCCTTTGCAAAGACAATCGTAAGTTTTTTGATTCAAAGTTTTCGATCTTGCTTTAACACACACACACACACACACACACACACACACACACACACACACACATATATATATATATATATATATATATATATATATATATCCGTGGCTTTTTCTCTCTTTAATATATATATAGACTTGAACTGAACAGTTGATCCTGGATTGACTATCTGTGGCTTTTACTTAATTCCTTATATATATATATATATATATATATATATATCCGCGACCTGTTAATTTAAACTTGAATTTTACTAATTTATTATATATATATATATGTGTGTGTGTGTGTGTGTTAAAGCAAGATCGAAAACTTTAAATCTGAAAAAATCTTATAGTGTACTGCAAAGAAGGCTTCAGACTGCTTTTGGAGCTTGAAAAATCAGTTTTCACCGGTGAAAATTTGATATGTCGTAGTATGTATGTATACAAGTGTTTAGAAAGAAGAATATTAAAGTTTGAAACATTATAGGAAATGTTAAGAGCTGAAATGGACAGAGTTTTCTTTATTTTCCCCTTTTTTCTCCTTTTATTTTTCCTGATGGGGGAGGGGGGAGGGGGTCTATTTAGAGACCAAATTATCCGAGGGTCTACTCATGGCTACCGAGTGGGGCCCAGTTCAGTGGGTCCCGTTGTCTCAAAGTATGTGCACTTCGGCCAACGCGCTATTTGCTCAAACCTTCATAACTTTCAATCCGAGAGTCCGATCGAGGCGTGCCATACCATTCCAAAAAGATCTTTCTGAGAAATACACAATGACATAGGGCTTCCCACTTTTGGAATCTGGGAAGATAGGTCCATGACCAAAATGACATCTTTGGGTCTTCGCAAGCAGTCTGTTGAGCTGTTTTGCGTAGTTTGCGCTCGAAAGTGCTCGAAATGGCATCTTCGGGTCTTCGGGTCTTTGTGACCCTATTTGAAACTGTATTAGGTTTGTTGAAGTTGAATGTAAAATGACCGCTTTTGCCTTCCGTGGTCAGTCTTCAAGGTCGACTTTTGTTCGGGCCGCCATTCGGTCAGTCTCTGTGGTTTGATTAATGCCAACTTTTCTTTTCCTTAGAGTTAATCTCCAAGATTCATTTGATGTTCTACGAGGAAGTCTCCGTGGTTAGATTTGATGTTTTGGTCCTTCAGGGTTATCTCTATAGGGTGAAAAAGACGTTTTTGCCCTTCTGCATAGTTAGTAATAGAAGAACGAAATTTTTGTATATATGTATATATATATATATATATATATATATTAACTGTTTACTGTAATTAAATTTCTGTTTTAACTGTTCATTCAATGTAAATCCATAATATTTAAATATGTGGACTAGATTTATCTAAATCTTGCCTTATCTAACTTTTAACCAGTTCAAAAGTTGTAAAACTGGAACCGTTGAGCTAGAATGGTTAAGATTTATTTAAATCTAGTTTTCTTTCTAGTTTTTTTTTTTGTAAATATTAAGTAACCACGTGACCCTAGATCTGTATCTAGAGGGAACGAGAAGCTTGGCTAAGCGCAAACAGATATTTAACTGATGAATCCTTTGTTTTGTGTCATTTAGATTAAATATCTATTTTATTTTAGCATCCTCGTTATGCATGATATTATATGATATTATGTGAGCCTAGGAGCCACATGATCTAAGATCCAGCTGATGGATCTAGATCTGGTTCCCATGATGGACCTTTTTCAATTGTACAATTAACTTGTAAATCATATTTATGGTGTTTGGACATCCTTCGATGGCTTTCATGCCCATAAGGAGCCCGACACTTATATGTATATTATTTTTTCGAAGATGCTTTGCATCTCGAGAATAAAATCAAATTAAGCCGAATACAGAATAAAATGAAAGTATCAAAGGCCTCAATTACTATGTGAGCATAAGGGTTTGAAAACGTGTTTTCAAAATATCATTATTGCTTAAAATTGAACTTTTATACAAGTCAAACCCTTTGTATATAGGTGCAAACGAGGCATAACACTACTTCTAAATAATACACTTAGGTCCAATTAACCACACACACTTCAAATATATTAGAAAATTGAAAAGACGTAGTAACCGTATTTTCACGGAAGTCGGGGGGTGCCTAACACCTTCCCCCCGCTTAATCAAGCCTCCGAACTTTATGAATCTCAGTTTCCAAGGCATGTTAAACAGAGTCCAATAATTGGGCCTTTGTGTAAACCTTTTCAAATTCGGTTGAGCTGGTACAACCATTTCATTACTACCAACTGACGACTCTGAATTTCAAATTGTCGACATTTTATGTCGGACTCTTTTCAAACTCGCCCTTTCAAATAAAATTCTACACATAGAAAACATAAAGGGTATAAAGAGAAATTTCAAAAAAAGAATATTTTTCCCGATGTCGACACAAACATTAAAGAGAAGTTAACCTCACCTTTTATGTCCTACAAGTTCGATCAGTTGCAAGTCAACAACAAAAGAAATCAATTGCACTGATCAAAAACAAATTAAAAAAGTGCATATTTAAGAATATATAGTCCAAGTACCCACAGTAGTCAGTTGAGGACACATTTACAATAATCAATAACATTTATATATACACATTATTTCCAATTAATACATGCATTCAAACATTAGTACATGATGTAGTGCAGGGGCGGAGCCATGAAATTTTTCCTTCCTCGGCTATCAAATCGAGTGTTGACCACTAGAAAGTCATGAAAAATAGCCCTCCGCGTCGGTGCTTATAAACCGAGTGTTGTCAAATGGTATCGGGGCTTGAGGTTGGGCTTGAGCTTAAGATGACTCGCTGTGGTGCCTCTTAGGTGCCATTTAGATTTCTCAAATAATAACAAACCAGTGCAAGCTAAACACCCCCAACTTGCTCAAAAACCAACTTTTCCCTCTCTCAAGACTTTTATCAAACACCTTGAGGGCGCTATTTTATAGCCCCTTTCCCTCCCTTGTTTGAATGTTCAATAACAAGTACACAAGTACACAAGCACCCAACAATCATATATATAATAACAAACTTGAATAAACTAAATTAAGCCCTAATCATCCCAAATTGTCAAAATCCATCTTTATCCAACTAATTGTAAAGTATATGTATTCCTGTTTCGAGAATGACGAGAAGTAGATCTGTTGTGTGAATTTTTGTGTTTCAGAATTTCTTTCAAATGTGTACATGGTTTACATATTCAAAATCTGAAAATTATACATGTCTAAATTATTACTTCCAAAAAATCAGTACAAATTTCTCAAATAAATATATGTTTAACAAAAAATTAGTGTTCAATTAATTAGTTAGTGTGTGTACTTACAATTACCCGCAAGGAAGAGGCTAACCACACAAGCAGTTGGAATTTGAACAAATCAGGGCAGCCACGCAATGAGCTAGAGATTAAGCAGCCACATAAAACTTAAAAAATAAAATTTGGTGGTAAAAACCAAACCCTAACCTTGCAATTTGGTGAAATCAGAAAGAGAGAGAGGATGGATGAGAGCCAGAGGGAGAAGAGAGGTAGAAGAAAACTTCAGATTCAAACAATATTAAATATATCTTCAATTTCAACTTTTTGGATCATGATATTCTAGAATTTCATTTCGTTCTCCAGATTCAAATAATTCTTCCTTTGAACCTCTCTCCTCACTATTGTTAATGGATCACAGAAAAACAAGAAAATAATATTGAGTTGGGCTATTGAAAATATATAAGGGCTAAAGCCCACCCTAGCCCATACGTACCTTTGCCCCTGGACTGTAGTGAATCAGAACAATTGACCAACAAACAATGAAAATTTGAAAGATAATTTTAAAAAAATTAAACTACTTCGAGAGAGGAGTTTAACGAACCTCTAATTTCTGCTTGTACTATATTTACAGAAAATTGGCTATCTTATATATGATACTTAATTTCTTCTTGTAGTAAAATGTGATTAATGGGAATGAAGTAGTTAACAAATTGCAAAGCAGCTCATTTGGTAACAAATAAGGATCATTGCATATATAGAGAGAGAGATGAAGTTTGTTTAACCGGTTTGTTTAATTCTACTTAAGTAGAAGTCAAATATATATATAGAGAGAGAGTCCGGATCCTATATATCCGGACTCCCGCATTTTCTTAAAATGCGACTTTTTTTTTTTTTTTTTTTTTTTTATAACAACTAAAAAAAAATATTTGGTCGACATTTTATCAGGTTTTGTTTAACCGGTTTGTTTAATTCTACTTAAGTAGAAGTCAATAATTTCAAAACCACAAGTCAATAATTGCAAACTAATTCTACTAGGAAACAGATATTTCCATAAAAGTCTTTATCCTATGAATGTTAAACATACTTATTATTCAGGCGAGAAGAATCATACTATGTGACAACTTACTACAAGTGTTAATAGCTTGCTTTACTCAACCTAAATCTGTTTATAATAATCTAACACCGCCCGAAAAAAGAATTATAGATTATCGCCTCACGTTATCCTTTTCTCATCCATTCAATATAAATAGGGTTACATTGCATAAGCAAGCACCTTCACATGCAACTCTATTAATCCAACAATTTTCCTCTTTCTGTTCCAAAAAAATGGTTAAAATGACAATAAGTTGTTCTAAATGGAAAATCATCATGGTGGTTTTAGTTCTAACCACAACTAATATCTCCGTTAACGGAGATATTAGTTGTGCTGATTGCCTGACTAAAATGATCCCATGCGAGCCCTATTTGAATGATAAAACTCCCCAACCAAGTGCAGAATGTTGTGCTGGGGCACAAGCTTTAGACAAATTAGCTGTTGCTTATATCCCAGATCGAAAGTCTATCTGCGAGTGTTTCAAGCGAGCGGCCTATTCGTTACCTATTGATTTTGAGAGAGCAAATGATATTCCATCCATTTGCAACCTCAAAATCAAAATTTCTTTTGATCCCACCATTGATTGTAACATGTATGTATATATATATATATATATATATATATATATATATATATATATATATATATATATATATATATAATTTCTCAAGTTAATTCCCATATTTAATTTTATATAGTTTTTTGCCATTTTACTTACCTTGTGCTATTTTCAGTGTTATGCAGGATTTTAAGTAATGATGGAGCCTTTCGGAAAGGATATGCAGTGTAAATGCAAAATGGTGGTTATACTATAATATAACCACCATACACCTTCACACCATTTATAGGTTGATAATATTTAAATAATTTTTTCTTAACGTAGTTTTCTTTTTTGCAATATATATCAGTAATCTATTGGTTTTAAAATATAATATTGCAATTGATTTTTTGCTGATAAAAAAATATGTTGCTATTGATTTTTAAAAGTAACTTGGGATATTATTAAATTTTAGATTCATATAATTCATTAATAATTTTAAAGAAATCTTATAATCATCAGTTGTATAAATTTTAGATAATTTACAATATTAATTATTATATTAACTAAAATAAAATGAATCTATATTAATTTTGAGTTTAAAATTATATATTTCAAATTGAATTGAATGTCAAAAATGTCGATAATGACATTATATTTTGATTGAGAATTATATTATGCTATGTTAAAATTATAAGTTATAAAAGACGTATGAATGTTAAATAATTAATTTGTCAAAAAGTTTAACCTATTAGAAACAAACACCATCAATATCAAATGCATTATGCGTTGGGGAAGAATTCACATATAACAATAAAGTAAAATGTTATCATAATAAAGTAAAACATAATTGCTCATAATTTCAATCAAATCGCCCAAACGGTCTTAGTAATCTAAACATTCAGGTCCTAACTTTATAACGTAAAATTTGCTCCATTCTTCTTGATGGCCAAGCTTATTTTTACCAAGGATCCATTCTTCTTCTTCTTCAGAATACTCTATCAACCATCAAATGCTGCAAAAAGGAAAATTAACAAGTGAAAAGACCATTTTCTTTAGAACAAAATGGTTCTTCAATTATTTTATTATTATTCCGTAATGATTTTATTTTATTTTTTAATAAGAAAAATCACTTTGTTATACATATATAGGATTATAAGAAATAAGAAGGATTTAAAAAAAAATACTAAGAGATGTATGTAATAATAGTAAGTATTACCTATTGCAGTCGATATTGGGATCAATGGGAACTGGAACAGTGATATGACAAAGCTCGGGAATTTGTTTAGCTCTATCCCCATTAATACCAAAGGATATAAGAGCTTGCTTTAAACAAACACACAAAGCTTTAAGTTCAGGCTTAGAGGCAGCAAGTTGGTTTAATTCGTTTGCAGCCTGGCAACAAGGAGCAGAAATATAACCAAAACCAAACAAATAAGGCTCGCAAGGCAATAATTTGGTTATGGCATCTTGGCATGAGATTGCATTCGCAGGACTTGTAATCACACCCAAAACCAACAAA
Source organism: Panax ginseng (assembly GCA_020205605.1). Lineage (NCBI taxonomy): Eukaryota > Viridiplantae > Streptophyta > Magnoliopsida > Apiales > Araliaceae > Panax > Panax ginseng. The sequence continues at coordinate 98,160,945 of CM035149.1, read as the reverse complement.
CCTATAACAAAAATCGAACTAGACATGGCTATTTTTGTAATAAATCAAAAGGAGGACTGGAGAAGGCTTCTTTTCTTTTTTATAAAGTTTGGAGGTATAAGTAGGTTAAGTGACTATTTATAGTGCCATGCAAGGGTACTCTTGTCAATAAATATTAATGCTTATATATATTTCAAATATATTTGTTAATTCATGTATGGATCAAGTATGATGGTTAATTAATTTGATCATGATTTCTGTTTATCTAGTAATAAATATTGTTAATTATTATATAGACGTTACTTTTTTATTTTTGACTATATTTATAACCCCATGCAAGGAGCATCAGGAGTAATCTTGTCATTAAAATAATAATGATTATAGCAAATATTGGTATCTTATGATAATTCTATTCGTATATATTGACCCTAATATCATGACAAATCATGCAATTTAATTTTTTTTATTTTGTAAGAATTTATATTAGACGTTTTATAAGTTGTGTCTTTTTTTTCTTTCCCTATACTGCTATATAAATGGTGTAAACAAATTATAAAAAGTTGGTGGCAATTGGTCAAAATACATAAATAGTATTAAAGTTGTATTATTAGACTAATTAGGATGGGGATAAAAATCTGCAGCGAAATCATGCGTTTTTATTTAAAATAATATCAAAATAAAAACTTGCAATCATACAAAAGTGATAATATAATGTTAAGTTCTCTTTTTTACGTACAAGATCATTGGTTCAGTCTATTTTCTCAACAAAGTCAGATTCAGGACAACCGTTATTTAATAATGGTAAATTTTCTCAAAGTTGCCCCTAATTCTCCTCAATCCCTCTATGATTAAAATGTATATTTACTTAATTTTAAGGTTTAAATATAAATTAGTACCTTAAATTATTCATTTTTTTTTCACTTCGGTGATTGACCTTTTAATTTTTTAATCTGATCATTAAACTGTTAATTTTTTTCACTTTGGTTCTGTGACGCCCTCAAAATAGGTATACATCACTCATTCTGAGTCGCCAAATACATGGTACATTACTTAAATACAAACTTAATTAATACAACTGTCGTGCAAATTACGACAATACAATAGCTGAGTTTTATCACGAATATTATTTTCTAGACAATATCCAAACTCAAATTCAATCCGCATTACAATTATTATCACACTATTTCACATAATAGTGAGGACTACTAAAACAACCATCTCGGATCGTCACTCTACTTCCCAACTACTCCCAGCTATATTCTTATTTTCTGAAGAGAACAATGAAAGAAAAGTGTGAGCTCAACTAGCCTAGTAAAAAATATTATGACTAAGATAACACAGAATAAATTATCGTTAGCCTTCAACAGTATAACAACTGATAGAATACAATTGACAACAAGTTTTAGATCAACAACTGTAGTGGAATAAGCAATTCATTAGAAGAGTCAAGTAGAGCATGATATCTACTATCTTCTATGATTTAAAAGTTTATCATCAATTTTATATTGAGACTCGACAATAAATAATCCACATCACTGAATTATCCATGCACTACGGGCCAAGGATATTCATTAGTATCACATCCACGAATTATCCATGCACTACGGGCGAAGGATAATCGTGTTATCACCAATGGTTATGATCATGCCAAACAATAATTCATCTCTGCACCCTTGGTCGAAAAGAACGCACAGTCACGATCATACCAATAACTGTCCATTAATGCACTACGGGTCAATAAAGACTTTTACCACATCATTTGTAACATTACAGGTCATGGTTATACCGAATAATCCATGGTCATAATCATAACAATCAACAGTCCATCTATGCACTACGGGCCAAAGATGATTTTCATCATAATATAAGCATGAGGATGATGACAATGATATAAGCATCAATCAAACGAAATCAAGGATAAATATTAAAGACTTTAAATTTATCCAGAGTTTAAAAATGTCCAAATTTTCAACATGATAACTGCTTTGTGGAGTAAAATTCAAGAATAATATTCACGTATCAAAAATAATTTTGACAGAAAAGAATCAATTTTTATCGTGAATAGTACCCCAGATGAATAGTACCTGAGTGAATAGTACTCTGTGAATAGTACTTCGTGAATAGTACCCCATGAATAGTACTTCCTGTGTAACGACCCCAAAATTCATACAATTTAATTCTCGACTTCGGTCGTTAATAATACATTCAACCTCTAATTTTACATCATTAAACGATAATACAACCATTGAAAATTTGCAGAATAATTAAAATTTTCTATTACAAACTATCCTCGTTCCCAAAACCTTCAACCTTTACATCTAAATATCTCATAATCATTTTAATACTACAATAGTTTACATCACAAAACGATGTTATAATTCAACATTAATACATTATTCAGAACCTTAGACATGGTTCAAATAATAATAACACAACCAAAGTGTATAAATCTTCAAGTATCACATCTGATTCATGTCTTTCAAGTAACACATAACTTTACCTTGAATCTTGAACCTGCAAAAGTGGTTATTTGCAAGGTTGAGCTCGACAGCCCAGCAAAATCTAACAGTTTTCATGCATCACATAACACATAATAACATGCTCAACATATAACATACATGCTACAGTTCATAAAACAAGTATAAAGATTGAGTCCTTACTCAATCAGCATGGTTTAATCAATCAACATAGTCATAAATTGACTTTAACATTTCATACTTTCAACAAATATATAGCACATCATGCTCTTTGCAATAAAGATTTAAAATAGTTAATCATCAAGTTTACATAGCAAATAGGAACTGAAAGACTTGCCTGATTCGTAGTTTATGAACTACGACTTAACTGCTTAACGCTTATCTGCACTTCGTGTATTCCTACACAGTTATATAATCATGGATTCACATCCATTAGTCATATATTTCATACGCTCTTAATATAAAAATAAATATTATTTCTTAACTTGGTTTCATTATTACTTGAACTTAGGATAACCATGAGACTAGTTCATTATATTATCATATTTATCTAAACAATTTTGTTTCATATCTTGTAGTCCTTAAAGACAACATATAACCATAACTTAAGACCATGCAGTTAACAAAGCGCTTCTTGGTCACTTCTAAGAAGCAATGGGCGTAGCTACTGCAATATTTAAGCTTGGGAGTGGCGTGACCGCTGTTGCCTCTTTTTCAGTTCTGATAAAAGAGCTCTAACTCATGCAAGTATACATGCGTCAACAAGTAATACAGAGTAAGTCGAGTATCGATCAACAAGGAATTAACTAATAAAGTTTACCAAGTATTAACCCATAACCATTTCAGTCTTATTTAAACAAATGATAGTATATTTTATATTTAAACTATAAAATTAAATAAATCTAAATATTCCTAGAGTGAGATTAGATAATGAAGACCTGAGATTGCAATTTCATCTATTGAATAATTTAAATCCATACACTTCAGGTTAAGCCAAACTAATTGTACCGGTTTGTTAATCGAGAATACTAAAGTAAAGTATAACCATCTTTCAATGTACCATACCTATATCACATATAATCCACAATTGATAGAATACACATGAACACCCACATTACCTAAATCACTATATGTCTATGTGATTTACAAATAATTAGGGTTTAAGCCTAAGTTCTCAATTGACTACGAGTGACACTTCGGTATATGTCTATCCAAAGCACAAATCATACATCCCATCACAATGTAGAATATACAATCACAAGCTATCAAGATCAGATCTAAACCCATACTTCATCTTTCAAGTTCATATGGGTTATCACAGTAATTGATGGCCAATCAACTAAGCAAATAAGCATAAATCTTAATAGACAATCCCATAGCAATCAATAAAGCTAACAATGAAATATATCAGATTAAACTAAGCCATAGAATCCATTGCAATCTCAGAATAGAATTTAAATCATAATTGAATTAATGCTATTATCCACATATTGAAAACGCATCATGAGATACAATAAGCAATCAAAGAGATAATAAGGGTAGAGAATTGTAGTGCAAATCTGTTCTCTTGACCCAAGGTTGAATCTCTAATGATTTCCAATTGCTTCAAGTCTCCAATCCAATCAACTCTAGAAAATACCTACACTAATCTACTCCATTTCTATTATTGAAATTAAAGAGAGAAGATGACAATAGCTATTTATTCCCCCAAAGGGTGGAATATCCCCTCTATAATGAAAATATGTCTCATATATAAGCCCTAATTGAATCCCCCACTCAATTAAGCTTCAATTGCCTTTATTTAATGAAAAGAAAACTTTGGCGCCATCGCATAGAAAGTCGCGATCACATGCGAGAATTAACTTTGAAGAATTCGCATGGCGCGACTTGCAGAAACTAGCATTTTTGTCGTGGTCGGCGTGGTTGCGCATACAAATTCAAATTCGCCTTGCTTGATCCATTTCTCTTTGCATTGTCTTCTGGTAAAATGATCATAAATTTTGATCTGGGAAGAGTTACGGGGCCTAATACCTATCAAATTGAAGATATCGACGAGATCTACAACTTTCATTCTTTGAGGATTGAGAAATTCTGGACGAATCAAGGCTGAAATTGGGCTGGAAGTGACTGCTATGAAAATGACTAACCAAAACAGGGAACTTTGACGTCCGTTGGTACAAAGATCATAACTCTTGCATCCGAACTCCGATTAGAACGATTCAAGATATTCTGGAAAGCTACGAAGACACTCTACAATGTAAGCTAAGTTCCAAACCAAGAACATGAAGTAAACATGAAAGCCCAAATGATGTCCGGATTGCTTTTCTTTGCATTTTCCTTACCTTTCCTTGCGTTTTCATACCAATAATCGCTCACATCGTTCCCAAGCATAAGATCTACAAAATAAACACAAAATACATGAAAAGTAACTAAGACACATGAATATAAGCAACTAATTCAAGTAAAAGATACTGAATAAGTGGACATAAAATCCACTTATCAGCCGCGCTACTCCCGACCAAAACCAGACTTCAGCTTCTCATTGCTCAGTTTAGTCTTAACCTACTATGCATTCTGATACATACTATAAACATACATCAAGTAGGTTATGATATTTCTTCAAGTTCAGATTTCAAATCATTTAATTTTCAATTACATAGTTTTATGTTGAATTATTTACATCAACAAGGCTTACCAACTTCTTTTAACAAAGGTTCAAGGTTTATAAGCTTTTAAACCTTATATTGGTACTAACAACCTTTCACACACATGTTCACATGTATCTATCTCATTTACATATACATAGCATAGTTCATACTTTTAAAACGTGCTTAAATAACTTATATCATGCTTGACTAGTTGAGTGCACATATCATTCATGTTCAACGGCATAAATAACTCTATCATGCTTGCTTATAAGGTCATAACGCAAGTAACAATGCTCATCAAAGTTAGTTTCTAAAACTTTTAAATTTCTCTTTGAAAACACATATTATCCAAGCTATAAAAGTTATCTTATACGAGGTAACTTAAGATCACATTTTATGCTCGCATGACTCCACCATATGCTCACTATAAAGTCAGAACTCAAGTGACTTAAAGTTCGTCAAGCTTTGTTTTTCGAAATCTTCAAGTTTTTTTTTAAAACACATACTAAGTCATGCTAAAGCATCCCATTGTGAGTAAAGTAATCTTAGCCATATGACATGTCTATTATCATGCATATTCATGTTTTATCACTTAGAATAACATATTCCATCGTTCAGAGCACTATACTTGCATATGTGCTAGATCGACGCCCTCCGATCGCCTCCGGATACGTAACAGTCACAAAGATGACTATTTTGACCCTTCTTAAAGACCTAAAATTAAAAAACGTAAAGAACAAAAGTTTTATTTCTATTCGTCCTCGTTCCGGATCATCTTAAACCACCTCAATCGGAGTTCGTATGAAAAGGTTATGACCGTTTTAACAAAATAGGTCAAAGCGATCCAAGATCGGCACACATGGCATGGCGCGCCTTTTCCTCACCATGCCGGTCTTGCGCAATGTCATCTGCAGCCCTTGCGCATACCACAAGACACGAGTGGAGCGCCCATGGCGTAACCGCATGTAACAATCGATTTTTGACATAACTTTCTCATTTTAAGTCCGAATTAGTTGGTTTTCGATTCGTTGGACTCGTTAAACTCTTATCTACTAATCTAGAGAATTATTATAACACTTCAAACATATTAACAAATCATTTTAAGGGTTCCAATTCAGTGTTCATGCTATATTTTCATGTTTTAAACATATTTAGCGAATTCATTCACTATGAATTCGTTTTACATCCGTTTTGACTCATTCAACTTGGGTTGTTTTCGTTTTTCCAAGTACTGTCAGAATACATCATCAATTTAAGGCTTTCATCATGATTTCATAACTAAACTTTGACTCCAACTAAGCCATAACATATATATAATTTCATTAAGAACACAAGTTCTTCATCCTTAGATAGTTTCATGAATTCAATTACTTAAAAATTGCTTATAGATGATATATAATAGAATATATATACCCATAAACATATACAAACTATACTTCAACAAATTAAACCACCAAAAACCTAATTACAAAGACTTTAGAAAACAAAAACCAAAAACTAGAAAGTTAGAAATTTACCTTTGATTCTTCTAAGCTCTAGTTAGATAATTGAAAATCCTTGTTTAATCCCTTTTTTCCTCTTGATTCTTAGAGTGTCTCTTCCCTCTTCTCAATTTCTCTCTAAGCTCCATCTTTCTCTCTGTGTTTTCTTTACTCATATGAAGGAGGAATAAACTGATGAAACATATGTTATCTTAACTTGTATCAGTTATAAACCCACAAGCCCCAACCGTTATAAAAAACAAAAGGTCTAGGCCATGTTTGGCTTGACCTCAGATAAACTAATTTCTAATTTATTTTTATAACTTCCTTGTTATATAGTATCCCTTCTTCACACTTTATTTTATTTAATTACTTAATATAATTCCAATTTTATTTAAGAAATCATTAGCACTCTAATTTAATTATTTACTTAAATTAGGACATCACCAACACATTAGCGTAATAAAATACACACAAATTATAAAATTATTTATCATCAATTTATTTAATATCACCATACTTAAATAAACTATTCCATAATAATTTTCATTGAATATTTATTTTAATTTCCATAAATATTACCATTAAAATTTTAATTTTATTCGATAAATATTTTAACTATTTACTTAGATTCACAAACATATTACATTAACATATTACACTCATATGTAATATATCACTTCCTTATTTATTAAAATAAATATGCTTACATTAATTCACTATTTTAATTAAGTGAATTACTCACATTATTTATGAGATTTAATTCATAACAATTTCGTTGCCATAAAGCATAATAATCGAATTATGTTATTTCATAATAGAATTTTAACTTAATTAAATTAACTAATATTATTTAGTTAATTTCCTTTTATAACAATCTAATTTAATTTCTTTAATAGTTAACTTAACTATTAAACCTCACTTTCCCAATATATGAATATATATTTCTCTTCACACCAGAATACATATTTCAAAATATATAGCACGTATATATACATACTCAAACTCAAAACATCTCATAATAAGAATTTTAATTATTAAATTCCTATTTTAATAACTTATAAAAATTCGGGTTGTCACATCCTGAATAGTGCCGTAAAATGCATTATGAATAGTGTAAATGCGTATGAATAGTGTTGTATGTATGAATAGTATCCATGAATAGTACTCTGGCATAAAAAACTTAAAATTTAACAAGAATATTCAGAAAAATATTCTTGTGAAATGATACTCGATGAAACGCAAATTTCAAGGATATTATACTAATTTCAAGGAGTATAGAAGCAATACTTTAACAAAATGAGTGTAGAATTCAGAATCTGAAACAAAATAATATTACTTACATACTACAGAGTATGGAAGAAAATATTATTTCTTACGAATATTGAACAAAAATAATATCCCTTACAACTGTTGCACGAAAATAATATTTCTACGAATATTGAATGAAGATAATATTCCATACGAATATTGAATGAAAATAATATTCCTTACGAATATTGAACGAAAATAAAATTCCTTACAAATACAAAAAATAATATTGTAAGCAAATATAAAAGAAATAATACCCCTTATCTAAAAAAGAGAGCAATTTTGACTATTATAGTTGAGATATTCTTGAAGAAAACTTGCACTATTTTAATTCTACATTCAAAGCTTCCTTAGACTCTAAAGAAATACGCTCAATATTATAGAAGAAGAATTCTCTGATTCTGGTGAGATTTTCATTTCTAAACTGAACATCCTATTTATAGGAGAATGGAATGATACTACTTAGGAAAATAATCACGGATTGCACAGTGGCCACCTCACACACAAAATTCTTCGGCTGATTTCGTTGAAAATTTTGATTTTACTGTGCAGCAGTATGCTGCACTATGCAGTACTATGCAAACTGTAATAACCCGATATTTTCTATATAATTAAATCAGAAATTTTGCGTATAATTTTTTTTTTTTATTATTATTATTTTAAAGGTGAGGATATGTACAAGATAATGTGTATGTATTTATGTGATGAATATAAAATATATTTATTACATGAGCGATTACATATAATTTTATTTTAGAATTATTGATTATTATAAAGTATATTCTTACAATAATTAATTTTATAGTAGAAATGTTTTAATTAATTATTTTCTATGAAAATATGAATATATATTATTTAAATAATATATGAAATGATTATAGAATTATTATAATAATATTTTATTTTATTATATGAATTTATTTTGATTAGTTAAGTTAATTATTTTTAACTTAATTAATAATTGCAAGATAAATCAGATATGGAATCCAAACCCTATTTTGGATTTGGAACAAGGAATGAGAATAATAATATAATATTAATTATATTTCAGTGCTATAAATTAAATATGTATATTATATGTGTAATGTTAATGTGTGGAACAGTTTTAATGTAACCTAATAAACCCTAGTTTGGAAGTCTGATGGAATTTTAAAAATCTGTTAAGTCACTGTGTTATGTGGTGTGTGAGATGTATTATAAAGATTTGATGTTAATTAGGCACCCTAATTAATATTTAGAAACCCTAATTTCTAAAATTAGAAACCCTAATTAGAAATTTGTAACCCTAATTTGAAACTCAGTTATGAGTTCGTGACTGTTATGTAACTGTGTTATTTTGATTAAGGTTAAGTATTATAGAATTTAATATTAATTAGAGAAACCCTAATTAATATATAGAAATCCTAATTTTTAGAAACCTTAATTTTTAAATTATAAACCCTAATCGCTTAATGATAAAGCGTAGTGCTAATTAGTGGAATTTAAACCCCTAATGTTCATGTATAATGTAATTAGATACCCTATGTAATTTAGAAACCCTAAATTGTTAGAAGCCCTAATTTCTAAAATTAGTAACCCTAATTATCAAATTAGAACCCTAATAGCTAAATTAGCAATCTTAATTATAATTAGTAAAACCTAAGCCTAATTATCATGTGATTAGAAACCTAAACTAATTTAGAAACCCTAATTGTTCATTTTTAGAAACTATTTTTTTTTTACATTTTTTAGCCCTAAATGAAATTCTAGAAAACCAAATTATAGAACCTTAGGGTTAAACTCTAAGGGTTAAATCCTAAGGGTTAGATCAAAAAGACCATTTTGCCATTAAATTTGCTAGCTAAAAGACTAAAGACCCCTTTTTGTATTTTTAATGTGATGGAGTATAGATCTTGCCCTAATTGTAGTGGGTGACCAACCCTAACCCTAGCCATGTGCCTAAAAACAACTTCAATCAACCAATATTTGACAGCTATATCAACCAAGTGCATTGTATCTATTGAAATAAAAGATTTAAGTAAGAAAAACTTACTTTACTTCTTCACGTATACAAGGCTCTCTCTCTCTCTAAATTTCGTGGGTGAGGAGGATCTTAGTCCAAAAGTTAGGACAAGTTAGCTTCATAACAAGTCAAGAACAGAAGTCCAAGATTAGATTCAAGCATTTGAGCTTTAAAGGTATAAAACCCTAGCTTCATAAAAATCTTTAAGATTGGTGTTAGATGTTATGATTTATTGTCTTAAGTTGTGTATACAGATGTTATTAAGTGATCTGGGTTATTACATCCTAGATCCATAACATCTAGATGCACGAATTTGTAAATTTCAAAAATCTGGAAAACTGGAAAAATGTTGTCTGACAGTCAAATGTCAAGACCATTAGATCTCTTTCTGTTTATGTCTTTGTATGTTTAATTGTTTGTATTTGTAGTATGTTGTAAGGTCTGTGATCTTGAAGCAGAATAACAACCATTCAATTTCCAAATTTTATGTTATTGATGGTCAAAGGACGTTGACCGACCATGACCAACTGAGTTTCTGGGCAGCCTAGAAACCCTGAAAGCCTCTGACAATGTTTTTTTAAGCCTTTGATCTTTCTGTTGTTTGATATTTTGGATATGTTGTTAATTGGATGTTGTAGTCTGACATATACACTACATATTCAAGCCTTTAGATAACCTAGATTCTTAATGGGATCAAAGTTATGCAAGGTCAAACTTGAATTGATCATCTGTTTTGTTACAAATCTGGAAAACCCAGATTTCTTCAAGAACCGTTTTCTGACAAGGTTTGACTTGCTTCAATCTTGTGATTTTGTTATTATTAGAATGATCTGATGATACAAAGTTGTTCTTTGACATCTCTACTTCCATTATGAACCTTTAGATCACACTAAGTAGAACCAGGATGCATGTTATATGGATCGAATAGAAGGTACCTTGACTGTTCTTCATTTTTGGGAAACCCAAAAATTGAAGAACAGTCATGACAAGGTTTTTGATGGGCTTGAACTCACTGTTATGATGATGTATGAACATAATACTTATTGGTGATTGTAGTATTACATTAATACTGCAATCATAAGCCATTAACAAACCCAGAAAACTTGATAACTAATGATCTAAAACCGGTCAAACGTGGCACCTAGATAACTGACATGAATGTTCTAGGTTTGATGAAGAACATGAAGAACACCCATAGCGACGGTTCTATCGCTATAGGCAGTCTTTAGCAACACTTTATTTCTAAAATTAATTATTTTATGAAATAATTAGAGAAAATTAGATTTAAATTATTAAAAATATATAATAAATTACTAAAAATTATTTTAAAGCCTAAAAATTAGTTTTTTTAATAATATTGAATATATTTTATAAATATTTAATATTTTTGGAATATTAAAGGCATTTAATTTATTAAATTATTATATTAAATAAATTATTTAAAAATAATTTTAATACTTGAAAAATCATTTAAAATTATATTATGGTATAAGAAAATATTTTAAGTTATTTTTAATGACTTTTAATATTTTGTGATGAATTTCATTAATAAATTAATATTAATGATTATTAATTTATTTAATAAATGTATTATGAAAAATAGAATTAATGATTTTAAAATCATATAAAAATGATTTAAAGATTTTAAAAATATTTTGAAGTTATAAAATATACCTTTTGATATTTTGTCATGAAAAATATTAATATTTTAATATTAATGATATTAGATTTATTTAATATTTATATTAAATAAATTAGTTTAAAAAATGATTTTAATATTAGAAAAATCAATTGAAATGAAAATAAAGAGTAAGAATATTTTAAGTTAAAAATATAACTTTCAATATTTAAAGGTAAATTTTATATTAAATGATATTTGATTTATTTAATAATTATATTAAATAAATAGTTTAAAAAGCAGTTTTATTAATTCAAAAATCATTTAAAAGGGATATAAATGAATTAAAAATATTTTTAAGTTATAATTAATAACTTTTAATATTTTGATAAGTAATGCATTAATATTTAAATATTAATGGTAATTATTTACAAATGATTTTAAATGTTTTAAAAATCATTTAAGAGTAATATTAATACTTTAAAAATATTCTAAGTTATTATAAATAACTTTAATATTTTGGCAATGATTTCATTAATAATTAAATATTAATTAAATATTAATGATAATAGAATTATTTGATATTTAAATCATTTTATAATGATTCCAGTGTTTGAAAAATCATGATAAAATATAATAATTACTTAAAAATTATTATAAGGCAATGTAAAATAATATGATCGATATTTACATCTATTGAACTTCGGTATAGAGTCTTAGACTCGATAATGACCTGATAAAGTCGTCGGTACACCGACATGTTTCAGAAATTGATCTGGACTTAGATAGTTTGACTGTATAAGTGTTTATTTGTGATTCAATGACTATTAAATCTATGTGACGATGTGATTAGGTTATGTGCTGACTGCAAATAGTAGTACTATGTGTTATAGTATGTTATTCTAATCGAATAAATGATCTTATTAATGATAGGGCTTGATATAAAAGATAAAACTAAGTTGCATATCTATAAGTAGCAGACCAGGCAAGTATCCTACCTTTGCATTTACTTTATGCAATGGATATAAGTAAGAAAATTTCAGAATTATATTATCATTGTGCCAGAATATTAACTCTATTGTTATCGATTATGTATCCAATCATTAATTATCAGTATATTATTATTGTATAATTTAGATATTTATTCTATTCGTTAATTTCTAAATAGGGTTATACATGTGTCCTCACTTGCATAATCATTGTATTTAATCACATGTTGATACACACCTATCGATCTCCGATATGTATATATTAATTAAAAATCGTCTAAGCTATTTGACCCAGCTAGACACAGATTTAGAAATATCGTTGAACATGATAAAACTTTATTGTATCCAATCAAATTACTTTGATTTGGATTCCCGACTAAGTATGAACTTCCCGAATATGGGAAAATTTTTATGCGCCCAAGACGAAAAAGATGAACGATAAAATCGTTCTTGCATGTAGTATTGATCAATACAGGGCACATTGGGATGATCACCCTCATGCCCGTAAGTTATGACGGTTTGCGGATGAAGTTCTGCTAAACCTTAGCAAAAATTAAAAATAATGTTCATAGTCTGTCGACTAATCTCCAGTTATAGTCAGTACGTAGTTTCAAAAATTTGATATAGAATTAATATATTGTTATTATTGGTTCAGCTTACTTCACAACTGTTGATTCGTTGTAGAAGTGTCGTACAAAGAAAACATTTACTTCTTTCAGCTAATATTTATTATTGCTATTACTTGTTGGGCACTCAAATGCTCATCCTTGCTTAATTTAAATGTTTTCAGCTAAGTGTGAACAACCAGAAGGCTCAGCTAAGAACAAAGGAAAAGGGAAAGTTGTTGAATGAGTATTATGCTATATATTATGTAATAGTTTGGTTTTATTAAGATAAGGATGGTACTTATTATTATCATGTATTGTAATGAATGTAGTAAAGGTTACGTACTTGGGATTAGACTCTGATATATGTAAATTAAGTTTGATATTTATATTATTGTTATTATTATTACTATTATTCCGCTCATAAAAATGGTATCGTAAAGCACTGAGTTTGGGTTTCAAGTACTTGAATTTGGCGGCGTTACATCATGGTATCAGAGCTTTAGGGTTAAAAACCTTAGGTAGGATAGACCTTAGGCTATAACCTTGGGACAGAGGGAAACGTTGAAAATAAAAATAACTCATACATAGTTTAAAAAGGAGATGAATTGAATAAATTCATCATTAAATCAAATAAAAGATAACCTATATAAAACTATTATTTGCTGTGTGTATATATTATGTTATAATCAAGATAGTTTGTGTGTAGATGTCATATGGAAAAGATTAGGATACCCTCAGATCGTAAAGAAGGAGTTAACCTTCATGACCGAGCCAATGTCAAAGCTAATAGCTGAAATAGAGGCTCATTTTGAAAGCAACCTTGTTAAAGTGGATATTGTGGAAAAGTGTAGTACCGGACCCAGAAACGATAGTATAACAGATAGGTAGAGTATAATTAGAGAATATATGGTCAAGCTCGAGTCCTTAAACTCATATGTTTATGATGAGTTCTTAAACTCATAATGTGTAGTAAGTTTGACGAACTTGGTATAGTTAGGTGTGAATGGATTATTGAGGATGATGGTATTTTATAGAATACTAATAAATTGATCCTTAGTGAAGGCGTAAGAAATAAGTAGTATTAGTATTACTTGAATATGTATGATTCTATGTTGTGTATATGATAGGTATGTCTGTATAAGGTAATATTCTTAACTTTTGTATAAGTTGTAGCAGCGATTCCCAACTTTTGAGTCACAAAGGGATATCGGATGTTTAAAGCAGTATGTGCTATGGTATGTCAAGTGCTATGAATATGAATCTATGTTGGATTAATGAAATAAGTAGGTATAAAGATAGTAATTATTTATCTGAACACTGGTTAATACAATAAAACACGATTTTCAAAATCTAATATTTTGAATACATGACTATTTGAGTAGAAAATTTTGCGTTATGTGTATACCCTAAGACATAGAAGGTAAGTTGATGAAAGATAAATTATGATTAATCAGATAATGCCGCCAAGACAAAAAATGAAACCAAAGGACAGAAGAATCTGTCAACAATATTGGAGGACAACCAGACCTGATACAGAATTTGGCGAATATGGACGCTCAAGCTATGCAGAATGGAATACCAGCCGCAGGAAATCAGCTAAATAATCGATTAGCGAACTTCAAAGACTTCAAGGCATTCAGACTGCCAGGATTTAGAGGATCAACTGTGTGATGCCACCAAAATAGGTATACATCACCTATCTTAAGTCGCCAAATACATGGTACAAAATACAAATAAAAACTTAATTATACAACTGTCGTGTAAAATACGACAAAATATATGCTGTGAGTTTTAATACAAATATTGTCATCTAGATAATATCTACACTCAATGGATTTCTCATTACATTTATTATCACACTATTTTGTAGAATAGTGAGGACTACTATGACACCATCTCGGACCATCACTCCGTTCCCCGACTAGTCCCGGCTACGTTCTCATTTCCTGAAGAGAACAATGAAAGCAAAAGGGTGAGCTCAACTAGCCCAATAAGAAATATTATGACTAAGATAATGCAGGATAAATTATCATTAGCCTTCAATAATGTTAAACTGATAAAATACAATAAACATCAAGTTTAACTGCAGCGGAATAAGCAATCCATTAGAAGAGTCAAGTAGAGCATGATATCTACTATCTTCTATAATGTAAAATGTTTTCATCAATTTTTATCGCTGAGACTCAGCTAAATAAATAAACCACGTCATCGAATCATCTCTATACTACGGGCCAAGGATATTCATTAAATCATCAATGGTCATGACTATACCGAATAATCCCTGGTCATAATCATACCAAAAACTGTCCATCAATGCACTACAAGCCATTGAGGACTTTTACCACATCGTTTATAATATTACAGGTCATGATTACACCGAATGATCCCTGGTCATAATCATACCAAGTCCATCTCTGCACGTAAGCCAAAGATATACAACTATAAAACTAATAATCAACTGTCCATCATAGCACGTAAGCCAAAGATATACAATTCAATAATCAACAGTCCATCTTTGCACGTAAGCTAAAGATAACTTTTATCACCATATAAGCATGAGGATGATGACAATGATATAAGCATTAATCAAACGAAAACAAGGATAAATATTAAAGACTTTAAATTTATCCAAATATTATCAACCACTTAATAAACTCATAATCTAATATTATTAATATTATAACAATATTTTAATCACTTCTTAAACTTATAAATAATTTATTTCAATTGTTTACACTTTACCAAATAATGCATTTAATCATTCAAAAGTGCCATACTCATAAGATTTCATCACCAATGATCAAATCCCTTATCAAAAATTTGCATATACCCTATATAGGATTCCCAAGCCGTAAAATCCTATTTTCCAATTTTGTTACTTAACATAACATATTTAATTCATTTACTCATAACTATTTTATTTTTATGAAAAATACCAAATCAGTTCCAAAAATATTTCTTTTCTGGGATTTAGCAGAATATAGTCCCATATTGAACATATATTTTTCTCGAAATTTTTAAAATTCATTTACTATTTTCCATATGGCCAAAACTGCGAATATTTAGACATTTATCATAAATTGTACTTTTGTCCAAAATTTCAAATTTACAGGGTATACTCCTGTTATATATATGTACTTCCAATAAAAATTTCACTAATTTTGGAGTTAACCATAAAGAGTTATAAGGGTTTACTTTTAAAATATTCTTTTCCCATAAAATCCATAACTCTTAATCTATATATCCAAAAATCGCCATTTTTGGACACAATCTAGAAAACTCATCAAATTATTATTTCAAATTTTTCCAGAATGTTTGATGGTCAGAAAAATTATGAAACTGCCCATGGCAGAAACCCCTTTTGAATGAAAATACTATTCATATGAATACAAAGGATCATTCACCATGCATGCGGTAATCCATATAGGCAAAAGTTATTCCAATGCGAATAATAAAGAATGGAATAATGGAAGAATTCACCATGCATGCGATAGAGCGCATGCATACAAGTTATTCTCAATGAATAATAAAAAGAATAGAACAGTCACGCAAATCGCATGCATGTGAGGATATTCAAATGAATAATAAAGAATTAAACCGGTCATGCGTAAATCGCATATATAGGATATTCTAACAAAATAATAAAGAATAAAATAACAAAGAATTCACCATGCATGCGATAGACCGCATGACGATGTGTTATTCCAACGTAATATTAAAGAATGGAACTGTGTCTAGCGTAATCCAGATGTAAACAAGATATTCCAATGTAATAATAAAAATGGAATAATGAGAAGAATTTTACCATGTATGTATGCAGATTGATAGACATGTTATTCCAACATAATAATAAAGAATGAAATAACAGAAGCTCTCTTCATGAATACAAAAGAAATAATACCACTTACCTTAGAATAAAGCTGGATACTGGATTAGAGAGGTAGCAGACTTCTCTCTTCATTCTTTCTATAATTTCTCTCTATAATAATTGCTCTATAGCTTTAGTGAATTGGTGAGAAATAAAGGAATAATGAGCTTCTATTTATAGAAAAATATAGTTTCGATAATTGCACGTTTTGGGGCTCGAAATATTACAGTACAATACCTTTAACTTTTCTTTCATTTTTAATTTAGTCCTGCAAGTATTATCAAACTTGCACCACCTCCCCGAATAGTGAATCACGTGAATCAATAGTAAATCATGTGAATCAATAGTTCTAGACATGTGAAAATACGAATTACAGTATAGTACCTTCATCTATACCTCCATTTTTAACTTAGTCATGCAAGTATTATCAATCTTGCACCAACTCCCCTAATAGTAAATAAATGTGACTCAATAGTACATAAATGTGAACAAATAGTTATATAAGCATGTGAATTAGTAGCAATTAATTGCTCATTTATCCGATTAATTACCTGATTTATCAATATAACCCCTAGACATCAATTATCATCGGAATAGATGTCGATTTCCACTAACAGTAATAATTCCAACACAACGGAACTATCAATTTCATCTTTAATCAAACACGAACTTATTCATCATTAATATTATAACTCACAATATTTAACAACCGTGTCGTTTCTCATAGAAAGAGGGGCTTCGAGAATGATTTCTCCTTATTGGCGCCCAATTAGATGACCAAACCTCTCCTCGATGTAACTTCTAGACATTATAAATATTGTAATTTAATAATATGAATAACTTTGTTGTCTAAATTATTGATTTAATAATATATCATATTATGTCGATGATACTGTGACAATAATCGAATCAATAATATGAGAGATATGATGCAGTAATTACTGTAGCAATAATTGAGTATAACTGAGTGACTTCTCACGTAAGCATCAATAATCCATACCGTGAGCTACTATGCAACCACGCGTATTACTGTACTTTTACTACCGAGTAGTTCAATAGTTTTAAAAGTAACACTTTCACTGTTATTTTTATAAAAAGATAATTCTGTCATTTTCTAACTACGACAATACTTCCGTTGTGGGTTACACCAATGATTGTGCCGTCGTACGAATATTCCCCGACAAAAAGAATATTCCCTGACCAATCGAATATTATATAACCACTTGCTTACTTTGCAAAATTTGTAAATATTACCCACAACTATAACATTATATCAAATCCACACCATAATATTCAAAAAAATATTTGAGAAATTTAAATCTTTATTCATAAAATTTGGGGTCTCACAATCTCCCATCTTTATGAAATTTCACCCTCGAAATTTACGTGCGTACCTGGTATGCCGAAGAGATGAGGATACCTTGACTTCATTTCAGATTCTAACTCTTGAGGTATAACCTTTGAGTGTTGAATACGATCCTTCTTATCCAAGATTTTAACACGTATCTCCTCATACGTTAAATCTTCTGCTATCTCGTCTAGTTCTAATTTAATAATGTGGTTCGGGTCATCCACATATTTACGTAACATCGATACGTGAAAAATGTTATGAACACATGACGTACTTGGCGGTAAAACGAGTCTATAGGCCACAGTTCCTACTCGATCAAGGATTTTAAATGGGACAATAAAATCAAGGGTTGAGATTTCCTCTCTTCATCGATTCTTGCTTCTAGAATAACGCCATCTTGAACCTTCTTCTTCACATTCATCAGCTCTGAGTATGTAGCTTGCACGGCTTTAACTTTTTCGATTAAAGTCGATTCTACTCGTATATTTGATATCACCACATGGGTCCTTAGAGTCTTTAACTCTATCTTCATCATTTTTAAGTTATACAAAATGGGTTTTTATGTTAACAACATCGCACTCATAAACGCATACGATCTTCTACTCAACGTGTCAGCTACCACGTCCGCTCTTCCACGATGATATTTAATGGTATAATCGTGATCTTCAACAGCTCGAGCCAACGTCTTTGGCTCATTATTTGTTCGTTTTGGTTGAAGAAATATTTAAGGGTTGAAGAAATGGGTTTTGTACTAGGGTCAATACAAAATTCGATTTCACGCTCTAGGGGTAGGCTAAGAAGTCTTCAAGAATACGCCAGGAAATTTATTAACGATAGAAATATCATTTAAAAACTGTGATTATCATCCAAGACTTGGATAGCACATGAAGTGAAGGTTTCTACTAATGAAGTTTTAACCAATAAGTCAAAGTCTAACTTCTTTGGGGTCAAATTTAAACGTTGAACGCAAGCAAGAAAGATAAAATAATGGGTAGAACCGGTATCTAATAAGGCATAGACTTCGCAAGAATTTATAATTAACTAACCCGTGCTAACTTTGTTCGGGTTACTCGCTTTTTGAGAAGTCACAAAAAATGCTCTTCCTAAAACCACCGACTTTGTTTTATCTGTATCCGCCTTTGGTGCCACCGTCCCAGCTGGACTTGACTTTGGTGCACGATAAAATCGGGCTAGGTGACCTTCTTTTCCACAATTGCAACATGTTTTGGACTGCATCACACCGTTTGGACTGATATGTCCCTCCCCTCCGCATTTGTAACATACGACCGGCGGTCATTCTCCTTCCTTAACAACAGGTGCTGGTGTTGACATCTTTCCATCATTGTTGAATCTCCTTTTCTTGAAATTTCCACTCCTATTATCTTGTCCATGATTACCACTGAAGTGGTTACCATTCTTGGCATGATAATTTCCCCCACGATGGTTATCATTGTTCGATGGTCGTTGCACGCAGACGATTATTATCGTTGCCTTTTGGTTGGGCTGGTTCATTATCGCACTCCAATAACTGAGCCCTATTCACTACATCTGAATACAAACACAATTTGTGAGAAATGAGGTATTGACGTATATCGGGTTTTAAGCCTCTTAGAAACATTCGCGTCATTCGATCCTCATTATCGACCAAATGGGATGAAAATCGGGATAACTCCGCAAATTTAGCCTTGTATTGCGACACAATTATATTGTTTTATTCCAACTTGATAAACTCCACCTCCTTCATGTGACGAATACTTTCGGGAAAGTACTTGTCATTGAACAGCTCTTGGAACTTCTCCCAATACATCTTGAGTACGTCATGCTGGGTACATTTTACAGATTCCCACCAGTAATCTGCCTCTTCACGCAACATAAAGGTGGTGAAGGGAACCTTTTGCTCCTCTGAGCATCCCAAGACATCAAATATCTTGGTGATCTGCTTTAACCACGTATTCTCCTTAAGTGGTTCTGGCTTTCCCAAAAACTCCGGTGGTCCCAGCTCCTTGAACTGCTTAGCGGTGACCGACCGTGGGTTGCCATTATTTCCACCTATATTTTGAACAGGAGTCTCTTTTACCTGATGTTGCATGAATTGCATAAAGCCTCTGAACATCCCATCGTTCATCATCTGACCGGTGTTGTTATTTATTTGAGGATTATTGTCTTCTTGTTGCACATTATCCTAGGTATTGATTGTTGGTGACTCAACGGTCTCATGTGCTTCATTGCTGATCTCAACATTTTCAGATGCCATTTTCAAACACTGTCACAAAACAAGGGTTAATTAACATATCACATATTATCCCTATACTTTGACCGACCAATTAAATACCAAATAAACTTAGGTAGGTCATACTAACGAAGGAATTCCCCGTCTCTCCCCTCCTAGTTCTTGTCTCACATCTCAGCCAGGGATCATATCCCTAAGCTTTGATACCAACTGTGACACCCCCAAAATAGGTATACATCACCCATCTTGAGTCGCCAAATACATGGTACAAAATACAAATAAAAACTTAAGTATACAACTGTCTTGTAAAATACCACAAAAAATATGCTGTGAGTTTTAATACAAACATTGTCATCTAGACAATATTCACACTCAATGGAGTCCTCATTACATTTATTATCACACTATTTTATAGAATAGTGAGGACTACTATGACACCATCTCGGACCATCACTCTGATCCCCGACTAGTCCCGGCTACGTTCTCATTTCCTGAAGAGAACAATGAAAGCAAAAGGGTGAGCTCAACTAGCCCAGTAAGAAATATTATGACTAAAATAATGCAGGATAAATTATCATTAGCCTTCAACAATGTTAAACTGATAAAATACAATAGACATCAAGTTTAACTGCAGCGGAATAAGCAATCCATTAGAAGAGTCAAGTAGAGCATGATATCTACTATCTTCTATAATTTAAAATGTTTTCATCAATTTTTATCGTTGAGACTCTGTGACACCCCCAAATCCGGTACTTCCATTTTCACAGGATTTGGTGTTCACTGTACAAATATCATCTATCTATCTATCCGTAAATAAAATGCAAACCATACAATATATAGAAATAATATTAAAATCTCTCCCCTTATGGGGTTACATCAACTGAATAATAATAAATCCCAGGTTACTCTAACCTTAAAACATCTGTGCGGAAAACATAAACAAATAAGTCTTAAGTAACATCAATACTAATTACATTACGTAACCACAATAATAACAGTCTTTATTACTTGCTAATCTTGCCATTGCCCTTAGTAGTGGAAGGTTCGTCTGCTCTTTCGTTCTTAACTGCAATGTTATTATTACGCAAGACTGAGCACGATTGCCCACAAGTATAACAATATAACAATGAATAATAACATGCGAGAGAAATAATAACTTTTGATATAAAGCTCAACTTTTGAATCAAGAATGAATAACAAGAATCAAAAGAAATTCTGAGGGTCATAAGACCTTGAACTATGTCCTAGGTTGTCAAGTGTTATTACTTGAAACCTTTAATGATCATAAGACTATGGACTCTTCTTCTCGCGTACTTAGGGGATCAACCCTTAGTACCATCATCGTGCATTAATATCTTAACGCTAAAGCGTAAATAATCCCCTATACAGGGTTGTTCATCTCAGTTTGACATTCGAGTCCGTACCAAAGGAAGTTTGGTTTGGATAATTCATCAAGGGATTCTGAACTTTAGAACACTCATCAACTATGGACTAGTCGAATCAATAAGGGTTCGCTAGTCTAACAAGGTTTAACAGTAAATGAATATTTAACTTGAATAACATCTAAAAAGGTATACAATAGAATAATTATTGTATAACAACATCATGCTTAAAGATTAATAAACTTTAATATACAAGACCGGATTGATCAATAATAATGAGAACTTGCTCAATATCGAAAGATGAATTAATCAACTTATATAACGATAACAAGTAGGGTTAGGAAACTTGCTCAACGAAAGTTTAGGGTAAGAAACTTGCTCAACGTAAATGTAGAGTTAGAAAACTTGCTCAATGTAACAAGATAAGGTTTAGAAACTTGCCTCGTGCGTAGATTACACTTAAACAAACTCGTTCTTTGAATTAAATCCTACATATCAATTACGTTCACAATACCAATCAATAATAATGTACTAAACATCATAAGTTATTCTTTGTCTAATCTCGACTTCATGACCATACTTAGTCAAATTACCATACTTGTTTTCACATAATATAATATTACACGAACAACAAGTTAATTACATAACCAACGATTCAAATAACATGTAATTGTCTTCTTGACTTTGTAAAAACTCATTTTAATATCTCATTATATGTCTAACAAGTTTTTATGTTCATTAGACTAGGTCACTAACTCATTTCTATACTTAAACATTAAAAATTTGCATTTTCCGGACGATACTCTCTAAGTAAGGCCATGACGCCACTTTTATCTTAACTCTTGGCGCAAGTGGCGCCATATATTCTTCTTAGAACACTTTAGTCATTTGCATGAGAAATGAATCGGGAGTCAGCGGTGTGGCTGAGACTCGATTCGATTCTGCAATTCGCGAAAATTGTAGAACACGACTAAAAATTTCCAATCAACTTATTTTTACACGAATTTAGACATACCCACATGCTAGAATTCATAAATAATCAATACTTAACATCTATGGAGTGATTTTCACCCATTAAAACACATAATCACAGAATTAAAGCATGCAAATTGGACTGTTCTTGATGTTCTTAAAGTTCTTGAACAAAAACATGGATTTTAATGCTACGGATTCGTTATGAAGCCAAATCCAACCATTCAAGTTTCATTTTGTTCATTTTAACATGCATAACCATATCAATATGTGAATTCTGTAGAAAAATTTATGGTTAACATATTAAAAAATACGTATAAGGGCCATACAGCCATATCACATACTCTGAAATCTTTTACTATATAATTTCAGGAAACTGAAGATATGGAAACCCATATAATATATATAAAACATACTATGATGTTATATATTAACACATAATCACATAATTTTTACCCTTTCCAACTACAGAAACTTTACAGAAAACTTAGGCCATATTCATGAAAACTTAAAAAGACGTAAATTAGGAATTTGGGTTGGAGAGAATTACCCAAAGCGTAAAGCGTAGATTAGTGTGTGAATGAATTCCTTCTAAACTCTTCTTCAATCTCAATTCTCCCTCAACACTTCTCAATCTCTCTCTGAAACTCTCTCTGTTTCTATTTTTTCTAGACTTAGGAAAAATGAAGAAGGCGTAATAAAGAAAATCAATCGACGTTGTTGTGGTGGGCCACCCGATCATGGTAACTTCCCTCAACTTCCATTAAGGTCATGTTAGGCTAGCATATTAGGTTTCAAAACCCATTATTTTAATAAAACCTTATCATATAGTTTAAAAAAAATGTCACATCCATTATAAAATAAATCAAATATCTAGTTTAATTTATTTAAATAAAATAAAATAATTTCTCATTAATTCACATAGTCACATGATTAAATTTTCTCATTTAATAATAATATCAATTATTAAATCTCTAATTAATAATTAAATTAATTAAAATAACAAAGGCTTATTAAATATTTCTTTTAATTCAATAAGCTCACATAAATACATACATCGAATAATAAAATTCTCCACATCAATTTAATAAATATAACACATATAATTAAATTAATCTATCACAACTTCATCAATTAATTAATTAATCTAATAATTAATTCATCGAAAAATATTTATTCAATCAAATAAATATTAAAATTAAATTACAAAATTACGGTTGTCACATCTTTCCCCTCTTAAAAGGATTCTGTCCCCATAATCATAACTCAAATAAGTCATCCCGTTACATTCTCCCCCCCCCCCCCTTACAAAGATTCTGTCCCCAAAATCGCATATAACAATCTAAGTAAATAAATGAGGATAATTCTTCATCATATTCTCTTCGAGTTCCCACGTTGCTTCTTCAGCGTTGTGGTTCCTCCAAATTACCTTAACAGAAGGTATTACTTTATTTCTCAGAACTTGTTCTTTTCGGTCGACAATTTGAACAAGAATTTCTTCGTAAGATAAGTCTTTGTTGAAATGTAGGGGTTCATATTCAATCACGTGCTTGTAATCGGGTTTGTAGGGTCGTAGGACTGAGACATGGAAAACATTGTGGACATTCTCTAGAGATGGAGGTAAGGCTACCACATAAGCAACTTCTCCGACCCTTCGTAGAACTTCAAAGGGTCCAATGAATCTTGGGCTTAATTTCCCTTTCTTTCCGAATCTGATCTTTCCCTTCCAGGGAGAGACCTTTAAAAACACATAACTACCCGGTTCGAACTCAACATTCTTACGGTGTGGATCAGCATATTTCTCCTGTCTATCTTGAGCTACTGTCAATCTTGCTCGGATCACTTTGACTATTTCTGCTATTTGTTGTACCAATTTTGGGCCTAGTAATTGTCTTTCGCCCACTCCATCCCATTATAGTGGAGTTCTGCACTTTCTGCTGTATAGTGCTTCATATGGTGGCATGCCAATACTAGCGTGGTAACTATTATTGTAGCCGAACTCTACGAGCTGTAAATGGTCATCCCAATTTCCTTTAAAATCCATTATACAAGCTCTTAACATATCTTCCAATGTCTAAATTGTTCTTTCACTCTGTCCATATGTCTGAGGGTGATATGCCGTACTCATTCGCAACTGTGTACCCATGCATTCCTGTAGACGTTTCCAGAAGTTCGATGTAAAACGTGGATCTCTATCAGAAATAATTAACACCGGAACTCCGTGCCTTGAAACAATCTCTTTCACATATAACCTTGCCAACTGATCTAAGTTGAATCTGATTTTGATCGGAAGGAAGTGTACGGATTTCGTCAATCGGTCAACAATAACCCATACTGTATCTTAGCCTTTCTGAGTTGTCGGTAGGCCAATCACGAAATCCATCGTAATATGTTCCCATTTCCATTCTGGAATTTCTAAAGGTTGTAGCAACCCACTCGGTCTTTGATATTCTGCTTTCACTTTCTGACATGTTAGGCACTTGGAAACACATTCTGTAACCTCTCGTTTTAAATTTGGCCACCAAAAGTGTTGTCGAAGATCTTGGTACATCTTGGTGCTACCAGGGTGAATCAAATATCTTGAGTTGTGAGCCTCGCTCAAAATTTCTTCCTTAATCTCCGTAATCAAGCAGGTTCCAAATTCTTCTCTCAAATCTTAGTAGTCCCTCACTATCTATTTTGAATCTCGGTTCAGTCCCTTCAGATATCTTTTTCTTCACTTTCTCACATTCTTCGTCCTGAAGTTGAGCCTCCTTAACTTTATCCAGTAAGGTTGTACCATCTTGCATCTGGAAAAGCTTCTCGTCAATTTTCGTAGGATACTTCACTTCTAATTCCAGCTTTTCTATTGCTAAAATTAGCTCCTCCTGAGCGGTCAACGTCATCAATTTCTCCCGACCTTTTCTACTTAGGGCGTCGGCCACCACATTTGCCTTACCCGGATGGTATAGAATCTCACAATCGTAGTCCATAATTAACTCCAACCACCTTCTTTGGCGCATATCCAAGTCTTTCTGTGTAAAAATATATTTCAGACTCTTGTGATCTGTATATATTTCACACTTCTCCCCATAGAGATAGTGCCTCCAGATTTTCAAAGCAAAAACCACTGCAGCTAACTCCAAATCATGGGTGGGATACACCGTGTCATCCGGAAGAGATAACACGGTCTTTGTACTCAACCTCTTCTTTAATTCTTGAAAGCTTTCTCACACTTCTCCGTCCAAACGAATTTCACCAATTTCTAGTCAAATTAAATCACAATGAGTTGCAATCTTGGAAAAATCCTGAATGAATCTTCTGTAATAACCTGTCAATCCAAGAAAACTTCTTACTTCCAACGGTGTCTTTGGCTGGTCCCAATTAATCAAACTTCCGACTTTGAAGGATCCATCAAATTCGCCTCTATCAATCACATGTCCAAGAAATTGTACTCTTTCAATCTAGAATTCACATTTCGAAAACTTAGCATACAACTTTTCTCTTCTCAATGTCTCTAATGTCAACCTCAAATGCTCTTCTTGTTCTTCCTTGGTTTTTGAATATACAAAAATGTCATCTATAAATACCACTACGAATTTGTCCAAAAATGGCTTGAACACTCCATTCATTAAGCCCATAAATGTTGTAGGAGCATTCGTTAGACCTAATGACATTACTAGAAATTTGTAGTGACCGTATCGTGTTCTAAATGCTGTCTTCGGTACATCCTCTGGTCTCACCTTCAGTTGATGATAACCACTTCTCTAATCTATCTTCGAAAAGTATCTTGCTCCCTTTAACTGATCGAACAAATTGTCGATTCGCGGTAATGGATACCTATTCTTAATTGTGACCTTATTCAGTTCTCTGTAGTCAATGTAAAGCCGCATCGTTCCATCCTTCTTCTTCACAAATAAAATCGGCGCTCCCCACGGTGATACGCTTGGTTGAATATGCTTTTTATCCAGTAATTCTTGTAGTTGGACCATCAGTTCTTTCATCTTTACCGGTGCCATTCAGTACGGTGCCTTCGATATTGGGGCCATTCCTGGAGCCAAATCGATAACGAATTCAACTGCTCTATCTGGAGGAAGTCCCGACAAATCATTCGGAAATACGTCTGCGAAATCTCTCACTACTGGAATCTCATCAATTTTCAAATTCTCTTTACGACTATCGACTATGTAAGCTAGATATCCTACACAGCCTTGTCTTAACAATCTCCGGCTCGCATCATCGTCGACAACTCGCTTGTTCAGGTGACTTCTTACTATAAAACACAACCTTTGGCCGGAGTCATAAGGTTAATACGCTTCTTCTGGCAGTCAATTACCGCCTCATAATTGGATAACCAATCCATACCCAAAATAACATCAAATTCTCCAAGTCGAATAGGGATAAGATCTACGTTCATGATATTACCCTTAATATCTACTCTACAGTTCTTATGCACATACTTAACAGGGATAATTTCTCTATTCACAATTTCTATATTCATGGGGTATTCTAACTCGTCCTTAAGCAATTCTAAGTTCTTAGCAAAGTCATCGGATATAAATGAACAAGTAGCACTTTTAATCAAATAACACATAAGCATTAACTTTATTAATCGGAATGATACCGACACCACATCGCGAGACCTGCATCGCGTCTCGCCTTGCATCATCGTATTGAATGTTACGCAATCGATCGATTGGTTGCGGTTAGTCTTTGCGATTGTCGAGTGCTTCCACCGAAGATTTCCTCTATTTCCTCCCTGAACTCGCCCCTCCCGATCCTTCTAGGACAATCTCTTGCAAGATGGTCCTTTAAGCCACATGTGAAATAGGCACCCTTCTTTGGGTTCGGACAGTTAGGTGCTATGTGGCCTTCCTGACCACAATTATAGCACACTCGTTTCCCTTTTAAATAAACTCCCAAATGAGTTTTTCCGCAAGTTGGGCATGCTTCGATCTTCTTCTTCGCGCCTCCTTGTTGACTTCCGGTTTATTTAATTATCAGACCACTTCCTCTTTCGGCCGTGATTACCCCTGCTACTTCCCCCCGCATCTTGTTATTACCTTCCTTCTCACTCTTCTTCTTCTTCTTCTTCTTCTTCTTCTTCTTCTTCTTCTTCTTCTTCTTCTTCTTCTTCTTCTTCATCTTCTTCTTCTTCTTCTTCTTCTTCTTCTTCTTCTTCTTCGCGCTCGCCCACGATTATACTTCGTTCTATCGCATCGCTTCCACCCTCAGTGAGTATGGCCTTCTCTAACACTCCAGTAAAAGTATTCAATTGGAACATTGACACTTTGCTATACAACCAGGGCTTCAGTCCCTGCTCAAATCGTCTCGCCTTCCTCTCATCGGTATGTACTTGGTACGTGGCGAACCTAGCCAACTCATTAAACCGTGCCACATAATCCGTTACTGACATATTCCCTTGTTTTAACTCTAGAAACTGAACCTCCATCTGAATTTATGAACTAGCCGGGAAATACATCTCGAAGAACATCTCTTTGAATCTTTCCCAGGATATTACACCTTCACCTCCTCTCACTTTGTTTACCTGCCACCAATAGCTGGCTTCAGACTTCAGCATAAACGTTGCATACGCAGTCTTCTGATCTTCCCTTACCCTAGCAACATCGAACACCTTCTCCATCTCCATTACCCAGGTCTGAGCTTCGATTGGGTTTATGGAACCCTTAAACTCTGGCGATCCCACCGCCTTAAAGTCCTTAAACGAGGTATTTGGTGGAGCTTGGGGTTGATTATTAAGTGCTCCAGCTAAAGGTTCACCAATTGCTGAACGGAGTTAGCATTGGCGTCGTTGTTATTGTTTGTTGACCCTTTCTGGGCTTGCTGACAATTTTGTCTTCTAGGCAGCATATTTCTATTAAGAATATACGCTTATTAGATCTTTACTCAATCTCTAAAACATTTAAGACTTAACTAAACATTTAATCATAACTCACTTAACACATTACTTCAAATAAACTTTGACATTTCATTTAATTCAAAAGTCTTTACATCATAAGATAGCATCACTGCTATTTACATCAACTATCCCGAGATAAAGAATCTATAGGATTTAAAACATCATAATATTCCTTTATTTATGAATATATCAGAATTTACATCATTAACTATCAAATAGTTTTCACATATTTAAACTAATACTATCATCGCCTCATATAGTATTTGGATGGCCTTGCAACGTTCCTCCTCCATAATGCGGCACATCGTTCTGCGATCTAGCATATATGATGGTAGATCCTCAAACTGGATTGGATACTTCCTGACTCGATCTTGGACCGCATCCATTGCATTTTGTAGTGTAGAGTACGTCTCCTCAAGTTTAGCCTTCTTCGCACGGCGATCATCTTCTGCACGATTAGCACGACGCGACTCTCGAACCCAGCCCTCCTCTGCTATGGCAAGCCTCTCTGAGCTTTCCTTCAGATCCTTCTTTAACTTCTCTATTTCTTCAGACTTATCCTCGATTTGACCCTTCTCGTGAACCAGATCCCACTCCACGTTTCCCAAACGTGTGTGAAGAGTCACAATCTCTCTATCCCTATGCTCAATAGTAATCTGCTGACTAACTGCACCGCTTCGGTCAGATCCGAACAAGATCCTCGCAACTCACGCTACAATCATAGAGTGCATCATACATCTCAGATCAATGGAGTTGGTGGGAACTCCTCTTTCCTCTTCTTCTTCCTCTTCCTCGGGATCCTCCTCGGATCTGCTCTCCGCGTCATGCTCCCGACCAAAGAATAGTGATCAAGCGGAGATGGCTCTCTCTCAGACAAGTTGTTCCTCGACGACATGAATGTCTCGGGGCTCCTCCTCTATAGGTAATCGAGGTTCCTCCTCCTCAGCTCGACTAGCTCCTCCAACATTCGACATCCTGACAACAAAATTTTATATTTTAGTTACTAATTCGTGCTAGCGAACACATAGATTAACACATACGCACATAAAGTCTTTTATTATCTTCAATGAATTTAGAAATTCATTTCTTAGAACTAGATAAGAGTTTACCACTACTATGTTCTCAATCTCCTACAAGACTACTACCTAAGGTTGTTCCTCCCCCTAAGGTTCATAACCTTACAGCTTTGATACCAACCTGTGACACCCCCAAATCCGGTACTTCCATTTCCACAGGATTTGGTGTTCACTGTACAAATATCATCTATCTATCTACCCATAAATAAAATGCAAACCATACAATATATAGAAATAATATTAAAATCTCTCCCCTTATGGGGTTACATCAACTGAATAATAATAAATCCCAGGTTACTCTAACCTTAAAACATATGTGCGGAAAACATAAACAAATAAGTCTTAAGTAACATCTATACTTATTACATTATATAACCACAATAATAACAGTCTTCATTACTTGCTAATCTTGCCCTTGCCCTTACTAGTGGAAGGTTCGTCAGCTCTTTCGTTCTTAACTGCAATGTTATTATTACGCAAGACTGAGCATGATTTCCCACAAGTATAACAATATAACAATGAATAATAACATGTGAGAGAAATAATAACTTCTGATATAAAGCTCAACTTTTGAATCAAGAATGAATAACAAGAATCAAAAGAAATTCTGAGGGTTATATGACCTTGAACTATGTCCTAGGTTGTCAGTGTTATTACTTGAAACCTTTAATACTATAAGACTATGGACTCTTCTTCTCGTACTTAGGGGATCGACCCTTAGTACCCATCACGTGCACAATATCTTAATGCTAAAGCATAAATAATCCCCTATCAGGGTTGTTCATCTCGGTTTGACATTCGAGTCCGCACAAAGGAAGTTTGGTTTGGATAATTCATCAAGGATTTCAAATTTAGAACGCTTTATCAACTATGGACTAATCGAATCAATAAGGGTTCGCTAGTCTAATAAGGTTTAATAAAGTAAACGAATATTTAAATTGAATAACATCTCAAAAGGTATATAATAGAATAATTATTGTATAACAACATCATGCTTAAAGATTAATAAACTTTAATATACAAGATATGCTTGATCAATAATAATTAGAACTTGCTCAATATCAAAAGATAAATTAATCAACTTATATAACGATAACAAGTAGGGTTAAGAAACTTGCTCAACGAAAGTTTAGGGTAAGAAACTTGCTCAACCTAAATGTAGAGTTAGAAAACTTGCTCAATGTAACAAGATAAGGTTTAGAAACTTTCCTCGTGCGTAGATTACACTTAAACAAACCCGTTCTTTGAATTAAATCCTACATATCAATTACATTCACAATACCAGTCAATAATAACATACTAAACATCATAAGTTATTCTTTGTCTAATCTCGACTTCATGACCATACTTAGTCAAATTACCATACTTGTTTTCACATAATATAATATTACATGAACAACAAGTTAATTACATAACCAACGATTCAAATAACATGTAATTTTCTTCTTGACTTGGTAAAAACTCATTTTAATATCTCATTTTATGTCTAACAAGTTTTTATGTTCATTAGACTAGGTCACTAACTCATTTCTATACTTGAACATTAAAAATTTGCATTTTCTGGACAATCTACTAAGTGGCCTTCCATTTGGACACTTAGCCGTATTTATATGATTAGTGTCTTCTTCTTCATGAGAAATGAACGGGAGTTGGAGCCAGTAAATATGAGACTCCGATTCGATTTCAGTAATTCGCGAAAATTGCAGAACACGACTAAAAATTTCCAATCAACTTATTTTTACACGAATTTAGACATACCCACATGCTAGAATTCATAAGTAATCAATACTTAACATCTATGGAGGGATTTTCACCCATTCAATGGTCATGACTATACCGAATAATCCCTGATCATAATCATACCAAAAACTGTCCATCAATGCACTACAGGCCATTGAGGACTTTTACCACATCGTTTATAACATTACAAGTCATGATTACACTAAATGATCCATGGTCATAACCATACCAAGTCCATCTCTCCACGTAAGCCAAAGATATACAACTATAAAACCAATAATCAATAGTCCATCTTTGCACGTAAGCCAAAGATATACAATTCAATAATCAACAGTCCATCTTTGCACGTAATCCAAAGATAACTTTCATCACCATATAATCATGAGGATGATGACAATGATATAAGCATTAATCAAACGAAAACAAGGATAAATATTAAAGACTTTAAATTTATCCAAATATTATCAACCACTTAATAAACTCATAATCTAATATTATTAATATTATAACAATATTTTAATAACTTCTTAAACTTATAAACAATTTATTTCAATTGTTTACACTTTGCCAAATAATGCATTTAATCATTCAAAATGCTATACTCATAAGATTTCATCACCAATGATCAAATCCTCATCAAAAATCAGATATACCCTATATTGGATTCCCAAGCCATAAAATCCTATTTTTCAATTTTGTTACTTCACATAACATATTTAATTCATTTACTCATAACTAGTTTATTTTTATGAAAAATACCAAATCAGTCCCAAAAATATTTTTTTTCT
Organism: Panax ginseng; assembly: GCA_020205605.1. Taxonomy (NCBI): domain Eukaryota; kingdom Viridiplantae; phylum Streptophyta; class Magnoliopsida; order Apiales; family Araliaceae; genus Panax; species Panax ginseng. The sequence continues at coordinate 98,128,526 of CM035149.1, read as the reverse complement.
GGGATTTAGCCAAATATAGTCCCATATTGAACATATATTTTTCTCAGAATTTTTAAAATTCATTTACTATTTTTCATATGGCCAAAACTTCCGAATATTTAGATATTTATCATAAATTATACTTCAGTCCAAAAATTCCGAAATTTACAGGGTATACTCCTGTTATATATATGTACTCCCAATAAAAATTTCACCAATTTTGGAGTTAACCACAAAGAGTTATAAGGGTTTACTTTTAAAATAGTCTTTTTGCATAAAATCCATAACTCTTAATCTATACATCCAAAAATTTCCATTTTTGGACACAATCTAGAAAACTCAACAAATTATTATTTAAAATTTTTCCAGAATTTTTGAGGGTCAGAAAAATTATGAAACGGCCCCTGGAAAAAACCCCTTTTGAATGAAAATACTATTCATATGAATACAAATGATCATTCACCATGCATGCGATAATCCACATAGACAGGTTATTCCAACAGAATAATAAAGAATGGAATAATGAAGAATTCACCATGCATGCGATAGACCGCATGCATGAAAAAGTTATTCTCAATGTAATAATAAAGAATGGAACTGTGTCATGCGAAACCGCATGCATGTGATATTCCAACAGTAATAATAAAGAATGGAATAACAAAGAATTCACCATGCATGCGATAGACCGCAGACGTACATGTTATTCCAATGTAAAAAAAAGAATAGAACCGTGTCTAGCGTAATCCGCATTGCATGTGATATTCCAAATGTAATAATAAAGAATGGAATAATGTAAGAATTTCACCATGTATGCGGTATCAGACATAGATAGGTTATTATTCCAACATAATAATAAAGAATGGAATAACAGAAGCTCTCTTCATGAATACGAAAGAAATAATACCCCTTACCTTAGAATAAAGCTGGATACTAGAATAGAGAGGTAGCAGACTTCTCTTTTTCTTTCATTCTATAATTTCTCTCTATAACAATTGCTCTATAGCTTTAGTGAATTGGTGAGAAATGAAGGAAGAATGAGCTTCTATTTATAGAAAAATATAGTTTCGATAATTGCGCGTTTTGGAGCTCGAAATATTACAGTACAATACCTTCAATTTTTCTTTCATTTTTAATTCAGTCCTGTAAGTATTATCAAACTTGCACCACCTCCCCTAATAGTAAATCATGTGAATCAATAGTTCTAGACATGTGAAAATACGAATTACAGTATAGTACCTTCATCTATACCTCCATTTTTAACTTAGTCATGCAAGTATTATAAATCTTGCACCAACTCCCCTAATAGTAAATGAATGTGACTCAATAGTACATACATGTGAACAAATAGTTATATAAGCGTGTGAATTAGTAGTAATTAATTACTCATTTATCCGATTAATTACCCGATTTATCAATATAACCCCCAGACATCAATTATCATCAGAATAAATGTCGATTTCCACTAACACTAATAATCCCAGCACAATGGAACTATCAATTTCATCTTTAATCAAACACGTACTTATTCAACATTAATATTATAACTCACAATATTTAACAACCAGGCCGTTCCCAGGAAAGAGGGGGCTTTCCAATAAGGATTTCTCCTTATTGGCGCGCAATTAGATGACCAAACCTCTCCTTGACAGAACTTCTAGACATTGTAAATATTGCAATTTAATACTATGAATACCTTTGTCGTCTAAATTATTGATTTAATAATATATCATATTATGCCGATGATACTGTGACAATAATCGAATTAATAATATGAGAGATATGATGCAAAGAATTATCAGAGTAATAATTGAGTATAACCGAGTGACTTCTCACATAAGAATCAATAATCCCATACTTGTGTGCTACTATGTAACTAACGCCAGACATCTTTGTACTTTTACTACCGAGTAGTTCAATAGTTTTAACGGTAACACTTTCACCGTTATATTTATAAAAAGATAATTCTGTCATTTTCTAACTATGATAATAGTTTCGTTGTGGGGTCCACCAATGAGTGTGCCGTCATACAAATATTCCCCGACAAAAAGAATATTTTCTGACCAATCGAATATTATATAACCACTTATTTACTTTGCAAAATTTGTAATATTACCCACAACTATAACATTATATCAAATCCACACCATAATATTCAAAAAAATATTTCGAGAAATTTAAATTTTTATTCATAAAATTTGGGGTCTCACAATCTCCCCTCCTTATGAAATTTCACTCTCAAAATTTACGTATGTACCTGGTATGCCGAAGAGATGAGGATACCTTGACTTCATTTCAGATTCTAACTCTTGAGGTATAACCTTTGAGTGTTGAATACGATCCTTCTTATCCAAGATTTTAACACGTATCTCCTCATACGTTAAATCTTCTGATATCTCGTCTAGTTCTAATTTAATAATGTGGTTCGGGTCATCCACATATTTACGTAACATCGATACGTGAAAAATGTTATGAACACACGACATACATGGCGGTAAAACGAGTCTATAGGCCACAGTTCCTACTCGATCAAGGATTTCAAATGGGCTAATAAAATCAAGGGTTGAGATTTCCTCTCTTCATCGATTCTTGCTTCTAGAATAACGCCCTCTTGAACCTTCTTCTTCACATTCATTAGCTCTGAGTATGTAGCTTGCACGGCTTTAACTTTATCGATTAAAGTCGATTCTACACGTATATTTGATATCTCCACCCGGGTCCTTAGAGTCTTTAACTCTATCTTCATCATTTTTAAGTTATACGAAATGGATTTTTGTGTTAACAACATCGCACTCATAAACACATACGATCTTCTACTCAACGCGTCAGCTACCACGTTCGCTCTTCCACGATGATATTAAATGGTATAGTCGTTATCTTCAACAGCTCGAGCCAACGTCTTTGGCGCATTATTTGTTCGTTTTGGTTGAAGAAATATTTAAGGGTTGAAGAAATGGGTTTTATACTAGGGTCAATACAAAATTCGATTTCACGCTCTAGGGGTAGGCTAAGAAGTCTTCAAGAATACGTCAGGAAATTTATTAATGATAGAAATATCATTTAAAAACTGTGACTCTCATCCAAGACTTGGATATCACATGAAGTGAAGGTTTCTACTAACGAAGTTTCAACCAATAAGTCAAAGTCTAACTTCTCTGGGGTCAAATTTAAATGTTGAACACAAGCAAGAGAGATAAAATAATTGGTAGAACCCAGATCTAATAAGGCATAGACTTCAGAAGAATTTATAATTAACTAACTGCGCTAACTTCGCTCGGGTTACTCACTTTTTGAGAAGTCACGAAAAATGCTCTTCCTGAAACCACCGACTTTGTTTTGTCCGTATCCGCCTTTGGTGCCACCGTCCCAGCTGGACTTGACTTTGGTGTAGGACAAAATCGGGCTAGGTGACCTTCTTTTCCACAATTGTAACATGCTTTGGACTACATCACGCAGTTTGGACTGATATGTCCCTCCCCTCCGCATTTGTAACATACGACCGGCGGTCGTTCTCCTTCCCTAACAACAGGTGCTGGTGCTGACATCTTTCCATCATTGTTGAATCTCCTATTCTTGAAATTTCCACTCCTATTATCTTGGCCATGATTACCACTGAAGTGGTTACCATTCTTGGCATGATAATTTCCCCCACGATGGTTATCATTGTTCCGATGGCCGTTGCCACCGGTACGATTATTATCATTGCCTTTTGGTTGGGTTGGTTCATTATCGCGCTCCAATAACTGAGCCCTATTCACTACATCTGAATACAAACACAATTTATGAGAAATGAGGTATTGATGTATATCGGGTTTCAAGCCACTTAGAAACATTCGCGTCATTCGATCCTCATTATCGACTAAATGGGATGAAAATCGGGATAACTCCGCAAATTTAGCCTTGTATTGCGACACAATTATATTGTTTTATTCCAACTTGATAAACTCCACCTCCTTCATGTGATGAATACTTTCGGGAAAGTACTTGTCATTGAACAGCTCTTGGAACTTCTCCCAATACATCTTGAGTACGTCATGCTGGGTACATTTTACAGATTCCCACCAGTAATCTGCCTCTTCACGCAACATAAAGGTGGCGAAGGGAACCTTTTGCTCCTCTGAGCATCCCAAGACATCAAATATCTTGTTGATCTGCTTTAACCACGCCTCCGCTTTTAAGTGGTTCGCTTTCCCAAAACTCCGGTTGTCCCGGCTCCTTGAATCGCTTAATGGTGACCAATCGTGGGTTGCCATTATTTCCACCTATATTTTGAATATGAGTCTCTTTTACCTGATGTTGCGTGAATTGCATAAAGCCTCTGAACATCCCATCATTCATCATCTGATCGGTGTTGTTATTTTCCTGAGGATTATTGTCTTCCTGTTGCACATTATCCTGGGTATTGATCGTTGGTGACTCAACGGTCTCATGTTCTTCATTCTTTGATCTCAACATTTTCAGATGCCATTTCAAACAACATCACAAAACAAGGGTTAATTAACATATCACATATTATCCCTATACTCTGACCGACCAATTAAATACCAAATAAACTTAGGTAGGTCATACTAGCGAAGGAATTCCCCATCTCTCCCCTCCTAGTTCTTGTCTCACATCTCAGCCAGAGATCATATCCCTAAGCTTTGATACCAACTGTGATGCCCCAAAATAGGTATACATCACCCATCTTGAGTCACCAAATACATGGTACAAAATACAAATAAAAACTTAATTATACAACTGTTGTGTAAAATACGACAAAACATATGCTGTGAGTTTTAATATAAATATTGTCATCTAGACAATATCCACACTCAATGGAGTCCTCATTACATTTATTATCACACTATTTTATAGAATAGTGAGGACTATTATGACACCATCTCGGACCATCACTCTTTTCCCTGACTAGTCCCGGCTATATTCTCTTTTTCTGAAGAGAACAATGAAAGCAAAAGGGTGAGCTCAACTAGCCCAGTAAGAAATATTATGACTAAGATAATGCAGGATAAATTATCATTAGCCTTCAATAATGTTAAACTAATAAAATACAATAGACATCAAGTTTAACTGTAGCGGAATAAGCAATCCATTAGAAGAGTCAAGTAGAACATGATATCTACTATCTTCTATAATTTAAAATATTTTCATCAATTTTTATCGCTGAGACTCAGCTAAATAAATAAACCACTTCATCGAATCATCCCTGCACTACGGGCCAAGGATATTAATTAAATCATCAATGGTCATGACTATACCGAATAATCCCTAGTCATAATCATACCAAAAATTGTCCATCAATGCACTACAGTCCATTGAGGACTTTTACCACATCGTTTATAACATTACAGGTCATGATTACATCGAAAGATCCCTGGTCATAATCATACCAAGTCCATCTCTAGATGTAAGCCAAAGATATACAACTATAAAACCAATAATCAACAGTCCATCTTTGCACGTAAGCCAAAGATATACAATTCAATAATCAACAGTCCATCATAAATTGTACTTTTGTCCAAAAGTTACGAAATTTACAGGGTATACTCCTGTTATATATATGTACTCCCAATAAATATTTCACCAATTTTGGAGTTAACCACAAAGAGTTATAAAGGTTTACTTTTAAAATAGTCTTTTCCCATAAAATTCATAACTCTTAATCTATACATCCAAAAATCGCCATTTTTGGACACAATCTAGAAAACTCATCAAATTATCATTTCAAATTTTTCCAGAATTTATGAGGGTGGAAAAATTACGAAACCGCCTCGCGTAAAACCCTTTTGAATGAAAATACTATTCATATGAATACAAATGATCATTCACCATGCATGCAGTAATCCATATAGACAAAGTTATTCCAATGTAATAATAAAGAATGAAATAATAGAAGAATTCACCATGCATGGGATAGACCGCGCAGATAAAAGTTATTCTCAATAGAATAATAAAGAATGGAACTGTGTCATGCAGAAACCGCATGCATGAGGATATTCCAAATGTAATAATAAAGAATGGAACTGTGTCATGCGTAAACCGCATGCATGTGATATTCCAATGTAATAATAAAGAATAGAATAACAAAGAATTCACCATGCATGTGATAGACAACACGCATAAAGTTATTCCAATGTAATAATAAAGAATGGAACCTGTGTCTAGCGCGTGAAATCATGCATGCATGTGATATTCCAATGTAATAATAAAGAATGGAATAATGTAAGAATTTCACCATATATGCGGTACTTGCATAGATAGGCTATTCCAATATAATAATAAAGAATGGAATAACAGAAGTTCTCTTCATGAATACGAAAGAAATAATACCCCTTATCTTAGAATAAAGTTGGATAATCGGAATAGAGAGGTAGTGAGATTTCTTCTTCTTTCTTTCTATAATTTCTCTCTTTAATAATTGTTCTATAGCTTTAGTGAATTGGTGAGAAATGAAGGAAGAATGAGCTTCTATTTATAAGAAAATATAGTTTCGATAATTGTGCGTTTTGGGGCTCGAAATATTACAGTACAATACCTTCAATTTTTCTTTCATTTTTAATTCAGTCCTGTAAGTATTATCAAACTTGCACCACCTCCCCTAATAGTAAATCATGTGAATCAATAGTTCTAGACATTTGAAAATACGAATGACAGTATAGTACCTTCATCTATACCTCCATTTTTAACTTAGTCATGCAAGTATTATCAATCTTGCACCAACTCCCCTAATAGTAAATGAATGTGACTCAATAGTACACACATATGAACAAATAGTTATATAAGCATGTGAATTAGTAACAATTAATTACTCATTTATCCGATTAATTACCCGATTTATCAATATAACCCCCAGACATCAATTATCATCGGAATAGATGTCGATTTCCACTAACAGTAATAACCCCAACACAACGGAACTATCAATTTCATCTTTAATCAAACACAAACTTATTCATCATTAATATTATAACTCACAATATTTAACAACCAGGTCATTCCCAGGAAAGAGGGGACTTTCCGATAAGGATTTCTCCTTATTGGCGCGCAATTAGATGACCAAACCTCTCCTTGACAGAACTTCTAGACATTGTAAATATTGCAATTTAATAATATGAATAACTTTGTCGTCTAAATTATTGATTTAATAATATATCATATTATGCCGATGATACTGTGATAATAATCGAATCAATAATATAAGAGATATGATGCAACAATTACTATAGCAATAATTCAGTATAATTGAGTGACTTCTCACGTAAGCATCAATAATCCATACCATGTGCTACTATGCAACCACGCGTATTACTGTACTTTTATTACTGAGTAGTTCAATAGTTTTAACGGTAACACTTTTGTGGTTATTTTTATAAAAAGATAATTCTGTCGTTTTCTAACTACGATAATACTTCTGTTGTGGGGTCTACCAATGATTGTGCCTTCATACGGATATTCCCTGAAAAAAAGAATATTCCCCGACAAATCAAATATTATATAACCACTTGCTTACTTTGCAAAATTTGTAAATATTACTCACAACTATAACATTATATCAAATCCACACCATAATATTCAAAAAAATATTTCGAGAAATTTAAATCTTTATTCATAAAATTTGGGATCTCACAAACTGACCCTGTAGAAGAATTTGTGATAGCTAGGATAACGGAGGGGAAAAATACATCTTTTGCCACCTATACGATAAAAGGGGAGGCGAATTTTTGGTGGGAGGCAAATCAAGCTAGCGTCGGAGAAGGGAGTAGAGGTGGTAGAATTGGAAAAAAGAAATGAGATAATTTTGGGAATACTAGAAATAGGCCAGGAGGTGTAAAGAAACAAGTTGTGCAGTGTGAGAATTGTGGAAAGAATCACTCGGGAGAGTGTCTTAAAGGTATATTTGTGTATTATAAGTGTGGGCAGAAGGGACATATCTCTTCCAACTGCCCCAATCCAAGAATGTATAGTGGGTGTTTTATTTGTGAATCAGTGGAGCATAAGGTGAAAGATTGTCCAAGAAGGAGAATGGAGGCAGGGAGTAAGCCTACAGAGAAAAGTAGTGGGACGCTGACGACAACATGACCAACTTCAATAGACAAACCCATAGAATCGGCCGCAAGAGTCTTCAACATGACTATTCAGGATTCGGTAGCAGCCGGGGATGCAACTCCAGGTATTATTCGAATAAATTTTATTTTCATATATATGATTTTCTCTTATATATATAGTAAATTATTTTATAAAAAAATTTTGAAGGAGGAATTTGAGTTCTATTAGAAATCAAATTTCTGTTTAATCAGATAGATAAGCTTTATGCTTTAAGCTTTATGTAAAAACATGGTTAGGAAAATGTTTCTCCATGAAAGATTTAGGCGATACAGCCTATATTTTAGGTATCAAGATCTATCGAGATAGATCGAGAAAAATGCTCGGCCTAAGTCAGAGTACATATATTGATAAAGTGCTAAAACGGTTCAGCATGCAAGAGGCAAAAAGAGGACACTTACCTATGACTCATGGTGTAAAGATCTCTAAGGCCCAATGTCCTAAATCACAAGATGATGAGGACCGTATGAGAAAGATCCCTTATGCTTCAGCAATTGGATCTATCATGTATGCAATGATATGTACATCGTCCGGATGTCTCAGTATGCTTTGAGCATGACGAAGCAGATACCAATTAAATCAGTGAAGGTCATCGACAACAACCAAGAATATCCTCAAGTACCTAAAAAGGACTAAGGATTCATTCTTGGTATATGGAGTGAAGAAGAATGGCGGCAAAGAAAGGGTTACATATGCTAGTTTCCAAACCGACAATGATGATTATAAGTCTCAGTCAGGTTTTGTATTTTGCCTTAATGGTGGTGCTGTTAGCTGGAAGAGTTCGAAGCAAGAGACATTAGTTGATTCTACAACAGAGGCTGAGTATATTACTGCTTCTAGTGTAGCCAAGGAGGCTGTATGAATTAAAAAGTTCATCACTGAACTTGGTGTTGTTCCAACCATTGTTGATCCGGTTGCTCTATACTGTGATAATAATGGAGCCATTACACAGGCTAAGGAACCCAGATCTCACCAAAGATCCAAGCATATACTTAGGCGGTACTATCTCATCCGTGAAATCATTGATAGAGGAGATGTACATATAGGAAGAGTGCCAACAGATGATAATGTTACAGATCCACTAACCAAGGATTTGTCGCAGCAGAAGCATGACGGTCACACTAGTTCCATGGGTATTAGATACATGAGTGATTGGCTCTAGTGCAAGTGGGAGATTGTTAGAGTTTATGCCCTAGAGGCCAATTATTTGATATAATTGCTTAACGTTTTGATATTATATTTGATTGAATAAATGAATGATTTTATTATGGTTTTATTTACTACGTTATATAAATGTTAACATAATAAAAATCGTTAGAATAGTGATACAAATTATATAGTTTCAAGTATGTGACTTGAACATGAGATTATATAATTACAATTAGTATCATTGTTCTTAAATGTCCCTAGTCGAGTATCATTGTTGATGGGATAACAATGATGCATCAAGACTAGCATGTGGATTGACTGATGACCAAATCTCATTGGTTATAAATATATGAGATATTAAGTCAATGCATAGGTACATGTTAGAGAACGATGTACTGGACAGACCCACCATAAGAATTCTATGTGGAGCATTATGCGAAGTGTCATTAGCAATTCTCATAGTGACAATGATGTAATGGTCCTCCAACCTGAAATCACTATATTACTACATGGAAATTTATGTACTTTGATATCATCAAATGTCACCTTTGATAGGGTGGACTATAAAGGTGATTATTGGGTACATCATGAATCGTGTGAGGAATATGTGTGATCTAGATGGAATTTAACCATCCTATAAATTAGGGATGATATCCATAGGCCTCTTGATTGAGTAGGACTATGAAATGCATGTCCATGCTCAAATAGTGATTTGTTTCATATAGTCTAATCATTGATCAAGAAAACTCAGATTAAATTATGAAGAGTATGACACATTCCATGACTCGAGTTTAATCTAGGATATCAAGGTTAAAAGGATTAAATTACATTGAAACATTGGTCACGTAAAAGGTTGCATCGAATCATCGATCTTATTATTACTTGGATAAAAGTTGATGCATTACTAGATGTCAGCTCACACATTTATAATTTTATAATATGATTTTAAAATTATTGTCAACGTAATAATAACCTATAGGGACACAAACATAGAACGTAATTAAAAGGAAATTAATTTAAATTGCAAAGATTTAAATATATCAATATGATTGATAGTATTTAAATTACAAATTTAAATTAATAGGATAATTTATATACAGGTATATTAATTAAGTAAGACTTAATTAAGATATATATATAAATTCGGATTTTATTAAATTAGGTTTTGAATAATTCCTTTTAATCGCTATATATATATGATATGTAGCAGCCATTTTAGGTATTATTCACAAACCAAAACCCTAGCCGCTCTTAGAGAGAGACTAGAGAGAAATAGTTCCAAAATCTTCATCCTTGGTGGCTAATACCGCAATTCCTTCTTCTGCAGATCGTAGGACGATTCGCGAAGCGTTCGTGTGGATACCGTAGAGACGCAGTTCATTTGAATTGCATTGGAGATTCGACCGCATCGATTCTAGCTTTAATAATCGGTATAATTCTAACCTTTGAATTAATTGATTTTTTCGCATGGATCCTGTTTAGGGTTTCAAAATTGCTTTTAAATTTTATTTTCCGCTGTGCGTTTCTGTGTCGAAACCCTACAGAGTGGTTGGGGGGGAGAGAAAAAATTGGAGTCAATATAAACGATATATACCTTTAAAAGAGTTAATTTCCTTTCATTTTGAGTTACGTTACTTATTCTGACAAGGAATGTTAAATTCAATAGTGTTGTTTCCTAGAGGCACAAAAGAGATCTAGAAGGAGGGTTAAATATATATTTTTATAAATTTTTCACTTATTAAGGATGTATTACCATATTGACAATTAAATAGATTAATTAAGCACAACAAAATAATAGTTTGAAAACTCATTCAGAGATTTAACTTAAATCACAGTTCTAAATTTAGGTTCTATGTATTTCAGTGACAAGTAGATATTTTAGATAATAAACAGAATGTAAATGACACAAGATGTTTTAAGTGGTTCAGAGTATGAATAACTCCTAGTCCACTATTCTACTCTATAAGTAGGAAATCCACTAAGGATGCAAGGGTCACTTAGACCAGATAACAAAGATCTATTACCCTTCTGAATCACTAAGATTCATTTGAATCACTAAGTCTCGACAGATGTCACTAAGACAGGGGAAACTTAGTCCAGATCACTAAGATCTCTTCAAGTCACTTAGACTTAAAATTATGGTCACTGAGACCAGATGAATCATAGTTGAAGGTTTTGGTTTGAGGTGCTGCTTAAATTACATTGAACTTGACTTCTTAAGACTTAGCAACAAAACAGTTGATTGCTTTTTCATAGAGTAAAACTCTTTTTTCTTTGGCAGAGGTTCAACTTTGTACTGTTATTATTCGTACTTGGATTTGAATCCTCGTACTCTGTTAGGAATGATTATGCCCTACGTATTTAAATTTGATGATGTGATTATAATGTATAATTGTTTCAGTAGCTTTTGTAAAGTCCTTATCTGAGAAATCTATGTCCAAGGACTTAGAATATAGCGATCAAACTTTTTAGGTTAATCCTTTGAGATTGATTCAATGAATATATAATAGGATCAAATTGATCGTATAGTATTGTTAAACGATCATAGAGTTACTCTTCCGTTTTGTAAGTCTATAAGTATTCGCAAAGTTAACTTAGATTTCATAGAGCAATAGCTGATATTATAAAGCTACAAAGAGAGAGCAAGATCCTAAAACTTTCTTCAACATCGTAGAGCTGCTGGAGTATTTAGAGAAGTCTGGAAGTCTGTCCAAGTATCGTGAAGTAGTATTTCGTAGAGCAAAAAACAGAGCATCGTAGAGAAAATCATAAAGCATGAAGTAGAGATCAACTTTACATTCCTCATCACTTGACTATCAATCAATTTCATAGAGCATGTCAGAACTGACTTTAGAGTGACAATTTCAAAGGGTCTCCGAGAAAAGATTTCAAGATACTTCTCACCATCTTCAAGTTCATATTAGAATATCCAAGAGTGGTTAGTCTAAAACCTCTAGATAGAAGATGTGACACCACTAACATATGGTAGGTGAGACTGTTGTCTGATTTGACCTGGCCAGAGCTGAAAACAAGCCTAATAGCCAGTCTATAAGTCAAAATCAGAGAACATCTAGAGCAGAGCATTAAATGCACCAACAAGAACTCTCCAATGGGGAAATTTTCATAGGTTTATAAAAGGCGTACAAGAATTTAAATCCAAGTACGAATCACACAAAACAAAGCTGAACCTTTGTCAAAATATTAAAAGCTTTATTCTACAATTTAGAACAACTTATTCAAATTTGCTAAGTACTTGAAGGGATCAAGCCTCATTACAAAGCTTATCAGCATCTTACCCAATCATCAATCAGTTGTGTTAGAATAAGCATGTGAATGATATTTCTACTTATGTATGATTTAATTATGATATAAATGAATGAATATGCAAGTATGCTTGGATTAAGAAAAGTTGTAAAGTCCTTTAATAGATAATAGGAACATATGTCCAAGGACTTAGAATGAATTGATCAAATATGTTAAGTTGATCTTACATAAGCAGAACAGCTTTGTAAAGTCCTTAAAAATAAATGATGTACAAAGACTATAAATATAGAAAGATCAAGCTTGTTAAGTTGATCTTATAATGTAATAGATAGGCTTGTCTGATCGTCGAGCACTACACTAGAAATCGTAGTCTGCCAGGAGAGTCAAGGAAAACTCGAGAGCTATAAAGGCAGAATCGTAGTCTGTTAGATAGTAGATCTCGGAGTTCGTAGATTGACATGAGAGATGAGGAAGGATTGTAGTGTGTCTAGGAGAACTTCCTCGGAGCTGTAGTCTGCTGTGGAAGTCATGTTCAGAATCGTAGAGACAACCTGTCTAAGAGCCAACCGAGCATCTACCGAAGCCAAGTCAAGAGATCGTAGACCACACTCGGAGTTGTAGAGTCTAATGATCACATCAGAGGTAGAGATCGTAGTCGAGCAAGATCTGATGAAGACAACAAGCATAAAGATAGAAATCGTAGAGTGTCAAGATCTGATCTCGGAGTCATAGTGTCTGCACAACCCAAGGCAGAATCGTAGAGTGTAGAACTAAGGCTTCAACAGATGTGCTCACAATGCCAAGGTAGAATCATAGAGTAAACACGATTCTCAACAAATGAGCACTCCCAAAATATCCAAAGAATGAAGCCTCTAGTCAGAACTGCAAAGATATATCCCACCTAAAGGAAACCAGAGAGCACTCAACGAATGGCATATAAGCTAACATAAAATCTAAGCACCAACTCAATCAACATCCAGATTGAGTTGTGAAGACATTCGAGATGAAGTCTTCCACAAGTTGATCTGAAGAAGACTTTAGTAACTGACTAAGGAAAGTCAGTAAGTATAATAGATGTCAAGAAAAATAGAAGATGACGATCTTGAAAGCAATCAGGATCATAGTGTTTGCCAAACAAAGAAGGAACTGATGGAGTATACACAAAGATACTGGTCAGCCTCTGAAGAACAAGGTTAAAGTGATTAAGCATTGGGTCAGTCCATTGATGATAAGTGAACAGGAGATCACAAGGAGAAAGTGAGTTGGACAAATCTGAAGTGTCTTGTCATTCAGAAGGGGCCAGAACAAAGAATCAAGCCATCAGTATCTGAGAGCAGTCGAAGTAAACAGAAGTGTTGATGTACTATACAAGAAAAGGAAGAGATGTTCTACATTAAAGATCCAATCAACACTCTTCCATATCGTAGTTTTATCTCTACCTGTCAGCTAGACACTACGATCAAGTCCAAGAAGATATGCATCAGAATCGTAGAATTCGGTCGTCTGAAGGTTGAAGCATTGGCAACGGTTTAATCTAAAGATTGATGGTCGAACAAAGCTTATTGAAGAGCATCGATGAAAAAGGACAACCTCTGATCGAGAAATCAGAAAGAGGAAATAAAGTTGACTACCTGCCCGAGACATCAAAGTGACATCTCTGGTAGGGTAGGTGAAACAGTAGACTGCAGTGTTAGAAAGTCAGAAAAGGGGATGTCATATCACATCTGCAGTCTACACCAAATAACTCGAGATCTGCGAAGCAATTCAAAAAGCTTTTAACGGCTACTTTCCAACGAGAAGATTGAGAAGGAGTATAAATCAGAAGAGCTTCAAAGATCAAGGCTGCTGAAGTTGCTGAGGTTGGAGAGATGGTGGACTGATCAAAATAACGTAAAATAGTGAGTGACCAATGAAGGTCCAAAAGCTCACTCTACGATCCACCAAGAACACTTGGAGATGAACAGAGTAAGAAGTAGAAGTGAGAGTTCTATAATGTAGAAGTGAGAGTTCTACTACAGGAAGAGTTTTTTGAACTGCCAAGAGAAAGAAGAGCATCAATGTCATCTTGATGTCTATTATGGGAAGACTCTAAGTACCAGAGAGAAGAGCTTACATTCATCTTAGCAAGTCCATCATGAGAAGGCATCAAGTATCAAGGAAGAAGATCACCAACGTCATCATGATGTCAAGCAAGAAAAAGTTTTTAAGTACCTAACAGAAGAGCCTACAGTCATCTTCGAAACTCATCATGTGTAGTCATAAAGTATTAAGAAGAATAATTTTTACTGCAGTTTAAAAAGGGATCATCAGAAGAGGTTGAGTATCTGAAGAAGCTGATCATCATGCAACATTCAACTGCACCTCAAGGATGATCACGTCAAGCTGCTAAGCATTCAGAGATGAAGAGCTTAAAAGACATCTTAGCAGCACCTCCAACAAACATCAACAAGAAGCCAAGGCCTAAGGGGTCCTTGTCCGGAGGGACTAAATGAAGTTCCAAGCCTGCTGGGATTGAAGAGTTCCTAGGGAACTAGAGGAGTTCCAAGGCTGCTGGCCTTGAAGAGTTCTTAGTGAACTGAAGTTCCAAGGTTGCTGGTCTTGAAGGAATCTTAGTGATTCAGGGTGTTGCCCTTCCTTAGTGGAAATCCTGCTAGTTGAAAGCAGAAGAGTGGATTAGGAGCTTGAGTCTCTGAACCACTTAAAATCCCTTGTGTCATTTACTTTATGTCATTTACATTATGTACCTAACTGCTATAACTGCTATAACTGCTATGTATGTATTAATTGCTTACAACTTAACTAATACTAAGAACAATGTATATATGATTATGAATATGTCAATGAAGGGGATCTTTTACTTATTCCGCTGTGCTTGAAAAGATTCTTATGTTTGTCATATGCTAATTCACTAGCAATACAAAATAAAAGAGAAAAATATTTGAAAATTATAAGGATCTATTCAACCCCCCACCCTTTCTAGATTTATTGTGTACCTACTGGGAACTAACTATTGGTATCAAAGCAGGTTCTCATACTATATTCAAATGTTAATCGCTTTGAGTCTGATCCTAGGCACAAACATTATTCTAAACTTAGTTTAGTAGTAAGTCACTTGTTATATGCAGATGAGCTCACACGTTGGAAATATTGTGAACATGTAAATGTGTATATACACTTGAAGCTGCTCAGATTGGTCCATGTTCTTGATTTCCATATCAACAAGACCAATCTTTTCCCACGGTCAATCTTGTAGTCTGAAGACCAGGCTAGGAAGCTCAAGAGACATCAACAGAAAAGAATCAAACATCCACTAGTCTGAAAAGATGAAAAGGCCATACGCTAAGAAATGCTTTCTCAGAAAAGAAAGAAGAACTTCTCTAACATGCATCTGGCCAACCAGCAACTGGATGTAAACTTTGTGCACTCAAGGGTGTCAAAGAACTAAAGATGCTAAGACTTCTCTTAGCTTAAATCTTCCAGACCACGACTGATTGATTGAAGGTCAACTGAAGCAACAAGCTATCAGGAGCAAATGTGAAATTATGCACATCGATGCCTATCCTCAGTATATCTAAGCTAAATGATTGTTAAGAAACTGACAGTAAAAAGGTACGGTTCCTCACTAATATAAATGTGTACATCATGTTGCACCTCCTTATGCACTATAACAGTATCCTGTCAAGAAATCATACTCTACCTAAAAAGTTGAAGAGAGAAAGTACACTGAGGTTGGAAACTCAAATTCTTACAAACTTTCTGTCCATCCAAGTTTTAGGTTGAAGATGACATTGTGACGCTCCCAAAATAGGTATACATCACCCATCTTGAGTCGCCAAATACATGGTACAAAATTCAAATACAACTTAAATTACAACAAATGTGTAAAATACTTACAAAACATAATCTAAGAGTTTTAATAAGAATATTATCATCTAGAAAATATCCACACTCAATGGAGTCCTCATTACATTTATTGTCACACTATTTAATGTAATAGTGAGGACTACTAATGCTATCATCCGACCGTCACTCCATTCTCGAGAAAAAAGAATATTCCCAGCTACGTTCTCATTTCCTGAAGAGAACAATGAAAGAAAGGGTGAGCTCAACTAGCCCAGTAAGAAATAGTATGACGATAATGCAGAATAAATTATCATTAGTCTTTAACAATGTTAAACTAATAAAATACAATAGACATCAAGTTTAACTGCAGCGGAATAAGCAATCCATTAGAAGAGTCAAGTAGAGCATGTTATCTACTATCTTCTATGTTTTAAAATATTTTCATCAATTTTTATCGCTGAGACCCAGCTTAATAAATAAACCACATCATCGAATCATCCATGCACTACGGACCAAGGATATTCATTAAATCATCAATGGTCATGACTATATCGAATAATCCCTGGTCATAATCATACCAAAAATTGTCCATCAATGCACTACAGGCCACTGAGGACTTTTACCACATCATTTATAACATTACAGGTCATGATTATACCGAATGATCCCTGATCATAATCATACCAAGTCCATTTATGCACGTAAGCCAAAGATGACTTTCATCACAATATAAGCATGAGGATGATGACAATGATATAAGCATTAATCAAACGAAAACAAGGATAAATATTAAAGACTTTAAATTTATCCAAATATTATCAATTACTTAATAAACTCATCATCTAATATTATTAATATTATAACAATATTTTAATCACTTTTTAAACTTATAAACAATTTATTTCAATTGTTTACACTTTACCAAATAATGCATTTAATCATTCAAAATGCCATACTCATAATATTTCATCACCAATGATCAAATCCTCATCAAAAAATCAGATATACCCTATATAGGATTCCCAAGCCATAAAATCCTATTTTCCAATTTTGTTACTTCACATAACATATTTAATTCATTTACTCATAACTAGTTCATTTTCATGAAAATACCAAATCATCCCCAAAAATATTTCTTTTCCGGGATTTAGTGTAATATAGTCTCATATTAAAATATATTTTTCTCGGAATTTTTAAAATTCATTTACTATTTTTCATATGGCCAAAACTACCGAATATTTAGAAATTTATCATAAATTATACTTTTGTCCAAAAAATCCAAAATTTACAGGGTATACTCATGTTATGTACATGTACTCCCAATAAAAATTTCACTAATTTTAGAGTTAACCACAAAGAGTTATAAGGGTTTACTTTTAAAATAGTTTTTTCCCATAAAATCCATAACTCTTAATCTATACATCCAAAAATGCCATTTTTGGACACAATCTAGAAAACTCATCAAATTATTATTTTAAATTTTTTTAGAATTTGTTAGGGTCAGAAAAATTATGAAACTGCCCCTGGCAGAAACCCCTTTTGAATGAAAATACTATTCATATGAATACAAATGATCATTCCCCATCCATGCGGTAATCCACATAGACAGGTTATTCCAACAGAATAATAAAGAATTGAATAAAAGAAGAATTCACCATGCATGCGATAGACCACACAGACAGGTTATTCTCAACAGAATAATAAAGAATAGAACCAGGTCATGCGTAAACCGCACAGACAAGATATTCCAATAGAATAATAAAGAATGGAACTGTGTCATGCAGAATCGCACAAATGTAATATTCTAATGTAATAATAAAGAATGGAATAACAACAGAATTCACGAGGCATGCGTGAATAGATCACATGCATACGATAAAGTTATTCCAATGAATAATAAAGAATGGAATAACAGAAGAATTTCACCATGTATGAGGTACTTCGCATAGACAGGTTATTCCAACATAATAATAAGGAATGGAATAACAATAGCTCTCTTCATGAATACGAAAGAAATAATACCCCTTATCTTAGAATAAAGTTGGATACTAGAGAATAGAGGTAAAGGTTTTTCTTCTTCTTTCTCTCTATAATTTGTCTCTATAATAATTGCTCTATAGCTTTAGTGAATTGGTGATAAATGAAGGAAGAATGAGCTTCTATTTATAGGAAAACATAGTTTTGATAATTACACATTTTGGAGCTCAAAATATTATAGTACAATACCTCGAACTTTTCTTTCATTTTTAATTTAGTCCTGCAAGTATTATCAAACTTGTGCCACCTCCCCTAATAGTAAATAATGTGAATCAATAGTTCAATCATGTGAATCAATAGTTATAATCATGTGAAAATATGAATTACAGTATAGTACCTCCATCTATACCTCCATTTTTAACTTAGTCATGCAAGTATTATCAATCTTGCACCAACTCCCCTAATAGTACATGAATGTGATTCAATAGTATACACATGTGAATAAATAGTTATATAAGCATGTGAATTAGTAGCAATTAATTGCTCATTTATCCGATTAATTACCCAATTTATCAATATAACTCCCAGACATCAATTATCATCGGAATAGATGTCGATTTCCACTAACACTAATAATCCCAACACAATGGAACTATAAAATTCATCTTTAATCAACACGAACTTATTCATCATTAATATTATAACTCACAATATTTAACAACCAGGTCGTTCCCAGGAAATAGGGAGCTTTCCGATAAGGATTTCTCCTTATTGGTGAGCAATTAGATGACCAAACCTCTCCTTGATAGAACTTCTTGACATTGTAAGTATTGTAATTTAATAATATGAATAACTTTGTCGTCTCAATTATTGATTTAATAATATAACATATTATGCAGATGATACTGTGACAATAATCGAATCAATAATATGAGAGATATGATGCAGCAATTACTGTAGCAATAATTGAGTATAACTGAGTGACTTCTCACGTAAGCATCAATAACCAATACCGTGTGCTACTATACAACCACGCCAGACATCTTGTACTTTTTACTATCGGGTAGTTCAACAGTTTTAACGGTAACACTTCCACTATTATTTTTATAAAAAGATAATTTTGTCGTTTTCTTATTACGACAATACTTCCGTTGAGGGTCCACCAATGATTGTGCCGTCGTACGAATATTCCCTGTTAAAACAAATATTCCCCGACCAATTGAATATTATATAACCACTTGCTTAGTTTGCAAAATTTGTAAATATTACCCACAACTATAACATTATATTATATCCACACCATAATATTCAAAAATATATTTTGAGAGAAATTAATCTTTATTCATAAAAGTTGGGGTCTTACAACCTCCCTTATGAAATTTCATCCTCGAAATTAGAGTATGTACCTGGTATATCTAAGAGGTGAGGATATCTTGACTTCATCTCAGATTCTAACTCTTAGGTCATTTCTTCCACATCGTGGTTTCTCCACAAAACTTTGACTTGAGGTATAACCTTGGAGCGTAGAATATGATCCTTCTTATCCAAGATTTTAACAGGTAACTCTTCATACGTTAAATCTTCCTCTATCTCGTTTGGTTCTAATTCAATAATGTGGTTTGGGTCTTTCACATATTTACGTAACATAAATATTGGAAAAACGTTATGAACACGAGACATACTTGGTGGTAAAACGAGTCTATAGGCCACAGTTCCTACTCGATCGAGGATTTCAAATAGGCCAATTAAATCGAGGGTTGAGATAACACCTTCTTGAACCTTCTTCTTCACATTCATCAGATTCGGGTGTGTAGCTTGAGCGGCTTTAACTTTATCTATTAAAGTCGATTCTACTCGTATATTTGTTATCTTCACGTGGGTCCCTAGTCTTTAACTCTATCTTCATCATTTGTAAGTTATACGAAATGGGTTTTTGTGTTAACAATATCGCACTCGTAAACGCATACGATCTTCTACTCAACGCGTCAGCTACCACGTTCTCTCTTCCACGATGATATTAAGTGGTGTAGTCGTAATCTTCAATAGCTTGAGCCAACGTCTTTGGCGCATAATACATTCGTTCTAGGTGAAGAAATATTTAAGGGTTTTAGAAATGGGTTTTGTTCTGAGGTCAATACAAAATTCGATTTCACGCTCTAGGGGTAGGCTAGGAAGTTCTTCAAGAATACGTCAGGAAATTTATTAACGATAGAAAAAAAAACTGTGACTCTCATCCAAGACTTGGATAACACGTCACATTGATACCTATCAACTTGTCACCATTATTCACGACGTTCCCTACGGATATTCTGGCTTCGGTGTATTCCAAGACTTGGAAGTCACCAGCGAAAGGCTCGGGGCTCTTTACTTATGGCTTGATATGACAATGATTGACTTTAGTGGTTTGGTTGCTTGAATTCACATAACAGGTTGGTTAGGAATATAAAGCTAACAACCTTACGAAAAGCATGATGAGTACTTAACCAATTGATTCCTAAAATCACATCAAAGGCAAGTATTTTTAAAGAGATACGATCGACATGTAACGTGAAAGTGTCGATTTGAATCAACCAAGATTTATAAATAGTGGAGGTAATGAAGGTTTCTCCCAACGGAGTTTCAACAGATAAATCAAAGTCTAATTTTTTTGGAGTCAAATTTAAACATTGAGCGTAAGTAGGAGAAATAAAAGAGTGGGTAGAACTGGTATCGAATAAGGTATAGACTTCGCAAGAATTTATAATTAACTAACCCGTGATAACTTCATTTGGGTTCCTCACTTGTTGGGAAGTCATGACAACCACTCTCCCTTGAACTACCCAAACTCGACTTGTCTGGGCAAAGATTTGGTGTCATCACTACCGTTGAAATTGACTTTTCTATAGGGCATATTCCACCTCAACCGCTTCATCGAACTCTGTTTTATGATCCGAATCATTAATCTTTGATCCATATCAAATTGAGGTTGACCGCAAATATGTGGTAATTCAAAACTCGATGTTGGGTTCTCTCAATTGTTGTCCAAAAGAGAAATACATATCATCTATTTTAGCCTTCTTAGATCGGACATCTCTTTCCACAATATCAACGCGTTGTGCGGCTTTTACCCATGCATCATTCATTATCACTCGTTCAGTTGTTTTTTCTTTCAGCTCAGATTCCAGCTTTTTCATCTTATACTCTGCCAAAGAGTGCTTTTGTTCAAGCATCACATATCGGGTAACACAAGCTTGAATTATTGCATCCTATTGCTCCACGACCGTCTGCCGTTCTTCAGCTTGCTCTTCTAACTTATGAACACGATTTTGCAATTCTAAATTTTTGATCATAAAATTCTTCTAATAAATTCTCCTCAGGTTCCTCTTCTTCCTCTTCTTCCTCACTCTCAGCTGCTACCTCTACGACTATCTCAGGTGCAACTATCAATTCTTCACTCACCACATGGATATCTCTAATTCCTTCTTTGCCTGACATCACATTATCTTGGTTGGTGATTAGAGGTGTTTCCACGATCTTATTCACTCCATTGTTAACATTTTCAGCTGCCATTCTCAAATACTGCCACAAAACAAGGGTTAATTGACATGTCACATATTATCCCTATACTCTGACTAACCAATTAAATACCAAATAAAGTTAGGTAGGTCATACTAGCAAAGAAATTCCCTGTCTCTCCCCTCCTAGTTCTTGTCTCACATCTCAGCCAAGGATCATATCCCTAAGCTTTGATACCAACTATGACGCCCCCAAAATAGGTATATGTGAGACCCCAAATTTTATGAATAAAGATTTAAATTTCTCGAAATATTTTTTAGAATATTATGGTGTGGATTTGATATAATGTTATAGTTGTGGGTAATATTTACAAATTTTGCAAAGTAAGCAAGTGGTTATATAATATTCGATTTGTCGGGGAATATTCTTTTTGTCGGGGAATATCCGTACGACGGCACAATCATTGGTGGACCCCACAACGGAAGTATTGTCATAGTTAGAAAACGACAGAATTATCTTTTTATAAAAATAACGGCGAAAGTGTTACCGTTAAAACTGTTGAACTACCCGGTAGTAAAAGTACAGTTGTGAGACCCCAAATTTTATAAAATAAAAGTATTCAATTTTTCTATATTGGTAAATAGTTAAATTGATAAAAGTTAAAAGTTAAGGGTGACATTTGAAATTTTTTTCAACGTAAGCAAGTTGTCAAAAAATAATCGGTGGTAAAATATGCGTGGTTGCATAGTAGCACACGGTATTAATTATTAATGCTTACGTGAGAAGTCACTCAGTTTGATTCAATTATTGTTGATATTTTATATATTATTAAATAAATAATTGGGACGACAAAGTTATTCATATTATTAAATTGCAATATTTACAATGTCTAGAAGTTCTGCCAAGGATAGGTTTGGTCACCTAATTGCGCGCCAATAAGGAGAAATCCTTATCTGAAAGCCCCTCTTTCACAGGAGCGACACTGGTTGTTAAATATTGTGAGTTATAATATTAATGATGAATAAGTTCGTGTTGATTAAAGATGAATTTGATAGTTCCATTGTGTTGGAATTATTGGCGTTAGTTGAAATCGACATCTATTCCGATGATAATTGATGTCTGGGAGTTATATTGATAAATCGGGTAAGTTATCGGATAAATGAGCAATTAATTGCTACTAATTCACATGCTTATATAACTATTTATTCACATGTGTTTACTATTGAGTCACATTCACTTTCTATTAGGGGAGTTGATGCAAGATTGATAATACTTGCATGACTAAGTTAAAAATGGAGGTATAGATGGAGGTATTATACTGTAATTCGTATTTTCACATGATTATAACTATTGATTCACATGATTGAACTATTGAATCACATTATTTACTATTAGGGGAGGTGGTGCAAGTTTGATAATACTTGCAAGACTGAATTAAAAATAAAAAAAAAGTTGGATATATTGTACTGTAATTTTTCGAGCCCCAAAATGTGCAATTATCGAAACTATGTTTTACTATAAATAGAAGCTCATTCTTCCTTCATTTCTCACCAATTCACTAAAGCTTTAGAGCCATTATTATAGAGAAAAATCTATAGAGAGAAAGAAGAAGAGAAGCCTGCTACCTCACTATTCCAGTATCCAGTCTTCTTTTGAGGTAAGGGGTATTATTTTTTCGTATTCATGAAGAGAAATATTTTCTTTCAATACTCGTAAGAGTTCTTATTCCATTCTTCATTATTATGTTGGAATAACATGTTTATGCGAAGTACCGCATACATGGTGAAATTCTTCTATTATTCCGTTCTTTATTATTCGTTTGAATATATCACATGCATGCGTTTTACATGGACTTAGTTCCATTATTTATTATTTTGTCGGAATATCCTGTCCGTGAGTTCACGTCGGACCTGGTTCCATTATTTATTATTACATTTGGGAATAACATGCATGCGTCTATCCGGGCATGGTGAATCCTTACATTATTCCATTCTTTATTATTACATTGGAATAACTTCAGTATATGTGGATTACCACATGCATGGTGAATGATCCTTTATATTCATTCCTTATTAAATTATGGAAATGATACATTTACGTTGATTATGATGAGAGTCATAATAAAAGCATTGGACTGATGAAAATCATGGCTATATGTAGTATTAGTAAGTGTTATGATGAGTTATGTTAGTTATTATGTGAAACCATGAAAGTTTCTTAGAAATCATAAAGGGTTGAAAATCAGATTTTGGTGAAAATGGAACATGAAATTCAATTAACCATATCTCCTATTATATTTCAAATTTTTGAGTGTGGTCAAGTTCTAGAGTTAGATCTATGAGTTTCCTAACTTATCCAAGTGGAATCACTGGAAAAGGTGTTGTAGATTTTTGTGTGGACTGATTTTAGCAAAGCACGAAAAAGTGAAAAAATGGGAAAAAGCTACTGCCCATATTTTTAAAAGAGAATTTTTGGCCACTTAATTTATGAGAAAAATTCCGGCCTTTTGGGACATGAACGTATATGGTATAAGGTACCTCCTGTCCAAAAATGAACTCATTCCGACTTAAAATGAGCAAGTTATGACCATTTCAATATTTAGGTTTTTTCGACGAAAAATGCTATAACCAGAGTTCTATAACTCCGATGACTATGAAATTTAAACTGGAAGATCACGTTAACATGTGTAAGATCCTGCCAAGATTTGGGAATTTCTGGAATTAAACTTGAGCTAGCTAATTTCTTAAGGAATTAATTAGAAATTAATTTTTGAAAAATAGTAAATGAATTTTAAAAATTCCGAGAAAAATATATGTTCATTATGGGACTATATTCTACTAAATTCCAGAAAAGAAATATTTTTGGGACTGATTTGGTATTTTTCATGAAAATAGTTTAGTTACGAACATATGAGTTAAATATGTTATGTGAAGTAACAAAGTTGGAAAATAGGATTTTATGGCTTGAAAATCCTATATAAGGTATGTACAGATTTTTGATGAGGGATTTGATCATTGGTGATGAAATCTTATGAGTAAGGCATTTTCGAATGATTAAATGCATTATTTGGTAAAGTGTAAATAATTAAAATAAATTGTTTATAAGTTTAAGAAATAATTAAAATATTGTTATAATATTAATGATATTAGATTTAGAGATTATTAAGTGATTGATAACATTTGGTTATTATTGAACGCTGGATAAATTGTATTATAAATGTTTAATATTTATCCTTTATCTCATTTGATTGAATCTTTATATCATTGTCATTATCCTCATGTTTATATTATGTTGAAAGTCAATACGTGGCTTCTGTGGTACATAGATGGACTTGGTATGATTATGACCGAGGATTATTCGGTATAATCATGGTAGTAATGTTACAAATGATGTGAAAAAGTCATCATTGGCCGTAGTGCATTGATGGACAGTTTTTGGTATGATTATGGCTATGGATTCTCTTGACGAGGGTGCAAAGATGAATTGTTTTATGGCATGATCATGGTAGTAATGTTACAAATGATGTGGTAAAAGTCATCTTTGGCCCGTAGTGCATAGATGGACTTGGTATGATTATGACTAGGGATTATTGGCATAATCATGGTAGATTGAAAACACGAATATCCTTAGCCGTGTAGTGCATAGATAGTTCGTGGTCGTGATACTATTGTTTGAGTCTTAGCATTATTGGTTTTCTGAGTTGTATATCTTTTGCTTTTGTGGTGCAAAGATGAGCTATTGGTTATTAGTTATCTGAGGTTGTATGTCTTTGGCTGTAGTGCAAAGATGAATTATTAATGAATATCTTTGGTCGTATTGCAAAGATGAATTTATTAGTATGATTATGAGCAGAAATTGTGATTTGGTATAACCATAATTTTTGATGTTTCAGGTGAAGATAGGTGATGAAAATTATCTTCATCCTGGGTGTGAAGAGGAATTTAGAATCATAATTATGATTATGAGTTATTCATATGATTGTGGACAGAAATTGTTGATTAATGTAACAGGGATAAAACATTATTGGTGGACTTTTAATATGGAGAAGATAATAGATCTGATGGTCTATCTGACTCTTCTAATGGATTGCTCGTTCCGCTACAATTATGGTTGAAAAGTTTTATCATCTACCATATGTTCTAAATCTTTGATTTATTACTGATGAAGGCTATTGATAATTTAATTATCTTTAGTCATGATATTCTTTCTTTGGGCTAGTTGTGCTCACCCTTTTGCTTCATGATTCCTTTCGAATGTAATAAGAGTGTAGTTAGGTGCGGGGATAACGAGGGGAACAGAATGGTGGTCTATAGTCATGTTGAGGTTCTCCTAAATAGTATGGAAATAATTTTGTTGAGAACTTTAGATAAGTGTGTAATTATTGTATATGTCATTTGATATTTAATTTTGGTGAACCAAATAGGGTGAGGTGAACCCAACTTTGGAAGGTGTTTTTCCTATTATCATACAAGATGTCTAATGACATACAACCTCGTGTTATCATAAGACAGGGTTGTGTACATCCACTTGCTGAGTATATCTACGAGCACTACCTATATGATCTTGGAGTTTATTTGAAATACAATTTTCACTTGGAGACAGTGGAGATAGTTATATGTCAAGAAAAGACTCACCATTGGAAAGAAGATGATAGTAATCTTCTCATTTTTCTTTTGGGTCTATTGGGTCAACCAAGGATAATTCTCTGGACATATGATATCTATCATAACTTAGATTCATGGCCTCCTATGTATGAAGGTTTCCTTGAGTACTTCCCAAAGATTTTAATTCCTAAAACAGTTATTGACTGTACCTTTATGTAAGGTGCAATTGTGACATGGATCAGAGTTGGGATATATATTGTTTTAAACTCTCAGTTTATGTTTTATCGTATTTTATACTACAGTTGTATAATTAAGTTGTATTTATATTTTGTACCATGTATTTGGCGACTCAAGATGGGTGATATATACCTAATTTTGGGGGCGTCACAACAGTAATACGTGTGGTTGCATAGTAGCACACGGTATTGATTATTGATGCTTACGTGAGAAGTCACTCAGTTATACTCGATTATTACTCTGATAATTCTTTGCATCATATCTCTCATATTATTGATTCGATTATTGTATAGTAGTATCATGCATAATATTCTATATATTATTAAATCAATAATTGAGACAAAAAAGTTATTCATATTATTAAATTGCAATATTTATAATGTCTAGAAGTTACATCGGGGAGAGGTTTGGTCATCTAATTTGGCATGATAAGGAGAAATTCTTATCGAAAAGCCCCTTTCACGGGCGACACTGGTTGTTAAATATTGTGAGTTATAATATTAATGATGAATAAGTTCGTGTTGATTAAAGATGAATTTACTAGTTCCATTGTGTTGGGATTATTAGTGTTAGTGGAAATCAACATCTATTAGATGATAATTGATGTCTGGGGTTATATTGATAAATCGGGTAATTAATCGGATAAATGAGCAATTAATTACTACTAATTCACATGCTTATATAACTATTTGTTCACATGTGTACTATTAAATCACATTCATGTACTATTAGGGGAGTTGGTGCAAGATTGTTAATACTTGCATGACTAAGTTAAAAATGGAGGTATAGATGGAAGTCTTATCTTTGTAATTCGTATTGTCGAGATGATTATAACTATTGATTCACATGATTGAACTATTTATTCATATTATTTACTATTAGGGAGGTGGTGCAAGTTTGATAATACTTGCGAGGACTAAATTAAAAATGAAAGAAAAGTTGGAGGTATTGTCTTTGTAATATTTGAGCCCCAAAACATGCAATTATCGAAACTATATTTTCCTATAAATAGAAGCTCATTCTTCCTTCATTTCTCACCAATTCACTAAAGCTTTTGAGCAATTATTATAGAGAGAAATTATAGAGAGAAAGAAGAAGAAGTCTGCTACCTCACTTTATTCAATATCGGTTCCTTACTAAGGTAAAGGGGTATTATTTCTTTTCGTATTCATGAAAAGAGCTATTGTTATTCTATTCCTTATTATTATGTTGGAATAACTTTATCTATCAGAAATCTTTGCATACGTGGTGAAATTCTTCTATTATTCCATTCTTTATTATTCTATTGGAATATCACATACATGCGGACTACATGCCCTAGTTAGATTCTTTATTATTACATTGGAATATCATGTCATGGATTACATGACACAGTTCCATTCTTTATTATTCTATTGGAATAACCTATACATGCGATTATCGCATTCACGGAACCGGTCATATGTAAACCTGCATGACGTATCATTATTCAGCAGAATAATAAAGAATGGAATAACAGAAAAGAATTTCACCATGTATGCGGTACTTGGCATAGGCAGGTTATTCCAACATAATAATAAGGAATGCACCTTAGAATAAAGTCGATTTGAATAGAGGTAGAAGACTTCTTCTTCTTTCTCTCTATAATTTCTCTCTATAATAATTGCTCTATAGCTTTAGTGAATTGGTGAGAAATGAAGGAAGAATGAGCTTCTATTTATAGGAAAATATAATTTCAATAATTGCAATGCTGGGGCTCAAATATTATAATACAATACCTCCAACTTTTCTTTTCATTTTTTAATTTAGTCCTGCAATTTTTATAAAACTTGCACCACCTCCCCCTAATAGTAAATAATGTGAATCAATAGTTCAATCATGTGAATCAATAGTTATAATCATGTGAAAATACCCAATTATAGTATATTTTTAACTTAGTCATGCAAGTATTATCAATCTTGCACCAACTCCCCTAATAGTACATGAATGTGATTCAATAGTACACATGTGAACAAATAGTTATATAAGCATGTGAATTAGTAGCAATTAATTGCTCATTTATCCGATTAATTACCCGATTTATCAATATAACCCCGGACATCAATTATCATTGGAATAGATGTCGATTTCCACTAACACTAATAATCCCAACACAATGGAACTATCAAATTCATCTTTAATCAACACTAACTTATTCATCATTAATATTATAACTCACAATATTTAACAACCAAGTCGCTCCTGTGAAAGAGGGGCTTTACGATAAGGATTTCTCCTTATTAAGCGCACAATTAGATGACCAAACCTTCTTCGATGTAATCCTAGACATTGTAAATTTCAATTATTGATTTAATAATATAACATATTACGAGATGATACTGTGACAATAATCGAATAAATAATATTTATGATGCAAAAAGCAATAATTAGTATGAGTGACTTCTCACGTAAGATCAATAACCAATACTGTGTGCTACTATGCAACCACTTTGGGTAGTTGATGTTATTTTTATAAAAGATGCCATCGTATGAATATTTTCCTGAGGTCCACCAATTATTGTGCCATCGTATGAATATTCCCTGTTAAAACAAATATTCCCCGACCAATCGAATATTATATAACCACTTGCTTACTTTGCAAAATTTGTAAATATTATCCACAACTATAACATTATATTATATCTACACCATAATATTCAAAAATATATTTTGAGAGAAATTAATCTTTATTCCTAAAAGTTGGGGTCTTATAGACATCTTGAAAGAAATCTGAAATGGGTCATAAGAAAATCAAAGTTTAAATTAATCTTATATGGAGTAATCTTTGCTGATGGGTTAGTATGTATGTACAAACACATGTTCTAAGTGTTTGATAACACACAGAGTATGATCGGTTCTACAAGAGTATCTTGAAGATTTGTAGAAACTGATCACCTCCATGAATCAACCAAATACAAATAAGTCATAGAGTTGATTCTCACTCTGTGAACATTTAAACTATGTAAACATAACCAAGCAAATGATGAAACCATCAAAGAAAAAGTGTGTTTTGTTAAAATGGTAAATCTTACACACACTCACCATCATGCATCTCGAAATGCTTTATCTAAATTAGTTAAATGCATGAATATGATTGTTGGTGATCAATGTGATGATTATTCAATTATGTGAGGAACAGGGTTTTAGAAAACTAACCTAGAAGGACCCATTTAATTATGGGTACCAAAAATAGAAATGTATCTAACCTGTAGGTTCTTAGTCTATCTGACCACACTAAGGAAAGCTGAAGCAAAAGACTTCAGTCAAGAAGATTCAACCAGCAGAAGGCTTAAGACAGTTCAGAAATGATTCTGATAAAATTCCCATATTGTCAAGTCTGACCTTGAAGACCTACTGAGCTAATCTAAATGAAGCTCACATGGTTGCTGATTCTTACATGAAAGCAGGCCATTCAACCAAAGATGCAAGGGGTCTTATATACTCAATCATGCAAAGCATGTCATAAGAAAAGAATCCTCAAGGAAGCTCACCTCAGAGGATCATCAAGCATCAAACATGAGGAACTTATTACGGGAGCAGAACTCTAAGTACAAGCTGACAAGGAAGACTACGTTCATAGTGTTGTCAAAGGATCGTAGAATGATCAACCCTGAAGATACTCATTTCTACGACACAAGAAGATTTGATGACTTCAATCGAATGAGATATATGCGCTTCATACGCTTACGCCACACATGAAGAAGAAGAACTTATGTCTCTCTGAGAAGACAGTATCAACTATGGGGGAGCAGTAATCTGCTAACAGAACAACAACCTTAAAACATTAGAGATATACTATGAAGCAATGCACCAGTTACAGAGTCCCAAAACTTTGTGGATGATGAACCAAATAAAGATCCATAGTCAGTAGGAACGTCTCAAAACGTACTACTGATAACCAGTCAACCATCCAACTCAAAATCATAGAGAGCCTACGATCGAACATCTAATCATAGTGTAAGAGCAGAAGGAAACCATGATTACAACCAATGCAAATGTCTAAAGGTGGTAGAGGATTTCCCCAGCAGAAAAGGTCAAATGAGATAGCAGTGCAAAACAATTCTAAAAGTTTTTCACCTGGAAAGCGCCTCAGGGACAAACCTGACCCTTAGTTCACTCTAAGAGGTTGGTAAAGTTCATCTCAAGGACCAAGTTAGTCAAAGATCGTAGAGTAGAAATTGAAGAGAACTCAACAATCGTAGAGCAACCTCAGTGATCATAGAAGTAGACTCGACGATCGCAGTCTTACCAGAGGATACCCTAGCTCACAAGGAGCTTGGAAGAATTGAATACTTTCTCAACTACTCAGATAGTGTTGAGATAAACACGAACACAATTGAAAAGACATCATGCAAATGCATCTCAGAACTTAAGTGTCCAAACTGGCTTGAGGTACATCAGTGATCAAGCTATGTAGTTTTGAGATGAGGATTAGTGTCAAAACCATCCACTATAGCATCTCTCTCGGAAGAAGATCGTTGAGTCAACAAAAGAAAACGTAGAGTCCATAACTATCTCACCAGGATACTCTACGAACCAAAAAGATCAACGGTCAATCCACGTCAGTATTGATTATTCTCCTAAAAGGAATATAAAACCGAAAAGGTTATGGGGAGTTACAGCTCATTACTGGGCATCGTGCAACCAATGGCTAGTTGACACATCACAATGCACGCAGAGTCAGAAGGGACTTCCATAAAGATAAATTAAAAATCTATAAACAGTTATCAAAAAATATCGAACCTTTCTCCCTCCCAATTTTCAAACCCTAGAATCCTTTTCTAAGCCAGAATACGTTATCCAGAGAATTTCTCAAATCACATTCATCGATCTCTCATAAGATTATCTAAATCAAAATACCTATATTCTTTGAACTCTTCTAATGGCAGACTGGCAAGTAATCACTGGTATTCAGCTAGGAACCAAGTTGTTTTAGAAATCCAAAAAGAAGTTCAAAGACATTCTTGAACTTGTAAAGAAAGCTGGATTCTCAAAATGTCTTGAGGCAAGCACTAGAGTATATAATGAACTGGTTAAGGAGTTTTACTCAAATACATCCATAAATTCTAGAACCCTTTCTACCAAGGTCAAAGGTCAGTCTCTGAAGCTAAAATCATCTGATATCAATTAATGCTTAAGCTTTCCTGACCGAGGACTTAATAGCCTTGATGAGATCGACACTGAACAAGCGAAGAAAATTATGGGGTACCAAAGAAACCCTTGTCTGAAGAACATGAAGAAAAAGGAGTTTCCAGAAGAATTCGATTTCCTTGTAGAGATAGTGGGGAAATGTATACTATGCAAGAACACTGCACATGGGACTGTGCTTGATCAACAACTGAAGATTATGTCTGCAATAGTTCTAAAGAAGCAAATAAACTTTGGAGCTATCTTGTTTGATCAAATCTCTAAATGGGTGGAAAAGGCTGAGACGAAGAAGTCTACGGATAAACCCCTCACAAAGGTTTTCCATGGAAGACTATTGAGAATTGTGCTAAAGAAGAAACTGAGAGGCAAGATCAAGGATGATGAAGGAGAGCCTCTGAATGCTCACAAAGTAATGTCTCCACAACTGTTTGTGAACTGGAAGAAAAAACCAAAAGAAAACAGGAGGTTAAAATCAACTGGGAGAAGCAGAAAGAACTCTGCGAAGAAGAGGAAGGCAAAAGAGGTAGAAAGCTCTAAATCTGGTGAATCTGTACCAATAGCAACCACACCAGCAAGGAAGAAATCCAAGGGTGTGAAGAAAATTGAGTCCTTACCGAGAAGCCTCTCCACAGAAGACAAGGATGAAGATGAAAAGGTCTCAACTATAGAGACCACAAAGAGGAAAAGTAACAGATTACTCCAAGGGCCATCCAGAAAGAAAGCTAAAGTGGTAAACAAGCAAGCCCCAGCTTCCCAAGAAAATCCATCTGACAAAGAAGAGAACCTAGAGTTAAAAGAAGAGAAGGGAACTGATAAACTCAAAACTGGGTCCCCAAAGAATAATCCAGCAATGAAGGTGAAGCTGGATCAATGAAAGAAAATGCAGACTCTGATAACGAAGAAGAATGTATAAGCCCTACGGCTAACTCTCAGAGCATCCACTCTGAAGATGAAGAAAGGCTGCAAGATGACAAAACTGCATCTCCTACTGCAACTACTCCTACAAGCCCACATAATGGTTCCAAAGATGTTGAGTCCGAGGAAGAAGGATCTACCCCTGCTAATACTGAACATCAAGAAAGTTTATCTAGTGATTCAAAGGCATCAGACTCTGAAGAAGAAGAAAAGTCTGATTCTCCTGTAGCTGAACCTCTAAGGAGAAGAATGAGCAATAGACTACTTGCCAGATCCATTCTAAAGAAGAAAGGAAAATCCTCTACTGCTGTCATTGATTTGAGTGATGATGAGTCTTAATCCGAGGGAGAAAATGCTAAAGAAGGCACTAATGATAAAAACCGGCATAAAGAATTCTCTGATGAATCAGATGAAAGGAGTCAGCATGATCCAAGCTCAGAAGGTGAAGAAATTAAAAAAGATTCTAATTTTGCAAATCAGGAATCAGAGAAATCAACATACTATCATGTTCTCTCTCCAGCAAGAATTAACAGAAGAATAGTGCTGGAAGTGTTTGATGAACCACCAGCTGAACCAACAGCAAGATGGATAAGTCATGGGAATGAATAACTCTGAGTTGTAAGAATGAATACAGATGAGGTTCTTAACAAATAGAAAAATATGGAGTTAAATTGTACAACAATACTGTACAATTCTGAAGACCTTCTAATGAGATGGTTCTTTCCATGGATGCCTTGGTTAAAAGCGTATACTAATAAAGATGAGAGCTACTTTAGCTGGTGTTACTCAACGTTTTCGAACTTAGAGCTGATATCTCAAAACTTTCCAAGGGTAGAGGAGTTTGCAACAAAAATGATCAAAGAACAGCCTCACTACAAAGTCTACCGATATGCTGGAAATCATTATATTCCTTATGATCGTAGAGTGGACTCTGATGGCAGAAGGAGTATGGCCAAGGAGAGATGATCGTAGAGTTTGTTCACTCTACCAATGATGTTGATCAAGTCCAAAATGAGAAGCCTCCCTCGGCCCAAGCATTGTTACTCGACACTCCTTCATCCTCCAATAGCGATTGGTACTCAACGATTATTTAGATTCTCAACGCTTTCGAAAATCTATCCAAAGATGACAATCGTAGAGTCCAATCTGGTGTTTAACAAGAGGATGCCCAATCCGATGACCAAATTCCCATGGAGAAGGAGCTATTAAAGAATTCTAATGAGCTGGTTGAGAAGATATCTCAAATCAATGAAGAGTCAAAGATGTTGAAAGTAGCAGGAGATAATTCAACTCAAGACAGACTTTAAGCCACTATGGCTGATCTATCTCTCAGAATCAAAGAGAGAGATCAAATTTATCTGAAAGACATACATGATCAGAAGGCAGAAGCTCTACGAGCACAGAAGGCCAATAAAGAGAAAATTCAAGTCCTCTCTAATAAGATTGACAACCTGAATCAGTCTTTCTCCATGCAACTTGAGCTGAGCCACCAAGAACTCAAGATTGAAGTTCGTAACTCCTCTTATCTGATGGAGCAGCTTATGTCCAACATGGAATAACTCTCTCAAGTGATTAATGACGAAAAAGGGGGAGAAAAAGAGACATAAAAAGAGGCATTCAAGGAAGAGCAAGGAGAGCAGAAGCAAAGAAGACAAGAAGGCAAAGAAGAAGATAACAGCAACAGAAGCACAATCATCATCTGAGGGGGAGCCAAAGGATGATGATCCTATGAATGCAGAGTTTGAGGGGGAGCCAGAAAAAGAAGAAGAACACGAGTCCCAGGGGGAGCATGAGCAAAGAAACCAAACAGATGAATAACTGATCAACAGACATACTAGAGACTCACATAGAGCCAAAGAGGTACATCTCTAACTAGTTAGGTATGTTCTGGATCCAGAATGTAAAGTGTCATAGTTTATGTAGTCCCATATCATTATCATATGACATTCATGATTATCTGTTTTTAGAAATATAGTTGCTCACTATATATAAGATTCATTCATATCTTGCATATGCACTTATTATTTTTGTCACAATCAAATAGGGGGAGATTGTTAGGAATAAACATATGAATGATATTCCAACTTATATATGATTTGATTATGATATAAATGAATATGCAAGTATGTTTGCATTAAGAAAAGCTATAAAGTCTTTTGATAGATAATAGGAACATATGTATAAGGACTTAGAATGAATTGATCAAATATGTTAAGTTGATCTTACATAAGCAGAACAGCTTTGTAAATTCCTTAAAAAGAAATAATGTACAAGGACTATAAATATAGAAAGATCAAGCTTGTTAGGTTGATCTTATAATGTAATAGATAGAAGCATGTTCGATCGTCGAAATACTCGCACTGAAATTGTAGTCTTCCAAGAGAGTCAAGGAAAACTCGAGAGCTATCAAGGCAGAATCGTAGTCTGTAAGATAGTAGATCTCGGAGTTTGTAGACTGCCAGGAGAGATGAGGAAAGATCGTAGTGTGTCGAAGAGAACTTCCTCAGATCCGTAGTCTATTGAGGAAGTCATGTTCAGAATTGTAGAGACAGTCTATCTAAGAGCCAACCGAGCATCTGCTGAAGCCAAGTCAAGAGATCATAGAGCACACTCAGATTTGTAGAGTCTACTGATCACATCAGAGGCAGAGATCGTAGTCGAGCAAGATCAGATGAAGACAACGAGCATAAAGACAGAAATTATAGAGTGTTAAGATCTGATCTCAGAGTCGTAGTGTCTGTACAACCCAAGGCAGAATCGTAGAGTGCAGAACTAAGGCTTCAACAGATGTGCTCACAACGCCAAGGCAGAATCATAGAGTAAACATGATTCTCAATAAATGAGCACTCCTAGAATATCCAAAGGATGAAGCCTCTAGTCAGAGCTGCAAAGATACATCCCACCTAAAGGAAACCAGAGAGCACTCAACAAATGGCATATAAGCTAAAAGAAGATTTAAGCACCAACTCAATCAACATCCAGATTGAGTTGTGAAGCCATTCGAGATTAAGTCTTCCACAAGTTGATTTGAAGAAGACTTCAGTAACTGCCTAAGGAAAGTCAGCAAGTATAGTAGCTATCAAGAAAATAGAAGACGACGATCTTGAAAGCAATCAAGATCGTAGTGTTTGCCAAACAAAGAAGGAACTGATGGAGTGTACACAAAGATCTTTGGTCGACCTCACGAAGAACAAGGCTAAAGTGATTAAGCATTGGGTCAGTCCATTGATGATAACTGAACGAGAGATCACAAGGAGAAAACGAGCTGGACACGCCACAAATCTGAAGTGTCTTGTTATTCAGAAGGGGCCAGAACAAAGAATCAAGCCATCAGTGTGAGACCCCGAATTTTATGAAATAAAAGTATTCAATTTTCTTATAATTATTATGTTATTTAGTAAATGGTTAAATTGATAAAGGGTTAAAGTTAAGGGTGATATTTGAAAATTTTACAAAGTAAGCAAGTTGTTATTCGTTGTGTCGGGGAATATTCGATTGGTCAGGAAATATTTGTTTTAACAGGGAATATTCGTACGACGGCATAATCATTGGTGGACCCCATAACAGAAGTATTGTCATAGTTAGAAAATGACAGAATTATCATTTTATAAACGGCGAATGTGTTACTGAATTAAAGCTGTTGAACTACTCGGTGGTAAAAAATGCGAGAATACGCGTGATCGCATATAGTAGCACCACGGTATTGATTATTGATGCTTACGTGAGAAGTCACTCGGTTATACTCAATTATTGCTACTCATGTAATTATCGCATCATATCTCTCATATTACTGATTCAATTATTGTCACAATATCATCTGCATAATATTTTATATATTATTAAATCAATAATTGAGGACGACAAAGTTATTCATATTATTATTTGTAATATTGACAATGTCTAGAAGTTACATCAAGGAGAGGTTTGGTCACCTAATACTTGCGCCAATAAGGAGAAATCCTTATCGGAAAGCCCCTCTTTCTAGGAACGATTCGATTGTTAAATATTGTGAGTTATAATATTAATGATGAATGTTATTAAAAATTGAATTTGCGTTCGGAGTTAAATTTGGAGACGCAAACGTGATATTTGAGTCCGGAATGATGAAATTAGTAGAAATAGAATATAAACACAAAATTTGTCGGGGCTGACTTTTTGGTAAAAAAAGTCAACAGTTGACTTTTTCGGAAAAAGTCAAACTTCATAATTTCAAAAATGAAATTTTTGAGAAAAATATTTCCATTGTGTTGGGATTGTTAGTGTTAGTGGAAATTAACATTTATTTTGATAATAATTGATGTCTAGAGGTTATATTGACCAATCGGGTAATTAATCGAATAAATGAGCAATCAATTGCTATTAATTCACATGATTATAACTATTTGTTCACATGTGTGTACTATTGATTCACATTCATGTACTATTAGGGGAGTTGGTGGAAGATTGATAATACTTGCATGACTAAGTTAAAAATGGAGGTATAGATGGAGGTACTATACTTTAATTCGTATTATCACATGATTATAACTATTTGGTCACATGATTGTACCATTAATTCACATTATTTATTATTAGGGGAGATGGTGCAAATTTGATAATACTTGCAGGACTAAATTAAAAATGAAAGATAAGTTGAAGGTATTATACAGTAATATTTCGAGCCCCAAAACGTGCCATTATCGAAACTATATTTTCCTATAAATAGAAGCTCATTCTTCCTTCATTTCTCACCAATTCACTAAAGCTATAGAGCAATTATTATAGAGAGAAATTATAGAGAGAAAGAAGAAGAGAAGTCTGCTACCTCTCTACTCCAGTATCCAGTTTCTTTCTAAGGTAATAAAGGTGTAGCTGGGTCGAGCGGGGTATTAAGAGGATTAGAATGATGTTCTATAGTTATTGAGGTTCTCCCTAAATAGTATGAAAATAATTTTATTGAGAACTTTAGATAAGTGTGTCATATTGTATACGTCATTTGATATTTAATTTTGGTGAAACGAATAGGGTGAGGTGAACCCAACTTTGGAAGGGTGTTTTGCCACTATCATACAAGATGTCTAATGACATACAACCTCGTGTTATCATAATACAGGGTTGTGCGCATCCACTTGCTGAGTATATCTACGAGCACTACATATATAATCTTGGAGTTTATTTGAAATATAATTTTCACTTGGAGACAACGGAGATAATTATATATCAAGAGAAGACTCACCATTGGAAAAGAGATGATAGTAATCTTCTCATTTTTCTTTGGGGTCTATTGGGTCAACCAAGGATAATTCTGTGGACATATGATATCTATCATAACCTAGTACGCATGGCCTCCCATGCAAGGTTTTCTTGAGCACTTCTAAAGATTTTAATTTCTAAAACAGTTTTTGACTGTACTTTTATTTAAAGTACCATTGTAAGGTTGTGGTCGAGGCACCATGAGAGTTATATACATTTGTATTAAAACTCACAGTTTAACTGTGGTCGTATCCTGCACGACAGTTCAACAGTTGTATAAATGAAGTTTGTAAATGAGTTTTATAATGTGATATGTGGCGACTCAGAATGGGTCGTGTGGACCTATTTTGGGGGCATCACAAATGGTATCAGAGCTTAGGGATATGGTCGTTGGCGGAGATATTAGTCTAGAACTAGGAGGGGAGAGACGAGTAATATACTTCGCTAGGGTGTGACTTACCTAAGCTGAAATTGTTTATTTGATAAGTTGACAAATTATGATCTGTCAATTGACCTTTATTTTGAAGATATATTCTAGAATGATATCTGAAATACAGGAGATGAGCAATGGAAAAAAAATCATGATACACAGGATATAACCGGGAAGGTAAAATCCGAAAAGAAAGCAAGGTGTTCTCATCTCTTCGAACTACCAGGTACTTAAATTTCGGGGGCGAAATTTCATAAGGAGGGGAGATTGTGAGACCCCGAATTTTATGAAATGAAAGTATTCAATTTTCTTATAATTATTATGTTATTAAGTAAATGGTTAAATTGATAAAGGGTTAAAGTTAAGGGTGATAATTGAAAATTTTACAAAGTAAGCAAGTTGTTATTCGTTGTGTTAGGGAATATTCGATTCGTTGAGGAATATTCGTTTTCACAGGGAATATTCGTACAACGGCATTATCATTGGTGGACCCCACAATGGAAGTATTGTCGTAGTTAGAAAACGACAGAATTATCATTTTATAAATGGCGAATGTGTTACCGTTAAAATTGTTGAACTACCCGGTAGTAAAAGTACAGTAAAACGCGTGGTTGCATAGTAGCACACGGTATTGATTATTGATGCTTACGTGAGAAGTGACTTAGTTATACTTAATTATTACTACAGTAATTGTTGTATCATATCTCTCATATTATTGATTCAATTATTGTCACAATATCATCTGCATAATATTTTATATATTATTAAATCAATAATTGAGACGATAAAATTATTCATATTATTATTTGCAATATTGACAATGTCTAGAAGTTCTGTCAAGGAGAGGTTTGGTCACCAAATTGCGCGCCAATAAGGAGAAATCCTTATCGAAAAGCCCCTCTTTCACAGGAGCGATTCGGTTGTTAAATATTGTGAGTTATAATATTAATGATGAATGTTATTAAAATCCGAATTTGAGTTCGGAGTTGAATTTGGAGACGCGGACGTGATATTTGAGTCCGGAATGATGAAATTAGTAGAAATAGACTATTAACACAAAATTTGTCGGGGTTGACTTTTTGGTCAAAAAATCAACAGTTGACTTTTTCAAAAAAAGTCAAACTTCAAAATTTCAAAAATGAAATTTTTGAGAAAAAAATTTCCATTATGTTGGGATTGTTAGTATTAGTGGAAATCGATATTTATTTCGATAATAATTGATGTCTGGAGGTTATATTGACTAATCGGGTAATTAATCGAATTAATGAGCAATTAATTGCTATTAATTCACATGATTATAACTATTTGTTCACATGTGTGTACTATTGAATCACATTTATGTACTATTAGGGGAGTTGGTGCAAGATTGATAATACTTGCATGACTAAGTTAAAAATGGAGGTATAGATGGAGATACTATACTTTAATTCGTATTTTCACATGATTATAACTATTTAGTCACATGATTGTACTATTAATTCACATTATTTACTATTAGGGGAGGTGGTGAAAGTTTGATAATACTTGCAGGACTAAATTAAAAATGAACGAAAAGTTGAAGGTATTATACTGTAATATTTTGAGCCCCAAAACGTGCAATTATCGAAACTATATTTTCCTATAATTAAAAGCTAATTCTTCCTTCATTTCTCACCAATTCACTAAAGCTATAGAGCAATTATTATAGAGAGAAATTATAGAGAGAAAGAAAAAGAGAAGTCTGCTACCTCTCTACTCCAGTATCAAGTTTCTTTCTAAGGTAATAAAGGTGTAGCTGGGTCGAGCGGGGTATTAAGAGGATTAGAACGGTGGTCTATAGCTGTTGAGGTTCTCCCTAAATAGTATGGAAATAATTTTATTGAGAACTTTAGATAAGTGTGCCGTATTGTATACGTCATTTGATATTTAATTTTGGTGAACCGAATAGGGTGAGGTGAACCCAACTTTGGAAGGGTGTTTTGCCACTATCATACAAGATGTCTAATGACATACAACCTCGTGTTATCATAAGACAGGGTTGTGCACATCCACTTGCTGAGTATATCTACGAGCACTACCTATATAATCTTGGAGTTTATTTGAAATATAATTTTCACTTGGAGACAACGGAGATAATTATATGTCAAGAGAAGACTCACCATTGGAAAGAAGATGATAGTAATCTTCTCATTTTTTTTGGGGTCTATTGGGTCAACCAAGGATAATTCTGTGGACATATGATATCTATCATAACCTAGACGCATGGCCTCCCATGTACGAAGGTTTCCTTGAGCACTTCCTAAAGATTTTAATTTCTAAAACAGTTTTTTGGTGACTGCTTTTTATGTAAAGTACCATTGTAAGGTTGTGGTTGAGGCACCATGAGAGTTATATACATTTGTATTAAAACTCACAGTTTAACTGTGGTCGTATCCTGCACGACAGTTCAACAGTTGTATAAATGAAGTTTGTAAATGATTTTTATAATGTGATATAGCGACTCAGAATGGTTCGTGTGGACCTATTTTGGGGGCGTCACAAATGGTATCAGAGCTTAGGGATATGGTCGTTGGCGGAGATATTAGTCTAGAACTAGGAGGGGAGAGACGAGTAATATACTTCGCTAGGGTGTGACTTACCTATGCTGAAATTGTTTATTTGATAAGTTGACAAATTATGATCTGTCAATTGACCTTTATTTTGAAGATATATTCTAAAATGATATCTGAAATACAGGAGATGAGCAATGGAAAAAAAATCATGATACAGAGGATATAACCGGGAAGGTACAATCCGAAAAGAAAGCAAGGTATTCTCATCTCTTCGAACTACCAGGCACGTAAATTTCAAGGGCAAAATTTCATAAGGATGGGAGATTGTGAGACCCTGAATTTATGAAATGAAAGTATTCAATTTTCTTATAATTATTATGTTATTTAGTAAATGGTTAAATTGATAAAGGGTTAAAGTTAAGGGTGATAATTGAAAATTTTACAAAGTAAGCAAGTTGTTATTCGTTGTGTCGGGGAATATTCGATTGGTTGGGGAATATTCATTTTCACAGGGAATATTCGTACAACGGCATAATCATTGGTGGACCCCACAATGAAAGTATTGTCGTAGTTAGAAAACGACAGAATTATCATTTTATAAACGGCGAATGTGTTACCGTTAATATTGTTGAACTACCCGATAGTAAAAGTACAGTAAAACGCGTGGTTGCATAGTAGCACACGGTATTGATTATTGATGCTTACGTGAGAAGTGACTTAGTTATACTCAATTATTGCTACAGTAATTGTTGTATCATATCTCTCATATTATTGATTCAATTATTGTCACAATATCATCTGCATAATATTTTATATATTATTAAATCAATAATTGAGATGACAAATTTATTCATATTATTATTTGCAATATTGACAATGTCTAGAAGTTCTGTCAAGGAGAGGTTTGGTCACCTAATTGCGCGCCAATAAGGAGAAATCCTTATCAGAAAGCCTCCTCTTTCTTGGGAACGACCTGGTTGTTAAATATTGTGAGTTATAATATTAATGATGAATGTTATTAAAATCCAAATTTGAGTTCGGAGTTGAATTTGGAGACGCGGACGTGATATTTGAGTCCGGAATGATGAAATTAGTAGAAATAGACTATTAACACAAAATTTGTCGGGGTTGACTTTTTGGTCAAAAAATCAACAGTTGACTTTTTCGAAAAAAGTCAAACTTCAAAATTTCAAAAATGAAATTTTTGAGAAAAAAATTTCCATTATGTTGGGATTGTTAGTGTTAGTGGAAATCGACATTTATTTCGATAATAATTGATGAGCAATAAATTGCTATTAATTCACATGATTATAACGATTTGTTCACATGTGTTTACTATTGAATCACATTTATGTACTATTAGGGGAGTTGGTGCAAGATTGATAATACTTGCATGACTAAGTTAAAAATGGAGGTATAGATGGAGGTACTATACTGTAATTCGTATTATCACATGATTATAACTATTAGTCACATTATTGTACTCTTAATTCACATTATTTACTATTAGGAGAGGTGGTGAAAGTTTGATAATACTTGTAGGACTAAATTAAAAATGAAAGAAAAGTTGAAGGTATTATACTGTAATATTTTGAGCCTCAAAACGTGCAATTATCGAAACTATATTTTCCTATAATTAAAAGCTCATTCTTCCATCATTTCTCACCAATTCACTAAAGCTATAGAGCAATTATTATAGAGAAAAATTATAGAGAGAAAGAAAAAGAGAAGTTTGCTACCTCTCTACTCTAGTATCCGGTTTCTTTCTAAGGTAATAAAAGGTGTATTTCGGGTCGAAGGGGTATTAAGAGGATTAGAAGCGGTGGTCTATAACTATTGAGGTTCTCCTAAATAGTATGGAAATAATTTTATTGAGAACTTTAGATAAGTGTGCCGTATTGTATACGTCATTTGATATTTAATTTTGGTGAACCAAGAATAGGGTGAGAGTGAACCCAACTTTGGAAGGTGTTTTGCCACTATCATACAAGATGTCTAATGACATACAACCTCGTGTTATCATAAGGCAGATGGGTTGTGCACATCCACTTGCTGAGTATATCTACGAGCACTACCTATATAATCTTGGAGTTTATTTGAAATATAATTTTCACTTGGAAATAACGGAGATAATTATATGTCAAGAGAAGACTCACCATTGGAAAGAAGATGATAGTAATCTTCTCTTTTTTCTTTGGGGTCTATTGGGTCAACCAAGGATAATACTGTGGACATATGATATCTATCATAACCTAGACGCATGGCCTCCCATGTACGAAGGTTTCCTTGAGCACTTCCTAAAGATTTTAATTTCTAAAACAGTTTTTGACTGTACTTTTATGTAAAGTACCATTGTAAGGTTGTGGTCGAGGCACCATGAGAGTTATATAAATTTGTATTAAAACTCACAGTTTAACTGTGGTCGTATCCTACACGACAGTTCAACAGTTGTATAAATGAAGTTTCTAAATGATTTTTATAATCTGATATGTGGCGACTCAGAATGTGTCGTGTGGACCTATTTTGGGGGCGTCACAAATGGTATCAGAGCTTAGGGATATGGTCATAGGCGGAGATATTAGTCTAGAACTAGGAGGGGAGAGACGAGTAATATACTTCGCTAGGGTGTGACTTACCTAAGCTGAAATTGTTTATTTGATAAGTTGACAAATTATGATCTGTCAATTGACCTTTGTTTTGAAGATATATTCTAGAATGATATCTGAAATACAGGAGATGAGCAATGGAAAAAAAATCATGATACAGAGGATATAACCGGGAAGGTACAATCCGAAAAGAAAGCAAGGTATTCTCATCTCTTCGAACTACCAGGTACGTAAATTTCGAGGGCGAAATTTTATAAGGAGGGGAGATTGTGAGACCCCGAATTTTATGAAATGAAAGTATTCAATTTTTTTATAATTATTATGTTATTTAGTAAATGGTTAAATTGATAAAGGGTTAAAGTTAAGGGTGATAATTGAAAATTTTACAAAGTAAGCAAGTTGTTATTCGTTGTGTCAGGGAATATTCGATTAGTTGGGGAATATTGGTTTTCATAGGGAATATTCGTACAATGGCATAATCATTGGTGGACCCCACAACGGAAGTATTTGCCGTAGTTAGAAAATGACAGAATTATCATTTTATAAACGGCGAATGTGTTACCGTTAAAATTGTTGAACTACCCGCTGTAGTAAAAGTACAGTAAAACGCGTGGTTGCATAGTAGCACACGGTATTGATTATTGATGCTTACGTGAGAATTCACTCAGTTAT
Source organism: Panax ginseng (assembly GCA_020205605.1). NCBI lineage: Eukaryota > Viridiplantae > Streptophyta > Magnoliopsida > Apiales > Araliaceae > Panax > Panax ginseng. Next base: position 98,084,326 of record CM035149.1, on the reverse strand, counting down.
ACTCAATTATTGCTATAGTACTTGTTGCATCATATCTCTCATATTACTGATTCAATTATTGTCATAGTATCATCTGCATAATATTTTATATATTATTAAATCAATAATTGAGACGACAAAGTTATTCATATTATTATTTGCAATATTGACAATGTCTAGAAGTTCTGTCAAAGAGAGGTTTGGTCACCTAATTGCGCGCCAATAAGGAGAAATCCTTATCGAAAAGCCCCTCTTTCACAGGAGCGATTTGGTTGTTAAATATTGTGAGTTATAATATTAATGATGAATGTTATTAAAATCGAATTTGAGTTCGGAGTTGAATTTGGAGACGCGGACGTGATATTTGAGTCCGGAATGATGAAATTAGTAGAAATAGACTATTAACACAAAATTTGTCGGGGTTGACTTTTTGGTCAAAAAATCAACAGTTGACTTTTTCAAAAAAAAGTCAAACTTCCAAATTTCAAAAATGAAATTTTTGAGAAAAATATTTCCATTATGTGGGATTGTTAGTGTTAGTGGAAATCGACATTTATTTCGATAATAATTGATGTCTAGAGGTTATATTGACCAATCGGGTAATTAATCGAATTAATGAGCAATTAATTACTATTAATTCACATGATTACAACTATTTGTTCACATGTGTGTACTATTGATTCACATTCATGTACTATTAGGGGAGTTGGTACAAGATTGATAATACTTGCATGACTAAATTAAAAATGGAGGTATAGATGGAGATACTATACTTTAATTCGTATTTTCACATGATTATAACTATTTAGTCACATGATTGCACTATTAATTCACATTATTTACTATTAGGGAAGGTGGTGAAAGTTTGATAATACTTGCAGGACTAAATTAAAAATGAACGAAAAGTTGAAGGTATTATACTGTAATATTTTGAGCGCCAAAACGTGCAATTATCGAAACTATATTTTCCTATAATTAAAAGCTCATTCTTCCTTCATTTCTCACCAATTCACTAAAGCTATAGAGCAATTATTATAGAGAGAAATTATAGACAGAAAGAAAAAGAGAAGTCTGCTACCTCTCTACTCCAGTATCAAGTTTCTTTCTAAGGTAATAAAGGTGTAGCTGGGTGGGTCGAAGTGGGTATTAAGAGGATTAGAGCGGTGAGTCTATAACTGCATTGAGGTTCTCCCTAAATAGTATGGAAATAATTTTATTGAGAACTTTAGATAAGTGTGTCGTATTATATATGTCATTTGATATTTAATTTTGGTGAACCGAATAGGGTGAGGTGAACCCAACTTTGGAAGGGTGTTTTGCCACTATCATACAAGATGTCTAATGACATACAACCTCATGTTATCATAAGACAGGGTTGTGCACATCCACTTGCTGAATATATCTACGAGCACTACCTATATAATCTTGGAGTTTATTTGAAATATAATTTTCACTTGGAGACAACGGAGATAATTATATGTCAAGAGAAGACTCACCATTGGAAAGAAGATGATAGTAATCTTCTCATTTTTTCTTTGGGGTCTATGGGGTCAACAAAGGATAATTCTGCGACATATGATATCTATCATAACCTAGACGCATGGCCTCCCATGTACAAAGGTTTCCTTGAGCACTTCCTAAAGATTTTAATTTCTAAAACAGTTTTTGACTGTACTTTTATGTAAAGTACCATTGTAAGGTTGTGGTTGAGGCACCATGAGAGTTATATACATTTGTATTAAAACTCACAGTTTAACTGTGGTCGTATCCTGCACGACAGTTCAACAGTTGTATAAATGAAGTTTGTAAATGATTTTTATAATGTGATATGTGGCGACTCAGAATGGGTCGTGTGGACCTATTTTGGGGGCGTCACAAATGGTATCAGAGCTTAGGGATATGGTCGTTGGCGGAGATATTAGTCTAGAACTAGGAGGGGAGAGACGAGTAATATACTTCGCTAGGGTGTGACTTACCTAAGCTGAAATTGTTTATTTGATAAGTTGACAAATTATGATCTGTCAATTGACCTTTGTTTTGAAGATATATTCTAGAATGATATCTGAAATACAGGAGATGAGCAATGGAAAAAAAAATCATGATACAGAGGATATAACCGGGAAGGTACAATCCGAAAAGAAAGCAAGGTATTCTCATCTCTTCGAACTCCAGGTACGTAAATTTCGAGGGCGAAATTTCATAAGGAGGGGAGATTGTGAGACCCCGAATTTTATGAAATGAAAGTATTCAATTTTCTTATAATTATTATGTTATTTAGTAAATGGTTAAATTGGTAAAGGGTTAAAGTTAAGGGTGATAATTGAAAATTTTACAAAGTAAACAAGTTGTTATTCGTTGTGTTGGGGAATATTCGATTGGTTGGGGAATATTCGTTTTCACAGGGAATATTCGTACAACCGCATAATCATTGGTGGACCCCACAATGGAAGTATTGTCGTAGTTAGAAAACGAAAGAATTATCATTTTATAAACGGCGAATGTGTTACCGTTAAAATTGTTGAACTACCCGGTAGTAAAAGTACAGTAAAACGCATGGTTGCATAGTAGCACACGGTATTGATTATTGATGCTTACGTGAGAATTCACTCAGTTATACTCAATTATTGCTACAGTAATTGTTGTATCATATCTTTCATATTATTGATTCAATTATTGTCACAATATCATCTGCATAATATTTTATATATTATTAAATCAATAATTGAGACGACAAATTTATTCATATTATTATTTGCAATATTGACAATGTCTAGAAGTTCTGTCAAGGAGAGGTTTGGTCACCTAATTGCGTGCCAATAAGAAGAAATCCTTATCGAAAAGCCCCCTCTTTCCTGGGAACGACCTGGTTGTTAAATATTGTGAGTTATAATATTAATGATGAATGTTATTAAAAATCGAATTTGAGTTCGGAGTTGAATTTGGAGACGCGGACGTGATATTTGAGTCTGGAATGATGAAATTAGTAGAAATAGACTATTAACACAAAATTTGTCGGGGTTGACATTTTGGTCAAAAAATCAACAGTTGACTTTTTCGAAAAAAGATAAACTTCAAAATTTCAAAAATGAAATTTTTGAGAAAAATATTTCCATTATGTTGGGAGTGTTAGTGTTAGTGGAAATCGACATTTATTTCGATAATAATTGATGTCTGGAGGTTATATTTACCAATCGGGTAATTAATCGAATTAATAAGCAATTAATTGCTATTAATTCACATGATTATAATTATTTGTTCACATGTGAGTACTATTGATTCACATTCATGTACTATTAGGGGAGTTGGTGCAAGATTGATAATGCTTGCATGACTAACTTAAAAATGGAGGTATAGATGGAGATACTATACTTTAATTCGTATTTTCACAGGATTATAACTATTTAGTCACATGATTGTACTATTAATTCACATTATTTACTATTAGGGAAGGTGGTGAAAGTTTGATAATACTTGCAGGACTAAATTAAAAATGAACGAAAAGTTGAAGGTATTATACTGTAATATTTTGAGCCCCAAAACGTGCAATTATCGAAACTATATTTTCCTATAATTAAAAGCTCATTCTTCCATCATTTCTCACCAATTCACTAAAGCTATAAGAGCAATTATTATAGAGAGAAATTATAGGCGAGAAAGAAAAAGAGAAAGTCTGCTACCTCTCTACTCCAAAGATCAAGTTTCTTTCTAAGGTAATAAAGGTGTATTTGGGTCGAGCGGGGTATTAAGAGGATTAGAGCGGTAGTCTATATATTTGTTGAGGTTCTCCTAAATAGTATGAAAATAATTTTATTGAGAACTTTAGATAAGTGTGCCGTATTGTATACGTCATTTGATATTTAATTTTGGTGAACCGAATAGGGTGAGGTGAACCCAACTTTGGAAGGGTGTTTTGCCACTATCATACAAGATGTCTAATGACATACAACCTCATGTTATCATAAGATGGGGTGTGCACATCCACTTCTTTGAATATATCTACGAGCACTACCTATATAATCTTGGAGTTTATTTGAAATATAATTTTCACTTGAGACAACGGAGATAATTATATGTCAAGAGAAGACTCACCATTGGAGCGAAGATGATAGTAATCTTCTCATTTTTTTGGGGTCTATTGGGTCAACAAAGGATAATTATGTGGACATATGATATCTATCATAACCTGTAGGACGCATGGCCTCCCATGTACGAAGGTTTCCTTGAGCACTTCCTAAAGATTTTAATTTCTAAAAAGCAGTTTTTTGGTTGTATTTTTATGTAAAGTACCATTGTAAGGTTGTGGTCGAGGCACCATGAGAGTTATATACATTTGTATTAAAACTCACAGTTTAAGCTGTGGTCGTATCTCGCACTGATAGATTCAACAATTGTATAAATGAAGTTTGTAAATGATTTTTATAATGTGATATGTGGCGACTCGAGAATGGGTCGTGTGGACCTATTTTGGGGCGCCACAAATGGTATCGAGCTTAGGATATGGTGGTTGGCGGAGATATTAGTCTAGAACTAGGAGGAGAGGCGAGTAATATACTTCGCTAGAAGGTGTGACTTACCTAAGTGAAATTGTTTATTTGATAAGTTGACAAATTATGATCTGTCAATTGACCTTTGTTTTGAAGATATATTCTAGAATGATATCTGAAATACAGGATCTGAGCAATGGAAAAAAATCATGATACAGAGGATATAACCAGGAAGGTACAATCCGAAAAGAAAGCAAGGTATTCTCATCTCTTCGAACTACCAGGTACGTAAATTTCGAGGGCGAAATTTCATAAGGAGGGGAGATTGTGAGACCCCGAATTTTATGAAATGAAAGTATTCAATTTTCTTATAATTATTATGTTATTTAGTAAATGGTTAAATTGATAAAGGGTTAAAGTTAAGGGTGATAATTGAAAATTTTACAAAGTAAGCAAGTTGTTATTCGTTGTGTCGGGGAATATTCGATTGGTTGGGGAATATTCGTTTTCACAAGGAATATTCGTACAACGGTATAATCATTGGTGGACCCCACAACGGAAGTATTGCCGTTGTTAGAAAATGATGTAATTATCATTTTATAAACCACGAACGTGTTCTTAATTAAAATTGTTGAACTACCATAGTAGTAAAAGTACAAAGAAAACGCAGCGTGGTTGCATAGTAGCATTACCGGTATTGATTATTGATGCTTACGTGAGAATTCACTCGCTTATACTCAATTATTGCTATAGTACTTGTTGCATCATATCTCTCTATATTATCGATTCAATTATTGTCATAGTATCATCCGCATAATATTTTATATATTATTAAATCAATAATTGAGATGACAAAGTTATTCATATTATTATTTGCAATATTGACAATGTCTAGAAGTTACATCAAAAAGAGGTTTGGTCACCTAATCAAGGCTACCAATAAGGAGAAATCCTTATCGAAAAGCCCCCTCTTTCCGGGAACGACACACAATTTGTTAAATATTGTGAGTTATAATATTAATGATGAATGTTATTAAAAATCGAATTTGAGTTCGGAGTTGAATTTGGAGACGGACGTGATATTTGAGTCCGGAATGATGAAATTAGTAGAAATAGACTATTAACACAAAATTTGCCGGGGTTGACTTTTTGGTCAAAAAATCAACGATTGACTTTTTCAAAAAAGTCAAACTTCCAAATTTCAAAATGAAATTTTGAGAAAAATATTTCCATTATGTGGGATTGTTAGTGTTAGTGGAAATCGACATTTATTTCGATAATAATTGATGTCTAGAGGTTATATTGACCAATCGGGTAATTAATCGAATTAATGAGCAATTAATTGCTATTAATTCACATGATTATAACTATTTGTTCACATGTGTGTACTATTGATTCACATTCATGTACTATTAGGGGAGTTGGTGCAAGATTGATAATACTTGCATGACTAAGTTAAAAATGGAGGTATAGATGGAGATACTATACTTTAATTCGTATTTTCACATGATTATAACTATTTAGTCACATGATTGTACTATTAATTCACATTATTTACTATTAGGGAAGGTGGTGAAAGTTTGATAATACTTGCAGGACTAAATTAAAAATGAACGAAAAGTTGAAGGTATTATACTGTAATATTTTGAGCCCCAAAACGTGCAATTACCGAAACTATATTTTTCTATAATTAAAAGCTCATTCTTCCTTCATTTCTCACCAATTCACTAAAGCTATAGAGCAATTATTATAGAGAGAAATTATAGAAAGAAAGAAAAAGAGAAGTCTGCTACCTCTCTACTCCAGTATCAAGTTTCTTTCTAAGGTAATAAAGGTGTAGCTGGGTCGAGCGGGGTATTAAGAGGATTAGAACGGTAGTCTATAGCTGTTGAGGTTCTCCCTAAATAGTATGGAAATAATTTTATTGAGAACTTTAGATAAGTGTGCCGTATTGTATACGTCATTTGATATTTAATTTTGGTGAACCGAATAGGGTGAGGTGAACCCAACTTTGGAAGGGTGTTTTGCCACTATCATACAAGATGTCTAATGACATACAACCTCATGTTATCATAAGACAGGGTTGTGCACATCCACTTGCTGAATATATCTACGAGCACTACCTATATAATCTTGGAGTTTATTTGAAATATAATTTTCACTTGGAGACAACGGAGATAATTATATGTCAAGAGAAGACTCACCATTGGAAAGAAGATGATAGTAATCTTCTCATTTTTCTTTGGGGTCTATTGGGTCAACCAAGGATAATTCTGTGGACATATGATATCTATCATAACCTAGACGCATGGCCTCCCATGTACGAAGCTTTCCTTGAGCACTTCCTAAAGATTTTAATTTCTAAAACAGTTTTTGACTGTACTTTTATGTAAAGTACCATTATAAGGTTGTGGTCGAGGCACCATGAGAGTTATATACATTTGTATTAAAACTCACAGCTTTAACTCGTGGTCGATCTCGCATACGGACAGTTCAACAGTTGTATAAATGAAGTTTGTTAATGATTTTTATAATGTGATGTGGTCGTAACCTATTTTGGGGGCGTCACAAATTGTAAGCAAGTTTTTATTCGTTGTGTCGGGGAATATTCGATTTGTTAGGGAATATTCGTTTTCATAGGGAATATTCGTAGAAAGGCATAATCATTGGTGGACCCCACAACGGAAGTATTGCCATAGTTAGAAAATGACAGAATTATCATTTTATAAACGACGAATGTGTTACTGTTAAAATTGTTGAACTACCCGGTAGTAAAAGTACAGTAAAATGCGTGGTTGCATAGTAGCACACGGTATTGATTATTGATGCTTACGTGAGAAGTCACTCAGTTATTGCTATAGTACTTGTTGCATCATATGTCTCATATTACTGATTCAATTATTGTCATAGTATCATCTGCATAATATTTTATATATTATTAAATCAATAATTGAGACGACAAAGTTATTCATATTATTATTTGTAATATTGACAATGTCTAGAAGTTCTGTCAAGGAGAGGTTTGGTCACCTAATTGCGCGCCAATAAGGAGAAATCCTTATCGGAAAGCCCCCTCTTTCCTGGGAACGACCTGGTTGTTAAATATTGTGAGTTATAATATTAATGATGAATATTATTAAAAATCGAATTTGAGTTCAGAGTTAAATTTGGAGACGCGGACGTGATATTTGAGTCCGGAACGATGAAATTAATAGACATAGACTATAAACACAAAATTTGTCGGGGTTGACTTTTTGGTCAAAAAAGTCAACAGTTGACTTTTTCGTCGGGGTTGACTTTTTTGAAAAATGTCAAACTTTGAAATTTCAAAAATAAAATTTTTGAGAAAAATATTTCCATTGTGTTGGGATTGTTAGTGTTAGTGGAAATCGACATTTGTTTCGATAATAATTGAAGTCTGAAGGTTATATTGACCAATCAGGTAATTAATCGAATAAATGAGCAATTAATTGCTATTAATTCATATGATTATAACTATTTGTTCACATGTGTGTACTATTGATTCACATTCATGTACTATTAGGGGAGTTGATGCAAGATTGATAATACTTGCATGACTAAGTTAAAAATGGAGGTATAGATGGAGGTACTATACTGTAATTCGTATTATCACATGATTATAACTATTTAGTCACATGATTGTACTATTAATTCACATTATTTACTATTAGGGGAGGTGGTGCAAGTTTGATAATACTTGCAGGACTAAATTAAAAATGAAAGAAAAGTTGAAGGTATTATACTGTAATATTTCGAGCCCCAAAATGTGCAATTATTGAAACTATATTTTTCTATACATAGAAGCTCATCATTCCTTCATTTCACACCAATTCACTAAAGCTATAGAGAAATTATTATAGAGAGAAATTATAGAGAGAAAGAAGAAGAGAAGTCTGCTACCTCTCTACTCCCGGTATCCGCTTTTCTAAGGTAATAAAGGTGTATTTGGGTCGAAGTGGGTATTAAGAGGATTAGAGCGGTGGTCTATAATGTTGTTGAGGTTCTCCATAAATAGTATGGAAATAATTTTATTGAGAACTTTAGATAAGTGTGTCGTATTGTATACGTCATTTGATATTTAATTTTGGTGAACCGAATAGGGTGAGGTGAACCCAACTTTGGAAGGGTGTTTTGCCACTATCATACAAGAAGTCTAATGATATACAACCTCGTGTTATCATAAGACAGGGTTGTGCACATCCACTTGTTGAGTATATCTACGAGCACTACCTATATAATCTTGGAGTTTATTTGAAATATAATTTTCACTTGAAGACAACGGAGATAATTATATGTCAAGAGAAGACTCACCATTGAAAAGAAGATGATAGTAATCTTCTCGTTTTTCTTTGGGGTCTATTGGGTCAACCAAGGATAATTCTGTGGACATATGATATCTATCATAACCTAGACGCATGGCCTCCCAAGTGCGAAGGTTTCCTTGAGCACTTTCCAAAGATTTTAATTTCTAAAACAGTTTTTGACTGTACTTTTATGTAAAGTACCATTGTAAGGTTGTGGTCAAGGCACCATGAGAGTTACATACATTTGTATTAAAACTCACAGTTTAACTGTGGTTGTATTCTGCACGACAGTTCAATGGTTGTATAAATGAAGTTTGTAAATGATTTTTATAGTGTGATATCTGGCGACTCAGAATGGGTCGTGTGGACCTATTTTGGGGGCGTCACAATCAGTATCTGAGAGCAGCCAAAGCAAACAGAAGTGTTGAAGCATTGTACAAGAAAAGGAAGAGATGTTCTACATTAAAGATCCAATCAACACTCTTCCAGATCGTAGTGTTATCTCTACCTGTCAACTAGACACTACGATTTAGTCCAAGAAGATATACATCAGAATCGTAGAGTTCGATCGTCTGAAGGTTGAAGCATTGGCAACGGTTCAATCTGAAGATTGATGGTTGAACAAAGCTTATTGAAGAGCATCGATGCAAAAGGACAAACTCTGATCGAGAAATCAGAAGGAGGAAATAAAGTTAACTACCTGCCCGAGACAACAAAGTGGCATCTCTGGCAGGGTAGGTGAAACAGTAAACTGCGGTGTCAGAAATTCAGAAAAAGGGATGTCATGTCACATCTGCAGTCTACACCAAATAACTCGAGATCTGCAAAGCAATTCAAAAAGCTTTTAACGGCTAATTTCCAACAGGAAGATTGGGAAGGAGTATAAATTAGAAGAGTTTCAAAGATCAAGGCTGCTGAAGTTGCTGAGGTTGGAGAGATGGTGGACTGATCAAAATAATATAAAATAGTGAGTGACCAATGAAGGTCCAAAAACTCACTCTACGATCCACCAAGAACACTTGGAGATGAACAGAGTAAGAAGAAGTAGAAGTGAGAGTTTTACAATATAGAAGTGAGAGTTCTACTACAGGAAGAGTGTTCTGAACTGCCAAGAGAAAGAAGAGCATCAATGCCATCTTGATTTCTATCATGGGAAGACTCTAAGTACCAGAGAGAAGAGCTTACAGTCATCTTAGCAAGTCCATCAGGAGAAGGCATCAAGTATCAAGGAAGAAGATCACCAATGTCATCATGGTATCAAGCATGAGAAGTTTTTAAGTACCTAACAGAAGAGCCTACAGTCATCTTAGAAACTCATCATATGCAGTCATCAAGTATTAAGAAGAATGATCTTCACTGCAGTTCTCAACAAGGGATCATCAGAAGAGGTTGAGTATCTAAAGAAGTTGAGCATCATGCAACACTCAACTGCACCTCAAGGATGATCACGTCAAGCTGCTAAGCATTCAGAGATGAAGAGCTTAAAAGACATCTTAGCAGCACCTTCAACAAATAAACAACAAACATCAACAAGAAGCTAGGGCCTGAGGGGTCCTTGTCCGGAGGGACTAAATGAAGTTCCAAGCCTGCTGGGCTTGAAGAGTTCCTAGGGAACTAGAGGAGTTTTCAGGCTGTTGGCCTTGAAGAGTTATTAGTGAACTAAAGTTCCAAGGCTGCTGGCCTTGAAGGAATCTTAGTGATTCAGGGTGTTGCCCTTCCTTAGTAGAAATCCTGCTAGTTGAAAGCAGAAGAGTGGATTAGGAGCTTGAGTCTCTGAACCACTTAAAATCCCTTGTGTTATTTACTTTATGTCATTTACATTATGTACCTAACTGCTATAACTACTATATATGTATTAATTAATTATAACTTAACTAATACTAAGAACAATGTATATATGATTATGAATATGTCAATGAAGGGGATCTTTTATGTATTCCATTGTGCTTGAAAAGATTCTTATGTTTGTCATATGCTAATTCATTAGCAATACAAAATAAAAGAGAAAAGTATTTGAAAATTAAAAGGATCTATTCAACCCCCCCCTTCTAGATCTATTGTGTGCCTGCTGGGAACTAACAAGTTGTGATTTAACTTGGTCTTAGTGACCATTATACCGAGACTAAGTGACTCGAAAGAGTCTAAGTGATTTAGAGGTCTAAGTGACCTGGTCTGTGTGATCGATTTGTCGATACTCAGTAACTTGAAGGAACCTTAGTGGTTCAGTTATAATAGATCATAGTGATCTGGTCTTTGTAACCCATCCTTAGTGGATATCCTACTTGTTGAAGTAGAGTAGTAGACTAGGAGTTGTTTGTACTCTGAACCACTTAAAAATATCTTGTGTTATTTAATTTTTGTCATATAATTGCTATATCTGTTATAACTATTATATATTTGCAAAGTGGTTATCATCCATAAACCTAAATTTAGAAGTGAGATTTCTTTAAATCATTAAGGGGAGTTTTCGAAACTAATATTCTGGTGTGCTAAGATTAATTGAACTAATTAATTATTTGATAACAAATCTTTAAACAAGCAAAAGTTTTAAGGATCTATTCAAACCCCCTTCTAGATCTCCATACTGTCTCTAGGAAAAAACATCTTCTTTTATAGGTTGCCTCAAAATATTGTCGTTGGAAAGTTGTTGTTTATGCATTTAATGCTCAGCTCCTTAATGTTCTCTGATGTTTTCTTTTAGGGTGAATATGTTAGCTTGTTTTCGGCTCTGACTGGTCACATCAGACTGCAACACCTACTACTTATGAGTGATGTCACATCTCCAAGATAGTTGTTTAGATACACCATTATCTGATCTTCAATTTGATCTAGGGATGATTGATAAACATCTTGAGATCTTTACTCTGCAAGGCTCCTTATTATCAGTCTCATGAAAGACTTGACCAGCTTTACTAGATTGGTTGATCATAGAGTTTCACGTAGAATGTAAATTCTGGGCTTGAATTACTCAACGTTTTGTACTCTACGATTACTTGCTCTAAAAGTGAAGAGAAACTATAACGATGTGCTCTTCTTTGATTCTTGAGTTGACTCTGCAATCTTTCTTAACTAAACGATCTTAGAGCGGACTCTACAATTTTTGCTTTACTTTTCAATCATTGAGTTAGCTTTATGATCTTTCTGCAGAATCTACGAGTTTGAATTAACTCAGCGAACTTCTGACAGACTCTGCGAACTTGCTCTTGATGCTCTACGATAGCATAGCCAAATATGTTATTAACAAATAACTCTACAATACGATAGAGTAGCTTTACAATCTCTTAATATTACTCTATGATCGATTCTAATCCTATTATCTATACATCAATTCAGCTCATAAGGTCATCCTAAAAAGTATGATTTTTCTATTCAAAGTCCTTGTACATAGGAGTGATTCGGTTATAACCAAACTAAATAGGCTATTCGATTATAACTGAAAACCAAAATATACGAATTTTTGATATTCAAACAAGTAACTGAATTTTGATATAACTGAATTACAGAATAACCAAATGATAAATTCGGTTATTCAGATAATAACCAAAATGAAGGCTTCCATAATTAACATTTAAGAGCAAAGCATATGAGTTGACTGACCCGTCCCAGCTCCTGCTGCCATATAAGTTGAAGAGCAAAGAAACATCATTACTAGACCTATTTGGGCTGGAGGCTAAAACAGTTTGTGGGTAGTAAAAATCAAGGGATTTTAGGCCATCATTAAGGAAAGAGAGTTGATCTTGAGCTGAAATTCATCAATTAAATCAATCGCAATCTCCCCTTTTCCATAAAATGGAGGAGCTGATGAGTTCATTGTTGAAGATGATGAACACCCAATTCCTAAATTACTAACTCCATTAATATTATAGTGATTTGGGCCTAATTTGGACTGATTAAATCATCTGGGGTTTGAGGAAATTTGAAAAAAATTGAACTTGCAGCCCAATAGGAACTTATAGAAGATTGGTTTGGTATACTTAGTGGAGATGGGCGATTTATACCATTCAATTAAAAGCCTAGAAGAAGCTGAAGAAGTAGAGGAATTATGCCTAGAAAAATAAATTGAACTACAAAAATACAAAGGAGAAGAAGGTGTTGGCTTTTGAGTAGTGAGAATATGAAAGACAAAAGATGGGTTGAGATTTGAGACTGAGAGACTAAGATTAGAGAGACAGAGAGTAAGATGAGAGATTACTTTTTTATTGTTTAATTTGGTAATTCGGTTAACCGAATAACAAAAAACTAAAAACCAAACCCGAACCCGAAAATTGAATATAAAATCGGATATAATCGAATTACAAAAATACCTACATAATCGAAAAAATTTGGTTCAAAAAATTTGGTTCGGTTCGATTATTCGATTTTATCCTTTTTTGCTCAGTCCTACTTGTACATCATATTCGTATGAAGGACTTTACAAAAATTACTGAATATTTATACATTAATCATATCATCATCAAATTAATCATGCAGCTTAAACATGAAGTTTCTAATAAGTAGCTTCATTTAACAAAATTTAGAGACATTCAAACTAAAATATTAGGGTTTAAATTGTATAATACAAAAAAATTGAAGGTTTCAAGTATATTTAAGATTTAGTATTTGATTTGCATCAACTTAATTCTCAACAACATTTAGATGTCAACATTCATGAAACTACCACAAAAGGTAAACAACATATGAATGTTTTATACATATTTTCTTTTTATCGCGAGGAATTGTGATTTCAGTTCTATGATGAGAAGAAATGGATTGAACTCGTTACCTTTTGTTTTGATCCTAAGGAATGTAATAAAAAGGAAAGTTTTTCAAATGAAGGAGCGATGATTTTGATTCTGACTCGGGATGGGAACGAAAATAAAGAATCAACGAATAATTATATATAGAGATGGTGAAGGGATGGTATTTGCTCCCCCGCCCAAATCCTCGCCCTAAATAGTTATATATTAATTAAATTAATATTTACTAGATCTAATTCAAAAGGATTACTAAAACTATAATTTTCTTTGTCAACAAAAAGATGATTTAAGGTACATAAAATGAAGGGTAAATATATCATTTAGTGGCCACTAATACAAAAAAAGTACTCATCACTTTATGTAATCTTGTGGGGCCTCTAAAGATAAATTTGAAATTTTTTTATTCTCTTTTTTCTACTTTACTATTTCCTTGATATGTGTGAAACATATACTTTTTCATCCTTTTGAGGACTGGATGGAGTATATATTTATATATTACCTATTTAAAATATATGTCCTTGTGTGTGATATATATATATATATATATATATATATATATATATATATATATATATATATATATATGTGAGTGTGTGTGTGTGTGTATATATATATATATGTGTCAATGATCCATAACATGTATTTGTTATGAATTAAAATGGCAAATAGTATATCCACCTTCCGTTATAATTATCAAGGGCTAGGATTAAAAAAAAGGACCCGACGTCCGCTAGAATTTCTAGCGAACAAGATTAAATATTTTTTTGGACCATTATGCCCCTAGTAGCCCAAGTCAGCGCAACAAAAAAATTCCTACGTCCACTAGAATTTCTAGCATACTAGATTACATTAACTCTGATGTTCAAGAATTGGGGCAAAACAACAGCAACCCTAAGGTGAAGGCATCCAGGCAATCAGTGGCGATTTCGAGCACAAAACCCTTCAATTGGCAACAAAACATCAAATTGTGCATGCAAGTGTGTTCAATTTGTGTTATTTATGAACTTAATCAATGTTTAATGGGTGAGTTTTTTGAATTATAAGGTTAAGGGGCATTGGTTGAAAGCTGTGACATTCCTTGCTTTATAGTGTTAGATGTATCCATTTGTGTAAAACGTGTGTGGTTCATGTCAAGATGTTGTTACCTCTTAGCTTTAAGGTTCTTGCATAAAAATAAAACCAGATTTGAAGTAATGTTACTGCCTCTTTCATGATCTAGAATTTTAAGATGTTTTTTGCTTGAACAATCATTTATCTGCTATGAAGCATCTTAAAGGAAAAAATAAATGATTTATCAATTCATAAGTGATGGAATATGTGTAGGGGTGAAAAATGATCCGAGTAACTCGGTACCCGATTTGGATTCGACCCGAAAATATGATCCGGGTCTCGGGTTCGGTAACATCCGAGTCGAATATGGGCCAAAGGCTGGTTTTTGGGATATAATACTGATATCGAATCTGAGCAGAGTACTACTCGCTCATTTTAGGGTTCGAACCATCCTCTTTCATCTGATCCTTACTCGATCCGTGCTCGATGAACCTTACTCGTTTAAGGGTTCGGTACTTGCTCGATCTCTGATAAAGAAGTGGAAAGGTTTAGTTCACGGTGAATTAATCTCTTGACTCGATCGCCTCTCGACTCTAGAGACTTCTCAGTTCAGACTTCAATCGCCTAGCTCTCGACTCTCGAGACTTCTTAGTCTCACTTCACCGACTCTTCAATGGCCTCTTCGCCTCTTCGTTTAGTGATTCAATCTCAGAATCACTAAAGCCTTATTCCTAAAACACGATTGATGAAGCTGAAGCCATAAAGGTCGAAGTGAAAATACGTGTAAGTCAGTTCTTACTTATATATATAATATATATTATTCTTCTGATTACTTCTATAGTTTTGTTATACCAAAAATCCCCAATCAAAAAATTTAAACCCTAATTTTTAGCTTTCAAGTTTTAATTCGATCTTATTCAATGGAACACTTTGATGCTTCATGTATGTTCAGTATAGATCTGTAATTTTTTGTTGATGGGTGTGGTTTTGAAAGATTTTATCGAGATTTATGTAATGTTATGTTCATGTGCTTTGTTAACTATTTACACATCTGATTTATTGTTAACTATTTACTGATTATCTGATGTTGCTTTATATATATATATATATATATATATATATATATATATATATATATAGGATTCTTGCATCTATAACATGATATATGAATACAGCAAAAAAAACATGGTATATTGTGATGTGTCAATTTGTGGCATTCCAGACTTGGTCATCCGTCTTTTTCTGTTTTTACTAAGATGTATCACAAGTGTATAGTTTTCTGCAGTCTTTCTTTCAGTATGTTCAATACTCATTTTCAATGGTGGATCTAAGAGTAAGACCAAGAGTAGAGCAGAGTTTGACAGTTGGGCTCAAAACATGGACATTGCATCCCCATGTTTGAAGTCTGATTTGGAAATTTACTTGGAAGAAGGGAAATTGGTTTGTAATGTTGATGATAATTTTGATGTTTTAAAATGGTGGAAGGCAAACACTTTAAAATTCAAGGTTTTATCTAGGATGGCAAGAGATATATTGTCCATACATTGTGACTCTTGTGGCCTCCGAATCAACATTTAGTCTTTGGGGAAGGGTTCTTGACCATTCAGAAAGCTCTTTAAAGCGACACGTTAGAGCTTTGATTTGCACACATGTGATTGGTTCTTGAAATTTGAGTATAGGGTTAAGAAAAGCATGATTGTAAGTATTAATTTGTTTAATTTTTTTTACATAAATAAATATATATGCAAATAATATCATGGATTAATATTAATTGTTTGACAATGTAGGCTGATGAAGATTCAATGCAAGAGGTGAGCTTGGAGACTGAAGTGTTGATGCAATAAAGAAAATATTGATATGATGCATTGATGTTTACATTTTAGTTTTTAAATTAAACTGTTGAACTGTTTACTTTGTTTACTATTGAATTGTTGAACTTAGACTGTTGGACTTTGGTTATTTTGTTTGGAACTTTGGATTTTCAATCGAGCATTTTGGAATTTGGTTTATGAAATGGTGCCAAACTACTAGCTTTTTCAATTGAGTTTGGAATTTGGAGTTTAAATATTTGGCTTGCAGCTTTAAGTTGACAGTGCACAACTTACTTATTTCTAACCCATCTTCTCTATTTGCAGGATTTAAGAGTTTGCAGTTGCTAAGATTTATCTGTTTAAAAGTTAGACTGCTTGGCTATTGCAGGATTTAAGAGTTTGCAGTTGCTAAGATTTATCTGTTTATCTGTTGTACAGACCAAGTATATAAATCATGTGTTGATCCCTCATATTTCATTTCTTTAACAGCAGGACATAACACAACTAATTTGATTCCAAATGTCATGTTCATCCAGAAATGCAAGAGAGAACTGTGGTGCATTTGGAAAGGTCACATGTGAAAAATAACTTGTGCTTGTGTAGTTATCATTGTTGCTGCGATCTTCCTCCTAATGCAGGTATGTACTTTTTAACTAGCATTACTTTTGTTTTGTCTAGAAACTATTTTTCCTAGTGCTACTGCTCTTTTCAAGTATAACTTCCTGAACTAGTCAATCTGTCTCGTCAAACACTTGCATATGCTATGACTTGATCTTTCCTATCTGTATTTTTATGATCAGTATGAGCCAAGCTTAACAAAGGCTTAGACTTAGCGGTGACATACCCAATCTGAGCAATAAAGAATAAGATTTAGTGTAGCAAAGTTGAGCTTAGACATACCCAAGAATCGTCATCTGCAAGTGAATAATTAATTTTGGATGTGCAGGAATGTGGTTCATGGAAGTGATGCAGCTGAGAGCGCAGAGTATGAAATTGGTATGTGGTTCCCAGAAGGTGTTGTAGAATGGCAGAGCAGCCTTCTCCCTTGGATATATGAGTAAAGTTAATTCTTCATGTAGAGCTTGTTATTTGTTTTGTCACATTCTGTTTTTTAGTTTTAAGGTTGTTATTTAATATAACACTATTATAATTGATTTCCATAGGGACGGTCAGGTGGTAGTACAGTGAAGCAGACTACGATCCCCACTCTGCAGCATGGGCTCTTGATGGTGTTTAATTTATTGTGTTTTCTTGCAATTTGTTTTGATAAACCGTGTTAAGAGAAAAAGTAATGATTATGGTGGCGAGGATGGGATAACATGGTCATTGAGTCCTCGAGATCAAATCTTTGGCATTGCTCTTGGCGAAAAAAACCCACCGCTTTTATGCGTTTTACATTTTCACGACTCACCAGAGGCGAGGACTAGTATTTATTTTCTTCATTCCACTTCTTAATTTTATTTTCGTGGTTCTCTTCTTAGTCACCGTCTGCCGCTATCTGAATAACCCCTTTTCTTTCTTTCTTGATTGTAATCCCTTTAGAATCCCTTTTGCATAGAAAGTAGTAGTAAAGCAACAATGACCATGTCCAATTTATATAACCGAGTTTGAATATGAATTTCTCACCTACAAGGCGCTTCTCCTCATATAAGGACCAACCCAGGATGGTGATAGGTACCTCCTAATCCTTTTTACAATAAAAAGGAGCCATCTTTTTCAATTTAATTTCTTGATTTTCATGTTCACAAACCTTGATAATATCTCCATATCTCATTAATTTGTGTAGGATGTTTTTCTTACTTTGATTTTTACGTGATTTTATTCTCTCCATAATAATACATACGCAGAGTCTCGCTTTATACTTTGAATCTATGATTTTAATTGAAAGCGTTGAATTAGAATTACAATTTCATTTTGTTGTTAATTATTCGTTTATGTCATTGTTGATCCATGCTTGACATTGCTCCAAGATATGTTTTTTTCTTGGTTGACAAGGGATCAGAATCAATCTTCTCAAAAGTATCTGTGCTCAACCAGGTGTTGACTGCATAGACTTGCTCACTTCTTTCACAGGTAATGTTCATGGCACTTCTTTAACAAACCCATTTGGAGCTCAATAATGCTACATTAACGATGGAGCCTTGCCCTGATGTTATTTAAAATTGATTACTTGTGTTTATCATTTCAGGTGCTTGCCCATAACCATTGATGTTGGCACAAACAATCGGAAGTTGTTGGATGATGAGTTCTATATTGGGCTGGGAAAAACAAAGGCAATCAAGGTGCCTAAAGATTCTCATCTTCTTTTCTTGTTTCACAAATAATTACATACTTTGTTATTCCAAGTGGCATCATTTCTGATTAGTTTCAGTTGCCTTCCGTTTCTGTAATTTAGGAATATTCTGAGCTTCTAGAGGAATTTATGTTTGCAGTTAAGCAGAACTATGGGGAGAAAATCCTCATACAAGTCTGGTATCAGTTCCAGCCTTCCAGGCATCCTAGCAGCTGATAATTTTTACGTTCTAACTCAACCGAATCAAATATATGTTGCAAAGAAGAATTATTACTCACTTGATTATTTTTTTGTGTTATTTCATTCATTATGTACGAGATTGGATAAATGTAATGATGTTACTAGAAATTGTATCATAGTATGATTAATATTATAAATTTATCATTGTAATTTTTGTAACACATGTATTTTTATATATAAATGAAATTGAAGTTTTTCTAAGTTTTAATTTTTATGTCTCATTTTGGTGTGATCCATCTCAGACTCGAGTTCGAATAGAAAGGCTCGTGAATTACTCGTTGTGAAAACGAGTCGAGTAACTTCGAGTCGAGTAGTATTGAGTAATTCATCGAGTCGAACTTGAGCAACTTTAGAAATTATTAATTCGAATTCGAGTCGAACTTGAACACAAATTTTCTGATCCGAGTCGAGCTTGAGCATTAGGGTGTTCGGATCGACTCGGGATCATTTTCACCCCTAAATATGTGGATTTGATATATCCTTTTATTGGAGTTATTCAAGAGTAAATTGTTTGACATGGAGTGGACAGTCTTACTATAACGAAATATTGAATGCTAATTTGTGATTAGAGAATTCTAAGAGGTTTACAATCTGATTGTCACGTGACGTGTTAATGTTACATAGAATATTATAGTTATGCATGTTTCTTTTCTAGGTTAAACTGACTTGTTCTCTAAACTTTAATGAGGGGAATCAATACATGATTAAATCACAGTATTTCCAAAGAAAGAAATATTTTCTTCGGTGTGGGCAGTGTTTTAAAAGTCGCATTAAAGTGAGGGGGGGGGCTAGCTCATGGGTGGTGGCTAGGCATTCTTCTAAAGCGGACTAAGCGTTTTTAAAGTAGTCTTATTTATATATTTTTTTACACATGATTGTTATACTATATAAGTATATAATAGATGCAATATTTATAAAAAATTTACATGAAAAATTACCAATAAAAACATCTTTTAAGGCATAATTTGTCTTAATGCGCACCATATTTTGATTATTTTGTGTGAATTTCTCATATTGTGTCTGTGTGTCTGAACCTTTTAGCTTTTGTTTAAGGACACTGATTAGGCGTAACCCTAGTATTAGGATCCTTTAAAACTGCTCCTGACATTCTGCTGAAAGAGCATTGACCAAGTCTTTCTTAATTTCTTAATGCCTGCACGAAAAGAACCCATTTTTGGCCAACTTTTTCTTTATGTTGCGGTTTAAACTTTAAAGGGCATATGTGTTTAGTAGCAGAAAGTCCAATGTATCTCTGAATAGTCAGTAGTTGCAGGGCCCTTTCTCTCCAAAAGTTTTCATATTTGATTGTTTTCCATTGGATTAGCGAGTTCATTTTTACTCAGCAGAATATACTAATACTAATCTTAACATACTACAAACATTCTTCTTCTGCATTTACTTTTATCTGCCAATAGTGGAATATACATTTTCTGCTAACACTGGAAATATACCTTTTTTTACATTAGTAAGGGGAGTGACTATTACACTTAACACCTCTTTTACATTGTGTCACGTAATAGAATTATGGAAGGTGTATTAAAAATGTTTTTATTATTATTTGATTTAAAAAAAACACGTTTATTAGGACAAGACTGTTATGTGAATTGTATTTTTTATTAATTTTTTATTAAAAAAAACATGTGTTTTTATTTATATTGTGGTTAATATCTTGATGAAGCTAGCAAAATTTCATTAATGGCCATATATAAAAGCATGTAATGTGACGCTCCCAAAATAGGTATACATCACCCATCTTGAGTCGTCAAATACATGGTACAAAATTCAAATACAAACTTAATTATACAAAATGAGCTGTGAGTTTTAATACAAATAATGTCTTCTAGACATTATTCAAACTCAAAATACGACAAAACAAAATCTGAGAGTTTTAACACGAATATTGTCATCTAGACAATATCCACACTCAAATTCAATCTTATTACATTTATTATAACACTATTTCATAGAATAGTGAGGACTACTAATGCTATCATCTGGACTGTCAATCCATTCCCCGACTCGTCCCAGCTATATTCTCATTTCCTGAAGAGAACAATGAAAGTAAAAGGGTGAGCTCAACTAGCCCAGTAAGAAATATTATGACTAAGATAATGCAGAATAAATTATCGTTAGCCTTCAACAGTGTTAAATTGATACAATATAACAAACATCAAGTTTAACGGCAGCGGAACAAGCAATCCATTAGAAGAGTCAAGTAGAGAATAAAATCTACTATCTTTTATGATTTAAAAGGTTTTTCATCACTTTTATCGCTGAAACTCAGCTTAATAAATAATCTACATCATCAAATCATCCCTGCACTACAGGCTAATGATATTCTTTAGTATGACGACCACGAATTATCCATGCACTACGGGCTAAATATAATCATGTTTTCATCAACGGTCCTGATCATGCCATAAAACAATTCATCTTCGCACCCTTAGCCGAAGAGAATCCATAGCCATAATCATACCAAAAATTGTCCATCAATGCACTACGGGCCAATGAGGTCTTTTTCCACATCATTTGTAACATTACGGTCATGATTATACCAAAAATCCCTGGTCATAATCATATCAAGTCCATCTATGCCCTACAGGCCACATATGACTTTCAACATAATATAAACATGAGGATAATGACAATGACATAATAATTCAATAAAATAAGTTCAAGAATTAATTTATCCAGGAACTAATAACGTCCAAATTGTCAACATGATACTTCTTTGTAGAGTAAAATTCAAGAATGCTCAGAAGAATATTTTTATGAAAAGATACTGGATGAAGCGCAGATATCAAGGATATTCCACTAATTTCATGGAGTATAGAGGTCAAAACTTTAATCAACTGAATATAATAAAGAATGGAATAACAAAAGAAATCACCAGGCATGCGATTGACCGCACAGACAGGTTATTCCAACAGAATAATAAATAACGGAACCAAGTCAGGCAAAATTCGCACCGACAGGATGTTCCAACAGAATAATAAATAACGGAACCAGGTTCAGACAGGATGTTCCAAAAGAATAATAAAGAATGGAACCAGGTCAGGCGTAATCCGCATCGACAGGATATTCCAACAGAATAATAAATAATGGAATAACAATGAATTCACCATGCATGCGATAGAATCGCATGTATAAAAGTTATTCTAACGTAATAATAAATAATGGAACAAGGTCATGCGTAAACACACGCATGTGATATTAATGAGAATAATAAAGAATGGAATAATAGAAGAATTTCACCACGTATGCGGACTTCAGATAGACAAAGAGTTATTCAACATAATAATAAAGAATGGAATAATGTAAGAATTTCACCATGTATGCGGTACTTTTGTATATACTGAGTTATTCCAAATGTAATAATAAGGAATGGAATAACTGAAGAATTTCACCAAGTATAGGGTAGTCCCCGTATACAGGTTATTCCAACAAAATAATAAAGAATGGAATAACAAAAGTTCTCTTCATGAATACGAAAGAAATAATACCCCTTACGAGTACAATAAATAATATCCCTTACCTTATAAAGAAGAGTACTCCGACGGGTAGGGCGGAGATATACTTGAAGAAACTTGCACTACACTCAAAGCTTTCTTAAACTCGAAAGAAAATACGCTCAAGATTATAGAAGAAGAATTCTCTCTACAGTTTCTCTCTCTAGAGTTTCAATGAATTCGTAAGAAATAATAAAGGAATGAGTTTCTATTTATAGAAGAATGGACTGAATAGTAACTAACTCCTGAACGGTCCAGATTGATTTACTTTTTAAAGCATCGGTCCATTGATTTAATAAAATATTCTAATAAAACAAAATCTTTTTAAATAAAATATAATATATTCTATTTATAATCTAATAAAATGAATAACTTTATAAAAGTATTACATTTTATATAAAAGATTTTACTATGCAAATACTATACGAGCCACTATGCAAAACACTACGCAGCCTTATGCAAACACTATGCATAATAAAATATAATATATTCTAATTATTGTCTAATAAAACAAATAACTTTATAAAAGTATTCTATTTTATATAAAAAGATTTTACTATGCAAAACACTATATATAATAAAATATAATGTATTCTAATTATTGTCTAATAAAACAAATAACTTTATAAAAGTATTTACATTTTTATATAAAAAGCTTTTCTGTTTTATTACATTAATAATACTAATAAAACAAAATTTCATCATCATTATTATAATTCACACTATTAATCGACAGTCGTTCCAGAAGAGGGGCTTTCAATAAGGATTTCTCCTATTATGCGCAAGCGCGCAATTAGGTGACCAAACCTCTCTTTGGCAGAACTTCTAGACGTTGTTAATATTACAAATAATAATATTAATAACTCTGTCATCTCAATTATTGATTTAATAATATATAAAATATCGATAATAATTGAATCAAATAACGTGAGATACTATGCAACAATTACTGAAGCAATAATTGAATAAAACTAAGTGACTTCTCATGTAAGCATCAATAATCAATACCGTGTGCTACTATGCAACCAGCGTAGACATCGTAATTTTACTACCGAGTAGTTCAACAAGATATTAACGGTAAAACTTTAAATCGTTATTTTCATAAAAATATTTTTGTCGTTTTCTCAATCCGACAATAATTCCGTTGTGGGGTCCACCAATGATTGTGACGTCGTACGAATATTCCCTGTTAAAACGAATATTCCTCGACCAATCGAATATTATATAACAACTTGCATACTTTACAAAATTTATAAATATTACCCACAACTTATAACATTATCTCAAATCCACACCATAATATTAAAAAAAATATTTCGAGAAATTTAAATCTTTATTCATAAAATTTGGGGTCTCACATGTAACACGTGGCATGTAAAAGCTATTGTGTTAAAAGAACACTCAAATTGTAATTAATTTAACTTAAATATAAATTACCACCTTAAACTATTGATTTGTTTCCACTTCAGTGATTAAACTGTTGTGATATCTATATTTTTTTTAATTTCTTAATGATAATTATTTGTTTTCCTATTAGGTTTTTAAATTTAGATATTAATGATAGTGCTAATAAAATTTTTATTTTTGCTTACTTTTTATCTTTTTAAAAAATTACCTCTTAAATTAGATGTTTTCAATTTAAAAATATGTTATGCTTGTATTGTTAATTAATTGTAATGTTATATTACATTTATGCATTCTTAATTTTTATAAAATAATTTAATTTTATAAAAAATAAGTCTTCTTTTAACACATGCATCATCAGTCACATCATGTGTTAAAGTTGTGTCTTCAATTTGCGGCGTGACAACTTCAATTTATTATTACTTTTAGCATTTCAAATTTAGATATTAATGATAGTGCTAATAATATTTTTATTATTACTTAGTTTTTATCTTTTTAAAAAATTTACCTCTTAAATTAGATGTTTTCATTTTAAAAATGTGTTGTATTGTTAATTAATTATAATGTTATATTACATTTTTATGCACTCTTAATTTTTATAAAATAATAATTTAATTTTATAATAAAATGAGTCTCCTTTTAACACATCATCAGTTACATCCAATGTGTTAAAGTTGCGTTATCAATTTACGACGTGACAACTTCAATTTAACTGAAGTGGAAAATTTTAACAATTTACTCAATTAAAAAAAAATTAAAAAGTCAATCACCGAAGTAAAAACAAAATAAAAGTTTGAGGTAGTAATTTATATTTAAGTCTTAAATTAATTACAATTTGAGTAATCTTTTAGTACATCAGCTTTTACATGACACGTGTTCGTGAAGAAAAAAAATGATAGTTTAATGACCCAAATGAAAAATTAAAAGGTCAATAGTTTAAGATGGTAATGTATATTTAAGCCTTAAAATTAAATAAATTTAAATATACAATTTAATCATAGAGGGATAGAGGAGAATTAGGGGAAACTTTGAGAAAATAGACTGAACCAAATGATCTTGTACGTAAAAAAGAGAACTTCACATTATTAGTCGTCTAATAATACAACTTTAATGTTATTTATGTATTTTGATCAATTGCCACCAACTTTTTATAATTTGTTTACAACACTTATATAGCAGTCCAGGGAAAGGAAAAAATGTAACTTATAAAATGCCTAATATAAATTCTTATAAAATAAAAAAAATTAAATTGTATGATTTATCATGATATTAGGGTCAATATATACGAATAGAAATTATCACAAGACACCAATATTTGCAGTAATCATTATTATTTTAATGACAAGATTACTCCTGATGCTCCTTGCATGGGGTTATAAATATAGAGTCAAAAATAAAAAAGTAACGTCTATATAATAATTAACAATATTTATTTCTAGACAAACAGAAATCATGATCAAATTAATTAACCATCATACTTGATCCATACATGGATTAACAAATATATTTGAAAAATATATAAGCATTAATATTTATGTACAAGAGTACCCTTGAAGGTTCTTGCATGGCACTATAAATAGTCATCACTTAACCTTCTTATACCTCCACGGTTTATAAAAAAGAAAAGAAGCCTCCTCCAGTTGTCCTTTTGATTTATTACAAAAATGGCCATGTCAAGTTCAATTTTTGTTATAGGTTTGTTGGTTTTGGGTGTGATTACAAGTCCTGCGAATGCAATCTCATGCCAAGATGCCATAACCAAATTATTGCCTTGCGAGCCTTATTTGTTTGGTTTTGGTTATATTTCTGCTCCTTGTTGTCAGGCTGCAAACGAATTAAACCAGCTTGCTGCCTCTAAGTCTGAACTTAAAACTTTGTGTGTTTGTTTAAAGCAAGCTCTTATATCCTTTGGTATTAATGGGGATAGAGCTAAACAAATTCCCGAGCTTTGTCATATCACTGTTCCAGTTCCCATTGATCCCAATATCGACTGCAATAGGTATATTTAATGTCTTTGTTTCACAAAAAGAGTTTTTTTTTTTCTTTTTTACACAAAACGCTATTTTTTTCTATTGATAGTTTTTAATTTTTATGACATTATGTTTGTCAATGAAACTGTGTTATACTCCAATCTTTAACTTTATGATAGCAGAATACTCCATTTATATCTAATTGTTATATTTAGTTTTAGTCCATTTTAAATAATGTCTTCTAGTTCAGTTGTATGTTTTGAAAAAAAAAAATTAAAACTTTTGTTTATTTGTTAGAAGAGGTCATGGTATTCCTGATGGACCTATTATTATATACATCTCTTAGTATTTTTTTTAAAAATCCTTTTTTATTTCTTATAATCCTATATATGCATAATTTTTAATCCTTTTTATTTCTTATAAACCTATATATGCATAAGAAAGTGATTTTTCTTATCGAAAAATAAAATAAAATCATTACGGAATAATAATAAAACAATTAAAGAACCATTTTGTTCTAAAGAAAATGGTCTTTTCACTTGTTAATTTTCCTTTTGCAGCATTTGATGGTTGATAGAGTATTCTGAAGAAGAAGAAGAAGAAGAAGAAGAAGAAACAAGAATGGTTCCTTGGTAAAAATAAGCTTGGCCATCAAGAAGAATGGAGCAAATTTTACTTTATAAAGTTAGGAACTGCATGTTTTAATTACTAAGACAGTTTGGATTTGGTTGAAATTATGAGCAGTTATGTTTTAATTACTAAGACAGTTTGGATTTGATTGAAATTATGAGCAGTTTTGTTTTAATTACTTTATTATGATAACATTTTACTCTATTGTTATATGTGAATTCTTCCTCAACGCAGAATGCATTTGGTAGTGATGGTGTTTGTTAGAAATTGGTTAAACTTTTAGATAAATTTGTTATTTAACATTCATACATATTTTATAAGTCTTATAAATTTAACATAGCATAATATAATTTTGTTCCAAAATATAAGATTATTATTAAATTTTTGACATTTAATTTTAAACTCAAAATTAATATAGATTCATTTTATTTTAGTTAGTATAATAATTAATTTTGTAAATTATCTAAAATTTATACAACTGATGACTATAAGATTTCTTTATAATTAATACTGAATTATATAAATCTAAAATTTAAGAATATCCTAAGTTACTTTTAAAAATCAATAGCAACATCTGTTTTTTTATCAGTAAAAATCAATTGCAGTATTATATTTTAAAACCAATAGATTATTGATATACTGCAAAAAAGAAAAACTACGTTAAGAAAAATTTATTTAAATATTATCAACCTATAAATGGTGTGAAGGTGTGGTTATATATTGCAATATAACCAACATTTGGCATACAAATAGGGTTACATTGCATATCCTCCATGGTTGATTTAAACCACCAATTGTCTTCAATTTTCGTTCTGGAAGGCTACATCATTACTTAAAATCCTGCATAACACTGAAAATAGAAAAAGATATGTAACTTGAGAAATTTAATATATATATATATATATAGATATAGGAATTAACTTGAGAAATTTAGTATATATATATATATATATATATATATATATATATATATATATATATATATGTGTGTGTGTGTGTGTGTGTGTGTGTGTGTGTGTGTGTGTGTGTGTGTGCGTCCCTAAAATAGATATACATCACTCATTACAATTGTCAAATACATGATGCATGTAATTCAAATACACCTTAATTATACAACTGTCGTGTAAAGTACAACAAAACATAAGCTGAGTTTTAATACAAATATTGTCTTCTAGACAATATTCAAACTCAAATTCAATATTATTATAATTATTAATACACTATTTTACATAATAATGAGGACTACTAATGCACTATCTCGGGCCATCACTCGGTTTCCGACTAGTCCCAAATTTATGTTCTCATTTCACAAGAGAATAATGAAAGCAAAGGGTGAGCTCAACTAGCCCAGTAAGAAATATTATGACTAAGATGATACAGAATAAATTATCCTTAGCATTCAGCAGTATAACAACTGATAGAATATAATAGACAACAAGTTTTAGATTAACAACTGCAGCGGAATAAGCAATCCATTAGAAGAGTCAAGTAGAGCATGATATCTACTATCTTCTATGATTTAAAAAGTTTATCATCAATTTTATCGTTGAAACTCAGCTTAATAAATAATCTACATCACTGAATTATCCATGCACTACGGGCCAAAGATATGCATTAATATCACGACCATGAATTATTCATGCATTACGGGCCAAGGATGTTCGTGTTTTCATCAACGGTCATGATCACGCCATAAAACAATTCATCTTTGCACCTTAGCCGAAGAGAACTCATGGTCATGATCATACCAAAAACTATCCATCAATGCACTACGGGCTAATAAGGACTTTTACTACATCATCTGTAACATTACAGTGATGATTATACCGAATAATTTCTGGTCATAATCATACCAAGTCCATCTATGCACTACGGCTACAGATGACTTTCATCATAATATAAGCATGGGGATGATGACAATGATATAAGAATTCAATTAAATGAAAGCAAAGGATAAATTTCTAAAGATTTATAATTTAATTTATCCATAAATCAATAACGTCCAAATTGTCAACATGATACTGCTTTGTGGAGTAAATTTCAAGAATAATAATGTATCAAAAATGATTTGGACGAGAAATAAATCAATTTTTGTCATAAATAGTACCCCGGGTGAATAGTACCCGAGTGAATAGTATCTCGTGAATAGTACTTAAGGAATAGTAAACCCGTGAATAGTACTCCGGCATGAACAAGTTAAAACTTATCAAGAATGCTTCGAATAATATTTCAATGAAAATATACTGGATGAAGTGCAAATATCAAGGATATTCTACTAATTTCATGGATTATAGAAGCCAAAACTTAACAAAATAAGTATAGAATTCAGAATCTGAAATGAAATAATATTACTTACATACTACAGAGTATGGAAGAAAATATTATTTCTTACGAGTATTGAACAAAAATAATATTAGATTCACATTTGTTGAAGCGAAAATAATATTCCTTACTTAATATTAAGCGAATATAATATTCAATTACGAATATTAAACGAATATAATATTTCTTGCGAATATTGAACGAAATAAAATTTCTTACGAATACGAAAATAATATCGTAAGCGAATATGAAATAAATAATACCCTTTACCTTAAAAACGAGAGTATTCCAACCGGTATAGCGGAAATATTCTTGAAGAAAACTTTCACTGTTTTCTACACTCAAAGCTTCCTAAAACTTGAAAGAAATACGCTCAATATTATAGATTCTGGTGTAATTTTCAATTCTAACTAAGCATCCTATTTATAGGAGAATGGAAGGATACTATTTAAAAATATAATCACGGATTGCACAGTACAATCATGGGCGCCGCGCGAATTCTACTGATTTCTAAAAAAATTTAATTTACTATGCAGCACTATGCAATAAAATATTTTAATAAAACAAAAAATTTAAATATAATATATATATATATAATACTAATACATCATTCCAGCACATTGCACCATTCCACCAATATTCCACCCGTGACAATTCTAATTCCCCTCCCCCATTTCTTTTTTTTCCACACGTGGGCCCCACGTGTTCCCCTCCCGCCAACATGTCACCATTACAGGTGGGTCCCATCATATTATATATATACTGAATAACTTTCTACCGATAATTCTGAAAAATGGATAAGTGGGGGTCCTAAATAAGTAAAATTTTACAACAAACACTTCAAAAAAAAATATCCTCAATATTTTTAACAACTATAACATTATATCAAATCCACACCATAATACTTAAAAAAAATATTTTGAGAAAATTAATCTTTATTCACAAAATTTGGGGTCTTACAATCTCCCCTCCTTATGAAATTTTGCCCTCGAAATTTACGTACCTGGTAGTTCAAAGAGATGATAATATCTTGATTTCATTTCAAATTCTAACTCTTGAGGTATAACCTTAGAGCGTAGAATATGTTCCTTCTTATCCAAGATTTTTACAGGTACATCTTCATACGTTAAATCTTCCGCAATTTCGTCCGGTTCTAACTCAATAATTTGGTTCGGGTCATCCACATATTTACGTAACATCGATACATGAAAAAATATTATGAACACGCGATATACTTTGCGGTAAGGCGAGTCTATAGGCCACAGTTCCTACTCGATCGATGATTTCAAATAGACCAATAAAGTCAAGGATTGAGATTTCCTTTCTTCGTCGATTCTTGATTCTAGAATAACGCCCTCTTGAACCTTCTTCTTCACCTTCATAAGCTCTGAGTCTGTAGCTTGAGCGACTTTAACTGTATTGATTAAAGTCGGTTCTAATCGTATATTCGTTATCTTCACGTAAGTTCTTGGAGTCTTTAACTCTATCTCCATCTTTTGTAAGTCGTACAAAATGGGTTTTTGTGTTAACAACGTCGTACTCGTAACCGCATACGATCTTCTACTCAACATGTCAGCTACCACGTTCGGTTTTCTAGGTTGGTATTGAATGGTATGGTCGTAATCTTCAACAGCTCGAGCCAACGTCTTTGGCACATGTTACGTTCGTTTTGGGTGAAAAAATATTTGAGGGTTTTTGTATTGGGTTCAAGGTCGATACAAAGTTCGATTTCACGCTCTGGGAATTCGGGTTCAAGGCCAGAAAGTTCTTCAGGGAATACGTCAGGAAATTTATTAACAATAGAAATATCATTCAAAACTGACGTATTTTTGTTTAAATCCGTGATATGAGCTAAGAAAGCTTGACATTCGTTTTTTAATAAACGAATAGCTTCATGGCTTGAGATGACAGTGATTGATTTTAATGGTTTGGTTTCTTGAATTCGCATAATAGGTTGGTTAAGAATATGAAAGCTAACAACCTTACAAAAATAATCAATTTTAGCATGATGAATAGTTAACCAGTCGATTCCTAAAATCACATTAAAGGCAAGTGTTTTCAAAGAGATGAGATCGACAAGTAACGTGAAAGTGTCGATTTAAATCAAACAAGATTTATAAATAGTGGAGGTAATGAAGGTTTCTCATAATGGAGTTTCAACAGATAAGTCAAAGTCTAATTTCTTAGGAGTCAAGTTCAAACGTTGAACACAACTAGGTGAAATAAAAGAGTGGGTAGAACCGGTATCGAATAAGGTATAAACTTCGTAAGAGTTTATAATTAACTTACTCGTGATAACTTTGTTCGGATTTCTCGATAAACGCTCTCACTTAAACTATCGGCTTTAACTTGTCTGAGACATCCTTTGGCGTCACCATCCCAGCTGGACTTGACTTCACTACACGACAAAATCGAGCTAGGTGACCTTCTCTTCCACAATTGAAACACGCTTTGGGTTGCTGTGTACAGTTTGGAAGGATGTGTCCCTCATGTCCGCATTTGAAACATATGATCGGTAGTCGTTCTTCTTCCTTGGAAATGGATGCCGTTGTCTTTCCATCATTATTGAACCTTCTCTTCTTGAAGTTGTTCTCACTTAGTTCACCTTTCCTATTATCCTGGCCATGATTACCACCGAAGTGGTTACCATTTCTGGCATATTGATTCCCTTCACATTTGCTGTCACCGCTTCGATGACTGCTACCACTGGTATTATCAATTTGTCGGCTGCTCTCCCTTGGTTGGGTTGTCTCATTATCGCATTCCAATAACTTAGTCCTATTAACAACATCTGAATACAAGAAATGTTTGAGAGAAATGAGGTATTGACGAATTTCGTGTTTCAAATCTCACAGAAACATTCGCGTCATTCTCTCCTCATTATCTACCAAATGGGATGCAAACCGAGACAACTCGGCAAACTTAGCCTCCTACTGCGACACGGTCATATTGTTTTGCTCTAGCTTGATGAATTCCACCTCCTTCATGTGACGAATACTTTCGGGGAAGTACTTGTGACACCCCCAAAATAGGTATACATCACCCATTCTGAGTCGCTAAATACATGGTACAGAATACAAATACAAACTTAAATATACAACATGAGCTGCGAGTTTTAATACAAATGATGTCTTCTAGACAGTATTCAAACTCAAAATAAGTCATCAATACATTTATTATCACACTATTTCACAGAATAGTGAGGACTACTAATGCAAACATCTGGACCGTCACTCCATTCCTCGACAAGTCCCAGCTATATTCTCATTTTCTGAAGATCCAATGAAAGCAAATGGTGAGCTCAACTAGCCAAGTAAGAAATATTATGACTAAGATAATGCAGAATAAATTATCGTTAGCCTTCAACAGTGTTAAACTGATAAAATACAATAGACATCAAGTTTAACTGCAGTGGAACAAGCAATCCATTAGAAGAGTCAAGTAGAGCATGATATCTACTATCTTCTATGATTTAAAAGAATTTATCATCAATTTTATCATTTGAGACTCAAACAATAAATAATTCACATCATCGAATCACTCCTGCACTACGGCCAAGGATATTCATTAGTATCACGACCATAAATTATCCATGCACTACGGGCCAAGGATATTCGTGTTTTCATCAATGGTCATGATCATGACAACAACTGTCCATCAATGCACTACGGGCCAATAAGGACTTTTACCACATCTTTTGTAGCATTACGATCATGATTATACCGAATAATCCCCGGTCATAATCATACCAAGTCCATCTATGCACTACGGCCATAAATGACTTTCATCATAATATAAACATGAGGATGATGACAATGATATAAGAATTCAATTAAATGAAAGCAAAGGATAACTTTTTAAAGATTTATAATTTAATTTATCTAGAAATCAATAACGTCCAAATTGTCAACATGATACTGCTTTGTGGAGTAAAATTCAAGAATAATATTGTACCAAAAATGATTTGGACAAAAAAGATCAATTTTTTTGTCATGAATAGTACTCCGGGTGAATAGTAACAGAGTGAATAGTACCCCGTGAATAGTACTTCAGGAATAGTAACCCCGTGAGTAGTATTCCGACATGAAAAAGTTAAAACTTATCAAGAATTCTAAAAATAATATTTCCATGAAAAGATACTGGATGAAGTGCAAATATCAATGATATTCTACTAATTTCATGGAGTATAGAAGCCAAAACTTTAACAAAATGAGTATATAATTCAGAATCTGAAATGAAATAATATTACTTACATACTACAGAGTATGGAAGAAAATATTATTTCATATGAATACTGAATAAAAATAATATTCCTTACCTTAAAAAGAAGAGTATTCCAACTGGTATAGCGGGGATATTCTTGAAGAAAACTTTCCTTTCGCTTTTCTACGCCAAAGCTTTCTAAAACTAAAAAAAGAAATACGCTCAATATTATAGAAGAATAATTCTCTGATTCTGTTGTGATTTTCAATTCTAACTAAGCATCCTATTTATAGGAGAATAGAAAGGATACTATATTTGAATTTAGAAAATCACGGACTGCACAGTAAGGAATCACGGGTTGCAACTCAATCGGGTGAAAATAATTTGATTTTCACTATTCAGCACTATGCAACCAATAAAATATAGTATATTCTATTTTTCATAAAAAAAACTTATTATAATATATATATAATAAATATATATATAATAATTATTGTAAGACCCCAACTTTTATGAATAAAGATGAATTTTCTATAATTATCATTTTTAAATATTATGGAATAAATTTGATATAATGTTATAGTTGTGGGTAATATTTATAAATTTTGCAAAGTACGCAAGTTGTTATATAATATTCGATTGGTCGGGAAATATATGTTTTAACATAAAATATTTGTACGACGGCACAATTATTGGTGGACCCCACAACGAAATTTTTGTCGGATTGAGAAAATGACAAAAATATTTTATGAAAATAACGGCGGAAGTTTTATCGTTAACTGTTGAAACACCCGGTGTTAAAAGTACACACTACAAGAAATCACACATTTTATGTCGAAAATTTTTGCCACTCACAAAAAATTGTCACAATTTATTAATTAATAATTACGAAATTCATAATCGTCACTAAAACTTTTGCTTTTGTGACGACCTTTACTTTGTTACTATTAATCATTTATATCCTCACTAATTTACACATTTGATGACGATTAACAAAATTTCGTCACAAGTTATTTTGGAGGTAGAATTTCGCACCAAAATTTTGGAGGGAAACCTTTTAGTGACATTTTTTAATAATTGATGACAATATTTATTGTCACAAAATATTTTTTTCAATGACAACATAATAGTTTGTCATTAATTATTTGTAAAATTTAATGACAATGTGCTTTCGTCACTAATGTTCACATTTAGTGACGCCAAATACAAATTCGTCACAATTTTATTTGGAGGCAAAATTTTGGAGGGAAATTTTTTAATGACAAAAAAATAATAATATATGACAATTTGTATTGTCATAAATACCAATTTTATATGACGAGATAATAGTTTGTCACTAATTAGTTGAGTGGATAAGTGACAAAAATTATTCGTCATAAAGTCTTATATTTAGTGACAACGTACGTAATATCGTCACAATTTTATTTGGAGGCAAAAATTTTCTGAAAAAGTTTTGAGGAAAATTTTTTAAGGACGAAAAAATAACTAATTATGACAATTTGTATTGTCACAAATACCAATTTTATATGATGAGATAATAGTGCGTCACTAATTAGATGAGTAGATAAGTGACAAAAATGGTTCGTCATAAATCCTTATATTTAGTGACAAAGTATGCAATGACGTCTGTTGCTCGATTTTGCAACCGATAAACATGCGCAAGTATACGCGGTCAACAAGTAATATAATGATAAGAGAGTTGTCGAACCCACGAGGAATTATCACTAATGATTAACCAAGTACTAACTTTATATCGTCTCAGTCTTATTTAAACATTTAATTGAAATGATAAATTATGATTATAATTAATCAAAATAACAGAAAAACACAACATAGATAGATAGATAGATAGATAGATAAAGAGCTAAGAACACAATATCCACACACAAGCATTTTGTCAAACACTCGGCGTGCATCACTTTGTTCAAATCTCTTAACTCTCTTTATGATCATGGCGGCCACTATGAATTGGCAATACATATGCATATACATAATCACATAAAGAACCAATTCGCATGACACCAATCAAAAAGAAAGCAAATTAGAAGTTTAATTCATAACAAATAAATCAAACTATTCCAAATATTAGGTAATCATCCAATGGATCATACAAGTATCAAAGAAAAGCTAGAAGTTTAATTGAATTCCTTACCTCCATAGGTGTTACAAATGTTTGCACTAGATCCCCAAGAATGAGTTCTAGCCACTAGAGGAAAAAGAAAGAAAAAAAGGATGGCTTCCCTTAGTTGTTGGTTGAAGCTCCTCCATTGATGTTGTTGAAGCTCCCACCATTGATGCTCCTTGAAGCTCTTGAAGAGCCATGGCCAAGAGCCATGGCCTCCCTCTTCTCCAAGCCACGCCTCTCTCTTTTTCTCCTCTAGGTTGCAAGTAGAAATGGAAGATTGTTGTTTTGGGTCATTAGGTTGAGCATTTAATAGCTGAAATCTGTCCAAAATTAGGTGGTCTCAGTATTTCATACGCCATGATTTGGCTTGAACGGGCGCGGGCGAAAAAGGGCTGGGTTATTGCTGCTAAGTGGCTTGGCTGCCGCATAAATACACTAGCAAGTCATGACTGCTGCCGTGCCGGGCCATTTTCTTCTTGGACATCTGTTGGGAAAATGGCCATAACTTCTTCATACGAACTCCGTTTGAGGCGATTCAAGATGATCCGAAAAGAGGAGAAGTAGATCTTCAACTTTTACTCTTTGAGTTCTTCGAAATAATGGATAGAGTAATGCTCAAATTGGCCTTGAAGTGACTGCTATGCAAATAGCAATTGGTAGTTTCCAGATTTGACACCCGTTGGGAAAATGGCCATAACTCTCGTATCCGAACTCCGATTGAGGCGATTCAAGATGATCCGGAAAGAGGAGACGTTGATCTACAACTTCCATTCTTGAAGTTTGGGCAGATAATGGCCGGATCATGGCAAAAATTGGGCTTTACGGGACAGCTATGTCAATGGCAAACCGAAAATGCGAATTTGGCGATTCCAACCATCGACCCAAATGACATTCCATCCAATTCCTACAAAACAAAGTAAAAACACATAAAACTAATACAAATATACATAAAAGCAATATAAAACTATATTACACAACAATACAATGAAAACACATAAAAAGCAAACAAACTAGCTTAGGATTTACAAATTATCAAACTCAAAAGTACCTAATTTGTGTATATAAAACACACTCATCAAATAACCCTAAACTTGAATCTTTGTTTGTCCTCAAGCAAAACACTAAGAACAAAAACTATAAAAATAAATTCTAACAATCAACCACTTGAGCAATGAATCAATAAGTTTGAACAATGGCCTTAAAGATGTCAAAACATGATAACTCTAGAAACTTTCAAAATGTCAGAACGTCTAGGATTTCAACTTGCTTGTTAGTCATACCTTGCTTTAGATCCTTTCTGTGTGTGTGTGTATCCATTTGCACTAAACCAATTATAGCTCGGATTACCTTATACAACCATATTACCTTATGATAGAAATAAACTTCAAAATTACATGCTTAACACATCACTCATCGCAATTGTAGACAAATCAAACATTCCAAAAATTTGAGATCAAAGGACTCTTAGGTGAGTGCATTTTACGCTCCATCTCACCCTAAGTCCGCTTTTATGGGAGAGTGCGTTTTACGCTCCATCTCAACCCACCACAAGATTCTCGATATATTTTTATTTCTTTTTTTTTCATAGGTGAGTGCGTTTTACGCTCTATCTCCCTTAAGTATGTGTTTATGAGTGAGTGCGTTTTACGCTCCATCTCAACCCACCACATGACCAATTAATCAAACCAAAGTATATTGCTTTGAGTGATGTTTAAACGAGTTCTAGAGTTTATTGATATCTCTCATAAGCATTCGGTCATATAAGCCTTCTCTAAGTATACAACTAGTTCATTACAAATGGATGAGTGCTCAAAAGTAGGAGTCATATGCAAAGAAATAACCAACAATAAGTCAATCACCCAAACTAAGCAACATTTATCCATTTTTCAT
This sequence comes from Panax ginseng, assembly GCA_020205605.1. Classification (NCBI taxonomy): domain Eukaryota; kingdom Viridiplantae; phylum Streptophyta; class Magnoliopsida; order Apiales; family Araliaceae; genus Panax; species Panax ginseng. The sequence goes on along the minus strand of CM035149.1, from coordinate 98,047,355 downwards.
GAGTTATAACCTTAACAATCATTTGCCTGATCATATATTATAGCTCAATTCAAATTAAATCAATGCTCAAGAGATAACCTATACTAGAAATGCAATTAAGCCCACAAAATAAAATAAAATAAAACATATCAAAACAAAACGTAGAAGACCCCCAAACATGAAACTAACAATGTCCTTACTAAACGCAATAAAAGAATTCAATGCAAAGAACTTCCGTGATCATTTATCAGTTGTCGCCTTCCGCAATCGACGTCTACTATTTTCTAAGATATAACATAAAATGGAAAATTTTCAAAATTTTAACTAATATGCACTACTAAACATAAAAATATCCAAATAACTGACATAATAATATAATACCAACTCAAGTACCAAGAATATCACGAGTACCCCCAAACTTAAGAAGAACATTGTGCTCAATATAAAGATAGATAAAATTAAAACTAGAGGACTTCCACGAGAATATGTTAATCGTCATCGACATCTTCCTCCAAGTCCTCCAAGTCGAGAGTGCTAAACTTGTCATGCATGATACTTGATACACGAAAAGAAACACAAAACTTTACACTTTGTTGCCTCGCGATAAGCGCTTGGTTTATACAATCTTTATTTAAACAAAAAAAACAATTTAATAAAAATGTGTCATGCAAAATAACAATAAATAGCACAAGAGAAATGCATTTACTTACAATCTTGTCAATCCAATCTCACAAACGATAACGCTGTAAGTCTTACATTAAGTCTTGCACAAGAGATGCATTTACATACGATCTTGTCACCCTATTTATCATAATCGGAAAACACACATGCAAATAAAGATCAAACAAATAAAAGATAAATATAAGTTCAAATTAAGACTACATTGATTGAAATCAATATTGGAAAATATGAGAATAATAATTCTCCGGTTACGGTGCCAAAAACTTGTTGCTCGATTTTGCAACTGATAATAAACACGCTGCAAATATAATGCATCAACAAGTAATATAATGATAAGAGAGTTGTCGAACCCACGAGGAATTATCACTAATGATTAACCAAGTACTAACTTTATATCGCCTCAGTCTTATTTAAACATTTAATTGAAATGATAAATTATGATTATAATTAATCAAAATAACGAGAAAAAAAACATAGAAGATAGATAGATAGATAAAGAGCTAAGAACACAATATCCACACACAAGCATTTTGTCAAACACTCGGCGTGCATCACTTTGTTCAAATCTCTTAACTCTCTTTATGATCATGGCGGCCACTATGAATTGGAAATACATAAATTATGCATATACATAATCACATAAAGAACCAATTCGCATGACACCAATCAAAAAGAAAGCAAATTAGAAGTTTAATTCATAACAAATAAATCAAACTATTCCAAATATTAGGTAATCATCCAATGGATCATACAAGTATCAAAGAAAAGCTAGAAGTTTAATTCAATTCCTTGCCTCCATAGGTGTTACAAATGTTTGCACTAGATCCCCAAGAATGAGTTCTAGCCACTAGAGGAAAAAGAAAGAAAAAAAGGATGGCTTCCCTTAGTTGTTGGTTGAAGCTCCTCCATTGATGTTGTTGAAGCTCCCACCATTGATGCTCCTTGAAGCTCTTGAAGAGCCATGGCCAAGAGCCATGGCCTCCCTCTTCTCCAAGCCACGCCTCTCTCTTTTTCTCCTCTAGGTTGCAAGTAGAAATGGAAGATTGTTGTTTTGGGTCATTAGGTTGAGCATTTAATAGTGAAATTGTCAAAATTCGTGTTATGCGCATTTGTGCGCCATGATTTGGCTTGAACGAGCAGTCACTTGGCACGGAAAAGGGCTGGCTATTTGCTAAGTGGATGGCTGTATTGTGCCAATAAATACACTAGCAAGTCATGCACTTGCAGCCGGGCCATTTTCTCGCTTGGACATCTGTTGGGAAAATGGCCATAACTTCTTCATACGAACTCCGTTTGAGGCGATTCAAGATGATCCGAAAAGAGGAGAAGTAGATCTACAGCTTTTATTCTTTGAGTTCTTCGAAATAATGGATAGAGTAATGCTCAAATTGGCCTTGAAGTGACTGCTATGCAAATAGCAATTGGTAGTTTCCAGATTTGACACCCGTTGGGAAAATGGCCATAACTCTCGTATCCGAACTCCGATTGAGGCGATTGAAGATGATCCGGAAAGAGGAGAAGTTGATCTACAACTTCCATTCTTGAAGTTTGGCCAGATAATGGCCGGATCATGGCAAAATTGGGTTTTACGGGACTGCTATGTCAATGGCAAACCGAAAATACGAATTTGGCGATTCCAACCATCGACCCAAATGACATTCCATCCAATTTCTACAAAACAAAGTAAAAACACATAAAACTAATACAAATATACATAAAAGAAATATAAAACTATATTACACAACAATACAATGAAAACACATAAAAAACAAACAAACTAGCTTCGGATTTACAAATTATCAAACTCAAAAGTACCTAATTTCTGTATATAAAACACACTCATCAACGTCACATTTTTATATGGAGGCAGAAATTTTCCCAAACAAACTTGTATCCAAGCGACGTCACCGGTCTTTCTTTTATCATTGGCAGCCTCCATTTAGTCAAGAACCTCCATTATCAATTTTCAATATTCCCAATTTGAAGGCATAAATTATTTGACATTTTAGGTATGTTTCTAGATTTTGATTTGAATTGATTAGTAGTTGTGTTGTTGATGGTTGCTATATTGTTGATGATCTTCTTGTACAATTTTAATAATTTAAATCACTATTTGGTTTAAATTTTTTGAAAGCAACTTCATAGATTTGATTAGTAAGTGTAGTGAATCGACATCATAGAATGGTTCTGCTTTATTGAAAAAAAAATGAGAGTAGTGATTTCGCGTATCAGGAGACTTAAATTCATAAGGCTGCTCTATAAGTTATGTATGCATTTATAGTATTGACAAAAGATAATGTAACATTCCAAATGTTCAATATATATTAAAATAAGAATTTACTAAAATATTTTTTTTAATATACTGTATTGAATATGTGATACAGAATAAGTGACTATGTGCGGTATAATACGTATATGTGATAAATATATATATATATATATATATATATGAATATATATTTTATTGCATGATTTGTTACTGAACTAAATCTTCGCAAAAGAGGCGATCAATTAAGAATAATTTTTAATATTAAATTCTAATATTAATTTTAGAAATTTTTATTTAAGAAAGAGGTATTAAAATAATTTTAATATAGAATTATTTTAATACAAAGCATTACTATGGAAAATATAATTTTCATACAAAGGTGTGGGTAATATTTTTTTAATATTATGTAAAATAAGCATAATATAATAAATAATATATATTATATTTGAATATTGTACTTATGGATCGATGATAATAATTCATATAATGTGATATGAGTTGTTAAGTTAAAATAAAAATTTAACTATGAAAACTAATTAGGAAATTATTTAAAAATAAATAAAACAAAACTTGAAAGATTAGAAAAGGAATTAAATTAACCGTGCACATCCATTTTCTTCTCCCCCAGTCCTGGCTCCCCTCCACTGTCCTCCCATCATAAATAAATAAATCTACACTTGATCAATTCAAAGGTTTAGCTTACTATATAATTGATCGAATGAACCTATAATATATAATCGGTAAAACTAAGATTTAGGGGTTGTTTGTTTAGAGCTAAATGGAGCTGAATGGTTGAATGACTGAATCGGTCAGTGCGTTTATTTTGATCTGAATGGCTAAATCGGTAAGATGAACGAGCTGAATAGCTAAGTCAGATTTTTTTAACTGAATGGCTGAATGAGTAGCTGAATGAAGTAAAAAACTTAAAAAAATATTAACTATTATATTATGTAATATTAAATAAATTTACAACAGTTCTAAATTTTTTAGAGGGATAAAATAAATAAAATTTTATCATTCGGATGTTTCAAACATGTTAATTATCAAATAAATATTTTTATTTAGATTCAGATTCAACTCATTCATATTCACATTCAGCTCATTCAGATTCAGGTTCATTCAGTTTTTATCAAACATCCCCTTAACCCCTATAGTTAGACAACTTTTACTTATTTCACCACTATAGAAGGCCGATACCCACCCCTTATCCCCAAACTCATCTTCCACAGTCATCCCTAACCTAACTATCTCCCCGTCTCGCTCAACCTAGACCTGAAAGCACGAAACTATGGGTCGTCTCGCAACCCAGACTTGAAAGCACAAAACTATGGTTTAGATTTGCATAGTGGTTTTGAATATCTTCGTCGGTCTTCTTTCATCTCAGCCCATTGTCCCATCCTCTACCTCTACACCCTCACTCATCGATTGTTCCTCTTCCCTACAAAGGCCGAATCGATTCGGTACCATACTCCTCAACCCAAAATCGAGTCTTGGTTCTCGATGCCTTTGAAGAACACGTGTTAATCTAGAGAGTGAAGTCTGCTGTCATGCGTGTATTGGTAGCAGGTTGAAGGGTTTTAAAGGGTTGGGCCTTTTGATTCTTCATTGGAAGCTCAAGGTGAGAGTTTGAGTATTGACGAGGAGGCTAAGAATACGTTGTTAGATTTTGGGTCGAGGTTTTGGAGACCAATTCGTCGTTAGGGTTCACGAATTCTTCAATATCTATGTCAATTTGCATCCAATTGGGGTTTATGGTGAGGATGATGGCATTAATATCAAGTCGGTCTCATCAGGTTCAATTGAGAGGTACCTTTTGATTTATTATTCTTTGAATATTTACGTAAGCGTTTGGCGGTTCAAATGAGTGTAGGAAGTTAAAAATTGGATCTTTATTTTGATGTTAGAGCGAATTACTCCCTCGGTTGTAAAATAGGAGAAAGCTTTTAAAAACTAACTTTGAAGACACTTACTCATTCTCCACTTAACTCTCACTCATGAATTCAAGATTATAATATATTGGTGTCGTGTTCATTTTATGGATTGTATCAATTCTGGGTGTTATTCTTTGTTATTTTGAGCTTTTGATGTTTTATGAAGTTTCTATCTTTGCTATTTTTCATACTAGGTAAAAGGAAATAAGAGATAAGGTTGAATATAAAAACTTGTGGATGACTTTATTTTGGTTTCAAGTTTGTTAGTATTCCCGGTTGATTTAGATTTGGTTAGATATTTTATAATGTTATTATTTTGGTCTTGTTAAATTACACGGTCACTAACCCTTTATCGTGAGTTCATATTAAATGTGCAACTTATCGTCGGTTTGAAAATTGCAGTGAAGATACCTTTGAGTTTGTAGGACAAAGACATTTGCAAGCCTCAACAAAATTTTTAAGATTATCTTGCTTAAACATTTTAATTCCAGTTCTATCACTTTATTTAATAATAATGTGGTCTAAAGTCATAATTCGTGTTTCCTTGATCCTATCCGTGAAACACATATTGTCCTCAATATGTCTCAAGTACTTTAATTACCTTACTATGATATTCCTCTTTGATCTGTGTCCTACACTATCCCACTTTACATATGATCACATAATGGGTAATGGGTTTTGGTTGTTACATTTTACAATCCTGACAATGTAATTGTTGTGCAACGATTAGTGATTGATGCATGACAGTTGTGTGGCAAGATTCCCCCAACTCCTGGACTTTTCTTTTTTTAACCTTCTGGGAATTAGGCAAGGCAAAAATCAACATTGGTTAAAAAGGTTTTTATCTAGTATTTTTTTTAGTAGTCAGCAGTTTATTTTGATGTCTGACCAATTTCCTGGATTAATGATGTGTATAGTCAGCAATATTTTTTGTATATGGCGAAAAGCATTGACAACCATCCTCACTATTCTTGACAAAGGATAGGCAAATCTGACCTTATTCGCAAGAATGAAATGGATGGGTCTTTGCTCAGTGATGTGAATCCTAATCCAGTTCTTTTTATTCTTGCCAAGGAGAATGGTTGCCTTGCCAATGACATGGAATCTAATCAAGCAAACCCATGAGAGTTAGCTCCTACTGTAGCGACCATGGAACAAATATCATCAGTTAATCTTGATTCACCATCTTTAATCCCCTCTACTTTAGGTGATCAAGTAAAAGTCAAAACTATGACGCCATACTTATAAGATAAAACTTTTGTCGCTCGATATTCAAGACAAGGTGGAAGATACGCAAAATGGAGTTGTCATCAATGATGAGCTGGCATACTTGATTGCTAGCTTAAATAAAGTTAATCACGACTAAGGCCTATAGAACTAGTTGTTTGGGTCAACTTGATCAAATTCCACCGGACTTTATCCCTACCCCTCGAGAGGGCTTTTGAGCGAGAGAAGCCCCGAGCATTCGAAAGTGACTCGACAATACTCATCCTTTTGAATTTATAACCTTTTGAAGTTAAAATGTTTCTGCAGTTCTTATTATGTTGTATTTGTTATTGAAGGTTAGAAGCGGGAGTGGAGATGGCCTTGATTGATGCGATTTACTAACAACATTGGCATACCTTTGTGGAGATTGTTTGGTGAAGCTTCAAATTCAATAACCAACGATATATGATTCAGTTCCTTTCCAAGTTCTTTTACTTTAAAGTTTTTCTATGCATAAAAAATTGTACACATTTTCTAATTTCTTTATCTTTCTTTCAAATTTACTTGGGTACCAGTGGGGTTGAATAAGTATGTTCACATTAATATTAGTAAATATGAAAAATTGTAACTAAAACAAGGAAATTTTTTGACTATATGAATTAAAATTAATATCAAACATTATTATGTGTAGATTCCGATTGTTTCTCTTCTGAAAGTCTCGGTTGGCTTCAAAGTATCGTAAACAAGGATTCATGACCTTAAAGCTTAAGGTGGGTAAGAATCTAAATGCGAGACATTAAAGTGCTTCAAGCCATACGCATGGCCCACCACGATTGCTTGTTTATCTTAGATGCTTATGAAGGTTACACCTCTACTGGAAGCTATTCAAGTTCTTGAAACATTACATGGTAAAGTTTATATTAATTGAAATATAAATGATAAGTAGACATCAATTTGAATGAAAGGGATATGATTAACACCACGAATACATAGTATGTAACCTTACTCATAATTTAAGTTATAAACTTCTCTCTCCCTCCAGCTCCCCTTACTTGATATCTGTTTGAATCATTTTCACATTTTTTATAAAAAAAAATATTCTTTTTGTTCTTTTAACAAGTCAATTTTATTATTATTTCATTGAGAAATGAAGGTGACTCTAGTTCTCTTTGAGCTGACCCAGTTCATAGAGATGATTGGGAAGGTCTTGGTCATCTTACTCGCATTGCAAAAGACAAATATGGGGTATCTGTCTGTCAACGATAAAAGTTGTCGAGGTTTAGCTAATGTTAAGAAAATAGTTATGGAAATCTAGCATTTCTATTTACCATGACATGTGGATTAGCTAACGAAAAGATGCGTGACAAAAATAAGAGACGCCAAATTTTTAGAAATCATGCAATTAGTATCATAGGCTATTACATTGGTTGCACTACACAAAATTAAGAAAGATAAGTGTAGCAAGTTCCTTGGATTCGAGAATCTGGTGGTCGTGCGACTTGTTACCGCTCTCTTGCTCAAGTAACTCTTGAGGCCCATTTTTCAATTACAAACCATGAACAATTTAGTATATCCGATTATGTTGACTTCCTTAGTCTTGTCAAAGTCCACCTACTGCTTTGGGTATTTGGGTTCGAGGGAAGACATGCATAGTCCTCGACTCTCCTAATGGTATCGTGACCCACTTCTAAATGGAAATTCGAAAAGCATCAAGAAGAAAAAAACAATCGTCTGTATGGAAAAGCTACATTTCTCCAAATTAGTAATATTTTCTTGGTTCAATCAATTGTGTAGGTTACCAGGATCCGATGTATACCCTTTCGATGATCCTTTCAAATTGTCTTTGGATGTACATACGGACATGCAACTCTTTGAGGTTAGTATTTCTACCAAATCTATGTTCTAATTTTCCAATACCCTCCCGATATATGTTAGAAAATATGGAAATTGAGCAATCGATGTTTCTTCTATATGTAATCTTCTCAGGAGTGCCTAATGGGGATTCTTAAAGAGAAGACCATAGTTTATGTTACCGATCAAATTGAGTTTCTTACAGCAGCAGACCTCATCATGGCACGCCACCTTGATTCTTAAATTTTTATTATTATTTGGAGAATTTCGGGCAACATTTATATTAAAAATTCTATATCCAGACCTACCAAATTATAACTCTTCAAGGCTTAACAGGTGATGCAAAATGGAAGAATCACGTAAGCTGGTTCATTTAAAGAACTTCTTAAGCAGAATATCGGATTTGAGGTTTTAGTTGGAGCTCATAGCCAATCACTAGATTGTCGACGTTTAAAACTTCTGAACTTTCATTATTTAAAAAGTTGGATATTTTGTTTAGAATGTTATACTTGATAAATTATTGATGTTAAGTAGAATGAATGATATTTTAGATTTTAATTTTTCTATATTGGTTAAATATGATGGAAAATAGAAATTTAGTTATTCTATTATTGGTGTTTTTTTATCATTACTATCATTTTGTTTAAATATTATTGGTGTAATTTTTTTTTATTTCTAGATCTATAATTTTATATTTAGTTTTTTATTTAGTCACAACAAATAATTTTGTCACTATTAATCTCTTTCTATGATGAGATCTATCATCACCATAAGCATTCAATTAGCGACATTGAAAAATGTGTCCTAAAAAATAACTCTTTGGTGACAAATTATTTTATAATATTATTTAAAATATGAAATGACAACGACATAATTGTCATGTTAAATATATTATTAGGTGATTTAATTGTTACGCTGCCATTTATTTTCTTATTTTTGGTGACGATAAACACAATAACATGACGAAAGAATAATCATAAATATCACAATATTGTTGTCATTAAAATTAGAAAATTTTAATTGAGCAACATATTTTCGTCACTAAAACAATATCATTTAATGATGAAAAATGATTTTTGACGAAACATAATATAGAGTGACGAAAGTTTTATTCAAATAGTGACGCTATTAACGTCACTAAAAGTAATTAATTATAGTGACAATGATGTAAATCGTCACCATAAGTCAAAACATTTAGTGACGACATCTGTGAGACCCCAGATTTTACTAATAAAGATTTAATTTTCTCGAAATATTTTTTTCAAAATTTTGGTTTGGATTTGAGATAACGTTATAGTTGTGGGTAATATTTATAAATTTTACAAAGTACGCAAGTTGTTATTAATATTCGATTGGTCGGGGAATATTCATTTTAACAGGGAATATTCGTATGACGGCACAATCATCGGTGGACCCCACAACAGAAATATGATTGAGAAAACGATAAAAAATATTTTTATGAAAATAACGGCGGAAGTTTTACCGTTAAAACTGTTGAACTACCCAGTAGTAAAAGTATAGTAATACGCGTGGTTACATAGTAGCACATGGTATTGATTATTGAAGCTTACGTGAGAAGTCACACAGTTATACTCAATTATTGCTATAGTAATTGCTGCATCATATCTCTCATATTATTGATTCGATTATTGTCACAGTATCATCTGCATTATATGATATATTATTAAATCAATAATTGAGACGACAAAGTTATTCATATTATTAAATTGTAATATTTACAATGTCTAGTAGTTCTATCAAGGAGAGGTTTGATCACCTAATTGCGCGCCAATAGGGAGAAATCCTTATTGGAAAGCCCCCTCTTTCTTGGGGAACGACCTGGTTGTTACATATTGTGAGTTATGATATTAATGATGAATGTTATTATAATCGGAATTGAGTTCGGAGTTGAATTTGGAGATGCGGACGTGATATTTGAGTCCAGAACGATGAAATTAGTAGAAATAGACTATAAACACAAAATTTTCCGAGGTTGACTTTTTGGTCAAAAAAAGTCAACAATTGACTTTTTTAGAAAAAGTCAAACTTCAAAAATGAAATTTTTGAGAAAAATATTTCCATTGTGTTGGGATTGTTAGTGTTAGTGGAAATCGACATTTATTTCGATAGTAATTGATGTCTGGAAGTTATATTGACCAACCGGATAATTAATCGGATAAATGAACAACTAATTGCTACTAATTCACATGCTCATATAATTATTTGTTCACATGTGTGTACTATTGAATCACATTCTTATACTATTAGGGGAGTTGGTGCAAGATTGATGATAATTGCATGACTAAGTTAAAAATGGAGGTATAGATGGAGGTATTATACTGTAATTAATTTTTTTACATGTTTAGAACTATTGAGTTACATGATTTACTATTGATTCACATGATTTACTATTAGGGGAGGTGGTCGAAGTTTGATAATACTTGGATGACTGAATTAAAAATGAAAGAAAAGTTGGAGGTATTATACTGTAATATTTCAAGCCCCAAAACGTGCAATTATCGAAACTATATTTTCCTATAAATAGAAGCTCATTCTTCCTTTATTTCTCACCAAATTCACAAAAGCTATAGAGCAATTATTATAGAGAGAAATTATAGAGAGAAAGAAGAAGAGAAGTTTGCTACCTCACTATTCCAGTATCCAGTTTTCTTTTGAGGTAAGGGGTATTATTTCTTTCCTATTCATGAAGAGAACTTCTGTTATTCCATTCTTTATTATTATGTTGGAATAACTTGTTTATGCGAAGTACCGCATACATGGTGAACTTCTTCTGTTATTCCATTTTTTATTATTATGTTGGAATAACCTGTATATGCAAAGTATTGCATACATGGTAAAATTCTTCTATTATTCCATTTTTTACTATTCGTTTGAATATTCGTCTGCATGCGTTTTCTGTGGGACCGGTTTCATTATTTATTATTTTGTCGAATATATCACATATTCGTACGTTTACGCTGGACTGGTTCCATTATTTATTATTCTGTTAGAATATCCCGCTTGAGATTTAATTTACACCGACCGTTCCGTTCTTTATTATTCGTTGGAATATCTCGTCGGCATGCTTGGATCACGCCCGACCGGTTCCGATTCTTTTTATTATTCGTTAGGAATAACTCGTCTGTCTTGGTCTCTATCGCATGCATGGTGAATCCTTTCGTTATTCCATTCTTTATTATTCATTGGAATAACTTGGCTCATGTGAATTACCACATGCATGGTGAATGATCCTTTGTATTCATTCCTTATTAAATTGTGGAAATGATCTATTTACTACCGATTATGATGAGAGTCATAATAAAAGCATTAGACTGATGAAAATCATGGGTATATGTGGTATTAGTAAGTGTTATGATGAGTTATGTTGGTTATTATGTGAAAACATGAAAGTTTCTTAGAAATCACAAAGGGTTGAAAATTCAAATTTTGGTGAAAATGAAATATGAAATTCAATTGACCATATCTCCTATTATATTTCGAATTTTTGAGTGTGGTCAAGTTCTAGAGTTAGATCTATGAGTTATATAACTTATCCAAGTGGAATCACTGGAAAAGGTGTTGTAAATTTTCATGTGGACTGTTTTTAGCAAAGGAGTCCAAAGTCATAAAAGAGGAAAAATCAATCGCTTGAGGAAACTTAAAGGGTCAATTTTACCACTTAATTTATGAGGAAAATTCCGCTTTTTGGGACATGAAAGTATATGGTATAAAGTACCTCTTGTCGAAAAATGAGCTCATTTCGACTTAAAATGAGCATGTTATGACCATTTTAATATTTAGGTTTTTTCGACGAAAAACGCTATAACCGGAGTTCTATAACTTCGATGACCATGAAATTTAAACTGGAAGCTCACATTAACATGTGTAAGATCCTGCCAAGATTTGAGAATTTCTAGAGTTAAACTTGAGGTAGCTAATTTCTTAAGGAATTAATTAGAAATTGATTTTTGAAAAAATAGAAAATGAATTTTAAAAATTCCGAGAAAAATATATGTTCATTATGGGACTATATTCCGCTAAATCCAAGAAACGAAATATTTTTGGGACTGATTTGGTAATTTTCATGAAAATTATTTAGTTACGAATATATGAGTTAAATATGTTATGTGAAGTAACAAAGTTGGAAAATAGGATTTTATGGCTTGGAAATCCTATATAAGGTATATGCAGATTTTTGATAAGGGATTTGATCATTGGTGATAAAATCTTATGAGTATGTCATTTTTGAATGATTAAATGCATTATTTGGTAAAGTAGAAATAATTGAAATAAATTGTTTATAAGTTTAAGACGTGATTAAAATATTGTTATAATATTAATAATATTAGATTATGAATTTATTATGTGATTGATAATATTTGGATAAATTTAAAGTCTTTAATATTTATCCTTATTTTCAGTTGATTAATGTTTATATCATTGTCATCATCCTCATGCTTATATAGTGATAAAAGTTATCTTGGCTTACGTGCAAAGATGGACTGTGGATTATTGAATTTTATATCTTTGGCTTACTTGCAAAGATGGACTGTTGGTTGTTGTTTTTATAGTTGTATATCTTTGGCTTACGTGCAGAGATGGACTTGGTATGATTATGACTAGGGATTATTCAGTATAGTCATGACCATTGATGATTTAATGAATATTCTTGGCCCGTAGTACAAGAATGATTCGAAGATGTGATTTATTTATTAAGCTGAGTCTCAACGATAAAAATTGATGAAAAACCTTTTTAAATCATAGAAGATAGTAGATTTTATTCTCTACTTGAATTTTCTAATGGATTGCTTGTTCATTGCAGATTAAACTTGATGTCTATTGTATTTTATCGGTTTAACATTATTGAAGACTAATGATAATTTATTCTACATTATCTTAGTCATAATATTTCTTCTTTGGGCTAGTTGAGCTCACCCTTTCTTTCATTGTTCTCTTCAGAAATGAGAACGTAATCGGACTAGTTGGGGAAGGAGTGACGACGGTCCGATGATAGCATTAATAGTCCTCACTATTACGTTAAATAGTGTGACAATAAATGTAATGAGGACTCCATTGGGTGTGGATATTGTCTAGATGACAATATTCTTATTAAAACTCTTAGTTTATGTTTCGTCGTATTTTACACGACAGCTGTATTATTAAGTTATATTTGAATTCTGTACCATGTATTTGGAGACTCAAGATGGGTGATGAATACTTAATTTTGGGGGCGTCACAGTTGGTATCAAAGCCATAGAAAAGAGCCTCGAGCCTTTATCTGGTGACTTCCAAGTCTTGGGATGCACCGAAGCCAGACATTCCATAGGGGACGCCGTGAGTAACGGTGGCAAGTTGATAGGTATCATTGTGAGGTGCTATCCAAGTCTTGGATGCGGGTCACAGTTGGTATCAAAGCTTAAGGATATGATCCCTGGATGAGATGTGAGATAAGAACTAGGAGGGGAGAGACGGGGAATTCCTTCGCTAGTATGACCTACCTAAGTTTATTTGGTATAATTGGTCGGTCAGAGTATAGGGATAATATGTGATATGTCAATTAACTCTTGTTTTGTGGCAGTGTTTGAAAATGGCAGCTGAAAATGTTAGCAATTGAGTGAATGAGACCATTGAGACACCTTTAATCACTAACCAGGTTAATGTGATGTCAGATGAAGAAGAAATTAGAGATATCTACGTGGTGAGTGAAGAAATAATAGTTGCACCTGAGCTAGTCGCAGAGGTAGCAGCTGAGAGTGAGGAAGAAGAGGAACCTGAGGAAAATTTATTAGAATAATTTTATGATCAAAATTTAGAATTACAAAATTGTATTCATGAGTTAGAAGAGCAGACAGAAGAACGGCAGGCGGTTGTCGAGCAAAGAGATGTAACAATTTAAAATTGTGTTACCCGATGTGCGATGCTTGAATAGAAGCACTCTTTGGCAGAGTATAAGATATTAGAGCTGGAATCTAAGAATGCTTTGATCAAAGATCTGATGAAAGCAGAAACAACTGAACGAAGGAGAATAGATGATGCGTGGGTAAAAGCCGCACGACGCGTTGATATTGTCGAAAAAGACATCCGATCCAATAAAGTCAAAATAGATGAAATGGATTTTTCTTTTTGGACAACAATTGGGAGAATCCAACATCGAATTCGAAATTACCCCAATGAGGAGAAGTCAACCCCAATTCGATATGGATCGGAGAATAATGATTCAAATCATGGATCAGGAATGTGACGAAGCACTTAAGGGTGGAATGTACCCTATAGCAAAGTCAAATTCGATAGTTTAAGTGAAAGCGTTTGTCAAGAAACCCAAACGAAGTTATTACGGGTAAGTTAATTATAAACTCTTGTGAAGTCTATATCTTATTCGATACTAGTTCTACCCACTCTTGTATTTCACCTAGTTATGTTCAACGTTTAAATTTGACTCCTGAGAAGTTAGACTTTGACTTATTGGTTGAAACTTCGTTAGGAGAAACTTTCGTTACCTCCACTGTTTATAAATCTTGTTTCAAATCGACACTTTCACGTTACCTGTCGATCTTATCTCTTTGAAAATACTTGCCTTTGATGTGATTTTAGGAATCGATTGATTAACTACTCATCATATTTATGTTTTGTTGAAAGTCATATGTGGCCTGTAGTGCATAGATGGACTTGGTATGATTATGACCAGGGATTATTCAGTATAATCATGCCCTTATGTTACAAATGATGTGGTAAAAGTCATCTTTGGCCCTTAGTGCATAGATGGACTTAGTATGATTATGACCAGGGATTATTCGGTATAATCATGACTGTAATTGAAAACACAAATATCCTTGGCCCGTAGTGCATGGATAATTCGTGGTCGTGATACTATTAAGCTGAGTCTCAGCATTATTGGTTTTACAGTTGTATATCTTTGGCCTGTAGTGCAAAGATAAACTGTTGATTATTGGTTATACAGTTGACCTGTAGTGCAAAGATGAATTGTTAATGAATATCCTTGGCTGTATCGCAAAGATGAATTTAATGGTTTCGACGATAAAGGTATTCAAGGTATCCTCACCTCTTCGTCATACCAGGTACGTACATAAATTTCGAGGGCGAAATTTCATAAGGAGGGGAGATTGTGAGACCCCAGATTTTACGAATAATGATTTAATTTTGTAAATATTTTTATGAAAATAACGGCGGAAGTTTTACCGTTAATACTGTTGAACTACTCGGTAGTAAAAGTAAAATAATACGCGTGGTTGCATAGTAGCACACAATATTGATTATTGATGCTTACATTAGAAGTCCCTCAGTTTTGTTCAAATTATTGCTTCAGTAATTGTTGCATATTATCTCACGTTATTTGATTCAATTATTGTCAATATTTTATATATTATTAAATTAATAATTAAAACGACGAAGTTCTTAATGTTATTATTTACAATATTAACGATGTCTAGAAGTTCTGCCAAGGAGAGGTTTGGTCACCTAATTGCGTGCCAATAGGGAAAAATCCTTATTGGAAAGCCCCCTCTTTCTTAGGAACGACCTGGTCGATTAATAGTGTGAATTATAATAATGATGATGAAGTTTTGTTTTATTAGTATTATTAATGTAATAAAACAGAAAAGATTTTTATATAAAACAGAATACTTTTATAAAGTTATTCGTTTTATTAGACTATAAATAGAATATATTATATTCTATTATGCATAGTATTTTGCATAGTAAAATCTTTTTATATAAAACAAAATATTTTTATAAAGTTATTCATTTTATTAGACTATAAATAGAATATATTATATTTTATTATGCATAGTATTTGTATAGTGCTGCATAGATAGTTTTTGCATAGTAAAATCTTTTTATATAAAATGTAATACTTTTATAAAGTTATTCGTTTTACTAGATTATAAATAGAATATATTATATTTTATTTAAAAGATTTTGTTTTATTATAATATTTTATAGTAAACCTAACTACGGACCGTCTGTTAAAAAGTAAATCAATCTGGACCATTCAGAATTAGTTACTATTAGGTCCATTCTCCTATAAATAGAAGCTCATTCCTTCATTATTTCTTACGGATTCACTGAAACTCTAGAGAGAGAAACTATAGAGAGAAAGAAAAAAAGTATTCTGCTACTTCACTACTCCTATATCTAGTTTGTTCTAAGCTAAGGGGCATTATTTCTTTCGTATTCATGAAGAGAACTTCTGTTATTCCATTCTTTATCATTATGTTGGAATAACCTGTCTATGCGAAGTACCACATACATGGTGAAATTCTTCTGTTATTCCATTCTTTATTATTATGTTGGAATAACCTGTCTATGCGAAGTACCGCATACATGGTGAAATTCTTATGGTATTCCATTATGTATTATTCTGTTGGAACATCCTGTTTGTGCATTTACGCATGACCTGGTTCTGTTATTTATTATTCTATTAGAAAATCCGCTTCGGTCTTAATTTCACCGAATTCGGTTCCGTTATTTATTATTACATTGGAATATCACGTCATGCGTTTATGCATGACTGGTTACGTTATTTATTATTCATTGGAATAACTCTGTCTGTGCGGTCTATCGCATGCCTGGTGATTTCTTTTGTTATTCCATTCTTTATTATACTCAGTTGGTTAAAGTTTTATCTTTTATACTCCATGAAATTAGTAGAATATCCTTGATATTTGCACTTTATCCAGTATCTTTTCATGGAAATATTCTTCTGAGCATTCTTGAGTTTTACCCCCACAAAGCAGTATCATGTTAACAATTTGGACGTTATTGGTTCCTGGATAAATTAATTCTTGATCTTGTTTTATTTAATTCTTATATCATTGTTATCATCCTCATGTTTATATTATGTTGAAAGTCATTTGTGGCCTGTATTGCATAGATGGACTTGGTATGATTATGACCAGGGATTATTCAGTATAATCATGACCGTAATGTTACAAATGATGTAGTAAAAGTCCTCATTGGCCGTAGTACATTGATGGACAGTTGTTGGCATGATCATGACCATTGATGAATACACGAATATCCATGGCCCGTAGTGCATGGATAATTTATGGTCGTGATACTAATAAATATCCTTGGTCGTAGTGCAGGGATGATGTGGATTATTTATTAATTTGAGTCCCAAATGATAAAAGTGATGAAAACCTTTTAAATCATAAAAGATAGTAGATTTTATTCTCTACTTAACTCTTTTAATGGATTGCTTATTCATTGCAGATTAAACTTGATGTTTGTTATATATTATCGTTTAACCTTCATTGAAGGCTAACGATAATTTATTCTACATTATCTTAGTCCTAATATTTCTTACTGGGCTAGTTGAGCTCACCCTTTCTTTCACTATTCTCTTCAGGAAATGAGAACATAGCCGGGACTAGTCGGGGAATAGAGTGATGGTCCAGATAATAGCATTAGTAGTCCTCACTATTCTGTTAAATAGTGTGATAATAAATGTAATGAGGACTCAATTGAGTATGGATATTGTCTAGATGACAATATTTGTATTAAAACTCACATCATATGTTTTATCGTATTTTACACGACTGTTGTATAATTATGTTGTATTTGAACTTTGTACCATGTATTTGGCGACTCAAGATGGGTGATGTATACCTATTTTTGGTGGCGTCACAGTTGGTATCAAAGCTTAGGTATATGATCCCTGGCTGAGATGTGAGACAAGAACTAGGAGGGGAGAGACGGGTAATTCCTTCGCTAGTATGACCTACCTAAGTTTATTTGGTATTTAATTGGTCGGTCAGAGTATAGGGATAATATGTGATATGTTAATTTACCCTTGTTTTGTGGCAGTATTTTAAAATGGCATCCGAAAATGTTAAGAACATCAATGGAGCACAGGAGACCGTTGAGTCCCCACAGATCAATAATCAGGATAATGTGCATCAGGAAGGCAACAATCCTCAAGCAAACAACAACACTGACCAGATGATGAACGATGGAATTTTCAGAGGCTTTATGCAATTCATGCAACATCAGGCAAGAGCGGCTCCTATACAAAATGCAGGTGGAAACACTGGCAACTCTCGGACGGTCACTGCTAAGCAGTTCAAGAAACTGGGACCACTGAAGTTTTTTGGAGAGCCAAATCCACTTAAGGCGGAGACGTGGATAAAACAGATCTGCAAGATATTTGATGTCTTGGGATGCTCCGAGGAGCAAAAGGTTCCCTTTTCCACCTTCATGTTGCGTGCAGAGGAAGATTACTGGTGGGAATCTGTAAAACGTATTCAACCTGCTGCACTGAAGATGACTTGGGAGAAGTTCTAAGAATTGTTCAATGACAAGTACTTTCTCGAAAGTATTCGTCAAATGAAAGAGGTAGAGTTCATCAAGCTGGAGCAAAACAACATGACCGTGTCGCAGTACGAAACCATGTTTGCCGAGTTGTCCTGGTTTGCGTCCCATTTGGTTGATAATGAGGAGAGAATGACGTGAATGTTTCTAAGAGGTTTGAAACCCGAGATACGTCAATATCTTATCTCTCATAAACTATGTTTGTATTCAGATGTTGTTAATAGGGCTCAGTTATTGGAGCGCGATAATGAGTCAACCCAACCAAAAGAGAGCAGTCGGCAAAATGATAATACTAGTGATAGCAGTCATCGAAGCGGTGACAATAAACGTGGAAGGAATCAACATGCCAGGAATGGTAACCACTTCAGTGGTAATCATGGCCAAAACAATAAGAATAGACATTTCAAGAAGAGGAGATTCAACAATGATGGAAAAGCGTCAAAGACCAAAGACCCGTTGTTAAGGAAGGAGAACGACCACCTATCATATGCTTCAAATGCGGAGGGGAGGGATACATTAGTCCAAACTGCACGATGTCATCCAAAGCATGTTATAATTATGGAAGAGAAGGTCACCTAGCCCGATTTTGTCGTTCACCGAAGACAAGTTCAGCTAGGATGGAGGCGCCAAAGGACATCCCAGAAAAGTCAAAGCCAGTAGTGCAAGGGAGAGCGTTTGTCGTGACCTCCCAGAAAGAAAGGAACCCAAACGAGGTCATCACGGGTAAGCTTATCATAAACTCTAGTGAAGTTTATACCTTATTTGATAACGGTTCTACCCATTCTTTTATTTCTCTTAATTGCGTTCAACGTTTAAATTTGACTCCAGAGAAATTAGACTTTGACTTATCTGTTGAAACTCCATTGGGAGAAATCTTCATTACATCCACTGTTTTTTATAAGTCTTGTTTGGTTTAAATTGGTACCCTCACATTACCTGTCGATCTTATTTTATTGAAAATACTTGCATTTGACGTAATTCTAGGGATTGATTGGTTAGCTACTCATCATTCAAAAATTGATTGTTTTCGTAAGGTTGTTAGTTTTCATATTCCTAACTAACCTATTATGCGAATTCAAGCAACCAAACCATTAAAATCAATCATTGTCATCTCAAGCCATAAAGCTATTCGTTTATTAAAAAATGGATGTCAAGCTTTCTTAGCTCATGTCACAGATCTAAACAAAAATACGTCAGTTTTGAATGATATTTCTATTGTTAATAAATTTCCTGACGTATTCCCTGAAGAACTTATTGGCCTACCCCCAGAGCCTGAAATTGAATTTTGTATCGACCTTGAACCCGATACAAAACCTATTTCCAAAGCCCCATATCGAATGGCTCCTATTGAACTTCAGGAGTTAAAGACCCAACTGCAGGAATTGTTAGACATTGGCTTTATTCATCCTAGTACTTCTCCTTGGGGTGCTCCTGTTCTATTCGTGAAGAAGAAAGATGGGAGTATGTGACTTTGTATTGATTATCGGGAGTTAA
The DNA here is from genome assembly GCA_020205605.1 of Panax ginseng. NCBI lineage: Eukaryota > Viridiplantae > Streptophyta > Magnoliopsida > Apiales > Araliaceae > Panax > Panax ginseng. The sequence continues at coordinate 98,027,615 of CM035149.1, read as the reverse complement.
ATCATGTCACCATCAAAAATATATATCCATTGCCTCGCATTGATGACCTGTTTGACCAGTTGCAAGGCGCCAATTTTTTTTCAAAGATTGATCTTTATTTCGGATATCACCAATTGAAGATTAGAACCGATGACATTCCAACGATGGCTTTTAGAACACGGTACGGTCATTATAAATTCCTAGTCATGTCTTTTGGATTGACTAATGTTCCTGCTACCTTCATGGATATGATGAACCGAGTATTCAAGGAATATTTGGATCACTTTGTGGTCGTCTTTATTGATGACATCCTTATTTATTCCAAAATTCGTGAAGATCATGAGCAACACTTGAGGCTGATACTCCAAAAGCTTCGTGAATATAAGCTTTATGCCAAGTTGAAGAAATGCGAGTTCTGGCTTGAGGAAGTAGCATTCCTTGGGCACGTGGTATCAAGTCATACAATATCATTGACCCAAGAAAGATTGAAGCTATTCAAAAAGTGGAGCAACCTAAATCGATGACAAGTACGTAGCTTCTCGGCTTATTTGGTTATTATCGGAGATTCGTAGAAGGGTTTTCCCAAATCGCTACTCCCTTAACTCAGCTAACTTGGAAAGATACAAAATTCGGTTGGAACGAGGAATGTGAGAAGAGTTTTCAAGAACTGAAGAGAAGACTCATTTCAGCACCTGTTCTGACAATACAATCTGGCTCGGAGGGATTTGTCATCTACAGTGATGCTTCAGGCAAAGGGTTAGGATGTATTCTCATGCAACATAGGAAGGTCATAGCCTATACCTCTCGACAACTCAAAGAATATGAGAGGAATTATCCTACTCATGATCTAAAGTTGGCAGCTGTTGTCTTCACACTTCAAATTTGGAGGCATTACTTGTATAGGGAGAAAGTGGAGATCTTTACGGATCATAAAAGCCTCAAATATTTCTTTACTCAAAAGGAACTCAACATGCGACAGTGATGTTGGTTTGAACCGTTGAAAGATTATGATCATACCATCCAATACCATCATGGAAAAACAAACGTGGTAGTTGATGCATTGAGTTTAAGATCATATGCGGGTACGAGTGCGATATTGTCAACGCAAAGGCCCTTTTTGTATGACTTACAAAGGATGGAGATAGAGATAAAGACTCCAGGGACCCACGTGATGATGGCGAATATACGAGTAGAACTGACCTTAATCGATAAAGTTAAAGCTGCTCAAGCTACAGACCTAGAGCTGATGCATATGAGGAAGAAAGTTCAAGAAGGTGTTATGCCGGAAGCAAGAATAGATGAAGATGGTATACTTCGAGTCAACTCTAGACTTTGTGTTCCTAACGATCCTGAGTTAAAGTATAAAATCATGATGGAGGCGCACAACACACCGCTTTGCGATCCATCACAGGAGTAGCAAAATGTATCATAATCTTGACATACATTTCAATGGGCAATATGAAGAGAGAGATATATTTGTTTATCTCAAGGTGTTTAACTTGTCAACGAGTCAAGGCAAGAGCATCAAGTACCAAAAGTCTTAAAATACCCAAATTTTATGAATAAAGATTTAAAGTTTCGATCGAGACCCTAGAAAATCACGATTTTTTTTTGCAAAAATTATGGTGTGATTTAGTCCGGCATATTATTGAGATAATCGAGAGGACTATTATAGTTATTAAGGGTAATATTTATCAAAATTTTGTAAAATCCCAAATTTTATGAATAAAGATTTAAATTTATATAATATTTGAATATTATGGTGTGGAATAGATAATGTTATAGTTGTGGGTAGGAATATTGCAAAGTATGAAAGTTGTTATATAATATTCGATTGGTGGGGAGTATTCATTTTAACAGGAATATTTGGATCAATTGGTGGACCCCAGTGGGAAATTATTATTAGTAATGATTGAGAAAGCGACAAAAAATATTTTTATGAAAATAACGGCGGAAGTTTTACCGTTTATCTTTGTTGAACTACTTCGGTAGTAAAAATGCGATGTCTGGCGTGATTGTATAGTAGCACTACGGTATTGATTATTGATCTTACGTGAGAAGTCCCTCGGTTTTGTTCAATTATTGCTTGATAATTGTTGTATAGTATCTCACGTTATTTGATTCAATTATTTGTCGATATTTTATATATTATTAAATCAATAATTGAGATAACAAAGTTATTAATATTATTATTTGTAATATTAACGATGTCTAGAAAGTTACGCGAGGAGAGGTTTGGTCACCTAATTAATTGTGCATGATAGGGAGAAATCCTTATTGGAAAGCCCTCTCTCACAGGAGCGACACAGTCGATTAATAGTGTGAATTATAATAATGATGATGAAGTTTTTTTTTATTAGTATTATTAATGTAAAAGCAGAAAAGCTTTTTATATAAAACAAAATACTTTTATAAAGTTATTTATTTTATTAGGCTATAAATAGAATATATTATATTTTATTATGCATAGTGTTTTGCATAGTAAAATCTTTTATATAAAAGCAGAATACTTTTATAAAGTTATTTGTTTTATTAGGCAATAATTAGAATATATTATATTTTATTATGCATAGTGTTTGCATAGTGCGTGTAGTGCATAGTGTTTGCATAGTAAAATCTTTTTATATAAAAGCAGAATACTTTTATAAAGTTATTCGTTTTATTAGATTATAAATAGAATATATTATATTTTATTTAAAAAGATTTTGTTTTATTAGAATATTTTTATTAAACCAATATTAAACCGTCAGTTTAAAAGTAAATCAATCTGGACCGTTCATGAATTAATTCTTATTCAATCCATTCTTCTATAAATAGAAGCTCATTCCTTCATTATTTCTTCTGAATTCTTTGAAACTCTAGAGAGAGAAGCTATAGAGAGAATTCTTCATCTATAATCTTGAGCATATTTTCTTTAGAAAAAGCTTTTGAGCGTAGTGCAAGTTTCTTCAGTATATATCCTCTCCTACACCAGGTGAATACTCTTCTTTATAAGGTAAGGGATATTATTTGTTGTACTTATATAAGGGTATTATTTCTTTCGTATTCATGAAGAGAACTTACATTATTCCATTCTTTATTATTATGTTGGAATAACTTTGTGTATCTGTGAGACTACTACCTATACTTGGTGAAATTCTTACATTATTCCATTCTTTATTATTATGTTGGAATAACACATCTCATCTGAAGTACCACATATATGGTGAAATTCTTATTATTATTCCATTCTTTATTATTATTATGTTGGAATAACACATTATTCCATTCTTACCGCATACATGGTGAAATTCTTTACATTATTCCATTCTTTATTATTATGTTGGAATAACTACTTATACATGCAATCTGCATACATGGTGAAATTCTTACATTATTCCATTTCTTTTTATTATTACATTGGAACATCACATCGATGTTTAATTTTTACGACTTTGGTTTCCATTATTTATTATTACATTGGAATATCACATACATGCGTTTCGCATGACTGGTTTAGATTATTTATTATTACATTGGAACATCACATCGATTGCAAATTTACTTTGATTTGGTTCCATTCTTTATTTATTATTCTATTGGAATATCACATGCATACGTTTACGCATGACTGAATTTCATTATTTATTATTACATTGGAATAACTTTTATGCATGTGATCTATCGCATGCACTGGTGATTTCTTTTGTTATTCCATTCTTTATTATACTCGGTTGGTTAAAGTTTTGACTTCTATACTCCATGAAATTAGTGGAATATCCTTGATATTTGCGCTTCATCGATATCTTTTCATGGAAATATTCTTACGAGCATTCTTGAATTTTTACTCTACAAAGAAGTATCATGTTGACAATTTGGGCGTTATTAGTTCTGGATAAATTAATTCTTGAACTTGTTTTATTGAATTATTATGTCATTCATCATCATCCTCGTTTTTATATTATGTTGAAAGTCATCTGTGGCTTTTGTAGTGCATAGATGGACTTGGTATGATTATGACGAGGATTATTCGGTATAATCATGGTAGTAATGTTACAAATGATGTGGAAAAAAGTCCTCATTGGGCCGTAGTGCATTGATGGGCGTTTTTGGTATGATTATGGCTATGGATTCTCTTGACCGAGGTGAAAAGATGAATTGTTTTATGGCATGATCGGGATAGTTGATGAAAACATGATTATCTTTGGCTTGCGTAGTGCATGGATAATTCGTGGTCGTGATACTAAAGAATATCCTTGGCACGTAGTGCGGGGATGATTTGATGATGTGGATTATTTATTAAAATTTGAGTTTCGTGATAAAAGTGATGAAAAACCTTTTAAATCATAGAAGATAGTAGATTTTATTCTCTACTTGACTCTTTTAATGGATTGCTTGTTAATTGCGATTAAACTTGATGTTTGTTATATTGTATCGGTTTAACATTGTTGAAGGCTAACGATAATTTATTACGCATTATCTTAGTCATAATATTTCTTCTTTGGGCTAGTTGAGCTCACCCTTTTTGCTTTCATTGTTCTCTTGAGGAAATGAGAGCGTGGCGAGGGGACTAGTCGGGGAGCGGGTGATGGTCGAGATGATAGCATTAGTAGTCCTCACTATTCTATGAAATAGTGTGATAATAAATGTAATAAGATTGAATTTGAGTGTGGATATTGTCTAGATGACAATATTTGTATTAAAACTCTCATATTATGTTTTTTGTCGTATTTTGAGTTTGAATCTTTATCTAGAAGACAATATTTGTATTAAAACTCACATTTCGTGTTGTATAATTAAGTTTGTATTTGAATTTTGTACCATGTATTTGGCGACTTCGAGATGGGTGATGTATACCTATTTTGGGGGCGTCACGGTTAGTATCAAAGCTTAGGGATATGATCCTGGTGAGATGTGAGATAAGAACTAGGAGGGGAGGCAGGGGAATTCCTTCGCTAGTATGACCTACCTAAGTTTATTTGGTATTTAATTGGTCGGTCAGAGTATAGGGATAATATGTGATATGTTAATTAACCCTTGTTTTGTGGCAGTATTTGAAAATGACATCAGAGAATGTTGAGAATAGCAATGGAGCACAGGAGACCGTTGAGTCTCCACATATCAATAATCAGGATAATGTGCATCAGGAAGGCGACAATCCTCAGGTAAACAACAACCTTGACCAAATGATGAGCGATGGAATGTTAGGAGGCTTTATGCAATTCATGCAACAACGGTAAGAGAGACTCATGTTCAAAATATAGGTGGAAATAATGGCAACCCACGGTTGGTCGCATTAGCGATTCAAGGAGGCTGGGACCACACCGGAGTTTTTGGGAAAGCGAGAACCACTTAAAGGCGGAGGCGTGGTTAAAGCAAGATCACCAAGATATTTGATGTCTTGGGATGCTCAAAGGAGCAAAAGGTTCCATTTGCCACCTTTATGTTTGCGTGAAGAAGCGATTCTTGGTGGGAATCGTAAAAGCGTACTGATGGCCGCTTTCAAGATGTCTTGGGAGAAGTTCAAAGGCATTCAACGACAAGTACTTTCCGAAAGTATTCGTCACATGAAGGAGGTGGAGTTCATCAATTTGGAGCAAAAACAATATGGCCGTGTGTCGCGATGCGAGGCTAAGTTTTGCGAGTTGTCTCGGTTTGCATCCCATTTGGTCGATAATGAGGAGGCGAATGGCGAATGTTTCTAAGAGGTTTGAAACCCGATATCGTCGATACCTCATTTCTCACAAACTTTGTTTATATTGAGGATGTTGTGAATAGGGCTCGATTATTGGGCGCGATAATGAGTTAGCACAACCAAAAGGCAACGACCAACAACACGATAATAATAATGTCTGGGTGTGCAGCGGTCATCGGAACAATGATAACCATCGTGGGGAAATTATCATGCCAAGAATGGTAACCACTTTGGTGGTAATCATGGCCAAGATAATAGAAGTGGAAATTTCAAGAAGAAGGTTCAATAATGATGGAAAGGCGGCGACATCGGACACACCGTTTCAAAGGAAGAAGAACGACCACCGGTCGTATGTTTCAAAATGGACGGGAGGGACACATCAAAATCAGCTATCTGTGACAATCAAAGCGTGTTTTAATTGTGGAAGAGAAGGTCACCTAGCTCGATTTTTGTCGTATGGTGAAGTCAAGTCCATTTGGGATGGTGATGCCAAAGGATGTCCCGGACAAGCCAAAGCCGGTAGTTTAAGAGCGTTTTTTTTTTCGTGACGAGGAACTGAATAAAATTATCACGGGTAAGTTAATCATAAACTCTTGCGAAGTCTATCTGAGTGTTGAATGGGTTCTACTCACTCTTTCATTTCACCTAGTTGTGTTCAATGTTTGAATTTAACTCAGGAGAAGTTAGACTTTGATTTATCTGTTGAAACTCGGTTAGGAGAAACCTTCGTTACCTCCATTATTTATAAATCTTGTTTGATTCAAATCGACACTTTCACGTTACTGTCGATCTTATCTCTTTGAAAATACTTGCCTTTGATGTGATTTTAGGAATCGATTGGTTAACTACTCATCATGCTTTTAGTAAGGTTGTTAGCTTTCATATTTCTAACCAACTTTGTTATGCGAATTCAACAACCAAACCACTAAAGTCAATCATTGTCATATCAAGCCATAAGTAAAGAGCCCGATCCTTTCGTTGTTGACTTCCTTGTGTGGAATGCACCAAAGCGGACTATCCGTAGGGGGCGTCGTGAATAACGGTGGCAAGTTGATAGGTATCAATGTGACGTGTTATCAAGTCTTGGATGAGGTCACGATTTTGAATGATATTTCTATCGTTAATAAATTTCTTGGCGTATTTTGAAGACTTCTTGGCCTACCCTAGGCGTGAAATTGAATTTTGTATTGACCCGATACAAAACCCATTTCTAAAACCCTTAAATATTTCTTCAACTAAAGCGAGGCGTAACATGCGCCAAAGCGTTGGCTCGAAATTTGTTGAAGATTACGATCGTACCATTCAATACCATCGTGGAAAAAGCGAGCGTGGTGGTGGCGTTGCGTTGAGTAGAAGATCTGAGTGCGATATCGTTTATGAGTGTGAATATATACGAACCTACGTGAAGATAACGAATATCTGAGTAGAATCGACTTTAATCGATAAAGTTAAAAGCCGCTCAAACTACACACGAAGGCGATGAATGTGAAAAGAAGGTTCAAGAGGCGTTATTCTAGAAGCAAGAATTGATGAAGAGAGGAAATCTCAACCCTCGATTTAATTGGTCCATTTGAAATCCTCGATTAAGTAGGAGCGTGGCTTATAGACTCGTTTTACTGCAAGTATGTCGGCGTGTTCATAAGCGTTTTTAACGTGTCGATGTTACGTAAATATGTGGATGACCGAACCACATTATTGATTTAGAAACCCAGGACGAGATAGCGGATAATTTAACATATGAAGATGTACTGTTAAAATCTTGGATAAGAAGGATCATATTCGACACTCAAAGGTTATACCTCAAGAGTTAGAATCTAATGAGAAGTATCCTCATCTCATTGGCATACCGAGTGCGTCATACGTAAATTTTGAGGTGAAATTTCATAAGGAGGGAGATTGTAAAATCCCAAATTTTATGAATAAAGATTTAAATTTCTCGAAAATATTTTTTAAATATTATGGTGTGAATTTGAGATAATGTTATAGTTGTGGGTAATATTTATAAATTTTGCAAAAAGTATGAAAGTTGTTATATAATATTAGATTGGTGGGGAATATTCATTTTAACGGGGAATATTAAATGCGATGGCACAATCATTAGTGGACCCCATAAGCGGAATTATTGTCGGATTGAGAAAAGCGACAAAAATATTTTATGAAAATAACGGCGGAAGTTTTCCATTAATATTGTTGAACTACTCGGTAGTAAAAAAATACGATGTCTGGCGTGGTTGCGTAGTAGCACACGTATTGATTATTGATGCTTACGTGAGAAGTCACTCGGTTTTGTTCAATTATTGCTTGATGATAATTGTTGCATAGTATCTCACGTTATTTGATTCAATTATTGTCGATATTTTATATATTATTAAATCAATAATTGAGATAACAAAGTTATTAATATTATTATTTGCAATATTAACGATGTCTAGAAGTTACGCGAGGAGAGGTTTGGTCACTAATTTGCGCATGATAGGGAGAAATCCTTATTGGAAAGCCCCCTCTTTCACAGGAGCGACACAGTCGATTAATAGTGTGAATTATAATAATGATGATGAAGTTTTGTTTTATTAGTATTATTAATGTAATAAAAATAGAAAAGCTTTTTATATAAAACAAGAATACTTTTATAAAGTTATTTGTTTTATTAGGGAATAATTAGAATATATTATATTTTATTATGCATAGTGTTTTGCATAGTAAAATCTTTTTATATAAAAGCAGAATACTTTTATAAAGTTATTTGTTTTATTAGACAATAATTAGAATATATTATATTTTATTATGCATAGTGTTTGCATAGTATGCATATAGTGTTTGCATAGTAAAATCTTTTTATATAAAACAGAATACTTTTATAAAGTTATTAGTTTTATTAGATTATAAATAGAATATATTATATTTTATTTAAAAGATTTTGTTTTATTAGAATATTTTATTAAATCAATATGGATAGTCAGTTTAAAAGTAAATCAATACGGGATAGTTCATGAATTAATTCTTATTGATCCATTCTTCTATAAATAGAAGCTCATTCCTTCATTATTTCTTACGAATTCTTTGAAACTCTAGAGAGAGAAAGCGTAGAGAGAATTCTTCTTCTATAATCTTGGCGTATTTTCTTTAGAGTTTAAGAAAGCTTTGAGCGTAGTGCAAGTTTCTTCAAGTATATATCCATACTACCCGTCGGATACTCTTCTTTATAAGGTAAGGGATATTATTTGTTGTACTCGTAAGGGGTATTATTTCTTTTCGTATTCATGAAGAGAACTTACATTATTCCATTCTTTATTATTATGTTGGAATAACTTTGTATCTGTGAGACTACCTATACTTGGTGAAATTCTTACATTATTCCATTCTTTATTATTATGTTGGAATAACTTTTTATCTCTGAAATACCGCATACATGGTGAAATTCTTACATTATTCATTCTTTATTATTATGTTGGAATAACTTTTATCATATGAAATACCGCATACATGGTGAAATTCTTTATTATTCCATTCATTATATTGGAATCGCATGCATTGAAATTCTTTATTATTCCATTCTTTAACATCATTGGAATATCACATGCAATGAATTTACTTTGACCTAGTTTTACATTATTATTTATTATTTTTGTTGGAATATATCACATGCATGCGTTTCGCATGACTGGATTCCGATTATTTATTATTTTACATTGGAACATCATCAATATGCGATTTTTGCACGAATTTTTTTTTATTTAGATTATTTATTATTCTATTGGAATATCACATACGTGCGTTTTCCGATTATGCATAACTTTGGTTACATTATTTATTATTACATTGGAATAACTTTTTATACGTCATGCGATCTATCGCATGCTGGTGATTTCTTTTGTTATTCCATTCTTTATTATACTCGGTTGGTTAAAGTTTTGACTTCTATACTCCATGAAATTAGTGGAATATCCTTGATATTTGCGCTTCATCGATATCTTTTCATAAAAATATTCTTACGAGCATTCTTGAATTTTACTCTACAAAAAAAAGTATCATGTTGACAATTTGGGCGTTATTAGTTCTGGATAAATTAATTCTTGAACTTGTTTTATTGAATTATTATGTCATTGTCATCATCCTCATGTTTATATTATGTTGAAAGTCATATGTGGCTGTATAGTGCATAGATGGACTTGGTATGATTATGACCGGGGATTATTCGGTATAATCATGGTAGTAATGTTACAAATGATGTGGAAAAAGTCCTCATTGGCCGTAGTGCATTGATGGGCGATTTTTGGTATGATTATGGCTATGGATTCTCTTGACGAGGGTGAAAAGATGAATTGTTTTATGGCATGATCGGGATAGTTGATGAAAACATGATTATCTTTGGCAGTAGTGTGCATGGATAATTCGTGGTCGTGATCTTAAAGAATATCCTTGGCACGTAGTCGGGGATGATTTGATGATGTGGATTATTTATTAAAATTTGAGTTTGGTGATAAAAGTGATGAAAAACCTTTTAAATCATAGAAGATAGTAGATTTTATTCTCTCTTGACTCTTAATGGATTGCTTGTTTCATTCTTGATTAAACTTGATGTTTGTTATATTGTATCGGTTTAACAACATTTGAAGGCTAACGATAATTTATTACGCATTATCTTAGTCATAATATTTCTTCTTGGGCTAGTTGAGCTCACCCTTTTTGCTTTCATTGTTCTCTTGAGGAAATGAGAGCGTGGCGAGGGACTAGTCGGGGAGCGGGTGGCGGTCAGGATGATAGCATTAGTAGTCCTCACTATTCATGAAATAGTGTGATAATAAATGTAATAAGATTGAATTTGAGTGTGGATATTGTCTAGATGACAATATTCGTGTTAAAACTCTCAGATTATGTTTTATCGTATTTTGAGTTTGAATCTTATCTAGAAGACAATATTTGTATTAAAAACTCATGACTCATGTTGTATAATTAAGTTTGTATTTGAATTACTTAGAATAGGTAATGTACCATGTATTTGGCGACTACAACAGATGGGTGATGTCCATACCTATTGGAAGAAAGGTCATAAAAAGGGAGATTGTAAGACCCCAACTTTTATGAATAAAGATGAATTTTCTATAATTATCATTTTGAATATTATGGAATGAATTTGATATAATATTATAGTTGTGGGTAATAGTTATAAATTTTGCAAAGTATGCAAGTTGTTATATAATATTCGATTGGTGGGGAATACATTTTAACGAGGGAATATTAGATGCGACAAAGACAATCATTAGTGGACCCCTAACAATGTAATTATTGTCGGATTGAGAAAGCGACAAAAATATTTTATGAAAATAACGACGAAAGTTTTATCGTTAACTATTGAAACAATCTTGTTAAAAATGTAAATCTGGCGTGATTGCATAGTAGCTTTACGGTATTGATTATTGATGCTTACGTGAGAAGTCACTCAGTTTTGTTCAATTATTGCTTCTATAATTGTTGCATAGTATCTCATGTTATTTGATTCAATTATTGTCAATATTTTATATATTATTAAATCAATAATTAAAACGACGAAGTTCTTAATATTATTATTTACAATATTAACGATGTCAGAAGTTACGCGAGGAGAGGTTTGGTCACCTAATTGCGTGCCAATAGGGAAAAATCCTTATTGGAAAGCCCCTCTTTCCTAGGAGCGACACGGTCGATTAATAGTGTGAATTATAATAATGATGATGAAGTTTTTTTTATTAGTATTATTAATTTAATAAAAGCAGAAAAGCTTTTTATATAAAATGAATACTTTTATAAAGTTATTCGTTTTATTAGACTATAAATAGTATATATTATATTCTATTATGTATAGTGTTTTGTATAGTAAAATCTCTTTTATATAAAAGCAGAATACTTTTATAAAGTTATTTGTTTTATTAGACTATAAATAGAATATATTATATTTTATTATGCATAGTGTTTGCATAGTGCACTGTATAGTGTTTGTATAGTAAAATCTTTTTTATATAAAGCGAATACTTTTATAAAGTTATTCGTTTTATTAGATTATAAATAGAATATATAATATTTTATTTAAAAGATTTTGTTTTATTAGAATATTTTATAGTAAACCAATCTTGACCGTCCGTTTAAAAGTAAATCAATTTGGACCGTTCAGGAATTAGTTACTATTCAGTCCATTTTCCTATAAATAGAAGCGCATTCCTTTATTATTTCTTACAAATTCACTGAAACTCTAGAGAGAGAAACTATAGAGAGAAAGAAGAAAAGTATCTTGCTACTTCATTACTCCTATATCCAGTTTGTTCTAAGGTAAGGGGTATTATTTCTTTCGTATTCATGAAGAGAACTTTTGTTATTCCATTCTTTATTATTATGTGGAATAACCTATATCTGAGCTACCCTATACTTGGTGAAATTCTTACATTATTCCATTCTTTATTATTATGTTGGAATAACTTTGTCTATCTGATACTACATACATGGTGAAATTCTTACATTATTCCATTCTTTATCATTATGTTAGAATAACGTCTATGTCTGAAATCGCATACATGGTGAAATTCTTCATTATTCCATTCTTTATTATTACGTTAGAACATCACATCTATGCGTTTACGCATGACTTTGTTCGATTATTTATTATTACATTGGAATATCATATGCATGCGTTTATGCATGACTTGGTTCCGTTATTTATTATTACATTGGAATAACTTTCATGCATGCGCGATCTATCGCATGCACGATGATTTCTTTTGTTATTCCATTCTTTATTATACTCAGTTGGTTAAAGTTTTGGCTTTTATACTCCATGAAATTAGTGGAATATCCTTGATACTTGCGCTTCATCCAGTATCTTTTCATAGAAATATTCTTCTGAGCAGTCTTGAGTTTTACCCCACAAAGCAGTATCATGTTGACAATTTGGACGTTATTGGTTCCTGGATAAATTAATTCTTGAACTTGTTTTATTTAATTCTTATATCATTGTCATCATCCTCATGTTTATATTATGTTGAAAGTCATCGTGGCCCTGTATTGCATAGATGGATTTGGTATGATTATGACCGAGGATTATTTGGTATAATCATGGTAGTAATGTTACAAATGATGTGGTAAAAGTCCTCATTGGCCTGTAGTGCATTGATGGACAGTTGTTGGCATGATCATGACAATTGATGAATACACAAATATCCTTGGCCCATAGTGCATGGATAATTTGTGGTCATGATACTAATGAATATCCTTGGTCGTAGTGCAGGGATGATGTGGATTATTTATTAAGCTGAGTCCCAGCGATAAAAGTGATGAAAAACCTTTTAAATCATAAAAGATAGTATATTTTATTCTCTACTTGACTCTTTTAATGGATTGCTTATTCCGCTGCAGTTAAACTTGATGTTGGTTATATATTATCAGTTTAACACTGTTGAAGGCTAACGATAATTTATTATACATTATCTTAGTACTTTCCCGAAAGTATTGAAGATGACTTGGGAGAAGTTCCAAGAATTATTCAATGATAAGTACTTTCCCGAAAGTATTCGTCACATGAAAGAGGTAGAGTTCATCAAGCTGGAGTAAAACAACATAACCATGTTGTAGTACGAAGCCAAGTTTGCCGAGTTGTCTCGGTTTGCGTCCCATTTGGTTGATAATGAGGAGAGAATGACGCGAATATTTCTAAGAGGTTTGAAACCCGAGATACGTCAATATCTTATCTCTCATAAACTGTGTTTGTTTTCAGATGTTGTTAATAGGGCTCAGTTATTGGAGTGCGATAATGAGTCAACCCAACCAAAAGAGAGCAGCGGGCAAAATGATAATACTAGTGATAACAGTCATCGAAGCGGTGACAATAAATGTGGATGGAAACAACATGCCAGAAATGGTAACCACTTCAGTGGTAATCATGGCCAAAACAATAAGAATGGACATTTCAAGAAGAGGAGATTCAGCAATGATGGAAAGACGTCAGCACCAGCACCCGTTGTTAAGGAAGGGGAACGACCACCTATCATATGCTTCAAATACGGAGGGGAGGGACACATCAGTCCAAACTGCGAGATGTCTTCCAAAGCATGTTATAATTATGGAAGAGAAGGTCACCTAGCCTGATTTTGTCGTTCATCGAAGACAAGTTCAGCTAGGATGGAGGCACCAAAGGACGTCCCAGAAAATTCAAAGCAAGTAGTGCAAGGGAGAGCGTTTGTCGTGATCTCCCAGAAAGAAATGAACCCAAACGAGGTCATCATGGGTAAGCTTATCATAAACTCTTGCGAAGTTTATATCTTATTTGATACCGGTTATACCCATTCTTTTATTTCTCTTACTTGCGCTCAACGTTTAAATTTGACTCCGGAGAAATTAGACTTTGACTTATCTGTTGAAACTCCATTGGGAGAAACCTTCATTACATCCATAAGTCTTGTTTGGTTCAAATTGGTACCCTCACATTACCTGTCGATCTTATTTCATTGAAAATACTTGCATTTGACGTAATTCTAGGGATTGATTGGTTAACTACTCATCATGAAAAAAATGATTATTTTCGTAAGGTTGTTAGCTTTCATATTCATAACCAATCTATTATGAGAATTCAAGCAACCAAACCATTAAAATCAATCACTGTCATCTCAAGCCATAAAGCTATTCATTTATTGAAAAACGAATGTCAATCTTTCTTACCTCATGTCACAGATCTAAACAAAAATACGTCAGTTTTGAATGATATTTCTATTATTAATAAATTTCCTGACGTATTCCCTGAAGAACTTTCTGGCCTACCCCAGAGCGTGAAATTGAATTTTTTATCGACCTTTAACCCAGTACAAAACCTATTTCCAAAGCCCCATATCGAATGGCTCCTATTGAACTTCAGGAGTTAAAGACCTAACTGCAGGAATTGTTAGACATTGGCTTTATTCATCCTAGTACTTCTCCTTGGGGTGCTCCTATTCTATTCGTGAAGAAGAAAGATGGGAGTATGCGACTTTGTATTGATTATAGGGAGTTAAATCATGTCACCATCAAAAATAGATATCCATTGCCTCGTATTGATGACCTGTTTGACCAGTTCCAAGGCGCCAATTTTTTTTTAAAAATTGATCTTCATTCCGGATATCACCAATTGAAGATTAGAACCGATGACATTCCAAAGACAACTTTTAGAACTTGGTACGGGCATTATGAATTCCTAGTCATGTCTTTTGGATTGACTAATGCTCTTGCTGCCTTCATGGATATGATGAACCGAGTATTCAAGGAATATTTGGATCACTTTGTGGTCTTCTTTATTGATGACATCCTTATATATTCCAAAAGCCGTGAAGATCATGAGCAACACTTGAGGCTGATACTCCAAAAGCTTTGTTAATATAAGCTTTATACCAAGTTGAAGAAATGCGAGTCCTGGCTTAAGGAAGTAGCATTCCTTGGGCACGTGGTATCAAGTCATGGAATATCTGTTGACCTAGCAAAGATTGAAGCTATTCAAAGCTGGGAGCAACCTAAATCAGTGACCAAAGTACGTAGCTTTCTCGGCTTAGCTGGTTATTATCGGAGATTCGTAGAAGGGTTTTCTCGAATTGCTACTCCCTTAACTCAGCTGACTCAGAAAGATACAAAATTCGGTTGGAATGAGGAATGTGAGAAGAGTTTTCAAGAACTCAAGAGAAGACTCATTTCAGCACCTGTTCTGACAATACCATTTGGCTCGGAGGGATTCGTCATATACAGTGATGCTTCAGGCAAAGGGTTAGGATGTGTTCTCATGCAACATGGGAAGGTCATAGCCTATGCCTCTCGACAACTCAAAGAATATGAGAGGAATTATCCTACTTATGATCTAGAGTTGGTAGCTTTTTTCTTCGCACTTAAAATTTGGAGGCATTACTTGTATGGGGAGAAAGTGGAGATCTTTACGGATCATAAAAGCCTCAAATATTTTTTCACTCAAAAGGAACTCAACATACGACAACGACGTAGGCTTGAACTGCTGAAAGATTATGATCATACCATCCAATACCATCTTGGAAAAGCAAACGTCGTAGCTGACGCATTGAGTAGAAGATCATATGTAGGTACGAGTGTGATATTGTCAACGTAAAGGCCCATTTTGTATGACTTGGAAAGGATGGAGATAGAGATAAAGAGTCCAGGGACCCACGTGATGATGGCAAATATATGAGTAGAACCGACTTTAATCGATAAAGTTAAAGATGCTCAAGCTACAGCCTGGAGCTGATGCATATGAGGAAGAAAGTACAAGAAGGTGTTATGCTGGAAGAAAGAATTGATGAAGAAGGTATACTTCGAGTCAACTCCAGACTTTGTGTTCCTAACGATCCTGATTTAAAGTATAAAATCATGATGGAGGCGCACAACACACCGTTTGTAATCCATCTTGGGAGTACCAAAATATATCATGATCTTCGACATACATTTTGGTGGGGCAATATGAAGAGAGAGATAGCGTTGTTTATCTCAAGGTGTTTAACTTGTCAACGAGTCAAGGCAGAGCATCAAGTACCAAAAGGTCCATTGCAACCACTTGAAATTCTAGAATGGAAGTGGGAGCACATTACCATGGATTTTGTTACTGGTCTTCCCAAGGTTTCTCAAGGCATAAATACAATTTGGGTCACTGTTGATAGATTGACCAAGTCTGCTCTTTTCTTACCTATACGAGAAACTTATACACTTGAACGTCTTGCTTGTATGTACATAAACAAGGTTGTAAGATTGCATGATATGCCAGTATCCATAGTTTCTGATCGAGACCCAAGATTCACTTCACGATTTTGGGTTAGTTTGCAAAAAGCTATGGGCACGGATTTATGATTTAGTTCGGCATATCATCCTCAAACAGACAGACAATCAGAGAGGACTATTCAAACTCTTGAAGATTTATTAAGACTCTGTGTCCTTGACTTCAAGGGAAGTTGGGACAAGTTCTTACCATTGGTGGAGTTTTCCTACAACAACAGTTATCAAGCAAGTATTGACATGGCTCCATTCGAAGCGTTGTATGGAAGAAAGTGTCGTTCTCCAGTATGCTGGGATGAGGTGGCTGAAGCAACGTTGTTGGGACCAGAGTTAGTATGCATGACTACGAAAAAGATACAAATGATCTGGCAACATATAAAAACCTCACAAGATCGACAAAAGAGTTATGCTGATCTTCATCGAAAGGACGTGGAATTCGATATTGGAGATCATGTGTTGTTACGTGTTGCTCCAAGTAAAGGAGTTACGAGATTTGGAAAGAGAGGAAAGCTTAATCCTCGATTCATTGGCCCATTTTTAATCCTCGATCGAGTAGGGACTGTAGCCTATAGACTCGCTTTACCGCCAAGTATGTCTCGTGTTCATAATGTTTTTCATATATCCATGTTACGTAAATATGTGAAAGACCCGAACCACATTATTGAGTTAGAACCAAACGAAATAACGGAAGATTTAACGTATGAAGAGGTTCCTGTTCAAATCTTGGATAAGAAGGAATATATTCTACGCTCCAAGGTTATACCTCAAGTCAAAGTTTTATGGAGGAACAACGATGTTAAGGAAATGACCTGGGAGTTAGAATCTAAAATGAAATCAAGGTATCCTTACTTCTTCGACATACCAGGTACGTACCCTAATTTCGAGGGAAAAATTTCATAAAAAGGGGAGATTGTAAGACCCCAACTTTTATGAATAAAGATGAATTTTCTATAATTATCATTTTTGAATATTATGGAATGAATTTGATATAATGTTATAGTTGTGGGTAATAGTTATAAATTTTGCAAAGTATGCAAGTTGTTATATAATATTCGATTGGTCGGGGAATATTCATTTTAACAGGGAATATTCGTATGACAGCACAATCATTGGTGGACCCCACAACGGAATTATTGTCGGATTGAGAAAACAACAAAAATATTTTATGAAAATAACGACGGAAGTTTTATCGTTAACTATTGAAACACGGTGTTAAGAAATGTAAATACAGCGTGATTGCATAGTAGCACACGGTATTGATTATTGATGCTTACATGAGAAGTCACTCAGTTTTGTTCAATTATTGCTTCTATAATTGTTGCATAGTATCTCACGTTATTTGATTTAATTATTGTCAATATTTTATATATTATTAAATCAATAATTAAAACGACGAAGTTCTTAATATTATTATTTACAATATTAACGATGTCTAGAAGTTCTGCCAAGGAGAGGTTTGGTCACCTAATTGCGCGCCAATAGGGAAAAATCCTTATTGGAAAGCCCCCTCTTTCCTAGGAACGACTTGGTCGATTAATAGTGTGAATTATAATAATGATGATGAAGTTTTTTTTATTAGTATTATTAATTTAATAAAACAGAAAAGCTTTTTATATAAAACAGAATACTTTTATAAAGTTATTCATTTTATTAGACTATAAATAGAATATATTATATTCTATTATGCATAGTATTTTGTATAGTAAAATCTTTTTATATAAAATAGAATACTTTTATAAAGTTATTTGTTTTATTAGACTATAAATAGAATATATTATATTTTATTATGCATAGTGTTTGCATAGTGCCTGCATAGTGTTTGTATAGTAAAATCTTTTTATATAAAACAGAATACTTTTATAAAGTTATTCATTTTATTAGATTATAAATAGAATATATAATATTTTATTTAAAAGATTTTGTTTTATTAGAATATTTTATAGTAAACCAATCTGGACCGTCCGTTTAAAGTAAATCAATCTGGACCGTTCAGGAATTTGTTACTATTCAGTCCATTCTCCTATAAATAGAAGCTCATTCCTTTATTATTTCTTACGAATTCACTGAAACTCTAGAGAGAGAAACTATAGAGAGAAAGAAGAAAAGTATCCTGCTACTTCATTACTCCTATATCCAGTTTGTTCTAAGGTAAGGGGTATTATTTCTTTCGTATTGATGAAGAGAATTTCTGTTATTCCATTCTTTGTTATTTTATTTGAATAACTTGTATCATGAGCTACCCTATACTTGGTGAAATTCTTACATTATTCCATTCTTTATTATTATGTTGGAATATCTTTTCTGTCTGCGAAGGACCGCATACATGGTGAAATTCTTACATTATTCCATTCTTTATTATTATGTTGGAATAACTCGTTTATCTATCTAAGCACCACATACATGGTGAAATTCTTACGTTATTCCATTCTTTATTATTACGTTAGAATATCATGTATGCGTGCGTTTAAGCATGACTTTGGATTACATTATTTTTATTTTGTTGGAACATCACTGCCGGTGCGAATTTTGCACTGACACGTTTAGTTATTTATTATTACATTGGAATATCCTGTTTTGTGCATTTACGCTTGACTGGTTCCATTATTTATTATTACATTGGAATAACACATGCATGCGATCTATCGCATGCTCGGTGATTTTTTTTGTTATTCCATTCTTTATTATACTCGGTTGGTTAAAGTTTTGGCTTTTATACTCCATGAAATTAGTGGAATATCCTTGATATTTGCGCTTCATCCGATATCTTTTCATGGAAATATTCTTACGAGCATTCTTGAGTTTTACCCCACAAAGCAAAAAATCATGTTGACAATTTGGGCGTTATTGGTTCCTGGATAAATTAATTCTTGAACTTGTTTTTATTGAATTCTTATATCATTGTCATCATCCTCATGTTTATATTAAGTTGAAAGTCATATGTGGCCTGTATTGCATAGATGGACTTGGTATAATTATGACCAGGGATTATTCGGTATAATCATGACCGTAATGTTATAAATGATGTGATAAAAGTCCTCATTGGCCCGTAGTACATTGATGGACAATTGTTGGCATGATCATGACCATTGATGAATACACGAATATCCTTAGCCCGTAGTGCATGGATAATTTGTGGCCGTGATACTAATGAATATCCTTGGCCGTAGTGCTGGGATGATGTGGATTATTTATTAAGCTAGTAGATTGTATTCTCTACTTGACTCTTTTAATGGATTGCTTATTCCGCTGCAGATAAACTTGATGTTTGTTATATATTATCAGTTTAACACTGTTGAAGGCTAACGGTAATTTATTCTGCATTATCTTAGTCATAATATTTCTCTTTGGGCTAGTTGAGCTCACCCTTTCTTTTCCTTTGTTCTCTTGAGGAAATGAGAGCGTGGCGGGACTAGTCGGGGAGCGGAGTGGCCGGTCGAGATAATAGCATTAGTAGTCATCACTATTCTGTTAAATAGTGTGATAATAAATGTAATGAGGACTCAATTGAGTGTGAATATTGTCTAGATGATAATATTTGTATTAAAACTCACAGCATATGTTTTGTCGTATTTTACACGACTGTTGTATAATTAAGTTGTATTTGAATTTTGTACCATGTATTTGGCGACTCAAGATGGGTGATGTATACTTATTTTGGGGGCATCACAGATATTTTATATATTATTAAATTAATAATTGAGATGACAAAGTTATTAATATTATTATTTGCAATATTAGCGATGTCTAAAAGTTACGCAAGGAGAGGTTTGGTCACCTAATTTGCGGCTATGATAGGAGAAATCCTTATTGGAAAGTCCCCTTTTTCACAGGAACGACACGGTCGATTAATAGTGTGAATTATAATAATGATGATGAAGTTTTGTTTTTAAAAGCTTTTTATATAAAGAGAATACTTTTATAAAATTATTCATTTTATTAGACTATAAATAGAATATATTATATTCTATTATGCATAGTATTTTGCATAGTAAAATCTTTTTATATAAAATAAAATATTTTTATAAAGTTATTTATTTTATTAGACTATAAATAGAATATATTATATTTTATTATGCATAGTGTTTGCATAGTACAATTTTTTTATATAAAGCAGAATACTTTTATAAAGTTATTCGTTTTATTAGATTATAAATAGAATATATTATATTTTATTTAAAAGATTTTGTTTTATTAGAATTTTTTATAGTAAACCAATACGGACCGTCAGTTTAAAAGTAAATTAATGCGGATAGATTCAGAATTAATTCTTATTAGGTCCATTCTCCTATAAATAGAAGCTCATTCCTTCATTATTTCTTTCAAATTCTTTGAAACTCTAGAGAGAGAAACTATAGAGAGAAAGAAGAAAAGTATTACTCGCTACTTCTTTATTCCTATATCCGGTTTGTTCTTAAGGTAAAGGGTATTATTTCTTTCGTATTCATGAAGAAAACTTACATTATTCCATTTTTTTATTACGTTAGAATAACTTTGTATATGCGGTCTACCCTATACTTGGTGAAATTCTTACATTATTCTATTCTTTATCATTATGTTGGAATAACTTTTGTACATCTGAAGTACCACATACATTGTGAAATTCTTACATTATTCCATTCTTTATTATTACATTTGGAACATCACATGCGTGCGTTTACACATGACCTGGTTCCGTTATTTATTATTCAGTTGGAACATCCTGTCGGTGCGAATTTTGCATGACCTGGTTCCGTTATTTATTATTCTGTTGGAATATCCTGTCTTTCTTGATTCGCATGACTTTGATTCCGTTATTTATTATTACTGTTGGAATAACACATGCATACGATCTATCGCATGCTGGTGATTTCTTTTGTTATTCCATTCTTTATTATACTTAGTTGGTTAAAGTTTTGACTTCTATACTCCATGAAATTAATGGAAAATCCTTGATATTTGCGCTTCATCCAGTATCTTTTCATGGAAATATTCTTCTGAGAATTCTTGAATTTTAATCTACAAAGAAGTATCATGTTGACAATTTGGACGTTATTAGTTCCTGGATAAATTAATTCTTGAACTTGTTTTTATTGAATTCTTATATCATTGTCATCATTCTCATGTTTATATTATGTTGAAAGTCATCTACGTGGCTGTAGTGCATAGATGGAATTGGTATGATTATGACCGAGGATTATTCGGTATAATCATGGCCGTAATGTTACAAATGATGTGGTAAAAAAAGTCATCATTGGCCCGTAGTGCATTGATGGACGAGTTGTTGGCATGATCATGACAATTGATGAATACACGAATATCTTTGGCCCGTAGTGCATGGATAATTTGTGGTCGTGATACTAACGAATATCTTTGGCCGTAGTGCAAGGATGATGTGGATTATTTATTAAAGTGAGTCTCGGTGATAAAAGTGATGAAAAAAACCTTTTAAATCATAAAAGATAGTAGATTTTATTCTCTACTTGACTCTTTTAATGGATTGCATGTTCCGCTGCAGTTAAACTTGATGTTTGTTATATTGTATTAGTTTAACACTATTGAAGGCTAACGATAATTTATTATGTATTATCTTAGTCATAATATTTCTTACTGGGCTAGTTGAGCTCACCCTTTTACTTTTATTGTTCTCTTTAGGAAATGAGAACATATAGGGACTAATAGGGAGCAGAGTGACGGTCGAGATAATAGCATTAGTAGTCCTCACTATTACATTAAATAGTGTGATAATAAATGTAATGAGGACTCAATTGAGTGTGGATATTTTCTAGATGACAATATTTATATTAAAACTCATGACATATGTTTTTGTCGTATTTTACCACATTTGTTGTATAATTAAGTTGTATTTGAATTTTGTACCATGTATTTGACGACTCAAGATGGGTGATTTAGACCTATTTTGGGGGCGTCACAATTATTATACAACTTCCCTCCATGTAAGGCAAACTCCCCCCCCCCCATTTCCCATCCGTGACTCATTTTTATATATATATATATATATATATATATATATATAACAAAACTGAGATAACTTCTACCAACAATTTTGAAAAATAGGTAAATGGGGGCCAAATAATACGCCAATATTTACAACAAATACTTCATAAAAAGCACCTCAATATTTTTAACAACATTTTTCATCATTATTATAATTCACAATATTTAACAACCAGGTCGTTCCCAGGAAAGAGGGGGCTTTCCGATAAGGATTTCTCCCTATTGGCGCACAATTAGATGACCTAACCTCTCCTTGGCTAAACTTCTAAACATTGTCATTATTGCAAATAATAATATGAATAACTTTGTCATCTCAATTATTGATTTAATAGTATATAAAATATCGACAATAATTGAATCAAATAATGTGAGATCTTATGCGACAATTCTTTGTAGCAATAATTGAACAAAATTGAGTATTTGCTCACGTAAGCATCAATAATTAATACAGTATTGCTACTATGCAATCACCGCGTATTATTGTACTTTTACTAACCGGTTATTTCAGCGATTAACGGTAAAACTTCCGTAGTTATTTTCATAAAAGATATTTACATCGTTTTTCTCATTTCGACAATAATTACGTTGTGGGGTCCACCAATGATTTTGCCGTCTTACGAATATTCCCTGTTAAAACAAATATTCCCCGACCAATCGAATATTATATAACAACTTGCTTACTTTGAAAAATTTATAAATATTACCCACAACTTTAATATTATAACAAATCAACACCATTATTATTCAAAATGATATTTATAGAAAAATCATCTTTATTCATAAAAGTTGGGGTCTTAAAACCTCCCCTTCTTATGAAATTTCACCCTCGAAATTAGGGTATATACCTGGTATGACGAATAGGTGAGGATACCTTGATTTCATTTCAGATTCTAACTCCCAGGTCATTTCCTCAACATCGTGGTTTCTTCACAAAACTTTGACTTGAGGTATAACTTTGGAGCGTAGAATATGTTCCTTCTTATCCAAGATTTTAACAGGTACCTCTTCATACGTTAAATCTTTCGCTATTTCGTCTTGTTCTAATTCAATAATGTGATTCGGATATTTCACATATTTACGTAACATATATATGTGAAAAATGTTATGAACACGAGACATACTTGGCAGTAAGGCGAGTCTATAGGCCATAGTTCCTACTCGATCGAGGATTAAAAATGGGCCAATGAATCGAGGATTGAGCTTTCCTCTCTTTCCAAATCTCGTAACTCCTTTCCATGGAGTAACACGTAACAACACATGATCTCCAATATTGAATTTCACGTCCTTTCGATGAAGATCAACATAACTCTTTTGTCAATCTTGTGAGGTTTTTATACGTTGTCGGATCGTTTGAATCTTTTTCGTAGTCATATGTACCAACTCCGGTCCCAACAACGTTGCTTCACCCACCTCATCCCAGCATACTGGAGAACAACACTTTCTTCCATACAACGCTTCGAATGGAGCCATGTCAATACTTGCTTGATAACTGTTGTTATAGGAAAACTCCACCAATGGTAAGAACTTATCCCAACTTCCCTTGAAGTCAAGGACACAGAGTCTTAATAAATCTTCAAGAGTTTGAATAGTCCTTTCTGACTACCCGTCCGTTTGAGGATGATAAGCCGAACTAAATTGTAAATCCGTGCCCATAGCTTTTTGCAAATTAACCCAAAATCTTAAAATGAATCTTGGGTCACAATCAAAAACTATGGATACTAGCATACCATGCAGTCTTATAATCTCATTTATGTATATACGAGCAAGACGTTCGAGTGTATAATTTTCCCGTATAGGTAAGAAATGAGCAGACTTGGTCAATCTATCAACAATGACCCAAATCGCATCTATGCCTTGAGAAATCTTGGGAAGACCAGTAACGAAATCCATGGTAATGTGCGCCCACTTCCATTCTGTAATTTCAAGTGATTGCAATGGACCTTTTAGCACTTGATGCTCCGCCTTGACTCGTTGACAAGTTAAACACCTTGAGATAAACCCCGCTATCTCTCTCTTAATATTGCTCCACCAAAATGTATGTCGAAGATCACGATACATTTTGGTACTCCCAGGATGGATTACAAACGGTGTGTTGTGTGCCTCTATAATGATTTTATACTTTAAATTAGGGTCGTTAGAAACACAAAGTCTGGAGTTGACTCGAAGTATTCCTTCTTCATCGATTCTTGCTTCCGAAATAACACCTTCTTTCACTTTGTTCCTCATACGCATCGTGCTCAGTGCGTAGCTTGGCGGCTTTAACTTTATCGATTAAAGTCGGTTCTACTCGTATATTTGCCATCATCACATGGGTCCCTGGAGTCTTTAACCCTATCTCCATCCTTTGCAAGTCATATAAAATGGGCCTTTGCGTTGACAATAACACACTCGTACCTGCATATGATCTTCTACTCAATGCGTCAGCTACCACGTTCGCTTTTTCAGGGTGGTATTGAATGGTATGATCATAATCTTTTAAAAGTTTAATCCAACGTCATTGCCGCATGTTGAGTTCCTTTTGAGTGAAGAAATATTTGAGGCTTTTATGATCTGTATAGATCTCCACTTTCTCCCCATACAGGTAATGCCTCCAAATTTTAAGTGCGAAGACAACAGCTGCCAACTCTAGATCATGATTAGGATAATTCCTCTCATATTCTTTGACTTGTCGAGAGGCATAGGCTATGACTTTCCCATGTTGCATGAGAACACATCCTAACCCTTCGCTCGAAGCATCACTGTAGATGACAAATCCCTCCGAGCCAGATGGTATTGTCAGATTAGGTGCTGAAATGAGTCTTCTCTTGAGTTCTTGAAAACTCTTCTCACATTCCTCGCTCCAACCAAATTTTGTATCTTTTCGAGTCAGCTGAGTTAATGGAGTAGCGATTCGAGAAAATCCTTCCACGAATCTTCGATAATAACCAGCTAAGCCCAGAAAGTTACGTACTTTGGTCACTAACTTAGGTTGCTCCCAGCTTTGAATTGCTTCAATCTTCGCTGGGTCAATAGATATTCTGTGATTTGATATCACGTGCCCAAGGAATGCTACTTCCTCAAGCCAGAACTCGCATTTCTTTAACTTGGCATATAACTTGTTCTCACAAAGCTTTTGGAGTATCAACCTCAAGTGTTGCTCATGATCTTCACGACTTTTGGAGTATATGAGAATGAAATCAATAAAGACAACCACAAAATGATCCAAATATTCCTTGAATACTCGGTTCATCATATCCATGAAGGCAGCAGGAGCATTAGTCAATCCAAAAGACATGACTAGAAATTCATAATGCCCATACCGAGTTCTGAAACAAGTCATCAATACGAGGTAACGGGTACCTATTTTTGACAGTTACATGGTTAAACTCCTGGTAATCACTACAAAGTCACATACTCCCATCTTTCTTCTTCACGAATAGAATAGGAGCACCCCAAGGAGACGTACTAGGATGAATGAAACTGATGTCTAACAATTTTTGCAGTTGGGTCTTTAACTTCTGAAGTTCAATAGAAGCCATAACAATAGAAATATCATTCAAAACTGACGTATTTTTGTTTAAATCCGTGACATGAGCTAAGAAAACTTGACATCCATTTTTCAATAAACGAACAGCTTTATGGCTTAAGATGACAGTGATTGATTTTAATGATTTAGTTGCTTGAATTCGCATAATAGGTTGGTTAGGAATATTAAAGCTAACAACCTTACGAAAATAATCAATTTTTGCATGATGAGTAGTTAACCAATTAATCCCTAGAATTACGTCAAATGCAAGTATTTTCAATGAATTAAGATCGACAGGTAATGTGAGGGTACCGATTTGAACCAAACAAGACTTATAAACAGTGGATTTAATGAAGGTTTCTCCCAACGGAGTTTCAACAGATAAGTCAAAGTCTAATTTCTTCGGAGTCAAATTTAAACGTTTAGCGCAAGTAGGAGAAATAAAAGAATGGGTAGAACCAGTATCAAATAAGGTATAGACTTCGCTAGAGTTTATGATAAGCTTACCCATGATGACCTCGTTCGGGTTCCTTACTTTTTAGGAGGTCACGATAAACGCTCTCCCTTGAACTACTGGTTTTGAATTTTTTGGAACGGCTTTTGGTGCCTCCATCCCAGCTGGACTTGACTTTGGTGCACGATAAAATCGGGCTAGGTGACCTTCTCTTCCATAATTATAATATGCTTTGGACTGCTGCGTACAGTTTGGACTGATGTGTCCCTCACCTCCGCATTTGTAACATACGACCGGTGGTCGTTCTCCTTCCTTAACAACAGGTGCTGGTGCTGACGTCTTTCCATCATTGTTGAATCTTCTCTTCTTGAAATGTCCACTTTTATTTTCTTGGACATGATTACCACCGAAGTGGTTACCATTTACGGCATGTTGATTCCTCCACGTTTTGTTATCCTTCGCTCACGATGGTTGCTACCTTTGGTATTATCGACTTGTCAACTGCTCTCTCTTGGTTGGGTTGACTCATTATCGCGCTCCAATAACTGAGCCTTATTTACAACATCTGAATACAAACATAGTTTGTGAGAGAGAAGGTATTGACGTATCTCGGGTTTCAAACCTATTAGAAACATCTGTGTCATTCTCTCCTCGTTATCAACTAAATGGGACGCCAACTGGGATAACTCGACAAACTTGGCTTCGTAATAACACGGTCATATTGTTTTGCTCTAGCTTGATGAACTCTACCTCTTTCATGTGACAAATACTTTCGGGAAAGTACTTGTCGTTAAATAGTTTTTGGAACTTCTCCCAAGATATTTTAAGTGCGGCAGGCTGGGTACGCTTTACAGATTCCACCAGTAATTTGCCTCTCCTTGCAACATGAAGGTGGCAAAGGGAACCTTTTGCTCCTCAGAACATCCCAAGACATCAAATATCTTGGTGATCTACTTTATCCATGTCTCCGCCTTAAGTGGTTTTGGCTCTCCCAAAATCTCTCGTGGTCCCAGCTCTTTGAACTGCTTAGCGGTGACCGTCCGAGAGTTGCCCATGTTTCCCCTGTATTATGAACAGGAGCCGCTCTTGCCTGATTTTGCATGAATTGCATAAAGCCTCTGAACATCCCATCGTTCATCATTTGATCGGTGTTGTTGTTTACCTGAAGATTATTGTTTTCCTGTTGTATATTATCCTGAGTATTGATCTATGGTGACTCAACGGTCTCCTGTGCTCCATTGCTATTCTCAAAATTCTCGGATGTCATTTTCAAATACTGCCACAAAACAAGGGTTAATTGACACACCACATATTATCCCTATATTCTGACCGACCAATTAAATAATAAATAAACTTAGGTAGGTCATACTAGCGAAGGAATTACCCGTCTCTCCCCCTAGTTCCAGTCTCACATCTTAGCCAGGGATCATATCCCTAAGCTGTGATACTAACTCTGACGCCCTCAAAATAGGTATACATCACCCATTCTAAGTCGCCAAATACATGGTACAAAATACAAATACAAACTTAAATATACAACATGAGCTGTGGGTTTTAATACAAATAATGTCTTCTAGACAGTATTCAAACTCAAAATAAGTCCTCAATACATTTATTATCACACTATTTCACAGAATAGTGAGGACTACTAATGCAAACATCTGGACTGTCACTCCATTCCCCGACAAGTCCCGTCTATATTCTCATTTCCTAAAGAGAACAATGAAAACAAAGGGTGAGCTCAACTAGCCCAGTAAGAAATATTATGACTAAGATAATGCAGAATAAATTATCGTTAACCTTCAACAGTGTTAAAATGATAAAATAAAATAGACATCAAGTTCAAATGCAGTGGAACAAGCAATCCATTAGAAGAGTCAAGTAGAGCATGATATCTATTATCTTCTATAATTTGAAAGAATTTATCATCAATTTTATTGCTGAGACTCAGCTTAATAAATAATCCACATCATCGAATCACCCATGCACTACGGCCAACGATATTCATTAGTATCACCACAAATTATCCATGCACTACGGGCCAAGGATATTTTTGTTTTTATCAATGGTCATGATCATGCCAACAACTGTCCATCAATGCACTACGGGCCAATGAGGACTTTTACCACATCTTTTGTAACATTACGATCATGATTATACCGAATAATGTCTGGTCATAATCATACCAAGTCTATCTTTGCACTACGGCCACAGATGACTTTCATCATAATATAAACATGAGGATAATGACAATGATATAAGAATTCAATTAAATGAAAGCAAATGATAAATTTTTAAAGATTTATAATTTAATTTATCCAAAAATCAATAACATCCAAATTGTCAACATGATACTGCTTTGTGGAGTAAAATTCAAGAATAATATTATACCAAAAATGATTTGGACCAAGAAGAAATTATTTTTTTTGTTATGAATAGTACCCTGGGTGAATAGTAACTGAGTGAATAGTACCCTGTGAATAGTACTTTGGGAATAGTAACCCCGTGAGTAGTACTCCGACATGAAAAAGTTAAAACTTATCAAGAATGCTCAGAATAATATTTTTATAAAAAGATACTGATTGAAGCGCAAATATCAAGGATATTCTACTAATTTCATGGAGTATAAAAGCCAAAACATTAACAAAATGAGTATAGAATTCGGAATCTGAAACAAAATAATATTACTTACATACTACAGAGTATGGAAGAAAATATTATTTCATATGAATACTAAATAAAAATAATATCCCTTACCTTAAAAAGAAGAGTATTCCAACTGGTATAACGGGGATATTCTTGAAGAAAACTTTCACTGTTTTCTTTGCTCAAAGCTTTCTAAAACTTGAAAGAAATACGCTCAATATTATAGAAGAAGAATTCTCTGATTCTGGTATTATTTTCAATTCTAACTAAGCATCCTATTTATAGGATAATGGAAAGGATACTATTTGAATTTAGAAAGTCACAGACTGCATAGTAAGGAATCACGGGTTGCAACTCAATCGGCTGAAAATAATTTGATTTGATTTTCACTATGCAGCACTATGCAACCAATAAAATATAATATATTCTATTTTTCATAAAAAAAACAAAACTTATTATATATATATATATATATAATATAATAATAATTATTATTATTATACAACTCCCTCCATGTTAGGCAAACTCCTCCTCCCCCCCCCCATTTCCCATCCATGACTCATTTTTAATATATATATATATATATATATATATATATATATAAATGAGATAACTTCTACCAACAGTTTTGAAAAATAGGTAAATGGGGGTCCAAATAATACGCCAATATTTACAACAAATACTTCATAAAAATTACCTCAATATTTTTAACAACATTTTTCATCATTATTATAATTCTCAATATTTAACAATCAGGTCATTCGCAAGAAAGAGGGGGCTTTCCGATAAGGATTTCTCCCTATTGGCGCGCAATTAGATGACCTAACCTCTCCTTGACAGAACTTCTAGACATTGTCAATATTGCAAATAATAATATGAATAACTTTGTCGTCTCAATTATTGATTTAATAGTATATAAAATATTGACAATAATTGAATCAAATAACTTGAGATACTATGCAGCAATTACTGTAGCAATAATTGAATAAAATTGAGTGACTTCTCACGTAAGCATCAATAATTAATACCGTGTGCTATTATGCAACTACGCGTATTACTGTACTTTTAACACCAGTTATTTTAACAGTTAATGGTAAAAATTCTGCCGTTATTTTCATAAAAAGATATTTCTGTCGTTTTCTCATTCTGACAATAATTATGTTGTGGGGTCCACCGATGATTGTGTCGTAGTACGAATATTCCCCGTTAAAACGAATATTTTCCGACCAATCGAATATTATATAACAACTTGCTTACTTTACAAAATTTATAAATATTGCCCACAACTTTAATATTATAACAAATCAACATCATTATTATTCAAAATGATATTTATAGAAAAATCATCTTTATTCATAAAAGTTGGGGTCTTATAGTACTTGTCGTTGAACAATTATTGGAACTTCTCCCAAGACATCTTTAGTGAGGCAGGTTGAGTACGTGTTATAGATTCCCACCAATGATCTGCCTCTTCTCTCAACATGAAGGTGGCGAAGGGAACCTTTTGCTCCTCTGAGCATTCCAAGACATCAAATATCTTTTTGATCTGTTTTATCCACATCTCTACCTTAAGTGGTTCTGGCTTTTCCAAAAACTCTGGTGGTCCCAACTCCTTGAACTGCTTAGCGGTGACCAACCATGGGTTGCCAGTGTTTCCATCTGCACTATGAATATGAGTCTCTCTCGTTTGGTGTTGCATGAACTGCACAAAGCCTATGAACATCCCATCATTCATCATTTGGTCGGTGTTGTTGTTCACCTGAGGATTGTTGCCTTCCTGCACATTATCCTGGTTATTGATCGTCGGTGACTCAACGGTCTCGTGTGCTTCATTGCTTATCTCAACATTTTCAGATGTCATTCTCAAACACTGTAACAAAATAAGGGTTAATTGACATGTCACATATTATCCCTATACTCTGACCGACCAATTAAATAACAAATAACTTAGGTAGGTTAGCGAAGGATTAACCCGTCTCTCCCCTCTTAGTTCTAGTCTCACATCTCAGCCAAGGATTATATCCCTAAGCTTTGATACCAACTGTGACGCCACCAAAATAGGTATACATCACCCATTTTGAGTCGCCAAATACATGGTATAGAATTCAAATATAACTTAATTATGCAACTGTCGTGTAAAGTACGACAAAACATATGCTGTGAGTTTTAATACAAATATTATCTTCTAAATAATATCCAAACTCAAATTCAATATTATTAAATTATTAACACACTATTTCACAGAATAATGAGGACTACTAATGCACCATCTCGGACCATCACTCTATTCCCCGACTAGTCCCAGATATGTTCTCATTTCCTAAAGAGAACAATGAAAGTAAAGGGTGAGCTCAACTAGCCCAGTAAGAAATATTATGACTAAGATAATGCAGAATAAATTATCCTTAGCCTTCAACAGTATAACAACTGATATAATATAATAGACAACAAGTTTTAGATCAACAACTGTAGCGAAATAAGCAATCCATTAGAAGAGTCAAGTAGAGCATGATATCTACTATCTTCTATGATTTAAAAAGTTTATAATCAATTTTATCGCTAAGACTCAACTTAATAAATAATCCACATCACTGAATTATCCATGCACTACGGGCCAAGGATATTCATTAATATCACGACCACGAATTATTCATGCACTACGGGCCAAGGATGTTCGTGTTTTCATCAATGATCATAATCACGCCATAAAATAATTCATCTTTGCACCCTTGGCCGAAGAGAACCCATGGTCATGATCATACCAAAAACTGTCCATCAATGCACTACGGGCCAATGAGGACTTTTACCACATCATCTGTAACATTACGGTCATGATTATATCGAATAATCCCTGGTCATAATCATACCAAGTCCATCTATGCACTACGGCCACAGATGACTTTCATCATAATATAAATATGAGGATGATGACAATGATATAAGAATTCAATTAAATGAAAGCAAATGATAAATTTCTAAAGATTTATAATTTAATTTATCCAGAATTCGATAACGTCCAAATTATCAACATGATACTACTTTGTAGAGTAAAATTCAAGAATAATAATGTATCAAAAATGATTTGGACAGGAAATAAATCAGTTTTGTCATAAATAGTACCTCGGGTGAATAGTACCCGAGTGAATAGTACCCCATGAATAGTACTTCACGAATAGTAACCCCGTGAATAGTACTCCGGCATGAACAAGTTAAAACTTATCAAGAATGCTCAGAATAATATTTCCATAAAAATATACTTGATGAAGCGCAAATATCAATGATATTCTACTAATATCATGGAGTATAGAAGCCAAAACTTAACAAAATGAGTATAGAATTCAGAATCTGAAATGAAATAATATTACTTACATACTATAAAGTATGGAAGAAAATATTATTTCTTACGAGTATTGAACAAAAATAATATTCCTTATGACTGTTGAACGAAAATAATATTCCTTACGAATATTAAACGAATATAATATTCCTTACGAATATTTAACGAATATAATATTTCTTGCGAATATTGAACAAAATAAAATTTCTTACGAATACAAAAATAATATCGTAAGAGAATCTGAAATAAATAATATCCCTTACCTTAAAAAGGAGAGTATTCCAACCGGTATAGCGGGAATATTCTTGAAAAAAAAATTCATTATTTTTTACACTCAAAGCTTCCTAAAACTTGAAAGAAATATGCTCAATATTATAGAAGAAGAATTCTCTAATTCTGGTGTGATTTTCAATTCTAACTAAGCATCCTATTTATAGGAGAATGGAACGATACTATTTAGAAATATAATCACGGATTGCACAAGACAATCATGGTAGCGCGCATAAATTAATTTGATTTCTAAAAAATTTGATTTACTTATAAAAGACTATGCAATAATATATTCTAATAAAATGAAAAACTTTAGATATATATATATATATATATATATATATATATATATATATATATATTCATATCTTTGGACTTATATATATATACTTATATAATCATATCCTCCCAAACAAGTTCCCCCTCCCATGAGACATCACATGCATAAATTTTTATATATATATATATATATATATATATATATATATATATATATATATATATATATCTAATACTAATACATCATTCCACCATATATATTCCACCATTCCACCAATATTCCACCCTGGTGACAATTCTAATTCCCTCCCCATTTTTTTTTCTTCCACACGTGGGCCCCACGTGTTCCCCTCCCACCAACATGTCACCATTACAGGTGGGTCCCATCATATTATATATATATATACTGAATAAATTTCTACCGATAATTTTGAAAAATGGGTAAGTGGGGGGGTCCTAAATAAGCAAAATTTTACAACAAACACTTTATAAAAAAATCTCCTGAATATTTTTAACAACGTTTATTCATCATTATTATTATTCACAATATTTAACAACCAGATCATTCCCAGGAAAGAGGGGGCTTTCCAATAAGGATTTCTCCCTATTGACACGCAATTAGGTGACCAAACCTCTCCTCGACAAAACTTTCTAGACATCGTGAATATTGTAAATAATACTATGAATAATTGTATCGTCTCAATTATTGATTTAATAATATATAAAATATAGACAATAATTGAATCAAATAACGTGAGATCTTTATCACGGCAATTCTTTGTAGCAATAATTGAACAAAATGGTGACTTCTCACGTAAGCATCAATAATCAATACTGGTGTGCTCTTATGCGACCCCAGTATTATTCGTACTTTATCTTTGGGTATTTCAACAGTTAATGGTAAAACTTCTGCCGATATTTTGTTGTTTTCTCATTCCGACAATAATCCCTGTTAAAACGAATATTCCCCGACCAAACGAATATTTTATTACAACTTACATACTTTATAAAATTTATAAATACTACCCACAATTATAACATTATATCAAATCCACACCATAATACTTCAAAAAATATTTTGAGAAAATTAATCTTTATTCACAAAATTCGGGGTCTCCCAAATTTTATGAATAACGATTTAAATTTCTCGAAATATTTTTTTTAATATTATGGTGTAGATTTGATATAATGTTATAGTTGTGGGTAATATTTATAAATTTTGCAAAAGTAAGCAAGTTGTTATATTATATTCGATTGGTCGGGGAATATTCTTTGTGTCACGGAATATTGTACGACGACACAATCATTGGTGAACCCCATAATGGAATTATTGTCGGATTGAGAAAACGACAAAAATATTTTATGATAATAATGGCGGAAGTTTTACCGTTAACTATTGAAACACTAAGTGTTAAAAATACCAGAAACGCGTGGTTGCATAGTAGCACATGATGATTGATTATTGATTCTTACGTGAGAAGTCACTCAGCTTTTGTTCAATTATCGCTTCAAAGAATTGCATAGTATCTCACATTATTTGATTCAATTATTGATATTTTATATATTATTAAATCAATAATTGAATGGCAGAGTTATTAATATTATCATTTGTAATATTAACGATGTCAGAAGTTACGCGAGGAGAGATTTGGTCACCTAATTTAAGCGCAATAGGAGGAATCCTTATTGAAAGCCCCCTCTTTCCTAGGAGCGACACAATTCGATTAATATTGTGAATTATAATAATGATGATAAATGTTGTTAAATATATTGATGTGTCTTTTTGCAAGTCACATGAGTTTTTATATATATATATATATATATATATATATATATATATATATATATATATATATATAAATTACATTTTATTAGTATTATTAATGTAATAAAAGCAGAAAAGCTTTTTATATAAAATAGAATATTTTTATAAAGTTATTTGTTTTATTAGATTATAAATAGAATATATTATATTTTATTATGCGGTGTTTGCATAGTGTATGCATAGTGTTTTGCATAGTAAAATCTTTTTATATAAAACATAATATTTTTATAAAGTTATTTGTTTTATTAGACTATAAATAGAATATATTATATTTTATTATGCATAGTGTTTGCATAGTAAATTTTTTTTTATATAAAACAGAATACTTTTATAAAGTTATTCGTTTTATTAGATTATAAATAGAATATATTATATTTTATTTAAAAGATTTTATTTTATTAGAATATTTTATTAATATTGCATAGTAAATCAATATGGACCGTCCGTTTAAACGTAAATCAATCTGGACCGTTCATGAATTAGTTACTATTCAGTTCATTCTCCTATAAATAGAAGCTCATTCCTTCATTATTTCTTACAAATTCACTGAAACTCTAGAGAGAGAAACTATAGAGAGAAAGAAGAAAAGTATTCTGCTATTTCACTACTCATATATCAAGTTTCTTCTAAGGTAAGGGATATTATTTGTTGTACTCGTAAGGGGTATTATTTCTTTCGTATTCATGAAGAGAATTATTTTCTTTCAAATACTCATAAGAGCTATTGTTCCATTCTTTATTATCTGTTGGAATAACCTGTATACGCGGACTACCCTATACTTGGTGAAATTATTTTGTATTCCATTCTTTATTATTATGTTGGAATAACTTTATACATGTGAAGTACCGCATACATGGTGAAATTTTTACATTATTCCATTCTTTATTATTATGTTGGAATAACTTTGTCTATCTAAATACCGCATACATGGTGAAATTCTTACGTTATTCCATTCTTTATTATTATGTTGGAATAACTTTTGTCTATGCAAAATACCGCATACATGGTGAAATTCTTACATTATTCCATTCTTTATTATTACATTGGAACATCATGTTTTGTGCGTTTACGCATGACTGATTCAGATTATTTATTATTCTGTTGGAACATCACATCGATGCGAATTTCACGACTTTGGTTCCGTTATTTATTATTACGTTTGAATATATCTGCCATGCGTTCGCATGACCGATTCCGATTATTTATTATTACATTGGAATAAACATTTATGCATGCGGTCTATCGCATGCCTGATGATTTCTTTTGTTATTCCATTCTTTATTATACTCAGTTGGATAAAGTTTTGACTTCTATACTCCATGAAATTAATGGAAGATCCTTGATATTTGCGTTTCATCCAGTATCTTTTCATGGAAATATTCTTCTGAGCATTCTTGAATTTTACTCTACAAAGAAGTATCATGTTGA
This sequence comes from Panax ginseng, assembly GCA_020205605.1. Taxonomy (NCBI): domain Eukaryota; kingdom Viridiplantae; phylum Streptophyta; class Magnoliopsida; order Apiales; family Araliaceae; genus Panax; species Panax ginseng. The sequence continues at coordinate 97,991,463 of CM035149.1, read as the reverse complement.
CAATTTGGACGTTATTAGTTCCTGGATAAATTAATTCTTGAACTTGTTTTATTGAATTCTTATATCATTATCATCATCCTCATGTTTATATTATGTTGAAAGTCATCTGTGGCCTGTAGTGCATAGATGGACTTGGTATGATTATAACTAGGGATTATTCAGTATAATCATTACCGTAATGTTACAAATGATGTGGAAAAAGTCCTCATTGGCCCGTAGTGCATTGATGGACAATTTTTGGTATGATTATGGCTATGGATTCTCTTCGGCCAAGGGTGCAAAGATGAATTGTTTTATGGCATGATCATGACCATTGATGAATACACAAAGATCCTTGGCCCATAGTGCATGGATAATTTGTGGTCGTGATACAAATGAATATCCTTGGTCGTAGTGGAGGGATGATGTGGATTTTTTTATTAAGCTGAGTCTCAACGATAAAAGTGATGAAAAACCTTTTTAAATCATAAAAGATAGTAGATTGTATTCTCTACTTAACTCTTTTAATGGATTGCTTGTTCCGCTACAGTTAAACTTGATGTTTGTTATATTGTATCAGTTTAACACTGTTGAAGGCTAATGATAATTTATTCTGTATTATCTTAGTCATAATATTTCTTACTGGGCTAGTTGAGCTCACCCATTTACTTTCATTGTTCTCTTCAGAAAATGAGAACGTAGCAGGGACTAGTCGGGGAACGGAGTGACGGTCCAGATAATAGCATTAGTAGTCCTCACGATTCTGTTAAATAGTGTGATAATAAATGTAATGAGGACTCAATTGAGTGTGGATATTGTCTAGATGACAATATTTGTATTAAAACTCACTGACATATGTTTTATCATTATTTATACATTTGTTGTATAATTAAGTTATATTTGAATTTTATACCATATATTTGGCGACTCAAGATGGGTGATGTATACCTCATTTGGAAATCAATATATATATATATATATATATATATATATATATATATATATATATATATATATATATATATATATATAGAGAGAGAGAGAGAGAGAGAGAGATAGCTTCCTATGCGGGTGGCCCGCATACGGACTACCTTTAGCAGTCCAGGGGAAAAAAATGTAACTTATAAAACGCCTAATATAAATTCCTACAAAATAAAAAAATTAAATTGCATGATTTGTCATGATATTAGGGTCAATACGAATAGAAATGATTACAAGACAACAATATTTGCAATAATCAATTATTTTAATGACAAGATTATTCTGGATGCTCCTTGCATGGGGTTATAAATATAGAGTCAAAAATAAAAAAGTAACGTCTAATCTGTATTATACAAAATTTTATAGTCTACATACTCAATCCAATAATTCTTCGGCTTCTTCTAGCCAACCTACAGTAAAAGATGTTCTTCTATTACCAGAATAGTACATTCCAAACAAATATGTGGAAGAAACAGTATTGATCATTGACCAGAATGATGAGAAATGGATGAAAGATCCATGGAAATTCAAGAGGCGTTATTTAATGACTCAAAAGTTTCCTCCTCGTTTTAACCAGTATCGATATATTTATGAATAGATTATCATCGAAACAACATCAATGGACATTAAGCATACGCTTCATGATCCAACAAAACCAACTATCCCAATCCAGTATAGCAAAACAACTATCACGAGCATCATGCCTCTTGTTAATTGGGGTATCAATCCCCATACTACCCGTACTATTGAAACCAGTCATACAGAAACAAAATACAGCTATTGGGATTATATTGATTCCTTTACACAGGTATTTTATTACCAGAACCAGATTAATAACCATACTTGGTTTATCCGTATATGTCCCGATGTTTTAAAAAATGAAATTCCAAATAGGTTTTTCGTTTGGTGGGATAAATTTGGTATTACTATTGAAACTTTACCAGAATCAGTTCAAACATCATTCAAGGAGTGGCAAGTTGTTTATGCCTATATACCAGTAAACAATGATTTATCTATGCTTAAATTAATTACCCATTTCATAATCCGTTTTTGAATCCCTTGGATCTGAAAATGAGATTTTCAGTGTGACTATCAGAATAAGATTCCCCACCTTAAAAGGGTAATTTTTACCAAATGGTAGGATAAAGGGCTTAATCCTACACTACCAGAACTTCTCAAGACCATAAAGAATCATACTCAGACCTGTCTGGATGTTATCCCTTAGAGCCTTCTAGCACCAGCACCGGTTAATCCTATTGTCAAGATTAAAACAGATTTAAAACAGAAGTTTCCAAATCTTACTGAAACTGAATTGATAGTTAAGACTATGGATTATAAGTGTAAAATCCCAAATTTTACAAATAAAGATTTAATTTTTTCTCGAAATATTTTTTCAAAATTATGGTGTGGATTTGAGATAATGTTATAGTTGTGGGTAATATTTATAAATTTTGAAAAGTATGCAAGTTGTTATGTAATATTCTTTTTGTCGGGGAATATCCGTACAACGGTAAAATCATTGGTGGACCCCACAACGGAATTATTATCGGATTGAGAAAATGACAAAAATATTTTTATGAAAATAACGGCAGAAGTTTTACCCTTAAAACTGTTGAACTACCCAGTAGTAGAAGTACAGTAATACGCGTGGTTTCATAGTAGAACACGGTATTGATTATTGATGCTTACGTGAGAAGTCACTCTGTTTTGTTCAATTATTGCTACAGTAATTGTTGCATAGTATCTCACGTTATTGATTCAATTATTGTCGATATTTTATATATTATTAAATCAATAATTGAGATGACAAAGTTATTAATATTATTATTTGTAATATTAACGATGTCTAGAAGTTACATACGTCGAGGAGAGGTTTGGTCACCTAATTGCGCGCATGATAGGGAGAAATCCTTATTTGAAAGCCCCCTTTCCAGGAGCGACACAGTCGATTAATATTGTGAATTATAATAATGATGATAAATGTTGTTAAAAATATTAAGGGATCCGGGTAGTCACGGAAGTTTTATATATATATATATATATATATATATATATATATATATAAATTTTGTTTTATTATTATTATAAATCTAATAAAATAGAAAACTTTTTATATAGAGCAGAATACTTTTTATAAAATTTTGTTTTATTTGATTATAAATAGAATATATTATATTTTATTATGCATAGTATTTGCATAGTAAAATCTTTTTATATAAAATAGAATACTTTTATAAAGTTATTTGTTTTATTAGATTATAAATAGAATATATTATATTCTATTATGCATAGTGTTTTGTTGCCTCTTTTTTAGTTCTAACAAAAGAGCTCTAACTCATGCAAGCATCGTGTGTCAACAAAATGTCTGAGTAAGTAGAGTATCGATCCCCTGAGAGAAAGTTGTTTAAATTTAAACTCTCGTGCATCAACTAAATCACTATTTTATATGCTTAAACTAATGACTAGAATTGTGAATTTATTCTAAATGCAAATAATAACTAAAATGAGAATGAGAATGTATTAAATCAAATCTGGAAATAATGGGATCCTAACTTCATGCAATACTTCATCTAATTGCCACAATCATGCAAGATTGTTTACATATCACAGAAAAGTAGCCAAGAGCACTAAAATAGTCATAGCCATTTTTCAATGCACTATGACCTATTCACACAGTATCCACAAGCGATAGACACCATGTAATCAACAATATAACCAAAATCACTATATGTCTATGTGAAATTACAACCATATTGAATTTAAGCTCAAGCCCTTATTTTAACTCATACGGTGAAACAGTATATGTTTATCTGGTTCACGAAATACACAAGCCATGCAAAACAGCCCCATATACGTATACTATCATGATTACAATCCATATTCGCGTGTTCATTGTCAATTCCATACGAGTATTAAAAACGAATGGTGATCAAACATTCATGCATTCAAAACAACCATGGTAGAAATTCCGTAAGATATGTAAAACAGTCCAGTAATCAAGCATGCAACTAAACTACATATTAAAATCCTTTAGAATCCCATAATGGAGTTTAGTTCATGACTGAACCAAAAGCCATTATGGGATCAAAGCTAAACATGGATAATAAGCAAACAATTGAGAGGAAATGGATAGATATGATCAAACCCAATTGCTGATTATAAACCAATGATAACGTTCAATTCCTCATATAAATCCAGCAAAATAATAATAATAATCCACGATGATAGGAAATCCCAAGAAGAATTAGAAAAGATAGAGTTTAGGCTTCGTTCTTCGTTGGAATCTCTCTCAAAGTGTCAACCCTAGTTACGATATGAAAAATACGTAAAAAGTACTGAATGTTACGTCTGACACCAGTTAGAATAGTTTTAAGTGGTTACAACTCTTTAAAATTAGAAATTAAAATAAACAGCTCAGCATCAGCAGTCATTGCGCGTGGCCACGCGTTACCCTAGTGTAATCCTCGCGCGGGCGCAAGATCTTTAAAATCGGCAAATCCGAGGCCATCGATAGCGGCGATGTATAGGCTGTATATAGCAGCGCCTTGATACGCCACGCAACTTACGCAACTTTGAGTTACGGTTCTGCTGCTGCTGGCTGATCTTCTTTGCTCATTCTTTTCCTTCATTCATTCTCAGTCCCTTTGCTCTACTTGATCCTCACGCCATGCATCCATCAGCCTCATACCATCTAGACTCACCAAATCATGCCATATCCTGCACTTTTACACCAAAGGAGTTTTAAATATATGCAATGCAAAATAACATGAAATGCAACTAAAAACATATTATAATGTACTTGAGATAGGCATAATTCGCGTGAATTTCCATTAAGTAGGTGTAAAACCCATTTATCATGTTTGCATAGTGTTTGTATAGTAAAATCTTTTTATATAAAACAGAATACTTTTATAAAGTTATTTGTTTTATTAGATTATAAATAGAATATATTATATTCTATTATGCATAGTGTTTGCGTAGTATTTGCATAGTAAAATCTTTTTATATAAAACAGAATACTTTTATAAAGTTATTTGTTTTATTAGATTTTAAATAAAATATATAAATATATATATATATATATTAAATAGAATATATTATATTTTATTGCATAGTATCCTTTCCATTCTCCTATAAATAGGATGCTTAGTTAGAATTGAAAACACCAGAAATTTAGAGAATTCTTCTTCTATAATCTTGAGCGTATTTCTTTAGAGTTTTAAGAAACTTTGAGCATAGAAAATAGTATAAGTTTTCTTTAAGAATATCCTCGCCCTACCAGTCGGAATACTGTTCTTTTTAAGGTAAGGGGTATTATTTCTTTCGTATTCATGAAGAGAATTATTTTCTTTCAATACTCGTAAGGGGTATTATTCTTTTGTATTCATGAAGAGAGTTATTTTCTTTAAATACTCGTAAGGGTTGTTATTCCATTCTTTATTATTATGTTGGAATAACCTGTCTATGCGAAGTACCGCATACATGGTGAAAATCTTTTGTTATTCCATTCTTTATTATTCTGTTAGAATAACCTGTCTGTTTGGTCTATCACATGCCTGGTGAATTCTGTTGTTATTCCATAATTTATTATTCTATTGGAATAATCAGTCTGTGTGGTCTATCGCATGCCTAGTGAATTCTATTGTTATTTCATTCTTTATTATTACATTGAAATATCACATGCATGCGGATTACGCATGACACAGTTCCATTCTTTATTATTACATTTGGAATATCACATGCGTGTGGATTACGCGTAGTGCGGTTCCATTCTTTATTATTACGGTGGAATATCACATGCATGCGGATTACGCATGACTGGTTCCATTTTTTATTATTACATTTGGAATATCACATGCATGCGGATTACGTATGACCTAGTTCCATTCTTTATTATTACATTGGAATAACACATGCATGTGGATTCTGCATGCATGGTGAATAATCCTTTGCATTCATTCCTTATTAACTTGTGGAAATGATGCATCACGTGGATTACCGCATAGCGGACAAAAATCCATTTGTAGTTTCATATATTCTATTATACTCAGTTGGTTAAAGTTTTGGCTTCTATACTCCATGAAAGTAGTAGAATATCCTGGATATTTGCACTTCATCTAGTATCTTTTCATGTAAATATTCTTCTGAGCATTTTTGAATTTTACTCCACAAAGCAGTATCATGTTGACAATTTGGACGTTATTGGTTCCTGGATAAATTAATTTATAAATTTTTAAAATTTATTCTTGAACTTGTTTTATTAAATTGTCATCATCCTCATGTTTATATTATGTTGAAAGTCATTTGTGGCCTGTAGTGCATAGATGGACTTGGTATGATTATGACCAGGGATTATCCGGTATAATCATGACCGTCGTGTTACAAATGATGTGGAAAAAGTCCTCATTGGCCCGTAGTGCATTGATGGACAGTTTTTGGTATGATTATGGCTATGGATTCTCTTCGGCCAAGAGTGCAAAGATGAATTGTTTTATGGCATGATTAGGACCGTTGATGAAAACACAATTATCTTTGGCCCGTAGTGCGTCGATAATTCGTGGTCGTGATACTAAAGAATATCCTTGGTCTGTAGTGTAGGAATGATTTGATAATGTGGATTATTTATTAAGCTGAGTCTCAGCGATAAAATTGATGATAAATCTTTTAAATCATAGAAGATAATAGGTTTTATGCTCTACTTGACTCTTCTAATGGATTACTTATTCCGCTGCAGTTGTTGATTTAAAACTTGATGTCTATTATATTCTATCAGTTTTTATACTGTTGAAGGCTAAGGATAATTTATTCTGCATTATCTTAGTTATAATATTTTTCTTGGGCTAGTTGAGCTCACCCTTTTGCTTTCATTGTTCTCTTGGGAAATGAGAGCGTGGCGAGGACTAGTCGGGGAGCGGAGTGATGGTTGAGATGATAGCATTTGTAGTCCTCACTATTCTATGAAATAGTGTGATAATAAATGTATTGAGGACTTATTTTGAGTTTGAATCTTTGTCAGAAGATAATATTTGTATTAAAACTCACGACTCATGTTGTATATTTAAGGTTATATTTGTATTACATGCCATGTATTTGGCGACTCAAAATAGGTGATGTATACCTATTTTGGGGCGTCATGATTAGTATCAAAGTTTAGGGATATGATCCCTGGCTGAGATGTAAGACAAGAACTAGGAGGGGAGAGACGGGGAATTTCTTCGCTAGTATAACCTACCTAAGTTTATTTGGTATTTAATTGGTCGGTCAGGGTATAGGGATAATATGTGATATTTTAATTAACCCTTATTTTGTGACAGTGTTTGAAAATGGCATCTGAAAATTTTCAGATCAGCAATGAAGTACATGAGACCGTTGAGTCACCAATGATCAATACCCAGGATAATGTGCAATAGGAAGACAATAATCCTTAGGTAAATAACAACACCGATCAAATGATGAACGATGGGATGTTCAGAGGCTTTATGCAATTCATGTAACATCGGTAGAGAGACTCTGTTCAAAATATAGGTGGAAATAATGGCAACCCATGGTCGGTCACCTTAAGCGATTCAAGAGCTGGGACCATCGGAGTTTTTGGGAAAGCGAGAACCACTTAAAAGGCGTAAGCGTGGTTAAAGCGGATCACCAAGATATTTGATGTCTTGGGATGCTCCGAGGAGCAAAAGGTTCCCTTTGCCACCTTTATGTTGCGTGAAGAGGCAGATTACTGGTGGGAATCTGTAAAACGTACCCAGCCTGACGTACTCAAGATATCTTGGGAGAAATTTCAAGAATTGTTCAACGACAAGTACTTTCCTGAAAGTATTCGTCACATGAAGGAAGTGGAATTTATCAAGCTGGAACAAAACAATATGACCGTGTCGCAGTACGAGGCTAAGTTTGCAGACTTATCCCGGTTTGCATCCCATTTGGTCGATAATGAGGAGCGAATGACGCAAATGTTTCTGCAATGTTTGAAACCCGATATACGTCAATATCTCATTTTTCACAAACTTTGTTTATATTCAGATGTTATGAATAGGGCTCAGTTATTGGAGCCCGATAATGAGTCAGCACAACTAAAAGGCAATAACCAACAACACAATAATAATTGTACCGGTGGCAATGGCCATCGGAACAATGATAACCATCGTGGGGGAAATTATCATGCCATGAATGGTAACCACCGGTGGTAATCATGGCGAGATAATAAAAGTGGAAATTTCAAAAGAGAAGGTTCAATAATGATGGAAAAGGCAATGACACCTGACACCCATTTCAAAGGAAGAAGAATGACCACTTTGGTCGTGTATGTTTCAAATGCGGACGGGGAGGGACACATCAAAGTCCAAATTATATCTGACAATTCAAAGCGTGTTTCAATTGCGGAAGAAGGTCACCTAGCTCGATTTTTGTCGTGTAGTGAAGTCAAGTCCAATTTGGGATAGTGATGCCAAAGGATGTCTCAGACAAGTCAAAGCTGGTAGTTTAAGTAAGAGTGTTTGTCGAGGAACCCGAACGAAGTTATCACGTGTAAGTTAATCATAAACGCTTACGAAGTCTATACCTTATTAGATACCGGTTCTACCCATTCTTTTATTTCTCCTACTTGCGCTCAATGTTTAAATTTTACTCCAGAAAAATTAGGCTATAATTTATCTGTTGAAACTCCGTTGGGAGAAACCTTCATTACCTCCACTATTTATAAATCTTGTTTGATTCAAATCGACACTTTCACGTTACTTGTCGATCTTATCTCTTTGAAAATATTGGCCTTTGATGCGATTTTAGGAATCGATTGGTTAACTACTCATCAAGCTTTTTGTAAGGTTGTTAGCTTTCATATTCATAACCAACCTGTTATGCGAATTCAAGCAACCAAACCAGTAAAGTCAATCATTGTCATATCAAGCCATAAGTAAAGTAAGTTAAAAGAACAATATTAGTATTATTAATAATCAAGATTGTATGTAAATGGAAATATCTTGTATGTAAATGCAAATGTTAGTGTACCATTTGTATAAGATGATCTTTCTTTGGTCATAAGCGATCAGGGGCTCGTATGTTGGGTCTGGGTCCCCTTCCCGTCGAGGGCGATGCAGTTTCCTATGTGTAATTTTCCTCCAAGCCATGTATGAATCAATTTTCACATAGCTGGAAATTTCGTACTGCTGTCCGTTCAAATGCTCCATGTAAGCCTCCCAATGTGCGATGTACACTTGCCTCAAGGCCATGCAATCAATGACGGCAAATCTATCTTCTTTTTCCTTTCTAAGTTCTTTGTGATTTTTACGTAGGAGATGGTTTACCTTGTAAGAACCCATCTTGTCTCATCACCTTGTCGGCATCGATATTCTACAATATCAAAATGGATCAAGAGGATTCTACCGGATCCCAACAATCTTCCTTCAAAATTAAATCCACCCATTTTGTCATCCCACTTCATATAAAGGCGCCACACTACTTGCCATTCAATTTGGGCATCTAACTCCCCTCGGTAAAATTTTAAATGATGATGGGGATTTGGTGCGCTATTAGGGTAGCTGTGATTTTCTAAGTATGTCCAGGCTAGGGCCCTAGGTAACCATAACTGTGATTGAAGCCAGGGGTTAGGTCTGCCAATTATTATACGCTCTTATGCCCAAATTTGTAAAAGAGTGACACAACCATTAATATATTTTTCTCCTTTCCTAGTGGCAGTATACAAAGACCTATACAAATAGCCCAACACAATTTGCACCCCAAGAATCGTTTACTGATTTTCAAGCGTTAATAATAAAATACATATACTTGGGATGAACAGTGTTTTTATTCCTAGTGGGGAACAATACCCCACACAACCAAAGAATATAGGCCTTCATGCATTGACCAACAATTTCCTTACTTGCTTTAGGGGGACAATTATTAAAATATTGCTGCAACCATAGTAATGAAATAGAGCCACATTTTTTTGATTCCTGATATTCAGCAACTACTTCACTACCAAAAAATTCTTTAAAATGAGCCAATGGAGTGTCAAATAACCGACAAGTTAAGGGTTTGCCAACCACAGGCAACCCAAGAATGAAGTGTACGTCCTCTAAAGTGATTGTAATTTCCCCATAATTTAAGTAAAAACTATTTGTCTTCGGCCACCATCTCTCTACTAATGCGGAAACAAGCCCAATGTCAGTTTGTGGTACAACTGCCGGATAGCAAAAAATCCCAAACCCACATTTTTTTAGAAGAATTTTTTGAGTTTTTGTTAATATCCATTGATCGTATTTTTTTTCAGTTAATTGACATGAGAGTAGTCTTCCCCTGTCTTTCCTGTCATATATATCATCCGACATATGATTTTGTTGGTCATTAAGGACACTTGGGTCAATTGGTCCATAAATCCAACTGTCCATCTAGTACCTAAAAAAATAACAACCACATGTTTTTTATATTGTTTAATAACTATGTAACACAATTATTATATCTATATCCTATTAATAAAAAAAAATCATACTTAAATAATTTTAATAATTCTTTTTTTTTTTGCACATTTTCATAATAATTAATCATTATTAGTCACAATACTAACATGCATATTATATCCCACATAACTCACAATATTTTATCAAAATAAACATTCATAATAAAATAAAACACTACTCCATTACAATTATTAAGCAAATAATTTAATCATAAGTCAAAAATTATAATAACTACTTCACTACATAGTTATATAATTATCCAACACGTATACATAAATTACATTTTTTTTTTAAAATTCACATGCATATATGTAAACATAGAAATAATTGATCATTTTCCTTCAAAGTTTAAACATCTATTTTTTTATAAATACATGTTAAAAAAATAATTATGTTATTTCAAAAGTAAATCTTACCAAAATAATATCTGAATCTAAAAATTTGTAGGCTTAACCGGCTGTTGATCTTCAATTTTTACTGATAGCAAATTGTTGCAAGCTTTCTCTTCATGTAAATCAATTCTGTTTTGATGCTTGAATGGAGGATTTTTCAAGTTGGGAGGGTATATGTATAGCGGCAGTGTAAGTCGGTAAGGGAAACATGAAGGATAGGGGATCGTGAGGGTTAAAAAGGGGTGATCACCTCTCAAAATTGAATGGCAAGAAGCATTTTCTTCCGTCTTGATCACGTTTTGGCTTCCGATGCGATTTTTTTTGAGTTGTTTTGGCTTAGATGCGATTACCTTTTAAGAGTTTTTTGGCTTCCATGCAGTCAAAATAAATTTAATGGCCTGCCGCATGAGCCTGTAGCGGCAGGGTTGATACATTTTTCAGGGGCAAATCTGTAACTTGGCTTATATTTCCTTTTTATATTGGCTGTCGCTACAGCCTGTAGCGGTAAGTTATAAAATGATTTAATCTGAGCCTTTCATTTCAAGGATCAACGGATATAAACTTGTTTGCTGAACAGTGCTTCGAGCAAACGTATGCTATGGATTAATTCCCTATATATATATATATTTGTTTTATTATTATTATAAATGTAATAAAATAGAAAACTTTTTATATAAAATAGAAGACTTTTTATAAAGTTTTGTTTTATTTGATTATAAATAGAATATATTATATTTTATTATGCATAGTGTTTGAATAGTGCCTACATAATGTTTGCACGGTAAAATCTTTTTATGTAAAATAGAATACTTTTATAAAGTTATTTGTTTTATTGATTATAAATAGAATATATTATATTCTATTATGCATAGTGTTTGCGTAGTATTTGCATAGTAAAATCTTTTTATATAAAGCAGAATACTTTTATAAAGTTATTTGTTTTATTAGATTATAAATATAATATATTATATTCTATTATGCATAGTATTTGCATAAGTGCTGTGATATAGTGTTTGCATAGTAAAATATTTTTATATAAAATAAAATACTTTTATAAAGTTATTTATTTTATAAGATTTTAAATAAAATATATAAATATATATATATATATATATATTATAAATAGAATATATTATATTTTATTGCATAGTATCCTTTCCATTCTCCTATAAATATGATGCTTAGTTAGAAATGAAAACACACCAGAAATTCAGAGAATTCTTCTTCTATAATCTTGACCGTATTTCTTTAGAATTTTAAGAAGCTTTGAGCATAGAAAACAATATAAGTTTTCTTCAAGAATATCATCGCCCTACCAGTCGGAATACTCTTCTTTTGAAGGTAAGGGGTATTATTTCTTTCATATTCATGAAGAGAATTATTTTCTTTCAATACTCGTAAGGGGTATTATTCTTTCGTATTCATGAAAAGAGTTATTTTCTTTAAATACTCGTAAAGGTTGTTATTACATTCTTTATTATTATGTTGGAATAACCTGTATATGCAAAGTACGGCATACATGGTGAAATTCTTTTGTTATTCCATTCTTTATTATTCTGTTGGAATAACATGTCTGTGCGATCTATCGCATGCCTAGTGAATTCTATTGTTATTCCATTCTTTATTCTTCTGTTGGAATAACCTGTCTATGCGGTCTATCGCATGCCTGGTGAATTCTGTTGTTATTCCATTCTTTATTATTCTGTTGGAATATCCTATCTATCCGGATTATGCATGACCTAGTTCCATTCTTTATTATTCTGTTGGAATATCCTGTCTGTGCGGATTACTTATGACCTGGTTCCATTTTTTATTATTCTGTTGGAATATCCTGTCTGTGTGGATTACGCATGACCTAGTTTCATTCATTATTATTCTGTTGGAATAACTTGTCTATGTGGATTAACGCATGCATAGTGAATAATCCTTTGTATTCATTCCTTATTAACTTGTGGAAATGATCTGTCTACGTGGATTACCGCATGCATTTGCAGTTTCATATATTCTATTATTCTCAATTGGTTAAAGTTTTGGCTTCTATACTCCATGAAAGTAGTAGAATATCCTGGATATTTGCGCTTCATCCAGTATCTTTTCATGGAAATATTCTTCTGAGCATTTTTGAATTTTACTCCACAAAGCAGTATCATGTTAACAATTTGGACGTTTTTGGTTCCTGGATAAATTAATTTATAAATTTTTAAAATTTATTCTTGAACTTATTTTATTGAATTGTCATCATCCTCATATTTATATTATGTTGAAAGCCATCTGTGGCCTGTAGTGCATAGATGGACTTGGTATGATTATGACCAGGGATTATTCGGTATAATCATGACCCTAATGTTACAAATGATATGGAAAAAGTCCTTATTGGCCCGTAGTGCATTGATGGATAGTTTTTGGTATGATTATGGCTATGGATTCTCTTCGACCAAGGGTGCAAAGAAGAATTGTTTTATGGCATGATCAGGACCGTTGATGAAAACATGATTATCAGAAGACGACACCAGCTGTCTTCAATAATGCTCCACTTAACCGACAATCTGTCTCACGCCACTTCCTATGGCTGAGAATTAAAGAAGAAAAGATAAGGATTACAGATTGACTCCACTAACTAGGACACGCTTCATCCTTTCTTATCTTCTCAATTGTATAAATTGGGAGACTCGCCCATTGTTGAGGCAGAACTTTTATTTATTTTTTTCTCTCTTTGTATCCTCTCTTTCCATTCCTTGTAAAACTATTTAATATATATAAAGTAAGTTTGAAGTTTGAAGATATCTACGAGATCATCTGTATGTTTTAATTATTGCTTCTATCAATTATTATGTTTATTTGCTTGAGCTTTTAGATTATCATACTGAAAACAATAATCGTTATTAAACAACATATCATACTCCTATAGACAACCATAATCGTTCTTATTTTTAGAATATTTTTATAAATCAAAAACAATTTATTATTTTAACTAAAAAAGCTATACAGGAAGAAACTTGTCGGCTTATAGTTTTGGGAAGACCCCCAAATCAACAGTAATCATATGAGATCATATATGTGATAATTTATTTGTTAATATATATTAAATATGTCTTTAAAATATTCATGCCATTTTATTAATAAGATATTTTGGGGATAATGCTTGATTAAGTGGAACGTCACCCAAGTCGCGTTTAGGACTTTACCTTTAAGTCATGTTATGGCGTTGTGGCTGTTATCCTTTGTAAATCGTTGACATACACATTTGATTAACCAACCCCATCTCGATCCTACCCTTATTTGGTATCAAAGCCATGTTTAGTTTATTGACATATTGATGAATATATTACTTATAAATTATGCATATATGATCGCTTTTAAAAATTACTAATTTTTCGACCTCATCTGTTAAAACAGTAGCTAATGCCTCAGCTTCTACCTTGGAAGCAACTGAACTTATAGCCTATCAAGATGTAAAGGAAGCCTTAGATAAATGGACCATTCCTAAAATTAAACCAGAAACAATTTATAAAATTGGAACCTTTGATTTTATCAGTAAAATAATTATTAAAACCTTTGGACATGTTGTTCCTTTATAGAATAATGATGAAATTTTATAGTTATTGCATATTGAAGATTTATATCCTTGTTTGAAAAAATATAAATATGTTCATATAGGGCTTGTCCAAGTAGCTTTCAAACCTTTGACTTTACTTGGCCAAAATACCAGTATTCAGTGCACACTTAGAGATGGTATGTGTCTTAACTGGAAAGCCTCTCTTATGGGTGCTATTGAAACTAGCCTTGCTCATGGACCAGTATATTTTAATATTTATCCAAATTTAAGTGTTGCTTTAACTAATAATAATCTGTCAAAATTTTTAGAAATGAGAATTATATCTCATGGTTATGAGTATCTACCGGGATCTCCTCCTTTTGCCATAATATTCCGTATTCATCTTAAAGTTTGGACTACTTTAAACCCTTATATCCGCAAACAAAGCCAACAAGGACATACTGTCCTTATAAAAACTAATATTTTTAGTAGTCAAGTGGCTATTCCCAGGATGATCCCTTGGGAAGAAATTACTTTTCCGAAACAGTGGCAAATTACTAACGTTGTTCCTACCAGACTTATAATTAGATAATCTATTGAAGATGTTGTCCAAACCAGTAATGGAAATGTTTATTTAAAATTTAAGAGACCTTTTACCCAAAGTCGATCTATTAATAATATCTCTTATAATATTGATTTTCCTGAATCATCTAGATAATCTGTGTCTGATCCTTTAGAATCTGTTTATCAAGAGTCTAAAAAATCCAATAATGAGTCTGTTAAAAATGAAGACTTAATAAAAGGAATACATATTTTTGAAAATCAAATACCTCATGGTATTTATGAAACAAATATTCCTCAAAACAGAAGACCTTATAGTCCAACTTCTAGTGATATGCATTTTGAGTGTTAAATGGATTTTTCTCCTAATAGTAAAATTCGTCAATGTTTAAACCAAGAGTTCATGCAGGATAAATACCAAAATTTTAGAAATCGATATTTTTAAAATCATGATAATGATAAGTTAGAAGAAATAAAAGCTAATTATTATGCTTATCTGAATAAGAACCGATGTATTTTATTATTTACTAAATGGTATTATGATTTTGTTTCAAGGTCAGAATTTTACACTACAAGTCAACTGAATGTGTTAACTGGAATTCAAAAGGGTTGGATTACCACAAGTGATAATATTATCCAATCCATTCATCTTCCTCCTAAGTCTCTTGAACTTAGCTCAGGAAATGAAAATTTAAAACCCTTAGTTATCAATCTGTATGTTGATATATCTGAAATACCCCATCAACATGAAGAGGTAAAAATAAAAGATATTTTACCCTTGTCTAAACAGAATAATTATACTAATTTATTCCTTAAAACTGTAGGAAAACAGTTAACCAGGATAAAAGAAAAAATAAATCATATTAATGATAATTGTCATGTTATTCCTCAAGAGCTTGACCTTCAACCTGTAACCATTACACCACCTTTATTAGTTAGTAATTTTAAGATGAAATCTTCTAAATCATATGACGAGTTTATTGATAATCTTTTAAATAAAATAAAATATTTAAAAACTACAACTGCATCTACGTCTCAGATTAATATGATGTGTGGTCGGCCCTCTTCACATTCCAGTAACAATAATAATGATCATGATGAAGAAGAATCTGATGATATTTCTCCTGTTCATATTTTGGAAATCCAAAATAATTTTTAGAAAATGCAAAATATTAATAAAACCACTTATAGTTAGAAACCTATAAATCGAATGGCTTTATCTGGACCTAGTAGGTATTATTACCCCAGACCTACTCCCCGGGATATTCTGTATGAAGAAGACTTTCTTCATTCTCAAAAATCTTACCATGGTAAAATCATTTATGAATGGAATATTGATGGTAAGACAAAATATCAAATTTATGAAACTATTCATTATATCATGATGTATGCAACAGTCTAAAAATAGAATGATAATACAGACCATTAGATCTGTAGTTTCTTAGTAAATGGATTTATCGGCATTCTTAAAGGATGGTGAGATAATGCTCTTACTAAAAAATAAAGAACTGAAATTCTTCAATCCTATAAGAATGAAACTGATCCTATTACTAAAATTGAAACAAAAAGAGAAGGTGCTTGTTACACCTTAGTTCAAGCAGTCCTTCATCATTTTGTTGGACCGGGACTTATGAATATTGATAGGAGTAGAGAACTCTTACAAAATCTTCATTGTCCATCCTTTACCCATTTTAGATGGTATAAGGATGTCTTTTTAATAAAAGTAATGCAAAGATCGGATGCCAACAGTGAACATTGGAAAGCGAAGTTACGTTAATTGATGGATTTCCTACTTTCTTTGCTGAAAAAATCCGTAAAAAACTAAAAGATAAACATGACCGTATGAGTATCCCTTATGACCAGTATTCTTATGACCATCTTATTTCAGTAATTATTGAAGAAGGATTATCATTATGTAATGATATGAAGCTTCAATAATTTATGAAAAAGCAGAATCTTACCAAAAGACATGAGATAGGAGAATTTTGTGATCAATTTTCTTATGACACAAAATTACAGTATCCCTATAAGACTAAAAAGCAGCAGAGTTCGAAACCCTATGAACTTTACCGAAGACGTTCTTCTAAAAAATCTTCTAAAAACAAAACCCCTGAAAAATCTACTAATAAAAAGAAGAACAGAAGTAAAAAGGATAAATATAAAATACAATGTTATAAATGTGGCAAAATAGGACACTTCGCTAATAAATTCAAATCAAAATTAAAACAGAAACAAAATGAAATGTCCCTTGATGAGGACATTCAACAACAAATTCTTAATTGTTTATCTAGCAGTAATTCAGAACCAAGTTCATATGATGATTTAGTTGAAATCTATTCTGAATCTGACAATGATTCTGGTGATGAACAATGTCAAACATGTACAATAAATAACTGTAACATAGTTACTGAAGCTAACTATTGGAAAGTTATCGTCGAGATGAATGGTTTAGATATTGGATGACCCAATATGAATGTCTTAACTGACACTCAGAAATCATTTCTCAACTTAGCCAATCAAATTAAAGATCCAGAAATTAAATTAAATTTTTGGAAATCTGTTATAAAAATCAAAAAATAGAAGAAATACTTCCCATTGATCAATATAGCACGAGGGAAGTTATGAAATGCATGCAAAACATTTCTACCATTGAAAAGCCTGCTACTATTCAGGATCTTAAAGGTGAAATAAATATTTTAAAATCTGAAATAAAACAGTTACAAAATACTAATGTTAATTA
Source organism: Panax ginseng (assembly GCA_020205605.1). Lineage (NCBI taxonomy): Eukaryota > Viridiplantae > Streptophyta > Magnoliopsida > Apiales > Araliaceae > Panax > Panax ginseng. The sequence continues at coordinate 97,973,817 of CM035149.1, read as the reverse complement.
TTATTTTTTAAGATTTAAATAATATTAAACAACAGTTAAATCATAAATAAGATAATAATATAGAATCCTCCAAACCTGAATCTTCTGATAAACCAGAATCTTCTAAACAATATTTAATGCTCATGAATCAAGTAGTCTTTCAGAAATGGTATATCAGGATTACTTTTGTTATTAAATCGGATTTTATTATTAAAGATACCATTGCCCTAGTAGATAGTGGTGCTAACATGAATTGGATTCGGGAAGGATTAATTCCTACTAAATACTTCTAGAAAACCACCCAGTCTTTAACTAGTGCAAGTGAAAATACTATGAATATTAAATATAAAATCCCTGAAGCATTAATTTATAATCAAGGTTTATGTTTACCTACTTCTTTTGTTCTTATCCGTAATATGAATCAAAGTATCATCTTAGGCACCCCTTTCTTGTGTCTTTTAATGCCTATTTCAAAAATTGATACTTTGGGAGTTCATACTACTCTTAACAACAGACATATTGTTTTTGAATTTATAACAGAACCTTATACTAAAGAATTAAATCAAGTTAAGCACATAATTTATTCTAAAAAACTAGATAATTTTATCCAAAAAGAAATAAAATTTCTTGCTACAAAACAGAAAATTTTACAACCTTTTTTACAGGAAAAAATAAAATTAATTCACAAGACTCTTCAAGTTGAAATCTGTAGTGATGTCCCCAATGCTTTCTAGAATAGGAAGAAAAATATTATTTCTTTTCCTTATATCCCTAAGTTCAACGAGAAAAATATTCCTACCAAGTCTCAACCTAGTCAGATGAAGAAGGAATATTTACTTCTTTGAAAAACTGAAATTGAGTCTCTTAAACAGAGAAAATTAATAAAGCCTAGTACTTCTCCTTGGAGTTGTACAACCTTTTATGTTAATAAAAATTCAGAAATTGAACGAGGAACTCCTAAACTCGTTATCAATTATAAACCACTTAATGAAGTCCTTCAATGGATTAGATATCCAATTCCGAATAAAAAGGACCTTCTTGACAGACTTCATGATGCCACTAATTTCTCTAAATTTGACATAAAATCAGAATTTTGGCAAATTCAGATTAGAGAATAGGATACTTATAAAACTACTTTTACAGTACCTTTTGGTCACTACGAATGGAATGTTCTTCCATTTGGAGTAAAAAATGGGCCTTCAGAATTTCAACATATCATGAATGATATTTTCAATCCTTTTATTGATTTTATTATCTGTTATATAGATGACGTCTTAATTTTTTCTTCATATATTGACCAACATATTAAAAATTTAAATATTTTTAAAAATGTTATCATAAAAATGGTTTGGTTGTTTATGCCCCTAAAATGAAACTTTTCCAAACTAAAATCAGATTTCTTGGACATAATATTTCCAATGGAACTATTATTCCTATTAACAGATGTATTAAATTTGCATCTAAATTTTCGGATGAAATCAAAGACATTAATCAACTGCAAAGGTTTCTGGGAAGCCTAAATTATATTCGTGAATATTATCCGAATCTTTCCTAGGACGCTTCTATTTTGTATACTCGGTTACAAAAAAATCCTTTACCTTGGACTACTGAGCATACTGATGCAGTAAAAAAGATTAAACCCAGAGTCAAACAGCTACCTTGTTTAGCTCTACCTAATCCTGAATGGAAGAAGATCGTTCAAACTAATGTTTCTAATACAGGATACGGTGGAATCCTAAAACAATTTAATCCTAAAAAGAACAAAGAAGATCTTATCCATTTTACTTCAAGAGTCTGGAAATGACCTTCTCTAAATTATCCTACAATTAAAAAGGAATGTCTTTCAATTGTTAAATGCGTTTTAAAATTTCAGGATGATCTTTTAAACCAACATTTTTTAATCCGAGTTGATTGTTCAGCAGCAAAACAGATATTTAAAAAAGATGTTTAAAATTTAGCATCTAAACAGATATTTGCTACTTGGAAAAGTACTTTATCCGTATTTGACTTTGATATATCAAAGGGAAAAAATTCTTTACCAGATTTTCTAACTAAAGAATATTTACAAGAATGACCAGTAGAGGTCGTGGCCGCGGTCAATGAAACCAAGGCAGAGCTAATCTGTATTATATAGAATTTTCTAGTCTAAATACTCAATCCAGTAATTCTTCGGCTTCTTCTAGCCAGCCTACAGTAAAAGATGTTCTTCTATTACCAGAATAGTACATTCCAAAAAAATATGTGGAAGAAACAGTATTGATCATTGCCAGAATGATGGGAAATGGATGAAAGATCCATGGGAAATCAAGAGGCGTTATTTAATGACTCAACAGCTTCCTCCTCGTTTTAACCAGTATCGATATGTTTATGAACAGATTATCATTGAAACATCATCAATGGACTTTAAGCATACGCTTCATGATCCAACAAAACTAACTAGCCCAATCCAGTTTAGCAAAACAATTATCAAGAGCATTATGCATCTTGCTAATTGGGGTATCAATCCCTATACTATTCGTACTATTGAAACCAGTCATACAGAAACAAAATACAGCTATTGGGATTATATTGATTCCTTTGCATATGTATTTTATTACCAGAACCCGATTCATAACCATACTTGGTTTATCTGTATATGTCTCGATGTTCTAAAAAATGAAATTCCAAATTGGTTTTTCGTTTGGTGGGATAAAATTCAGTATTACTATTGAAACTTTACCAGAATCAGTTTAAACAGCATTCAAGGAGTGACAAGTTACTTATGCCCATATACTAGTAAACAAAGATTTATCTATGCTTAAATTACTTGCCCATTTCACAATCCGTTTTGGAATCCCTTGGATCTGAAAATGGGATTTTCAGTGTGACTATCAGAATAAGATTCCCCGCCTTAAAAGAGTATTTTTTTTACCAAATGGTGGGATAAAGGACTTAATCATACACTACCAGAACTTCTCAAGACCATAAAGAATCATACTCAGGCCTGTCTAGATGCTATCCCTCAGAGCCTTCTAGCACCAGCACCAATTAATCCTTTTGTCAAGATTCAAACAGATTTGAAACAGAAGTTTCCAAATCTAACTGAAACTGAATTGATAGTTATGAATATGGATTATATGAAAACTCAATTCTTACAATCCTTAGTCCAGGATGATATTTCCATGAAAACTGTTAGCAGTAATGAAGGATCTGAACAGGATGACAATGAGTTCAGCGTCTTAGATGGCGAAGGTCAAGAACCGGAACCCGCTATAGGAGATTTTTGGGATTCTCTCACCTCCATGATTTTCGAAAAGATGGAGCAAGACAAAAAAGGAAAAGGAAAAACGTAAAGTTATTCTCTACTCAGAAAAGATGCCCATTAATCAGAAAAGGACAACCACAGTGTCTCCACCATCAGAAAAGAGAAGCCAGCTACTCCCTCAATTATCAAAAGACGACACCAGTGCCTTCAATTAATAATGCTCCACTCAACTGACAATCTATCTCACGCCACTTCCTATGGCTGAGAATTAAAGAAGAAAAGATAAGGATTACAGATCGACTCCACCAACTAGGACACGCTTCATCCTTTCTTATCTTCTCATTTGTATAAATTGCAAAACTTTTCTTTGTTTTTTCCTCTCTTTGTATCCTCTCTCTCCATTCTCTGTAAAACTATTTAATATATAAAGTAAGTTTGAAGTTTGAAGATATCTAAGAGCTCATCTGTAAGTTTTAATTATTGCTTCTGTCAATTATTATGTTTCTTTGCTTGAGCTTTTAGATTATCATACTGAAAACAATAATAATTATAAAACAACATATCATACTGCTACAGACAACCATAATCGTTCTTATTTTTAGAACAGTTTTATAAATCAGAAATAATTTATTGTTTTAACTAAAAAATCTATACAGGAAGAAACCTATCGGCTTATAGTTTTGGGAAGACCCCCAAATTAACAGTAATCATATGAGATCATATATGTGATAATTTATTTGTTAATATATATTTAATATGTCTTTAAAATATTCATACCATTTTCTTAAATAAGACATTATGGGGATAATGCTTGATTAAGTGGAACGTCACCCAAGTCGCGTTTAGGACTTTGCCTTTAAGCCGTGTTATGGCGTTGTGGCTTTTATCCTTTGTAAATCATTGACAGACATTTGCTTGACAGACGTTGTGGCTCCGGGTGAATAGTTCTTTTACGTAAATTTTCTTGAAAAGTTTTTATTTTCGTCTTCAAAAATCTTACTCGTTTTCTATTGCAATAACCAAAATCCTAACGTTTAATAACCATCAAATGTCATAAAACGATCTTTAAACACATAACACGTAATATTATTAATAAAAATTTATTTTATTAAATAATATTTCTTTAAACTTAATTTATAAGTCTATCCGATTTATCAGAATGACATTCTTTCCTCCTTATAAGGATTCCGTCGCCGGAATCACTTCTACAAAATTACATCAATACCTAGATGCCTTATCATCCATACAACCTTTATCAAAGGTATTATTCTACTTTAACACATAATTTCTTAATTCATCAACTTCCTTTTTTTAAGTATCATCATCTAACATAATCACCATAAGCTAAACATCATAATTAACCATACTTCTAATTATTCGAGATATGACATTCACTCATTCTTCTAAGAAATTACATTACATATCCTCCATGGTTGATTTAAACCACCAAATATGTCTTCAATTTTCGTTCTGAAATGCTCCATCAGTACTTAAAATCCTGCATAACACTGAAAATAGAAAAAGATATGTAAAATGGCAAAAAACTAAATAAAATTAAATATGGGAATTAACTTGAGAAATTTAATATATATATATATATATATATATATATAGAGAGAGAGAGAGAGAGCTAAAGAGAAAGAGAGAGCTTTCTATGCGGGTGGTCCACATGCGAACTACCTTTAGCAGTCCAAGGAAAGAAAAAAACGTAACTTATAAAACGCCTAATATAAATTCTTACAAAATAAAAAAATTAAATTGTATGATTTATCATGATATTAGGGTCAATATATACGAATAGAAATGATCATAAGACACCAATATTTGCAATAATCATTATTATTTTAATGACAAGATTACTCCTTATGCTCCTTGCATGGGGTTATAAATATAGAGTCAAAAATAAAAAAGTAACGTCTATATAATAATTATCAATATTTATTACTAGATAAACAGAAATCATGATCACATTAATTATCCATCACACTTGATCCATACATGGATTAACAAATATATTTGAAATATATAAGCATTAACATTTATTTACAAGAGTACCCTTCGAGGTTCTTGCATGGCACTGTAAATAGTCACTTAACTTACTTATACCTCCACACTTTATAAAAAAGAAAAGAAGCCTTCTCCAGTTCTCCTTTTGATTTATTACAAAAATGGCCATGTCTAGTTCAATTTTTGTTATAACTTTGTTGGTTTTGGGTGTGATTACAAGTCCTGCGAATGCAATCTCATGCCAAGATGCCATAACCAAATTATTGCCTTGCGAGTCTTATTTGTTTGGTTTTTACTATATTTCTGCTCTTTGTTGCTAAGCTGCGAATGAATTAAACCAGCTTGATGCCTCTAAGCCTGAACTTAAAATTTTGTGTGTTTGTTTAAAGCACTCGTATATCCTTTGGTATTCCCGAGCTTTGTCATATCACTGTTCCAGTTCCCATTGATCCCAATATCGACTGCAAAAGGTATATTTAATGTCTTTTTTCACAAAAAGAGTTTTTCTTTTCTTTTTTACACAAAACGCTATTTTTTTTCTATTCAAAGTTTTTAATTTTTATGACTTATGTTTGTCAATGAAACTGTGTTATACTCCGATCTTTAACTTTATGATAGCAGAATACTCCATTTATATCTAATTGTTATATTTAGTTTTAGTCCATTTTAAATAATGTCTTCTAGTTCAATTGTATGTTTTGAATTTTTTTTTTTTAAAAACTTTTGTTTATTTGTTAGAAGAGGTATGTAGACACTCGAATTTTTTTTGCACAACTGTTACTAACATTATAGAAGGGCAGAATCGTCTTTCGAAGATAACCCTGGAAGACAGTTCACATCAGATTAGGATACTACGGAAGATCATTTCCAACTTGGGACCACACTCAGGAACATCATTTCAACCTGGACACACACACCGGGAGTCTCATTCTCAACCCCGGAACACACACCGGAAGGATCATTTCCAACCTCGGAGATAACCCCGAGTTTCGTCCTTGGCGATAACCCCAAGGAATGTTGTTGCAGTTCCAGCGATAACTCCGGAAATGCTTGTTTCAAATACATGCTATCAGCTTCAATCTCAGACCTCCTCCTGCCGAGGCACTCATCTCTCAAACCCGGAGCTAACACCGGGCAGACAGTCAAACGTCATCTTGCCACATCAACACCTGCGCGTCGTCTCAACACTTCATACATACATACATACAACAATGTTCCACAAGAACCGAGGAGTTACAATCCGGTGAGTGACTATTACGTGGCATTGACACGGATAGAATTTGAAGCTTGAAGACTATGGGCATGGTCCCTCTCTTCGACTTCGCGTACAACCTCTAATCCATGTCATTGCGTAACTCTCGACACAAGCGGTCAGAAGAAGGTCACATATACCTCGTTCAGAAGATCGGATTGAAGTTCTGCAAGTTCGAGCGAACATTACACGATCTGCGAGTGCATGTACTTGAGACAGACGGGACCCGCGAAGTTGGGCCCATCACGACCAAACCAGCAGGGTAATAGCAGAATGCCATGTGTACACTATGGCCATCGGCCTATAAATATAGACCTTGGGTCAGCCATTTTGAGAGAGAGAAGAGAGAGAAAAGGCGAGGAAGCCCCTGCCCACTTTACTCCTGTACACATCCATATTGAGTGTTTTCCTCATTTTAAACATCTGTTAGCTCACAAATAGCTATACTTTCATCAAGTGAAATGAGTATTTATCCATATAGAGTCATAGAAGTCTACACATTGGCGTCATTGTAAGCCTTCTTACATTCTATAAAGCCTTTCTTCTCATAATAAAGACACACTATTATACACATTGAGAGTCGTGTGTGTGTGTTTGCAGGACTTTGGTCCGTGGTTTTCATTTCATATATATATATATATATATATATATATATATATATATATATATATATATATATATATATATGTATATATTTTTATATGGACTAACATTATCGAGTTATGCCTCGATTGAGCCTGAACTTTGATGCTGGAGCGTTTATTGGCTTTATATATATATATATATATTTATATATATAAGCTGTTGTCGAGACTCATTCGATGAGCCACAGATTTTACATCAAAAGTGCGTTTAATTGCTTATATATATATATATATATATATATATATATATATATAGAGAGAGAGAGAGAGCAGGATCTTAGCTCACCCTTATCCAACTCACTCGAGCTCACCTCTCCTTTAGCCGACGGAATTCGGTACGGTCTTCGGTCATACAATCGTAGTCTATACTTTTAACGACGTTATATGTTTTCCGTCTTCAGAAAAAACTATGAACGACAGTTGAATGACCAAACCGTCAGCGAGGTTCGTCGCTAAAGGGGGTGACTTCAGTGAGTCGGGATAAGGTGTGACTTAAGATCCTGACTTATATATATATATATATATATATATATATATATATATATATATATATATATATATATATATATATATATATATTTAAATCTCCTGAAGTTTACTTACATGGCGATTGATAACTTTACAACTTTATTTACATTCAAGTCACTTTGGAGTTTACTCAAAGTGACGGTTGATAGCATTTATTGCTTTATTTACATTTCGATCCCCCATGGAGTTGTTTCATGGTGGTGATCATGCACACACACACACACACACATAGTTATATATATATATATATATATATATATATATATATATATATATATATATCGCTTATCGCTTTCTATACAAATTGTAGTATCATATGAGGCTAGGAATCATGTGATCACTGATTAGAGCTACTAAATCTAGATTAGGTTCGTGATGGACTTTTTTTTTCAGGTATGGCGACTTGTACATTATTCTGATGTCTCGAATTCCCTTGGATGGTATCATCATGCCCATAAGAGTTCTACTGCACAACAGATATTATTTTCTCGCAGATGCCTCACATCTCAAAAATAAAAGCAAACAAGTCGAACATTTAATAATAAAATGGAAGTATCAAAGGCCTCAATTACTATTGAGCACAGGGTTTGAAAAACCTTTTTTATAAAACTTCATTGCTATATCTTGCTTAAAACTGAATTTTCTACAAAATTCAAACCCTATGTATATAGGTGCGAACGAGGCATAGCATTACTTCTAAATAATTGCACATTGATCCATGCACACACACACACACACATTCATATAACAGTTTCTTTGAAAAGTGGCGGTCACCATGGCAACACGGAGGTCGAGGGGTGCCTAACACCTTCCCTCCGCATAACCAAGCCCCCGAACCCTAAATGAATCTCGGTTTCACAGACCCGTTTAGCAGTGTCACATCACTGGGTCAATGTGCAAAACCTGTTCGGTTGCGTTGGTGCAACCAGTTAAATACACCAACTGGCGACTCTTAAAGTCAAATCGTCGACATTATACATGTCAGACCTTTTTCACTTTTTTTTTCAAACAAATATCACATTAACATGAGAACACCAAAGAACAATTAACGAAAAGGGACACTAAAAAATCCCGACATCAACAGGTGGCGACTCTGCTGGGGACTCCAGTAAGAGGGCTTAAGCCGCTATTACAAGCTTTTCAAAACTGTTATATGTTTGTGTGTGAATGTTGCATTTACATTTATGATGAATGTGTACGAATGCATCTTACTTACTGCACTGGTAAATATCTATCTGTGATATTAGTGCTTCTCACATGTCATCATTTTGTATAAACGGTGAGACACGTTGTATGTGAATGTATGGTGTGTGGTTCCTCCATCGAGGCTATCACCTTCGGTGTTTGATTCTTTGGACTCGTAGGAAGAATAATTCCAGCGGGGCTCAGAAAGGCACCACCTGTATTCGCTCGGTTGAATGACTGGATTAACTTCCCGTCAAGTAAATTGCGATGATCTGGGAACCTTCATGCCAAAAAGCCGCGAGAGTAACCCTAAGATAGGTCAACCTCTGATAAACCAAACACAGAGGAAAGTTCTTCATACTTTCCATTTTCAATTACTTGTAAAAGTATTTACTTGTAATTTTATTCCATGTTCATCCATATGTAATGGAAAATATAAAGAATATCTGTGCATGCATGACATGTTATCAATTAACAACCGATTTTGCAGGAAAAAATTCCTAAAACGGACATGTTATGATAACATTTACATTATCCTAAGACTAAACTACATAAGTCTTTTGTAGGGAAGCAATTGGGCCTGTTACCCGCTCAAAATCCAAAAAGGCCACGAGCCTACAGCCAATCATGTCTTCTTCTGACTAGTCTAATCCTATTTCCCGAGAAGAATTTGATGGATTGAGTAAACAAATCACAGACTTGGTTGTTCTACTGAAAGAATTGCACCAGTCCACTCAAGGTACGAAGATACCTATACATACAGAATCCTCTACATAAGGAGGAGTTCAAGGTATGGAAAAAACAATTCCAGAACCTTAGTTGGATACGACCAACAAAGAACCTGAAAACACCCATCTCAAAAGAGATCCAGACACCGGTGATATCAGGAAGAAGGTCCTTCAAATGGAAGAAACTATCCGTGTTCTCAAAGGGATTGGAACACATGGCAGTGTTTCATATAAAGACCTTTGCATATTTCCTGGTGTTCATTATCTAGAGAAATTCAAAACCCCTAATTTTGAAAAATTTGACGGATTAGGGGATCCTTATACCCATTTAAAGGTATTCATTGGAGAACTTGGATCTTACGCGGAAAATGAAAAGCTCGGAATGCAGCTGTTTCAGAAAAATCTGACTGGAGAAGCCCGTTCATGGTATACCAGATTAGACAACTCAAAGATCCATAGTTGGGAAGAGCTGGCTCACGCCTTCCTCACTCAATACAATTTTCAATCTCAGATGGCTCTTGAACGGTACCAAATTACCAAGGTCAAGAAACAGTCTAATGAGTCATTTAGAGAGTATGCTCAAAGGTGGAGGCGCCTTACTGCTCAATTTATTCCTTCTATGACAGAATCAAAAATGGTCATTACTTTCATAGATGTACAGGAAGCTCCTTTCTATGAAAGAGTTCTAGCTGGTATTGGCAAACCATTCTCTGAAATGATCAAGCACGGAGAGATGGCTGAGATGGGATTGAAGTCTGGAAAAATTCAAGACCTAGCCGCTCTTAAAGTTGTTGTTGAACACATCCAGTCCGGATGTTATGGAAACAACCCCCGGAGGGTCCATAAAAAGAAAGAGGAGGATGTTTCCTTGATACTACAAGGACAGAAAGGCAATCAAAGCATGCCTATACAAAGGAGGAGAAACTATTCCCCTTTTCAAGCACAATCTTTAAACCCTCCATTGCCTAAAGGTGGAGATGCAAAGCGACCTCGGACATTCACACCCTTAGGGGACTCGCTCGAGAATATTCTTGCTCTTCTGACTACTCAGAAGAAAATTACACATCTTCTTCCACCAGCCAACCCTAATGGGAGGGGTTTTAATGCTACTCAGAAGTGTGCTTATCATACCGGAGCACCTGGATATGATACTCAAGATTGTTGGGCCTTGAAACACAAGATCCAAGATTTAATAGACAACGGTGAGATCGTAGTCACTAAACCAGATCAACCTCATTTGCAAGACAACCCTCTTCCTCAACACAAAGAAGAAGAGGTCAACATGATCAGTTGGAGCACTGGGCAAAGTTCCAATTTTAATGGCGAGCCATCTCAGACCATCAAAGACGGTGTTGACAGATGGGATTATGCAAATTCTAATTTACTATGGAACGAAAGATGAAAGCTCTTTACAAACAAATTGAGCAATTGGCTGAACTGGTGACCCATCAACATCAAGTCACACGCTAATTAATCAGACAGGAGCATGCCTATCTCCTTCCATTTGTTATGAATGCTCCACCATCACCTTCAGAAAGAGAAGCTATAGAGGATAAGGTTGCAAAGAGAGCAAATGCTAAAGTCCGTCGGGATTTTGCCAATCAAAGGGAATTTACCTATCTCGGCCAATCTATGGAGGAGATATTGCAAATGTTGATCAATGAAGGAAGAATTACCTTCCTTCTACCTCCAATCAATCCCCACTCCGGATGGTTCAATTCTGATGAAGTGTGCCAATATCATTCACACTCTCGCGGTCACAGCACAGAAGAATGCTGGGCACTCCGCCATCTCATTCAGAATCTTATTGATAGCGGTGTCCTACAAATCAAAGATGATTACACTATGCAACTCAAGAGTGGGAATGCATGTCCTACCAAATGAAAGGAATCAATAGCAGTTATATCTGAAGTGGATGATGAGACTGTCAAAGTATTTCCCATACAACCAATTTAACTCAAAAGAGCTGACAATCCTTTGAAAGTGGCCGCACCTAAGCCAACTCCTTTACCCTTCAGACCACAACATCATGTTGTCAGCTTGCACAAAGTTCCATGGAATTATGGAGAAGCTGAAGGATCTACGTCTCATACTACTGCTACAGTGTCGAAGGATAATCCACTGTATCTTTCTCAACGGGTTATGATGCCTACTTGCAAAGCAAAGGGGAAGATTCTCATGGAGAAGATTGAAAAATTCCTCCACACTATGGGCCATAATGAAGCCAATGTGGTTTTAAGCTTACAACAAGCTCCACATCAGATATCTATATTGGATTTAGTTTTCTCTTCCGAAGATCATCGGAAGATCTTATTGCAGGTTTTGGAAGAAGCCTTTCTGCCAAAATCAGTGGATGTGGAAAAATTTCAACATCTGGTTGATCACATTTTTAATAACAATGTGATATCCTTCACTGATGACGACATACCGCCCTAAGGGACCGGTTATTGTAAGCCATTGCACATTGCAGTTTTGTCTTCCGGGTACATGCTAGCTGGAGTTTTGATAGATGGAGGCTCATCTCTGAATATCTGTCCTTATGCCACCTTGGTGAAGATGAATGTCAATCTCAAGCAGATCCAAAGCAGCCACATGGTTATCAGAGCTTTTGATAGATCCCGGCGAAATTCCTTCGAAAAGATTGAGTTGCCAATTGAGATTGGCCCAAATACATTCAATGTATCCTTCCACGTTCTAAAGATAGATTCAGGATACAACCTGCTATTAGGGAGACCATGGATACACATGGCTGGAGTTGTTCCCTCCATATTACATCAACAGCTCAAATACATTATCAACAACAGTCTAGTCACTGTTAATACTGAGCCGGAGTATCCTGAATAAGGAGATCTGCCAATCATCAGTTTTAACTCCAAAGTTGAGCCGGCCAGTTTTCATACCTTGGAAGTGAGTAACACTCAATATCAACCTATTGAAGCACCACTTCCCGTACCCAAGATTTCTGCCGAGGTTATGTTGGCTACTCAAGAAATGATGTCATTGGGTTATCAGTCTAGACAAGGGCTTGGTAAAGATAAGCAGGGTATTAAGCACCATATTCAAATGTCCAGTCAAATTGGGATAGCCGGGCTAGGCTATTCTGCCAGTTCTAGTCATAGGAATCACCATAAACACAGGCCGGTTCCTCAAGCTTCCGCCACACGACGATGTTTTCAATTTGCACCTCATGAGCTGATACAGTCTCCAGTTAAGGTGCCAGCACATGTTATGACCATGTTGTTTCCCAACCCAGTACCCTTCAAAGCAAAAAAGGTGCTAATTCTTGATCCCAAAGTGGAAGAAAAGGAACGGAAACGTAAACATGACATTGCCTTGATGATGGCAGGCATACGCATCATTGTTCATGATGAACATACAAACAGATACACCCCAGATGATGATTGCCCAGATGTTATGGTTATCATTCAGGAGAAGGAGGACAATGACGATCCTTCCATTACTGCAATCCATCAGGACTTTGCCCTCAACAATTAAAACAGCATTCCATGCATTGGTCGACGAGGGTAAAATGGGCAGAAAATCCCTCTGCCCTGTAGATAACTTTAATTGCTTACTTTTCTTTACAATACTAGCAGTTATTTTATCAAGTACATGCTAACACTTTTGTATGATCGAACAGTTGCATATATTAAGTGAAAGCATACTTTGTTTCAGGACTCTGAATTTAGATGTGCATGTACTTGCTGATGAGGTGCCTTCTCTCCACAAGGGCTGTAACTTTGATGCAAAGTTGGACTCAGACTTGATGGACATTCAAGAGGACATTGAGACACCTCAAGAGATTAAGGAATGGGTCGCAGACAAGCCTAAACCCAACCTTGACCAAACCACTCCTTTCAATCTTGGAACCTTAGAAAACTCTAAGCTAATCCAAATTGGTTCAGACCTTACCATAAATCAACGGAATGACATGGTTGCACTATTAACCCAATTCCAAGATGTGTTTGCATGGTCTCATGAAGACATGGTGGGTTTGTCCACTGACATTGTTCTTCATCGCCTTCCTATTAAAGAAGGATTCAAGCCAGTTAGGCAAAAACTCAGGCGATTGAAACCTGAGTGGAGTTTAAAGGTCAAAGAAGAAATTGTGAAACAATTTCAAGCTGGCATTATCATGGTGTCTACATATCCGGAGTGGATATCCAACATTGTTCCCGTGCCTAAACCGGAAGGAAAGGTGTAAGTCTATGTGGATTACCGGGATTTGAACAAAGCTTGCCTTAAAGATAGCTTTCCCAGACCTTTTATCCACATTCTCATTGACAACACTGCTCAATACGGCATGTACTCCTTTGCTGATTGCTTTGCGGGGTACCATCAAATTATGGTCGCTGAGGAGGACCGTGAAAAAATTGCTTTCATCACGCCTTGGGGAACCTTTAGCTACAGACGGTTGTCATTCGGCCTCATCAATGCCGGGGAAACCTACCAGCGAGCTATGATGGCTCTTTTCCATGATTTAATGCATAAGGAGATAGAGATATACGTGGATGACACCATTATCAAATCTCGAAGGGAGGAGGACCACCTAGACCATCTCAAGAAGTTATTCAACAGGTTGCGTAAGTACAACTTGAAGTTGAATCCAGCCAAGTACGCCTTTGGTGTCAAAATCAGGCAAGTTGCTAAGTTTCCTAGTCAGCCACAAAGGGATTGAACTAGATCCTACCAAAATCCAGGCTATTAAGGAAATGCCCATTCCTCAGACAAAGAAGGAAATACGGGGATTTTTGGGAAGAATCAACTTCATTAGCAGGTTCATTTCTCAACTCACAGCAACTTGTGATCCCATCTTCAAGCTGTTAAGGAAGAACTCCTCCATGAAATGGAACGATGAGTGTTAGAAAGCCTTCCTTATAATTAAAGAACAGCTGATTAACGCTCCTGTTTTGGTACCACCCAGGGATGATGTTCCCCTGTTCATGTACCTATCCATTAATGACAATGCCATGGGCTGCATGCTGGGGCAAAAAGACGATAGAGGCCAAGAATGAGTTATCTATTACCTCAGCAAAAGATTCAGCACCAGTGAACACAAGTACACTCTGATTAAGAAGACTTGTTGTGCTTTAGCATGGGCTTCTATGAGATTACAGCATTATCTCCATGGTCACACAACCCATCTCATATCCTGCGTGGATCCTCTCAAAAGTCTTTCCAAGGTCAAGGAATTGCATATCAACTAGCCGTCGCACCTGCAGGGGACTACAAACCCTTGGAAACATACTTCCCCGATGAAGGGGTAATGACAGTACAGCAACAACATCAGTAAGATACATGCCGTACATGGAAAATGTATTTTGATGGAGCTGTTAACACAGAAGGCTCTGGAGTTGGAGTAGTTCTAATATGCGGTATGGGGGAGCAGTTTCCCATCACTGTCAAATTGCAGTTTGTCAGCACCAACAACACAGCTGAGTATGAAGGCTGTATCATGGGGCTAAAACTTGCCCATTCAATGGGCATCATGTGGTTAACTGTCTTTGGGGATTCCGAATTGGTGATCAGACGATCCATGGGAATCTATCAAACCAAAGAATTACATTTGCTGCCTTACCATCGACAAGTTCTACAAATGGCTTTGGAGTTCGAAGAAATCTCCTTTCTACACATTCCTCGTAATAAGAATGATTTTGCGGATGCATTAGCAACGTTGGCCACCTTGGTTCACATACCTGACAAGGAAAACATGTCAAACATCACATTTGCTATGCAAAAAGCCCCAGGTTATGGGAACTACATTGGAGAAGTATCAGATGAGCTACCTCCCATCCACTACCCTTGGTATTAGCATATCAAAGAGTATCTGTGAGACGGATCTACACTCGCTGAGGCGTGCCTAACTGAGAAGAGGCGGATCCATCGACTTCTTTATGAAATTTACTACGGCGGAGATGCACTCTACAAGAGAGATGCAGGACTAGGTCTCCTCAGATGTCTAGACAAAGACCAAGCTCAGAGGCTCATGGATGAGATCCATGGTGGAGTATGTGGCCCTCACATGAGCGGACCCCTACTTGTCAAGAAGATCCTTAGAACAGGGCATTATTGGCTTACACTCAAAGCTGACTGTGATGATCACGTCAAGAGGTGTTATCAATGCCAGATTCATGGGAATGCTATCCACGCCCCTCCAAGGGAACTCCACAATATGAGTTCGTCATGGCCCTTCTCAATATGGGGAATGGACGTGATCGGGCCCATCGAGCCCAAAGCCAAAAGCCAGTAATGGACATCGATTCATATTCACCATGATTGACTACTTCACCAAATGGGTAGAAGCTGCATCCTTCCCCAAGGTTACTAAAGAAGTCATCATTGCTTTCATCAGAAACAATGTCGTCTGTCGATACGGACAACCAGAGGTCATTGTGTCAGACAATGCTAAGAACCTCAACAACAAAATGATGGAGGAGTTATGCAGAAAATTCCACATCAAACACCTTAACTCCGCCATCATCTCCGGTCCAAAGATGAATGGTCTGTTAGGCGGCTAATAAAAATATCAAGAAGATCATGCAAAAAATGTCCGCCAATCACAAAGGATGGCGGACCTCTTGCTCTCGACTTTATTAGCCTATAGAACTTCTATACGCACTTCCAGCCGGGCAACCCCTACTCATTAGCCTATGGGATGGAAGCAAAGTGCTCCCCATAGAGGTGGAAATGGAATCCCTCAGAGTATTGATGGATGCTCAGTTGGATGAAGACCAATGGGTACAAGACAGGTATCACCAATTATCTCTAATAAACGAAAGGAGAACCGCAACAATCTTCCATGGTCAATTATATCAACAAAGGATCGCACGATCCTACAACAGAAAAGTCCGACTACGGCAGTTCAAACAACATGACTTGGTTATGAATAAGATCATTGACAACCAAGATCAATCCAAGAGAAAATTCGCTCCTAACTGGGAAGACCCGTTTGTTGTCAAGGAGTTATTGATAGGAGGTGCTCTCAGATTGCAGGAAATAGATGGTGATGAATTTCCACAGCTTATCAACTCGAACACCGTGAAGCGGTACTATGTCTGAAGTTACCATCAAACAAACATCCTGGTTTTGATCATCCAATCACCAGTCATTCCGGTTTTGAACCCTTCCTTTCTACATACTCTTCTTCCCCTTAGGGAAACATACACTTCAACCAAAGGTGACTGGTTTCACCTCATTTCAAATCTTGCATACAATTTCAAGTTATCCCGAGGGCCGGATTGAACCTTTCACGCTGCAGCTTTATCCTAAAGCGGGATTAAACTTTTCTACGCTTTGCGGTTTATCCGAAAGCGGGATTAAACTTTCTACTACCGCATTTTATCACGAAGACGGATTAAACTTTTCTACGCCATAGTTTATCCACGAAGACGGGATCAAACTTTTTTCACACTGCAGCTTTATCCCGGTATGGGATCAAACTTTCTTCTCCCATGACATGCCTACACATGGGATTCACACTTCTCTTTCATGCGATTATTCGTCCGAGGGCCAACTACGTCGACCGATCTCCCCGACACACGGAGTACGTAGGCAAACATTTTTACACCTCATCTGCCTTTCACATTCAGCATTGAACCTCTTACACCAGGTTCGAACTATGCAGACTTGATCTCCTCTTCAATAGGAGTACGTAGGCAGCCATTCATGGTTAGTCTAACCCCTACCAGAACAAAAATATTTGTCACATGGTATTGGGATCAACCTTCAATTCACCAGATTTCATCAATTTCATATCAAAGGGATGGAATTGCCCAACCTCTTCTCACAAATAGAAGATTCGGTGACCATCTAAGCTGCGATCGTGCCTCGAAGAGCAATACCAACCCATAAGAGATGGAATTAACTAGGCTTCTCACAAATAGAAGTACTGGCGACCATCTGTGGTGCGGTCAATCTCAAAGAGGAAGAAACCATCCTCCTCTCCACTTTTCCATACAGATACCAGTCCCAAGACACCAAAGATGGTAGGGATATACAGAAATCAATGATCTATTCTGAGAGATCTTGCGACGTCTCAATGTCCACCTATCAAGGATAAGATCATAAGGCCTTGAAAAAATAGGCAAATATCAAGAAAGTATCAAGGCATAACTAAAAGGGAAGTGAATCAAAATATATTTCCTTGCCATACATAATATTGTTTGATATATACATATGTGCTGTACATAACAAAATGGCTAAGCTAGTCTGTGCAGAAAAATACAAAGCTATCTAAAGATCTGTATACATGCGAACTATCAGATCTAACATGGCATCCCTCTCTGAAGACGGAGGTAACGGTGCAAGCTCCTGCCCAAGGATATCTACATGAGCTAGCAGATTAGAGGCTAACTGCATGGTGGCATAATGCTCATCAATGTAAGCACTCATGTCGACAAGACCCGTGACATATGGGATATCATCGAAATGCGCATCAGAATGGCCACATCCCTAGCAGATAAGGCGGCATCCCGCTCCACAATCAATGCATCCCTAGCTGATCTAGCCTCATCCCTCTCCAATAGAGCAGCGTCTCTCCCATCAAGAGCTGTCAACATCATGGCCCTAGCCTAATCTCTATCATAGGTCATCAGATGTAAGCTCTGCTCCAAATGTAGTGTCGAATACTGAGTAACAGTAGCACTCGGGGTGGGAGAATCCATCACAAATGCTGGCAACCCAGCAGTCAAGTCATCGATGGGAATATCAGCCTCTTCTATAGGCTACTCATCGTCAGAATCAGTCTCCTGCACTGTGGATACTACCACAGCTGATGTAGTCTCTGTCTCCATCCATGCGGAATACTCTGCAGAACAACCGGATGATGACGACAAAACACGTACCACTCTCGCCGATCCCAACAGCATACAACATGGATCTGTCCTCCGTGATAAGCGATTGCAGAAGCAAAGTTACCGACTCACCGCCCTCACAAGGGGCGAAAATCACGAACCGTAAAGCCCGACACATCACGGCCAGTGGGTGGTAAGTAATCATGCCTCTCAATCCAGCCAGATGGAGGTAATCCAAGCCCGAAGCATGAGTAATGAAGATGTAGGGTGAGTTAAGCCCTGAACACGGCAATATAGCAAACGGATCCCTAATCCTCGCTAGAAAGTTGACCACGATCAAAGATTCGCATACACTCAAGCAGGTGAAAGGAGTATAACATGGCTATATCATGGGTGAAACAAAACCCCTGCCGTCTAAACGTACCAATCGGTCTCAAGTGTGACATAAACCACATATACGAAGATGTAAATGACCTCGAGTCTCGCAATAATCATCCAGATAACTGGTCACGACCCTCCTTGAGAGCTCTCACTACCATAATGACGCCAATATCTAGCTCATCCATATATCGTGGCATGAAGACGTATGACAATACGCACAATAATAGTACATCCACTCTGGCTGAACGCCAATGGTCCTCCGATGTGGTGAAATTCCCGGAATGCCATGCATAACTATCCTCAGAGCCAAATCTATCAAACAGAAAATGCTGGGATATCACGTGGTCGGATGTAATCTCGTCCTGTACCACTCTACATATCCCCGACGGGGGTCACAACGCACATCTTTCAAGCATCTACGTATCCCCGGCGGGGGTTACAATGCCAAAGTTTCAAGAATCTACGTATCCTTGGCAGGGGTCACAACGCACATCTTTCAAGCATCTGCGTATCCCCGACGGGGGTTACAGCGCATTCAACTATTGATACACACATCAATGAAGGTCAAGCAGCCTTGACATCATGTCAGCCGATGGCAAGTAAACCCATCAAAGCAACTCATCAACCTTTCCTCGGCGGGGGGTTACAAAGCAATGCAACCATTGACACATACATCAATGAAGGTCAAGCAACCTTCACAATGCACCCAGCAGGGATCTATCCGGTGATACACACATCAACGAAGGTCAGGCAACCCTGACAACAATAGGTTGTTGGCATTAACTCCGACAGGATGAGGGAATATGTTATACACATCCTCAAGCAGACAGAGCTTTATCCCCACAGATCTCTTACACATAAGAGGCACCTCTATGGAATATAAGCCAGTGACTAGGATTCGAGACTTTGGTGATAGCCCCAATGTCAACATCCTTGAAGACTTGGATCGCATATCCAAGCCATCACTGATTGTCATCCCAGCAGGATTACCTGACAATCATGCATCATACATTTGCATCATGTTGCTGCACATAGCATCATGTTTATCTCACTTACATTTCAAGTGTCTAGGATTCTTTATCATATCCATGCCTTTCATTGCATGAATATGATAAAGAGGGCATCTATGAGACACTCGAAATTTTTTCTCGCACAATCATTACTAACATTACGGGGAGGCGAATAGTCTTCAAGATAACCCTGGAAGATAGTTCACATCCATTTCGGATACTACCGGAAGATCATTTCCAACCCGGACCACACACCAGGAGTCTCATTTTCAACCCCAGAACACACACCGGAAGGATCATTTCCAACCTCGGAGATAACCCCGAGTTTCATCCTTGGCGATAACCCCAAGGAATGTTGTTGCAGTTCCGACGATAACTCCGGAAATGCTTGTTTCAAATACGTGCTATCAGCTTCAATCTCAAACCTCCTGTCGAGGCACTCATCTCTCAAACCCGGAGCTAACATCGGGCATACAGGCACTCACAAGATGACCTTGTGACATTCAAACACTTGCAGCAGTCCAATCTCAGATGTAACCCTGAGCAACGTCTGCTTTCAACTCAAACCGGCGATAAACCCGGCGAAGAGTCAAACATCATCTTGCCATATCAACATAAACGCGTCATCTCAACACTTCATACATACATACATACATACAACAATGTCCCACAAGAACCGAGGAGTTACAATCCCGAGTGACTATTACGCGTGGCAGTACACCGAATAGAATTTGAAGCTTGAAGACTATGGGCATGGTCCCCTCTTCCTGACTTCGTATAACCTCTAATCCATGTCATTGCGTAACTCTCGACACAAGCGGTCCGAAGAAGGTCACATATACCTCGTTTAGAAGCTTGGATTGAAGTTCTGCAAGGTCGAGCGGACATTACAGTGCACGTACTTCAAGATGACGGGACCCACAAAGCCCGGGCCCACCACGACCGGTAGCGAAGAATAGCTGTGGGCTGCTGAGTAGTAAATACACCATGACCATCAGTTTATAAATATAGACCTTGGGTCAGCCATTTTAAGAGAGAGAAGAGAGAGAAAAGGCAAGGAAGCCCTGTCCTATTTACTCTGTACATACCCATATTGAGTGTTTTCCTCATTTTAAACATCTATTAGCTCACATATAGCTATACTTTCATCCGACGAGAGCTGAGTGTTTATCTATATAGAGTCATAGAAGTCTACATTGGCAGCCCACTGTAAGCCTTCTTACATTCTATAAAGCCTTTCTTCTCATAATAGCACACACTGTTATACACATTGAGAGTCGTGTGTGTGTTTCCCCGGACTTCGGTCCGAGGTTTTCATTTCTGTCTGTATATATATACTTATATATATATGTATATATTTTTATATGGACTAACATTATCGAGTTATGCCTCGATTGAGCCTAGACTTCGGTTTGGAGTGTTTATTGGCTTATATATATATATATTTACATTTCATCCTACCTGGAGTTTACTTCGTGGAAGTTGATAGCTTTTACAGCTTTCCTTACATTTTGTCCTGCCTGGAGTTTACTTCGTGGCAGTTGATAGCTTTTACAGCTTTATTTACATTCAAGTCCCGCTTGGAGTTTACTCCGTGGCGGTTGATAGCATTATTGCTTTATTTACATTTCGATCCCCATGGAGTTGCTTCGTGAAATGATCATCATATATATATATATATATATATATATATATATATATATATATATATATATATATATATTTACCGCTTTTATATATATATATATATATATATATAACTACTTACTACTTTCCATACAAATTGCAGTATCATATGAGCTTAGGAATCATGTGATCACATGATTCAAAGAACTCTTGAATCTAGATTCGATTCCGTGATAGATTTTTTTCCAAATTATAAAACAACTTGTACATTATTACACGTTGTCTCGAATTCCCTTGGATGGGTGTCATGCCCATAAAGAGTTCGGCACTGCTATATAGTATTTTCTCGCAGATGCCTCACATCTCGAAAATAAAAGCAAACAAGCAGAACATTTAATAATAAAATGGAAGTATCAAATGCCTCAATTACTATTGAGCACAGGGTTTGAAAAACTTTTTTTATGAAACTTCATTGCTATATCTTGTTTAAAACTGAATTTTCTACAAAATTCAAGCCCAATGTATATAGGTGTGAACGAGGCATAGCACTACTTCCAAATAATTGAACATTGATCCACACACACACACACACACACACATTCATATAACAGTTTCTTTGAAAAGTGGCAGTCACCGTGGCAACACGGATGTCGGGGGGTGCCTAACACCTTCCCTCCACATAACCAAGCTCCCGAACCCTAAATGAATCTCGGTTTCACAGACCCGTTTAGTAGTGTCACATCACTGGGTCAATGTGCAAAACCTTTTCGGTTGCGTTGGTGCAACCAGTTAAATACACCAACTGGCGACTCTTAAAGTCAAATCGTCGACATTATACATGTCGGACCTTTTTCACTTGTTTTTTCAAACAAATCTCACATTAACATGAGAACACAAAAGAACAAGTAACAAAAAAGGACACTAAAAAATCCCGACGTCGACAAGGTCATGGTATTCCTGATGGACCCATTATTATATACATCTCTTAGTATTTTTTAAAAAATCCTTTTTTATTTCTTATAATCCTATATATGCATAATTTTTAATCCTTTTAATTTCTTATAAACCTATATATGCATAAGAAAGTGATTTTTCTTATCAAAAAATAAAATAAAATCATTACGGAATAATAATAAAATAATTAAAGAACCATTTTGTTCTAATGAAAATGGTCTTTCACTTGTTAATTTTCCTTTTGCAGCATTTGATGGTTGATAGAGTATTTTGAAGAAGAAGAAGAAGAAGAAGAAGAAGAATGGTTCCTTGGTAAAAATAAGCTTGGCCATCAAGAAGAATGGAGCAAATTTTACGTTATAAAGTTAGGACCTGAATGTTTTAATTACTAAGACCGTTTAGATTTGATTGAAATTACGAGAAATTATGTTTTACTTTATTAAAATAACATTTTACTTTATTGTTATATGTGAATTCTTCCTCAACGCAGAATGCATTTGGTATTGATGGTGTTTGTTGGAAATTGGTTAAACTTTTAGACAAATTAGTTATTTAACATTTATACATGTTATAAAATTATAATGGATGTCTAGATTTATACAATGCATGTCTAGATTCATTTTTCTTATCTTTGATTATAATGATTTTATACAATACATGTTCATTTGAAACGCATGACCTTTGAGTTTTGTAACCTCCTAGTATTAATGTTCTTATATCTATAAATTATTTAACATTGTAAAGTAAATGATGCACATGAAAATACAATGAGAATGCTCTCTTTCCTCTAATTATCTTTGTTCTTAATTTTAGTAATCTTTTATAACACGTTATCAGCACGAAGCTCTACCCAATTTTAGAAAATGAGTTCTCTCAACTCAATGTAAGTATTATTTCATTACAATTAAATTTAATCATATATACATTATATATGATAAAGTAGTGTAATATGGTCGTAGATTAATAATGCATGTTTCACATACACAAGTTACAAGAATAGATAAGTAGTTATCAAATTCAAATCACTGAAGATAAATGTTTCTATTATTTTATAGTTATTATCATTACTAGTTATTCAGCAAAAGCCACATAGATGGTTATAGTATTTAGTTTTATTATTGCTTTCTATATTATATATTTCTAATGATATTTTGATATGTTTATTTTTGGTTTGGTAGCAATTTGATATATTTGTAATGATCTTTTTGATATATTTTTGTATGTAGTTACAATGACAAATATGTTTAGTAGTATTGGTTTGTTATTTAGTTTTAGTTGACAAATTTAATTTCGTGTTTTACTGCATTTCTATAATTTGTTTCATTACAATTAAATTTGAATATATATAATTATTTAATTTGATGGGGAATATGTTTAGTTATTTGAATTTGTTGCTCTTGATTTATATCGAGCAAAAATTATTTGTCATGTACTCTTAATAATGAAATTTATCAAAAGGAAAAGAATATTGGAGATACAATTATAGTTGGCAATCATGCATCCCTGCAGGATCATGCAAAATTAATGAATTTTATTCGTTATCATCTCTATAAAAAATTAAAATATGAGTACATTACAATAAAAGACTAACTTGTCTTATGAAATGATTTTAAAGGAAAGATATGAGAATAAAAAAATTATAATTCTCCCAAAAACTCATTATAATTGGTTGAACCTGAAGTTGCAAGATTTTAAAAGTGTTGAGTGAGAACAATTCTATATTTTTTTAAAAAAAATAATAATCTCACTATTAAAATTATGTGAAAAAAAACACCGATGAAAACATGTTAGAGAAAATATTTATTATATTTCATGCCTCGAATATGCTCCTACAGCAGCAATATCGAGAGCGGAAGTTCATAAAATATTTTCTGAAGCGATAAAGGAAACTATGTTCCCAGAAGTGATATTATGTCTTCTAGTAGCTGTACAAAATAATGAATTTTTGCTAGGAAAAAAAAACCAACAATCTCGCCTGACCGATTCTATTACATTCCCTAAAGTTAATGGAACCTAATTTGATAATTATAGAGGAAATTATCGTTGTGGTTGTGGTAGTGGGCGTGAAAAGAACAATCAATATAGGAAAAGGAATGTACCCGTCGTACTCCTAAACATTTGATAGATTAGTACCAAGACTCCATAAAAGAAAAGGAAATAATTGAAATAAAACTTTATTGATCACAATGATCTTGAAGATCGCATGAATTATTTTGACTTTTCAAATGGAGTGGATATAACTAATTTTGATATCTATGATTTCCTTGATGATACGTTGATAGAAATGTTTATACCAATTAATTATTTTTATTTCATTATATTATGACATTATAATAAATATTTTTTATTATATGTTTTATTTATGTTTTACATATATGAAGTTATATGGGCCAGAAGCTCATCAAACTTAATTAAAGGCTCTAGAAAAGCGATTATTCATCAAACATAATTGAAGACTCTGGAAGAGTGATTATTCATCAAACTCAATTAAAGTCTCTAGAAGAGCGATTATAATGTTGTCAAAGAGCACAAAACTTTGTATTGATGATTCTTTATATTCTTCTAAGGCAAGTAGATATTTGCTCAATTTTAAGGATATACATTGGATATACGTTATAATGGTTATTATACTAAAATCAATAACGAAGGAAGTGAAGAATTTCTTTATATTACTTCAATAGTATCAAGCCAGAAGCTAATATTAGAAAAACTATATATTTTCTCTTCTGGGTTATATTATACTGAAATGAGGATAGTTGAAATAAATGTTGTAATACATCAGAAGTATTCAATACACCAGAAATGTTTGGATCCAAATGTTTTTATGATTTGGAATGATCATCTAGGATCAATAATGATTCATTAAATTATTAAAAACTGCCATGAACATCCCTTAAAGAACTAGAAGATTCCTTTACCTGTTGATTATATCAAAGTAAATTAATTACCAAATTATCTGATGAGTATGAAATATGTTATATTTTTATTCCTTAATACTTAATCTTTTGTATTTATTTTGTGCCTAAATAAACTCATTATTCTTATATTTTTATTTTAGGTATAATTGAAGGGGTTTCATGATTTTGGAAATAAATTGGAGGAGATTTACGGGATTCCTAGCAAATCAAGGATTCAACAATTAGTATCATAAATGGATTTGGATTCACGCGGCAAGGAGTTTAAGCACATGGCAATTGTGGGATTTAATTCCAATTTCAAATCTGAATTTTGAATTCTAGAAGATTAGTTTTTACAATTTTATTGTAATTAGGATTTCTTTTAGACTAAGATTTATTTTCAAATTGAATTCTATTTCTTTATGGAAATTAGTGTAATTTGTAATTCCTTTTAGGATTTGGATTTCTACTTCCTATAGGATTTAGGACTTTGTCTAGCACTATAAATGGAGGATGAGAGTCAGGATTTTATTCATTCAATTATCAACTATCATCTATTGGAGTGTAGACTCAAGAGCATGTCAGGCTAGTTCTTTTCATTCAGTTCTAAAGGGAGGTAGAACCTTGTTACAAGTAATTGATTAATTGAATATTATTATTTATTCCTTCTTGTGTGAAATTTTTTTAATAATTTATTTTCATTGATTGCATGCTAATTGATCTAATTAATTTAATATGGCCAATTGAGTTAATTTGATCATTATCATCTGCTAGACTAAGATTGGTATTACATGTAATTGATATCTGTTTTCATCATAAGAAGCAACTTGGTAATAATAATTGTGGACAAGCTTTTGTTTATTGCTAAGATTATCAGAAAACAAGTTAAACAAATCGAGCTTATGTGTTTGTTGCTTGGATTAGCCTAATTCTCTATTTCTTAATGCTTCTATCATATTAAATCTAGAGAGCTTGTTCTAGGTTGTATGCTAGTTAGAATCTGGTGAAGAGCTTGTTTCATACAGTGATAATCTAAGGAGAATTTCGGATAGCAGAGCTTATTGTTATCTTGGGCTAATAATTTCATTGAAGGAAAA
Source organism: Panax ginseng (assembly GCA_020205605.1). Taxonomy (NCBI): domain Eukaryota; kingdom Viridiplantae; phylum Streptophyta; class Magnoliopsida; order Apiales; family Araliaceae; genus Panax; species Panax ginseng. The sequence continues at coordinate 97,947,493 of CM035149.1, read as the reverse complement.
ATAATAATTACTTGATTAATTGATTGCTTTACTTGGTGAAACTGAACTGCAGAACTGAAGTTTTTACATATTTGGTTAATTACATCATTAATTCTTATTCTCTTAGTTTCAAAATAATTTTCAAAAACCCCCATCTTTATTTTCTGTTGAACTAGTAGAATAATTCTAAAATAACTTTACTCTCTGTGGGATCGATCCTTTCTTACTACTGTGCTAATTGTTTGAATTTGTAAAGTGAAAGTGAGGTTAATTTAGGAATGTAAACGACAGCTCCCACTATCATATTTAATTATTTTTATTTAGTGTTCATCTTTCTAAGAAATAATTCAAGGTGGTCTATTTGAACCAATACACCCACCATGTGTGGTTTATTCAAGTATTTTATGGTTTTAATTGATGTATTAACCAGATGATCACATGTATGTTTACTTTTAACTAAAAATATTATATTTCTTATGCTTATTGCTCAAATAATTAGGTTGCAAGTACAATTTTCTGATTATATAATTAGGAAAATTTATTTAGATAATGTTGGTAAAATTCACATCTCAAGTTTTTGATAAATATTGCATGTTAATTGGAATTTATGTTAAACATCATGTTGCACATACACATACTCAAAATGGTATAGTTGAATCAATTTTTAAGAGATTTTAAATTATTGCTCGACCTTTGATTATGAAATTAAAATTAATGCTTGGGACGTCATTTTACATGCTGCATCATAACCTCAATAAGTGATATTCTTAAGGTGTATTTTGAGAATTGTTATTTTAATGAAACAGTATTCCCACCATAAGGGGGAGAAAATCGTTGCCTGAAGCACAACGTGAGATCATTGCTTGAAGTACGATGGGAGATTAATTGGAATGTTTCAACGTTATTTAATCTTGATCCTTATACAAATTAATATGAACTAGAAGTTCAAAGGATTATTCATTTGCAATGAATTGCAAATCAATTACCAGAAGTATATTCACTGATAATAAGAAAATAGTGAAATCTTACATTCCAACTACTAATACTCCAGTAGGGATTGAAGTCCTTGTAGGAAAATCAGTTAATACAGCAGGAAATTGAATCAAAGTCACACCTAAAACGTGGAAGAATGATCGGTTTTAAAGATAAAATTCCCAAGAAGGAGAAAGTACAAGAAAAATAAGTTGCAGCCTATAAAGAGGCTATACCCATGAAACAGGCTACAATAAATAAATAAATTATTGATATATCCGAAACTTATGAACAAAAATCTCCTGTAAATAAAACTCTTGAAGAGTTATTACCTGAAGAGGATGAGTTATCTCCTGAAGAGGATCAGGTACCTGAAAATAACGAGATCTCGATACATTATATATATATACAGGAGATGGATATATTAAATAAAAATAAAATTATTGTCGACAACAAATTTTCATATAAAGTTGTTCTTGATATTACCAAAAGTAATGATCATGAATATGAACCACAAATTGTTGATGAATGACCAATGTGAAAAGAGGCAATTTAAGTAGAATTAAATTAACTAAATAAACGTGAAGTTTTTGAACCTGTAGTCCTAACACCTGAAGGTGTAATGCCTGTTGGATACAAATGGGTATTTGTACATAAACGAAATGAGAAAAATGAAATTATAAGGTACAAAGAGCGACTTGTAGCATAAGGTTTCTCCCAGAGAACTGATATTGATTATGAAAATATATATATATATATATATATATATATATATATATATATATATATATTCCTATAATGGATGCAATTACATTCATATTTTTAATTAGCTTGGTAGCAAGAGAATTAATGGATGTTGTTACATCATATCTGTATGGATCATTAAATAATTATAAATCCCTGAAGGATCTAAAATGCCTGAAGCATATAATTCTACATCTCGAAGTATATATTCTATAAAGCTACAAAGATCCTTATATGGGTTAAAGAAATCCAGATGCATATTATGGAATAATCGCCTTAGTGGATATCTTTTGAAAGAAGGATTTGAGAATAATCTAATTTGTACATGCATTTTTATCAAAAGATCAGATTCTGGATTTGCTATTATTACTGCATTTATTGATAAAAGATCTTACTCCAGAAGAGTCGACAAAAATAACAAATTTGAGATGAAAGATATTGGTAAGACAAATTTTTGTCTTGACCTACAAATTGAACTATGGAATTCTTGTTTATCAATTAACATACATAGAAAAAGTCCTGAAGCAACTTTACATGGATAATATAAATCCTTTGAGTACTCCAATGATAGATTGGTCACTTGATATCAAGAAAGATCCATTTTAACCACAAGAGAAGAAACTTTTGGTCCTGCAGTACTATATTATCGTGAAATTGATGTTTTGGTCCTGAAGTATTATATCTTAATGTAATTGGTGCTTTAATGTATAAATTTCATCCATTGAGTACCCCAATGGTCGTTAGATCACTTGATGTAAAAAAGGACCCTTTTAGACCTCGTGAGGATAATGAAGAATTACTTGGTCCTAAAGTACCATACCTCAGTGCAATTGGTGCGTTTATGTATCTTGCTAATAATACACGACATGATATATCATTCTCTGTGAATTTGTTAGAATAATATTGCTCTTCTCCTACCCGGAGACATTAGAATGGGGTTAAACATATTTTTCGTTACCTAAGAGAAACTATGGATATGAGCTTATTTTATTCAAATAATGATAATCATAAATTAGTTGGATATGCATATGTAGTATATTTATCTGATCCACATAAAGGTCAATCTCAAACATGTTATCTCTTTATGTGTGGTGATACTGCTATGTCATGGAGATCTACAAACCAAACATTAGTTGTCATTTCATCTAATTATGCTAAACTTGCAATCCATGAAGCAAGTTGAGAATGTGTGTCGTTGAGATCAATGACTCAACATATTCGTGAAACATGTAAGTTATCCTCTAGCAAAGGAAATCCAACCATTTTGTATGAAGATAATGTTGCATGTATAGCTCAATTAAAAGTAGGATACATCAAAGGAGATAGAACAAAGCACATCTCACCGAAATTCTTTTTCACACATGACCTTGATAAGTGTGGTGACATTGATGTTCAACAAATTCGATCAAAAGATAATCTAGTAGATTTGTTCACCAAAGCATTACTAACTACAAAGTTTGAAGGATTGCGTCGCAATGTTGGAATGCGACAGCTGAAGGACTTAAGGATACATTCATGAGGGGGAGCTAATATGCGTTGCACTCTTTTTTCCTTAAACAAGGTTTTTTTTCATTCAATTTTTTCTGGTAAGATTTTTAATGAGACAACTTTCATTGCGTATGGCTATACAATAGACATCCAAGGGGGAGTGTTATAAAATTATAATGGTTGTCTAGATTCATTCTTCTTATCTTTGATTATAATGATTTTGAAACTCTCATGTCCATTGAGTTATAAAACTCATGACCTTTGAGTTTTGTAACCTCCTAGTATTGATGTTCTTATATCTATAAATAATAACATTGTAAAATGAGTGATACACATAAAAATACAATGAGAATGCTATCTTTCCTCTAATCATCTTTGTTTTTAATTTTAGTAATCTTTTATAACAATACATCTTTTATAAGTCTTATAATTTTAACATAGCATAATATAATTCCCTTATAAAATATAAGATCATTATTGAATTTTTTGACATTTAATTTGAAATACTTAATTTTAAACTCAAAATTAATATAGATTCATTTTATTTTAGTTAGTATAATAATTAATATTGTAAATTATCGATGACTATAAGATTTACGTATAATTATTATTGAATTATATAAATCTAAAATTTAAGAATATCTAAGTTACTTTTTAAAATCAACAACAACATTTATTTTATTTATTAGTAAAAATCAATTGCAGTATTCTATTTTATAACCAATAGATTATTGATATATTGCAAAAAAGAAAAAACTACGTTAAGAAAAATTTATTTAAATATTATCAACCTATAAACAGAGGCGGAACTAGGGGCGGGGCGGGCTAGGGCGAGGCAGGGGGGAAGAAGTAGCTAGCCACTTTCCCAAACGACGACGGTCTTCTTTAGTTCTTCTTCGCCTCTTCCGTCTTCCAAGTTCCGACTCTGCAACAGGTTTGTTCCTTTTTTTTTAAATAGTAAGATGAAACGACGTCGTTTCATTAAAAAAATTAAAATAAAATAAAAAATTTTTATTAGGTATTTAGGACTTTCTCTTCAGTCTCTTACTCTCTTCTCGTCTTCCACCTCGGCGCCTCCACTCTCCCTTTTTCTTGCATTCAGCTCTACTGTCCGACTGGGATACATCAATATTTTTGCTCTAAGCTTTCCGGTTATCAAAGGTAAGTAATCTATCTTACTTTGATCTATGTAATCTTGTATTTGATTATGGTGATTTGTGACTTGTGAGTTTATGCTACTCGCATTGGATAAGCAAATTGGGATTGCAAAACCCATTAGCTTGATATGGGTTATTTCTGAAACTGTATTAGATATTCAGATCCAGTTAATTGGGAAATGGACATAAAAAATTATCAAGGGTTTCTTTTATAGGTGAATCCAAAAGGTTAGGAGTTCAATTTTATTGATTAGGGGTTTCTTTTATTTAATTTTTTCTTTAATTTAGGTTTGTTTTAATTTTTCCATTTATTTTAAATTAATTTTTCTTTTCTTTTACCTTTCTTTGGCTTTTGAGAATCCTAAGAGAAAGAATTTTGATGAATTTTAATAATTTAATGTTTACATCTTTAATGTTTTAGTAATTAGTTTTCAAAATTGTTACTGTTGGAGTAATCTTAAATTATTGTTTTATTTTTGTTTTCTTAAATTCTAAGAGAATTGATGAATGATGAAATTATTATGAAATGTTTAAATTGATGAAATTATTGATTAGCAATTGATGTTTTTATTATACTAGATTATGGATAAATACTTGATTAAGCGATAAAGAACTGTTGATTCTTCTAATAATTAATTACCAAATTCCGAACAAGTGGTGATATTAATAATTCACGTGTAGAGTTCAATCTGAATGATATTGTTAGTGATATTATTAGTGATCCAGAGTTTCATATGTGTTGCAATCAACTAGTTGGGTCTGATTATTAGTGTTCTTGCTGGTAGCGTGCTGCCTTGTGCATTGGGCCATGCACGATTCTCTGGTCGGTATGCATTGGGCTGCTAATATACTTTCCATTTTTTTCAATCTAGGTCAAAATCAAACCCAAGGACCTTAACTCTGCTCCCTCGCCGCTACAACCTACACGTCGCTGCTCCGGACCTCCGGTAACCATCCTCAAATTTTGACCCTCCTCAATTTTTGTTCTGGTTCTGCCACTGCCTATAAATAGTGAGAAGGTGTGGTTATATTGCAATATAACCAACATTTTGTATACAAATAGGGTTACATTGCATATCCTCCCATGGTTGATTTAAACCACCAAATGTCTTCAATTTTCGTTCAGAAAAGGCTCCATCGTTACTTAAAATCTTGCATTACACTTGAAAATAGAAAAAGATAAGTAAAATGGTTCTTTGTGGATGGAACTCATATTATATATATATATATATATATATATATATATATATATATATATATATATATATAGACACACACAAAAAGAGCTTTATATACGGGCGTCCACATGCGGACTACCTTTAGCAATCTAGGGAAAGGAAAAAACGTAACTTATAAAACGCCTAATATAAATTCTTACAAAATAAAAAAACTTAAATTACATGATTTGTCATGATATTAGGGTCAATACGAAATAGAAATTATCACAAGACACCAATATTTGCAATAATCATTATTATTTTAATGACAAGATTACCTTTGATGCTCCTTGCATGGGGTTATAAATATAGTCAAAAATAAAAAAGTAACATCTATATAATAATTAACAATATTTATTACTAAATAAACAGAAATCATGATCAAATTAATTATCCATCATACTTGATCCATACATGGATTAACAAATATATTTAAAAAATATATAAGCATTAATATTTATTTTTAATATATACGCATTAATTTTTAATCCTTTTTATTTCTTATAATCCTATATATGCATAATAAAGTGATTTTTCTTATCAAAAGATAAAATAAAATCATTAAGGAATAATAATAAAATAATTAAAGAACCATTTTGTTCTAAAGAAACTGGTCTTTTCACTTGTTAATTATCCTTTTGCAGTATTTGATGGTTGAAGAAGAAGAATGGTTCCTTGGTAAAAATAAGCTTAGCCATCAATAAGAATGGAGCAAATTTTACGTTATAAAGTTAGGACCTGTTTGTTTTAATTACTAAGGTAGTTTGGATTTGATTGAAATTATGAGCAATTATGTGCTATAACTCTTATAATTTTAACATAGCATAATATAATTTTCTTCCAAAATATAACATCATTATTGAATTTTTTGACATTTAATTTTAAATACTTAATTTTAAACTCAAAATTAATATAAATTCATTTTATTTTAGCTTGTATAATAATTAAATATTGTAAATTATCTAAAATTTATACAACTGATGACTATAAGATTTCTGTGTAATTATTACTGAATTATATAAATCTAAAATTTAAGAATATCCGAAGTTACTTTTAAAAATCAATAGCAACATTCGTTTTTTTATCAGTAAAAATCAATTGCAGTATTATTTTAAAACCAATAGATTATTGATATATTGCAAAAAAGAAAACTACGTTAAGAAAAATTTATTTAAATATTATCAACCTATAAATGGTGTGAACAGGAGCGAAACTAGTATAGGGTTGGGGGGGCGTGGTTTGAAAATTTATAAGGTCCACCCCAAGGTTGGAAAAATTAAATTTATTATAATTTTAAGTTTGTATAATTGGAGCATAATATTGTATATGTGTTATTCCAATTGAATGATACATTTGTATCCAGGTAACCAACTTAAACCCTTATTTAATTTTTTTTATTCTTTGTTTATTTTATGAAACTTGATATTTTACTTTTTAAAAGTTTAACGAGTGATTATATTCAATTTGTTTTCCGGTAACCAACTAAAACCTTACTTATTTGATTGTAAGTTTATGAAAATTTTATTATTAAAAAGTTCAATAAATGGTCCAATAATATTGATTAAGTCATTCTTGTAGTGTAGTTAATTGAATTTTTTATTTTTTGTTTAATTAGAATCATGGGAAAATCACATATTATTGATTCATTTTTCAAGAGAAAGCAATCAAATCATGTTGACATATCTATGCTTACCCTGAGCCCTCATTTGTTAAAACATCTTTGCCTACTTCAACAAGAACAACGTGAATTGAAGGTAAAGAATGAGATATTAATTATTTGGAACATTGATCCTAAAAATGTATCAAAATATGGAAATATTGTGGTGTGATTGAAGTTCTTTTTTGAATATATATTATGTTGTTAAAAAAATTTGCCCCCCCACAAAAAAAAAAACAAATCCTGGTTTGGCCCTGGTGTGAAGTTGTGGTTATATTTTGCAATATAACCATCATTTTGCATACAAATAGGGTTACATTGCATATCCTCCATGGTTCATTTAAACCACCAAATGTCTTCAATTTTCGGTCTGAAAGGCTCCATCATTACTTGAAATCCTGCATAACACTGAAAATAGAAAAAGATAAGTAAAATGGCAAAAAACTACATAAAATTAAATATGGGAATTAACTTGAGAAATTATATATATATATATATAGAGAGAGAGAGAGAGCTTCCTACACGTGTGGTCTACATGCAGACCACCTTTAGCAGTCTATGGAAAGGAAAAAACGTAACTTATAAAACGCCTAATATAAATTCTTACAAAATAAAAAAATTAAATTGCTTGATTTGTCATTATATTAGGGTCGATACGAAATAGAAATTTTCACAAGACACCAATATTTGCAATAATCATTATTATTTTAATGACAAGATTACTCCTGATGCTCCTTGCATGGGGTTATAAATATAGAATCAAAAATAAAAAAGTAACGCCTATATAATAATTAACAATATTTATTACTAGATAAACAGAAATCATTATCAAATTAATTAACCATCATACTTATCCATACATGGATTAACAAATATATTTGAAATATATATAAGCATTAATATTTATTTACAAGAGTTCCCTTGCATGGCACTATAAATAGTCACTTAACCTACTTATACCTCCAAACTTTATAAAAAAGAAAAGAAGCCTTCTCCAGTCCTCTTTTTGATTTATTACAAAAATAGCCATGTCTAGTTCGATTTTTGTTATAGGTTTGTTGGTTTTGGGTGTGATTACAAGTCCTGCGAATGCAATCTCATGCCAAGATGCCATAACCAAATTATTGCCTTGTGAGCCCTATTTATTTGGTTTTGGTTATATTTCTGCTCCTTGTTGCCAGGCTGCAAACGAATTAAACCAGCTTGCTGCCTCTAAGCCTGAACTTAAAACTTTGTGTGTTTGTTTAAAGCAAGCTCTTATATCCTTTGGTATTAATGGGGATAAAGCTAAACAAATTCCCGAGCTTTGTCGTATCACTGTTCCAGTTCCCATTGATCCCAATATCGACTGCAATAGGTAATACTTACTTACTGTCTTAATTGTTCTATTTAGTTTTAACCCTTAAAAAATAATATCTTCAATATATGTTTTGAAGAAAAAGGGGAAAAAATTTAACCTTCCTACTTTTGTTTATTTGTTAGAAGAGAACACGGTATACATGATGGACTTATTACTATATATATATATATATATATATATATATATATATATATATATATATATATATATATATATATATATATATATATATATATATACATTTTAAAGTAATTATTTTTCTTAACAAAAAAATATAAATAAATTCATTTCACTTGGAATGGGTGCTAGTCTCTAGCTCTTAAATGTCAAAACCAGAAAAATAATAACAATAATAATAAAATAATAAAATAAAATTAAAGAACCATTTTGTTAATTACTTAATTTTTTTATTCTTAAGAACTTAATTTGCTTACTCCTTTGGTCTTTTCACATGTTTTCCTTTTGCAGCATATGATGGTTGATAGAGTTCTGAAGAAGGAAAATGGTTGCGCTTGGCAAAATAAGCTTCGCCATTAAGAATAATGGAGCAAATTAAATTTCAGCTTTTATTTTTATTTGTTATCCCCTTGTGCAAATCTTCTATGTTAGAATCTTTTTAAAATTACTACGGTCAGTTTGGCTAGCTTTGATTGAAATTATGAGCAATTAAATTACCAAATTATGCCTCATTATTATACGTGAATTCTTCCTCTGCCTCACGCGCGGTACCATGCATTTGGCGCGCGTAGATCATTTTTATCCCATACAGACATTTATTATAATCTAAATATACATAATTTTTATTCAATATCTTCAAAAGTAATTTGTCAAAGTATATTTTCAAACTGAAAATCAATCAATAAATAAATAAATTTAATTTTAGTCAATATAATGATTAATATTGTAAATTATATTTGAAACAACCAATTGTTAAATTGTAAATTATTTTTTTTAATTTTAAATGAATTATCATATCAATTTTAAAAATTAAAATATTTCCTATTGACTTTTAACGAACTCGACATGAATGTGTCTGTTGAACATATTGAACCAAAACACGTGCAACTTTAGTTCGTTGGATGTTTGCAATTAAATATGTTCGAGTTCATGTTCATGAACATCATTTGTCCACGAACAACACATGAACATCAAACTCGATCAAGTTTGAGAACGTTGTCATGTTCACGAGTACATTTGATTCACAAACTTTTTTACAGAAACATTTCAATCACGAATTTATTTGCGAACACACCTAGTTATTATGAGCATGATTATTGAACGAATGATTCTAACGTGATCCGAAGCCAATGCATCAACGACTTACACTACAAAAATTGGACTATTTGCGACGGAATTATTTTTGACAGAATTAATCTTGTTAAAAATACACTAATTTCGACATAAAATTCTGTCAAAACATAAGTCCCTCGAAAATACATAAATAGCATTAAAATTGTATTATTAGACTAATTAAGACTGGGATAAAAATCTGCATTAAAAGCATGCGTTTTGTTTATTTGTGGGTACGGTAGCTACCTTAAAATCTGTGTTAAATATTACAAAAGCATCCAATTATATTGCGGGGAGGGAAGGGGGGGGGGGGGTGTGTTGGAGTTCAAAATACTCAAAAATGTACAATGTCAAAATGAAATTTTGCAATCATACAAAGGTGATAATATAATGTTAAGTTCTCTTTTTTACGGTACAAGATCATTGGTTCAGTCTATTTTTTCAACAAAGTTAGATTCAACACAACCGTTATATAATAAAGGTAAATTTTCTATAAGTTCTTAGTTCAATGAGAGTCTTATTCTTAAAATTAAATATTTAATGTATAGTATGCTTAATTGTTGGTGAAATCTTATCCACTCATAATTGAAATGAGTAAAATGCAAAAGGTGACTCATGTACTATAGAGGTATTTGGATATTACGCCCCTTTTTTTTAGTCAATACAAAACAAACTATTTACTATCTCAAAATTTGGATTGTGAACCCTATTGTGTCATATTCTTAAAATTAAATATTTACCCTATAGAGGTACTATTGTAACAACCTGGATATTTTAAAAATAAAATTCTTATTGTGAGATGTGTCGTGTTTGAATGTGTGAGTATATGTATATATGATTTTTGTGGTGAAAATACATGAACATATAAGTGTGAAATATATACATATGTTTGGGAATGAAAGAGTTAATAATTGACTAAACTAGTGAATTAGTTAGCTTGAGTTAATTACGAAGTGAAATATGGGCAGGTGAGAACCAGGCGATTGCCCCCAGATGGCCGCGGCAAATGGACATTTGGTAGAAGGCGGTGCTTGATCGAGGCGGTGAGGCGGAACTAGGAGGGGGTGGGGCGGGGGGCAACAGGCTTCACCTCAGGTCTCCGGTCTTCACCTTCCTCTTCTCCGGCAGACTCTCAGACTCTGCAGTTAAAAAAAATAATATTGGTTTATGGCTTCTTCAATACTCTTCACAGTTTCACACTTCACATTCTCTTCTTTAGTACTCTTCTCTTCACATTCTCTTCACAGTTCACACTTCACATTCATCCTGCCTGCTGGCTTTACCGCCATGCTTGCGTCATGTCGCCTCCCTCCCGTCATGGCCCGCCTACGTCACCTCTTGGTTTAAAAATTTTGACTCCCCTACAAAAAGGTTCTGGTTCCGCCACTATATGGAAGTGAAGGAATTAATATTAATTAATTGAGATTAAATTTAGATTATATTAAATTGATTAACTTATATTAGTTGATCAATAAGTATTAAATGTAGTAAAAGATTAACTTTTATAAAACAAGGTATTTGTTAATGTAATAATTAAATAAGAAATTATTTAATTATATGAGGAAATAATTGTATTATTAAATGTTGGTTATGGCAAAAGTAAATATGCCAATTTAATATAAATCAAATAAATTATTTGATTAATTAATATATATATATATATATATATACACACACACACACACACATTAAATAAATTGTTTAAAAAAAAAGTATGGAAGGAAGCAAGAAGATTTAATTATAAAATTATTAATGGAATAAATATTTTGATGAAAATTATTATGGAATTAATTTACTTGGTGTAAATGTGTTGAATAAATATATGTAAGATATATGTATATTTATGTGCATGAATGTGGTAAGTTAATTGGTTAGTAAATAGCTAATCCAATTAAATGAGTTTAATAAATAATTAAACTAGTGGGCTAATAAATGGTTAAATGAATTTCTAGTTTAATTAATTGAGTTCAAGTGTAGCAAATTAAGTAGCCCAAGTATGTGTTAAATTAATGACCTAATTTAATTCCAAACCAATCCCAAGGTGAAACCCAAATTTAATCCAATTTGTGAGGTCTAAATTGGTCAAACAGGTGGGAGAAGAAGTAAAAATCATCCGTTAAAGAAATGAGAGGGGGGCTACGATTGGGATTAGAAAAAGAAAGAAAAAGAAAAGGGAAAGAATAAAAGGGACACATGCCTCTTGTAAATTAATTGACACACGGGATAAATGAGAAGCAAAAAGTAAAGGAAAAGGGGAGGACCCAGTGAGAGAAAGGGGGAGGGGGGAGGGGGAGGGGAGGGGGGGGGGGAGGGGGGACAAAGGAGGATGAGAACTTTCCATAAATGGTAAATTCTAGTCTTGGCAAGACAAAGCATTAATTGCTTTTCTAATCTTTATTTTCATTAATCTTTAAGACTTGGAGAGAGAGAGAGAGAGAGAAAGCACGGAGAAAAGAAGACGGTAGCAAGTTTGGAATTATCTAGCTAAATAAAATGAAGATCAAGAAGAAGAAGAAGAAGAAGAAGAAAGAACAATAAAGTAACTCGTGAAAAACTCTAGTTCATTCATATTTTCTTCTAAGCTTTTATTATATTTTGATTGTTGTTATTATTATTGTTTATGGAGATCATGATGGATCCAAAATGATAAGGAGGGTATGATGTAGATTATATGATCAAACCATGTAATAATGAAATAAAATGATCAACCCAAGCATAAAGGATGAAAAACCAAATCTAAAAATTTAGTTCTATGGTGTTATATTATGCTCTTATGAGTTAAGAACATCACCCAATTTAAACGTAAGTAAAAGCATTTGTAACAAAACTATGGCGAATTTTTAAGTAAAACTAGTAAAAAATTTAAAAACGGAATTAGTGTAACCCCCGACTCTTGAGCAGTTTTCTGTTCCAAATTATTTGCTGGAAAAATTTTCTGCTTTGGGGGTTATGTAGTAAGCTAAGTAAAGAGTCCCTAGACGTATGATTGGTCTAATTCCGAGTTCGGAAGTGGGAGTTATATGCCCTTCGGAAGGAGGCTAGTCAAAACTGCGAAAATATGTAAAACTGTTTCGGGTAAGGACTTTTGAGTCTATATTTCGACTTGTTAAAGGATTAGAAATGATAATCCGTTCGGGAAATTTTTTAAACAATGTTACGAGATAGAATATGGCTTAAGAACAGACTCATTCTAATAACGAAGGGTCAAGTTATGATGATACAAAGTGGATACGTCAATAAAGAGGAAAACCCACCTGTTTTGTTTTCATCTAGGGTATTTTAAGCTAATGTAGATGGGCTAGTAACCTGTCTAAATTGTCAGACAGAGAGCTTAAAGCTAATGCAGATTGGCTAGTAACCTGGCTTGACAAAAAGGGAGTTTAAAACTAAAGTAGACATGTTAAGTTGTCTGCTTTATACCTGAAGCCTGAAATAGGGAGTAAAAGTTGAACGTATTGATTAAATCTTAAAACACGAACCTTATGAAATAAAATGGAATTAATAAATTCATGGAAGGACTTTAATATGTATGTCTAAATTATGATTTAGTCTAAGCGGGAAGTAAACAAATGTGTTTTGGTTTCCAAAACTCGAGTAGTCAAACAATGTTATGTTACGTTGTACCGAGCTATATAAAACACTTGTAATTCCTCATGCCTGAAGGCACAACGTAACGAAATTATCCCTCTTTCTCTGTTTCAACAATCTCACTTTCATTTCCTCTCCCACCATCTTTTCCCGCCCAAATTAATTGCGCAAAGGTTCAAAAATACCACTGACTTTTACCCCGATGTCTACCGAGCACCCTATATTTTTTATTCCAAAAAAGCCTTTAACGTTACATTTTTTGGGTCGAATGTTCCCCTAGCCCGAACAGAGTTGCCACATATACTAACTTTGCTCAGATGTGACCTTATTTTGTTGACGAGGCTTTAAACAAAGTCAGAACAAAGCTTTTCTATATGTTGCTAACTAGGCTTCAAACTCAGACAAAAGCTCTGTCCCTTTTTCAAAAGGGGCAAAAGTCCAAAAGGTGCAAAAATCCCTAATCGACATCTTTTCCAGTAGAGAAGAAGAGAGGAGAAATTGGAGAGAAAAAGAGGCGAATACGAAGACGAAGGTGAAGCCCTTACTGAGTTGGTCGAAGAAATAATAAAAGCCCTAACTTTTTTCTGTAATTGCTCTGCAATCAGTTCGTGGTATGAACTTGCGTCCAATCGAAGGCATAAATTCCAAGTAATCTTTTAAGAAGAAGAAAAGGAATCTCTTAGATTTTCACAGGTACTTTCATATCTTCTTTTGATTGATAAAGTGCATTTTATATGGGTGAATAGGTAAAAGATGGTCATCATATGTGGTCCATGTTTCAGTTGGGTGTTGATCGGTAGGGGACATGTGGTCCCCTATATTATTATTTATTAAATTTTTAATACTTTAGAGTTGGCATTTGTCTTGTAATTTGTTGTTATTTTTGAATGGCAGAATGGTTGGGCGTATAGATGTATATTTACATCATGGGGGCAGATGGATGGAGGATCCTGTGTGGAGATATGTGGGAGGTGACATTTATATATGTAAGAATTTTAATGTAGATTACCTTTCTCTAATTTGCATTAATAAGAATACATATAGAGGAATTGAAATATCCCATTGTTAACAAAGTCTATTATTTGGAACCTGGACTGAGTATTGAAGAAGGAATTTTTGTACTTGAGGATGACCATGGGATTAGGAAAATTCTGAGTAAAATAAATTCAGACACAACTGTCCTAGAGTTCTTTGCAAAGTATGAGATAGATCAACCTATAATGAATGATGAATCACCTCCAGTTGTTCCACCTAAGCCCATAATAAATTCTCATCCTTCTTTCCCACCTGAGCCCATAATAAATGAACCTGAAGAGGAGGGTGAGGATAGTGATGACACTTTCATGGAAAGTGCTGTAGTAATTAATGCTTTTGATAACATTAATAGAGCACATGAAAGAAGGGAGGATCCTACTTTGGTATTAAACATACAAGGTAACAGGGTAGGTGAGGAGATGTTACATATGAAGGGGAGAGTTAGGACAATGAGGATGCTACATATAAAGAGGAGAGTGAGGAAGGTGATGATAATGAGAAAGGTGATGATAGTGAGGACAATGATGATAGAGAAGAAGGGGATGATAATGATGATAGTGAGAGAATGACTGATGAGGGTCAGGTGCCATGTGAGAGAAGACATCATGTCCGTTTTAATGTAAATGATCAGACACCCTATTTTAGTTTGGGAATGACATTTGCTAGTGCAGCTGAAGTTAGGGAATCTATATCAAAGTATGATATATCTAGGGGAATGACATTGAAATATGTGAGAAGTGAACCATATAGAATAAGGGTAAAGTGTAAGGATGGGTGCCCTTTTGTCTTGTATGTGTCAAAAGATGGCTGCAACCCTGGGTTGGTAGTCAAGACATTAAATGAAGACCATATTTTTTATAGGATTTTCAGCAACCCTAGGGTTTCAGCAAAGTTCTTGGCCAAGCTTTAAAAGCAAAAAATACTTGAGCAGCATGACTACAAGATCAAAGACCTAAAAAAAGATGTGGAAACAGACTCGAAAATGAATGTTTGCTTTTTTAAGTGAAAGAGAGCCAAGAGAATGGTTATGGATGAATTCTCATGGAGCTTTACTACTGAGTTTTCTTAGTTAGAGGCTTATGCAGCAGAACTATTGAGCAGTAATCCAGAGTCTAAAGTTCAAGTGGAGTTGTCCACAGATGAATTAAGGGAAGTGAGAAGAGTATTTAAAAGAATGTTTGTTTGTTTAGATGCTTGCAAGAGAGGTCGGAAGGAAGGATATAGACCTATTATTGGCCTTGATGGGTGTTTTTTGAAGACACAGTATAAAGGGGAATTACTTGTAGCTCTAGGAAGAGATATGGATGAGAAGAATTTTCCCATAGCTTTGGCATGTGTGAAGAGTGAAACTAAGGTCAATTGGACTTGGTTTCTGACTTTGTTGCAAGAACAACTTGATTTTGCAGATGGCAGTCAGTACACCGTCATATTTGATATGTAAAAGGTATGAATGTTTTAATGTTTATAACTTTAATGTTTATTTATGTCATCTTGATTTTGTGTATCTAAGTTAATGTATTCATTATACATTTATAGCTTTGTGTAACTTTTAATGTTTTAATATAGGGTTTAATACAAGATATTATTGATGTACTGCCTGAGGCTGAGCACAAATGGTGTGTTCGTCATATATATGCAAATCGGTGTAAGAAATATAGGGTTAGAGATTTGAAGAAGAATTTTTGGAAAACAACATGGTCTACCTTTGAGGAAGAATTTAAGGAAAATATAAAGACAGAGTTTAAAATGAGCAATAGATCTCATGAATTATCCACCTCATATATGGTGCAGAGCCTACTTTAGTAACAGAAGAAAATCACGGGCAGTAGATAACAACATGTTGGAAACTTTTAATTCCTATATTCTTGAATCTAGGCACAAGCCCATTAGGACTATGATGGAATAAATTAGGGTAAAATCCATGGACAGGATGGGAACTCTTGGTGGAGTATGTGAAAAGTGGATTAATTATTTTAGTCCTTGTAGTAATTAGATATTTTAGTCAAATAAAAGCATGGCAGTTGGATGTACTATGGTCTATAATGGAGACACGGGTTATGAAAGCAGGGAGGGTGAGGACACCCACATTGTGTTCTTGGACAAAAAATCTTGCACATGTAGGGCATGGGATCTCACTGGAATCCCTTGCCAACATGTTATATGCGCTCTAGTTCACAGCAAGAAGGACCCAATGAACCATATTTCAAAGTGGTATCATAAAGATGTATACCAAGCTGCTTACAAGTACAAGATTATACCAGTGAGAGGGAAGAGATTTTATGAAATGGACTAATATAAACCTATTGAGCCACCAAAGGTTGAAAAGAAAAGGAGAAGGCCTAAGATTAAGAGAAGAAGAGAGGATATTGAGGTCAGGACTACAAATAAAGTGACAAAACTATCTAGGAAAGGCAAAACAGTTACATGCAGTTTGTGTAAGCAAGAAGGACACAACAAAGCAAGTTATTCGAAGGTAATGTCTCTAAGTTAATTATCTATCTAAGTAAATAATTTCATATATATTAATTTTGTTTCGTAATATTGTATTTGTGACCACATTTTCCCTATATCAAAATCAAAGCTAATCAGAAGGAGGAAGGTTAGTCCCAGCTCAGTCTAAACCTATCAATGCAAACCAATAACAAATAGGAAGTTCAGCCCCTGCTCAGTCCCAAACTGGATCTATAGTGCACACACAGGCACAAGGTGGCCCATCAATCTTACCTCCTTGTCAAACTGACCCAGGTATGATATGAATTAGTTATCTCATGATCTGTTGTTGCTTTTCTTATAGATAAAAAGATTAAAACATTAATGTAAGGTTATGGTTTGTTTAATTACAGTTGATTTATGCACAGTTAGCCACATTATATTTGGTCTTAAAATTACTACTTTTACTGTGTTCTTGTTGCCTAGAGATTAATGCACAGTCAGCTAGTCGTGAAACTCCTACCTCAAGGCCAATGCCTTCAAAATTACAAGTTCGAGCTGCTGCAAGAGCTCATTCCAAGAAGCAATCCAGTCAAGGTGAAGGATTTGGGTTGTTATATGATGACAACACTGGTGGGGTAACATACAAGGTAATGAATATGTGCTTCATTCTGATTGACATAATATGATGTGCAAGGTTAGAGTGGCAAAGAATGATATTGTTTTGTATACATGCAGAGTGACACATCTTCAACAATTCTCAATGAAGGAAGTCAGAAACAGCCACCTATTGTTGACCCTAACACCAGATTTTTTGTAAAGACCGGGAATTTTCAGATAATTATATCTATATTTTTATGAATAAATTTTTTTAATTATTATTTTATTTTATTAATATTGGTATCATGAATAATATTTTAAACTTTATGCGATGGATTTAAGCAGGATAGTCAATTTAATTTTTATAAATTGACGAGGAATGAAAGTGAGGTCAGATATGAATTCAAAACCCTAATTTTGGATTTTGAATAAGGAATTTGAAAATTGATAACATATTAAATGTATTTCAATATTCTAAGTATGTTAAGTATGTGAGTAATATGACACCCCCAAAATAGGTTTACATCACCCATCTTGAGTCGCCAAATACATGGTACAAAATTCAAATACAAATTAATTATACAACAGTCGTGTAAAATACGACAAAACATATGCTGTGAGTTTTAATACAAATATTGTCATCGAGATAATATCCATACTCAATTGAGTCCTCATTACATTTATTATCACACTATTTAACAGAATAGTGAGGACTACTAATGCTATTATCTGGACCGTCACTCCGCTCCTCGACTAGTCCCTGCCACGTTCTCATTTCACAAGAGAACAATGAAAGAAAGGTGAGCTCAACTAGCCCAAAGAAGAAATATTATGACTTAGATAATGCGAGAATAAATTATCGTTAGCCTTCAAATGATGTTAAACTAATAATATATAACAAACATCAAGTTTAGCTGCAGTTGAATACGTGATCCATTAAAAGAGTCAGTAGAGAATAAAATCTACTATCTTTTATGATTTAAAAGGTTTTTCATCTCTTTTATCATTTGGGACTCAAACAATAAATAATCCACATCATCCCCACACTACTACCAAGGATATTCATTAGTATCACGACCAAAAATTATCCATGCACTACGGGCCAAGGATATTCGTGTATTCATCAATGGTCATGATCATGCCAACAACTGTCCATCAATGCACTACGGGCCAATGAGGACTTTTACCACATCATTTGTAACATTACGGTCATGATTATACCGAATAATCCCTGGTCATAATCATACCAAGTCCATCTATGCACTACAAGCCACAAATGACTTTCAACATAATATAAACATGAGGATGATGACAATGATATAAGAATTCAATAAAACAAGTTCAAGAATTAATTTATCCAGGAACTAATAATGTCCAAATTGTCAACATGATACTTCTTTGTAGAGTAAAATTCAAGAATGCTCAGAAGAATATTTCCATGAAAAGATACTGGATGAAGCGCAAATATCAAGGATATTCCACTAATTTCATGGAGTATAGAAGTCAAAACTTTAACCAACTGAGTATAATAAAGAATGGGATAACAAAAGAAATCACCAGGCATGCGATAGACCGCATGCATAAAAGTTATTCCAATGAATAATAAATAACGGAACCAGTCATGCATAAACGCATGCACGTGATATTCCAATGTAATAATAAATAACGGAACCGGTCAAAGTAAATTTACCAAGCATGTGATGTTTCAACAGAATAATAAATAACGGAACGGGTCATGCGTAAACGCACACAGATGAGGATGTTCCAAAAAATAATAAAGAATGGAATAATGAAGAATTTCACCATGTATGCGGTGATTAGCATGACAAAAGTTATTCCAACATAATGATAAAGAATGGAATAATGAAGAATTTCACCATGTATAGGGTAGATCGGCATTATACAAAGTTATTCCAATGAGAATAAAAAAATGGAATAAGCGAAGTTCTCTTCATGAATACGAAAGAAATAATAATACCCTTACCTTAGAACAAACTGGATATAGGAGTAGTGAAGTAGCGTAATACTTTTCTTCTTTCTCTCCGTAGTTTTCTCTAGAGTTAGAGTTTGAATGAATTAAGAAATAATGAAGGAATGAGCTTCTATTTATAGGAGAATGGACTGAATAGTAACTAATTCATGAACGGTCCAGATTGATTTACTTTTAAATGGACGGTCCAGATTGGTTTACTATAAAATATTCTAATAAAACAAATCTTTTAAATAAAATATAATATATTATATATATAATCTAATAAAACGAATAATTTTATAAAAGTATTCTGTTTTATATAAAAAGCTTTTCTGTTTTATTACATTAATAATACTAATAAAACAAAACTTCATCATCATTATTATAATTCACACAATTAATCGACCAGGTCGTTCCCAGGAAAGAGGGGGTTTTCCAATAAGGATTTCTCCCTATTGTCGCGCAATTAGGTGACCAGACCTCTCCTTGGCAGAACTTCTAGACATCGTTAATATTGCAAATAATAATATTAATAACCTCGTCGTCTCAATTATTGATTTAATAATATATAAAATATTGACAATAATTGAATCAAATAACGTGAGATACTATGCAACAATTACTGAAACAATAATTGAACAAAACTGAGTTACTTCTCACGTAAGCATCAATAATCAATACCGTGTGCTACTATGCAACCACGCGTATTCCTATACTTTTAACAGTGGGTGTTTCAACAGTTAAAGATAAAACTTTCCCCGTTATTTTCATAAAATATTTTTGTAGTTTTCTCAATCCGACAATAATTCCGTTGTGGCGTCCACCAATGATTGTGTCGTCGTACGAATATTCCCTGTTAAAATGAATATTCCCCGACCAATCGAATATTATATAACAACTTGCATACTTTGCAAAATTTATAACTATTACCCACAACTATAACATTATATCAAATTCATTCCATAATATTCAAAAATGATAATTATAAAAAATTCACCTTTATTCATAAAAGTTGGGGTCTTACAAGTAATGTTTATTTATAGAACAGTTATGGTGTAGCATTAGAAAACCTTAATGTTAGTTGCTAAACCCTAATTTGGAATTCAAATAAGACCTTAAGATTTGTTAAGTAATTGTTTAATGTGATAAATGATATGTGTTAATAATTATAACCCTAATTAGAGAAACTCTAATTATTAATTAGAAAACCTAATTGCTAAGTTAGAAACCCTAATCGTTAATTTAGAAAGCTTAATGTTAATTAGTAAGTCTTAATCCTAACTTGTAATTAGGAAACCGTAATTTATAAATTATAAAGCTTAATTATCCATTTTAAAACTTAAGTATAAAATCTTAAAATTTTATTCTTGCAAAACCTTAAGGTTAAACCCTAAGGGTTAGTTAAGATTACTTGAATGCCATTAAATTTAAAAGTCAATTGTCCAAATGCTATTTTTACAATTCTTTAATGAGGAAGAGTGTAGATCTTTCCATATATTGGTTGCTCAAATACTCTAGATTGCCCATGTGATTAAAATCAATACAAATCAGCCATTCATATCAGCCATGTGCATTGCATCTAGATATATATAGATTAAGATAGAGAAAAGTCCATAGAAAGCCTTATTTGTTCAACACACTCTCAACCAAACTCTCTCAACCTCAAACCCATGAAATAATTTAGTGGATCAGTCTCTAATCAAGCCCATAGAACATCAAGAACAGTTTAGGAAGCCAAGAATCAAGTTAGATCAAAGTGAGGTATAAACCCTAACCAAGAATCTGATCTTGTATGCCATGTTAAATTTTATGTTTTTTTGTTTAATCTTGTGTTATTAGAAATTATTTAGTGATATATGATGTTACATCATAGATCCATGAGATCAAAATGCTCAAAAATTATGTTTTTCAAAACTGTCAAGAACCCTAGATTTATGGCCTGACAACCGAATGTCAGAGGACATAGATCTAGATATGTTTATGGTTTTGTTTGTTTAATGTATTGAACTTGTATTATGCTATGAGGGCTTTGATCTGGAACTGGAATCAGGGTCAGATTATGTATATATTACTAGTTATGGATGGTCAAACTGTGTTGACCGACCATAACTTAACAATTCTGGGTAACCCAGAACTTTCCCAGCAGTGTCTGAAAATACGTTCAGGAGCCCAGATCTTTCTTGTGTTTGTTGATTTGATTCTGTTGTTGTAACAAGGTTGTAGTATGGTAGATGAACTTTAGATTCAAGCCTTTAGAACAACTTAATGACCAAACAGATTTAATGTAGTGGATGGTCAAAGTAGCATGAAGGATCACGATTTCTATTTTCTGGGTAACCCAGAAAACTTAAGAACGATATTTCTGACATGGTTGGAATGGACAATATCTTGTGATTGTGTTGTTGTTAGACTGATTAAGTGTAATAGATCTGTTCCTTGACATGTTGACTACAATCTGAAACCATTAACACATCAAAACCTTACTTGGAAAGCAAGTTGTGGAAGCCTTAAAGTGGTCACATGAACTGTTCTTATTTTCTAGGTAACCCAAAAAATGAAGAACAACTCTGACAGCTAGTTTGCAAGCTTAGATCTGGCTTGTGTGATTCAATTGGACCATGATTGTTGTTGATACATGTAGTATTACACCAATACTACATGATTTATCATTTAGCTTGCCCAGAAACATCTTAGATTGTGAATTATTGTTAGTCAAACAGGACACCTTGAACATTGACTTTGAATGTTTTTGAGGCTCAAGAACACCAAAGGCGACAGTTTCTGTCGCTAAAGGCTTTAGCGACAGTTTTATTATTATTAATTAAATTAATTTCCATAAATCATTTAAAAATAGACATAAATTTATAAAAAAATCCAAAATTAGTTTTAAAAATTATTTAAAGTTATAAAAAATTAACTTTTGATAATTTGACATATTTTCATTAATATTATTATTTATTTGAATATTAATGATATTAAATTTATTTAATAAATGAATTAAATAAATTGATTAAAAATGATTTTATTATATTAAAATTATTATAAATAATAATAAAGTGTTTAAAATATTTTAAGTTATAAAACATAACTTGTAATATTTTAAGGCAAATTTCATTAATTATTTAATATTAATGATATTAGATTTATTTAATAATTATATTAAATAAATTGGTTAAAAATTATATTAATATTATAAAAATCATTTTAAATAAGAATAAATAGTTTAAAAATATTTTAAGTTATAAAACATAACTTTTAATATTTTAAGGTAAATTTCACTAATATTAATAATATTAGATTTATTTAATAATTATATTAAATAAATGATTTTAAAATGCTTTTATTGATTTAGAAATCATTTAAAAGGATATAAATGATTTAAAAATATTTTAAGTTATAATAAATGACTTTAATATTATGATGAATAGTAAATTAATATTTAAATTTTAATGGTAATTATTTAAAATGATTTTTAATATTTTAAAAATCATTTAAAGGAATATTAATGTTTTAAAAATATTTTGAGTTATAATAAATAAATTTAATATTTTATTAATATTTTAATATTATTTAAATTTTAATGATAATGGGTTTATTCATTATTTAAATTATTTAAAATGATTCCATTGTTTAAAAAATTATGATAAATGATAATAATTATTTAAAAATTATTATAAATCAATAAAAAAATAATATGACTGATATTTAAAATATCTAAAATAATGTTGAGGCTACAGAATAGAGTTTACTTAAAAATAAACTCGATATTTATCCGATAAAGTCGTCAGTACTCCAAAATGTTTCTGAAATTGACCTAGACCTATATAGTTTGACCTGATAAGTGATTGTTTATGTTCCAATGACTGATATAAATATGTGATAATGTGCCTAAGTTATGTAATGACTGCAAATAGCAGTATTATACGTATGATATATTATTGTAATCGAAAGAATAATCTTGTGAATGACAGGTCTCTGTATAAAAGATAAAAATAAGTTGTATAAGCAGCAGAACAGGCAAGTTTCCTGCATTTACATTTACTTTATGCAATGGACATGTGTAAGAAAGTATCTGAACTATTCTTTTCATTGTGCATGTAATGTACCTTTGCATTTACTTTATGCAATGGACATGTGTAAGCAAGTATCTGAACTATTCTTTTCTTTGTGCAAGTATCTGAACTATTCTTTTCATTGTGAAAGTATTCTATTGTTATTTGTAAGACCCCAACTTTTTATGAATAAAGATTTAATTTCTTTTATTATTATTTTGAATAATAAGGTGTTGATTTGATTAATGTGGTTAGTTATGGGTAAAATGCGTAAATATTTTAAATAAGCAAGTGGTTATAAAATACTCATTATTGTCGGGAAATATTTATTTGGTCGTGGAATATTCTTGTTGTCAGGAAATATTCGTATGACGGCGCAACCATTTGTGGGCCCCATAACGGAAAATTATCGGATGAAGAAAACGACAAGTATGATTTTTTTATAAATAACGGCGTAATTGTTACCGTTAAAATACCCGGTGGTTAAAATCTGATGAATACGCTTACTGCACAAGAAGACACTCAGATTGCATAAATTATTGATTCTTACATAAAAAGTCACTATTCAATAATTGTTACAGTAACTACGGTTCAATATTTTATTTTATTGATTCATTAATTGCTACGTTGATATTTTATATTATTAATTTAATAATTGTCACTGCACAATATTTCTCATTATTAGATCAATAATTCATATTATTTGAATAATATTATTAGATAGCATTATTCACAATTTCTAAAGAAGTTCTGTCTAGGAAAGGGGTTTGGTCACCTATTTGTGCGCCAGTAAGGAGAAATCCTTATCGAAAAGCCACATCTTTCCTGGGAATGACCTGGTTGTCATTATTGTGATTCTGTAATATTATTTATAAATAATTAATTATTGATAAAAAAATGATAAGAAAATATTTATTTTATGTGGATATAAATGAAGGAATTAATGCTGAGGTGTTTAATCAGTATTTTATTGAAATGGAGGAATTTTTAGAAAAATGACAATTATTGAAAATTGATATTTTATCTATATTATTATATTATTTTATAAATGTATAATGTGATAATATAATAATATAATAATAGTGATATTTTTACACTAAATTCACAATATATGAATAAATGAGGAGGAATGGAGCAAATTGGGTCCGGAGTATTTTTGTTACAAAAAAACATGTTAAATATATTGGTGGGCCCCATTTTTGACTAAAATTTGATTATAGCCTCCAAGATCATCCGTATGTGGATTTAGAAAAACTTTCTTCTACAAAGATGTAGATAATTAAATGTTATATGGAATGGGCATAAAATTCGTAATTTTCTAATAAAAGGGCTATTTATTATGAATTATTGAAGTTCCAGAATATTAGGTCTGAATTTATTTTGGGGTTATAAATATTTTTTTATGAAAAACATTTTTTTTATGTTAGTGGGCCCCACTAGTGTGCTAAAATCTGATTTTCAAGGGCGGGCGTGAGTTTTTTTTATAAAATATTATTTTATTAAATTTTCTGCTTTGGTGTTCTAAGCATTTTCCTATAAATAAGGTGCTTAGGTTAGAATTAAAAATCACACCAGAATCAGAAGTTTTCTTTCTCTATAATATCGAGCGTATTTTTGTGAGTATTTAGATACTTTGAGTGTTGCTGTACAGTACAAGTTTCCTTCAGTATTATATCCGATATTCTAGTCAGAAGTACTATTCTTTTGAGGTACGAGATGTTATTTTTTTTGTAAATAAAATTATCTTTTTCAATATCATTATACCAAATTATTGGTATGAATTTTTTTTCTTTTTATATTGAGGTTACTATTCACATATACATCACTATTCATTATACGATACTTATTCATGAATATGGTACTATTCATGAGTACTATTCATGAAGTATGATTTTTCTTATGAAATTTTTACCTTTTCGTGTCGGGGTTACTATTCATGTATACAACACTATTCACGTATACGACACTATTCACAAAAAATTAAATTTTATTTTCTTTGTCCAAGTTGTCTATGATGATTACTATCTTTGATTGTATCCATGTTTTGATCTTCATTCTTGAATTTTGCTCCAAAATTGATTATTATGGAGTATTTTTGAACTTGGATAAATTAAAGTACGAATCCCTAATCTTTGTCCTTTTATCTCTCTGGATTCGTTTTCTTAAAAATATTTTTATCATCCTCAGTCTTAAATGGTGATATAACTGAATATCTTTGGCATGTAATGCAAAGATGAATGATTACCTGATGAATGTCTGTGGCCCGTAGTGCAAAAATGGAAAGGTGTTGAGATGAACATGACCAACTGGTGATACGAATGAATATCTTTGGCTCGTAGTGCAAAGATGAATATTTGATTCAAGACGTATATTGATTGATATTACAGGGATAAAATATTGATGATGGACTTTAAAATCATAGAAGATAGTAATACGTGGTGTTGCACAGTAGCACATAGTATTGAAAAAATTATTAATTCTTACGTAAGAAGTCATTATTCAATAATTGTTACAGTAATTACTATTCAATATTTTATTTTATTGATTCAATAATTTCTACGTTGATATTTTATATTATTGATTCAATAATTGTCACTGTACAATATTTCCCATTATCAGATCAATAATTTATATTATTTGAATAATATTATTAGATAGCATTACTAGAAATGTCTAAGGAAGTTCTGTCTAAAAAAGGGGTTTGATCACCTAATTGCGCATCAGTAAGGAGAAATCCTTATCGAAAAGTCCCCTCTTTCTTGAGAACGATCTGATTGTCATTATTGTGATTATGTAATTTTATATGTGAATAAATAATTATTAATAAAAATGATAAGAAAATATTTATTTTATGTGGATATAAATGAAGGAATTAATTCTGTGTTTTATCAGTATTTTGTCGAAATGGAGGAATTTTTAGAAAAGTGATAATTGTTGAAAATTGATATTTTATCTATATTATTATATTACATTATAAATGTATAATGAGATAATATAATAATATAATAATAGTGATATTTTTACACTAAATTCACGATATATGAATAAATGAGGAGGAATAAAGCAAATTGGGTTCGGAGTATTTTTGTTACAAAAAAACATGTTAAATATGTTGGTGGTTCCTATTTTTGACTAAAATTTAATTATAGCCTGCAAGATCATCCGTATATAAGATTCAGTCATTTTTTGTTTAAAATTTAGAAAACTTTTCTTCTATAAAGTTGTAGAAAATTAAATTTCCTATGGAATGGACATAAAATTCATAATTTTCTGATAAAAGGACTATTTATTATGAATTATTGAAGTTCTAAAATATTGGGTCTGAATTGATTTTGGGGTTATAAATATTTTTTTATGAAAAACATTTTTTTATGTAGTGGGCCCCACTAGTGTGCTGAAATCTGATTTTCAGGGGTGGGCGTGAAATTGTTTTTATAAAATATTATTTTATTAAATTTTCTACTTTGGTGTTCTAAGTATTTTTCTATAAATAGGGTGGTTATGTTAGAATTGAAAAACACACCAGAATTAGAAGTTTTCTCTCTCTATAATAGCGAGCGTATTTTTGTGAGTATTTAGATACTTTGAGTGTTGCTATACAGTGGAAGTTTCCTTCAGTATTATATCTAATATTCCAGTCTATTCTTTTGAGGTAAGGGATGTTATTTTTTTCGTAAATGATATTATCTCTTTCAATATCATTATACCAAAATATTGGTATGAATTTTATTATGAAATTTTTACCTTTTCAAGTCGATGTTACTATTCACGTATACGACACTATTCACGTATACGATACTATTTACAAATACGATACTATTCACGAGTACTATTCACGAAGTATGATTTTTCTTATAAAATTTTTACCTTTTCGTGTCGGGGTAACTATTCACGTACACGGCACTATTCACGAATATGACACTATTCACAGAAAAATTAAATTTTCTTTTCTTTGTTCAAGTTGTCTATTATGGTTATTATCTTTGATTGTATCCATATTTTGATCTTCATTCTTGAATTTTGCTCCAAAATTAATTATTATGGAGTATTTTTGAACTTGGATAAACTAAATTACGAATCCCTAATCTTTGTCCTTTTATCTCTCTAGATTCGTTTTCTTGAAAATATTTTTATCATCCTCAATCTTAAATGGTGATATAACTGAATATCTTTGACCTGTAGTACAAAAATGAATGATTACATGATAAATATCTTTGGCCCGTAGTGCAAAGATGGACAGGTGTTGAGACGAACATGACCAACTAGTGATACGAATGAATATCTTTGGCCCGTAGTGCAAAGATAAATATTTGATTCAAGATGTATATTGATTGATGTTACAGGGATAAAAATATTGATGATGGACTTTAAAATCATAGAAGATAGTAGACATCATTCTCTACTTAACTCTTCTAATGAATTGTTGTTTCCGCTGCAGTTGTTGATCTATAACTTGTTGCCTATTATATTCTATCATATTTTTCCCTGTTGAGGACTAAGGATAATTTGTTCTACATTATCTTAGTCATAATATTCTTTACTGGGCTAGTTGAGCTCATCCTTTTCCTTTTTGTTCCATTTTTCTTCTCAAGAGGCGAGAATATATCGGGAACTAGTCAGGGTGTGGAATAATGGTTCGAGACAGTTGTTTTAGCAGTCCTCACTATTTTGTAAAATAGTGTATCAATAATTGTAATGAGGACTTATTTGAGTTTGGATATTATCTAGAAGATAATATTTGTGTTAAACTCACAACATATGTGTTGTAGTATTTTGCATGACAATTGTAATAATGAATTTGTAGTTGTTTTCTGTACCATGTATTTGGCGACTCAGAATGAGTTGTGCGGACCTATTTTGGGGGCGTCACATTATTAATGAAGATATATCCTGTTTATAGATAGTTAAGTTTGGTTATGCAAGTGTCCTCACTTGGATAATGGTTGTATTTAATCACATATTGATACATACCTATTGGTTTTCGGTTTGTATACATTAATTAAAAGTCATCTAAGCTATTTGATTCGGCTAGACATAGATTTAAAAATATCGTTGAACATGATAGAACATTATTGTTATCCAACCGAATAGTTTTGGTTCGGATTCTAGACTAAGTATGAACATCCCGAATCTAGGAAACTTTTATGAGCCAAAGGCGGATATAATGAACGAAAATATCGTTCTAACAAGTAGTATTGATCAATAAAGGGCATAACGGGCTGATCACCCTCTGTGCCCGTAAGATATGTCGGTTTACGGATGAAGTTCTGTATAAGCTTTTCGAAAATTGAAAACAAGGTTCATAGTCTGTCGGTTTCTCTCCATTTATAGTCAGTACGTAGTTTTAAAATTGAAATAGAATTGATACGTTGTTCAATATTGTTTCATTTTACTTCACAACTATTGCTTCGTTGTAGAAGTTTAGTTCAAAGAAAACATTTACTTCTTTCAGCTAAAGTTTATTATCTGCTATTACTTACTGGGCAATTAAATGCTCATTCTTGCTTTAAATTTAAATGTTTTCAGCTAAGCGTGAACGACCTGAAGGTTCTAACAAGGACAAAGGAAAAGGAAAGCTGGCAGAATAAGTTTTATCGTATCTTATGTAGTAGTTAGACTTTATTAAGATAATAATATTTATTATCTATCATGTAATGAAATGTTTTAAAGGTCACGTACCTGGGATTAGACAACTCTGATATGTATATTAAGTTTGTTATTTATATTACTATTATTATTCCGCTCAAAGAAATGGTATCGTGTAGCACCAAGTTCGGGTTTCAAGTACCTAAATTTGGGGGCGTCACAGGTTGGTATCAGAGCTTTAGGTTAGAAACATTAGGTGGGGGTATACCTTAGGCTATAACCTTAGGATAGTGGGAAACGTTGAAAATACAAATAACTCAAATAGAGTTTAAAAGGAGATGAATTAAATAAATTCATTGTAAAACAAAATAAAAGTAACCTATATAAAACTATTATTTGATGTGTGTATATATTATATACTAATCAAGATAATTTATTTGTAGATGTCAGGTGGAAAAGGATTAGGATACTCTCAGAGTGTAAAGAAGGAGCAAATCCCCATAACCGAGTCAATATCAAAGCCCCTAGCTAAAATAGAGGTTCACATTGAAAGCAACCCTGATGAGGTGGTTATATTGGAAAATGTAGTACTAGACCCAGAAACAGTGGTACTGACAGATAGTGATTCGGACACTGAAGTTGGAGCTGATCAAACATCAACTGAAGTGCAGAATCTGAGGAACAAGGTTTTTTCTCTAGAAAAGCTGTGGGAAATAGAAAAACTATTAAATAGTCAATTGCAGAAGGCGTTAATCGAAATAATGGAGGAACAAGATAAGCTTAAAATCCAAATTAATCATATGGGAGCCAAATGCAACATATCATGTGCAGCTCCAAGTAAGAAGGGGAAAAGAAAGATGAAAGATCGCGATTTAGGAAATTCCGATTATAACCAAGGGAACCTTAAAAAAAATAGAAAAATGTACAAACTGTAAAAAGAAATATGAAGGCTTATGCAGAAAAGGGGAAAATGTTTGCTACAATTACAGACATGAGGGACATATATCTCCTCATTGTCCCAATCCGAAGTAAGGTGTATGTTTTATTTGTGGGTTGGAAGGTCATCAGGCGAAAGGTTGTCCAAGATCAGAAAAAAGGTGTATGGAATAAGTAGTATAAGTATTATTGGAATATGTGTGTTCAATGTTGTATATATGATAAGTATGTATGTGTAATGTAGTACTCTCAAATTTTGTATAAGTTGTAGCAGCGAATCCCGACTTTTGTGGTCAAAAAGGGATAGCGGATGCTTTATAGCGATATGTGTTATGCTATGTAAAGTACTATGAATTAGTTGAATGGACATGAATATATGTTTGATTAAGGAAATAAGTTTTTATGTATCTATCTGATAGTTGGATAATACGGTAAACCAAGTTTTCAAAATCTAATATTTTGAGTACATAATTATTTGAGTTTGAAATTAAGCGTTATATGTTAAACTTATACGATAAGGCATAAGATGTAAGACAATAAAGAATAATTTATGATTTTATTTAATCAGATAATACCGCCAAGAAGACAAAACTAAAACCAAAGGGCAGAAGAATCTGTCAACAATGCTGGAGGAAAACAAGACCCAATGCAGAACCTTGTGAACATGGTAGCTCAAGCTATGCAGAATGGAATGCCAGCCGTAGGAAATCAATCGGACAATCGATTAGCGAACTTTAAAGACTTCAAAGCAGTAGGAGCGCCGGAATTTAGAGGGAAAACTGACCCTATAGAAGCCCAAACTTGGGTAAAGGAGATAGAAAAGGCGTTTGTGATTTCTTGGGTAGCGGAGGGGAAAAAGATGACTTTTGCCACCTATATGATGAAAGGGGAGGCAAATTTTTGGTGGGAGGCAAATCAAGCTAGGGCCAGAGAAGGAGTGGTAACATGGACAATGTTTAAGACAATCGAGAACTATTTCTCGTCCAGTATGCAGGCTAGGATGGAGGTGAAGTTTTTGGAGTTAAAGCAAGACAATATGACATTTACGGAGTATGCCGTAAAGTTTAATGAATTAGCTAGGTTCGCTCTGCACCAAGTTGATATGGAGGCAAGGAAGGAAATGAGGTTTGAGTTGGGCCTAAAACCCTGGCTCTATAATAAGGTTGTGGTGTTGCAAATAAATACTTTTGCATCACTATTGAAAAAGGCTATCATAGCCGAAGAGGGAAGCGAGGCCATGAGCCTTTATAATAAGGAGAGAAAGAACAAGGTTAAGGTTGAGAGAGCTTTTAAGGTGGAGGGAAGTAGTGGGAGTAGGAATGAGAAAAGGAAAGGGAAAAATTCAGGGAATACGGATAATAGGTAAGGAGGTGCAAAGAAGCAGGTGGTAAAGTGTGGAAATTGTGGAAAGAATCACTTAGGGGAGTGTTTGAAAGGAAAGTTTGTGTGTTATAAGTGTGGGAAGGATGGAAATATCTCTCCTAACTGCCCCAATCCAAGGATTAATAGTGGGTGTTTCATGTGTGGGTCAACAGAGCATAAGGCGAGGGATTGTCCAAAAAGGAGAATGGATGGGGGAAGTGTGAATACTGGGAAAAACAGTGGGACATTAGCCATAACAGGACCAACTTCAACAAACAAACCAACAAAATCAACCGTTAGAGTCTCCAATATGATCGTTCAGGATACCGTAGCAGTCGGGGATAGAGTTCCAGGTATAAACCTGATCAAAGATCTTAATAAATCTGCCTGATTTGGAATTAACCTATTTTCTTACCGCAAGTTAGTTAAAATAAGTATGTTTACCTTAGATACCATTGAATATAGGCATACGAAAGACAATTTTTGAAAAAGATACATATTATAATACTTCATTAATAAAAGAATTTTTGAAAGAGGAATTTGAGTTTCGAATTTGTAACACGAAAGCTTATAAGGAGGGGAGAATATAGTATTCAACTTTTAATAAATAAAATCTAAGGATAAAACATTAATATTAAGTATAAGGTAATGGGGATTTCGGGGACGAAATCTTTATAAGGAGGGGAGAATGTAAAGACCAGGAATTTTTAGACAATTATATCTGTATTTTTACGAATAAATTATTATTATTATTATTATTTTATTAATATTGGTATCATGAATAATATTTTGAAATTTATGCGATATGGATTTAAGCAGGATAATCAATTTAATTTTTATAAATTGACTAGGAATGAAAGTGAGGTCAGATATGGATTCAAAATCCTAATTTTGGATTTTTGAATAAAGAATTTGAAAATTGATAATATATTAAATTTATTTCAACATTCTAAGTATGTTTAATATGTGAGCAATGTTAATTTGTGGAACAGTTATGGTGTAGAATTAGAAAACCCTAATGTTAGTTGCTAAACCCTAATTTGGAATTCAAATAAGACCTTAAGATTTGTTAAGTAATTGTTTTATGTGATAAATGATATGTGTTATTAATTATAACCCTAATTAGGGAAACTCTAATTATTAATTAGAAACCCTAATTACTAGAAACCCTAATTTCTAAGTTAGAAACCCAAACCGTTAATTTAGAAAGTTTAATGTTAATTAATAAGTCTTAATTCTAACTTGTAATTAGGAAACCCTAATCTAATTAGGAAACCTTAATTTATAAATTAGAAAGCTTAATTATACATTTTAAAACCTCAGTAGAAAATCTTAAAATTTTATTTTTGCAAAATTTTAGGGTTAAACCCTAAGGGTTAGTCAAGATTACTTGAATGCCATTAAATTTAAAAGCCAATTATCCAAAATGCCCCTTTTGCAATTCTTTAATGAGGAAGAGTGTAGATCTTTCCAAATATTTGTTGCTCAACTACTCTAGATTGCCCATGTGATTAAAATAAATACAAATCAACTATTCATATCAGCCATATGCATTGCATCAAGATATATATAGATTAAGAGAGAGAAAAGTCAATAGAAAGCCTTATTTGTTCAACATACTCTCAACCAATCTCTCTCAACCTCAAACCCACGAAATACTTTAGTGGATCAGTTTCTAATCAAGCCCCTAGAACATCAAGAACAGTTTAGGAAGCCAAGAATCAAGTTAGATCAAAGTGAGGTATAAACCCTAACCAAGAATCTGATCTTGTATGCCATGTTAAATGTTATGTTTTTGTGTTTAATCTTGTGATATTAGATGTTATTTAGTGATCTATGATGTTACATCATAGATCCATAACATCAAAATGCTCAAAAAATATGCTTTTCAAAACTGTCAAGAACCCTAGATTTATCGTCTGACAACCGAATGTCAGAGGCCATAGATCTAGATCTGTTTATGGTTTTGTTTGTTTAATGTATTGGACTTGTATTATGCTACGAGGGCTTTGATCTGGAACTGGAATCAGGGTCAGATTATGTATATATTACTAGTTATAGATGGTCAAACTGCGTTGACCGGCCATGACTTAACAATTCTGGGTAACCCAGAACTTACCCAGCAGTGTCTGACAATAAGTTCAAGAGCCCGAATCTTTCTTGTGTTTGTTGATTTGATTCTGTTGTTGTAACAAGGTTGTAGTATGGTAGATGGACTATAGATTTAAGCCTTTAGAACACCTTAATGACAAACAGATTTAATGTAGTGGATGGTCAAAGTAGCATGAAGGATTACGATTTCTGTTTTCTAGGTAACCCAGAAAACTTAAGAACGTTATTTCTGACATGGTTTGACCGGACAATATCTTGTAATTGTGTTGTTGTTAGACTGATTAAGCATAATAGATCTGTTCCTTGACATGTTTACTACAATCTGAAACCATTAACTCATTAAAAACTTACTTGGAAAGAAAGTTGTGGGAGCCCAAAAGCGGCCACACGAACTGTTCTTATTTTCTGGGTAACCCAGAAAATGAAGAACAACTTTGACAGCTAGTTTGCAAGCTTAGATTTGGCTTGTGTGATGCAATTGGACCATGATTGTTGTTGATACATGTAGTACTGCATAAATACTACATGATCTATCATTTAGCTTGCCTAGAAACATCTTAAACTATGAATTATTGTTGGTCAAACAGGACACCTTGAACATTGACTTTGAATGTTCTTGAGGCTCAAGAACAATTAAAGGCGTGACAGCTTCGCTACTAAAGGCTTTAGCGACAGTTTTATTAATATTAATTAAATTAATTTCTATAAATAATTTAAAAATAGAAATAAATTTATAAAAATTCCAAAATTACTTTTAAAAATTATTTTAAGTTATAAAAATTAACTTTTGATAATTTGACATATTTTTCATTAATACTATTATTTATTTAAATATTAATGATATTAAATTTATTTAATAAATAAATTAAATAAATTGATTAAATATGATTTTATTATATTAAAAAATTATTTTAAATAATAATAAAGTGTTTAAAAATATTTTAAGTTATAAAACATAACTTTTAATATTTTAAGGCAAATTTCATTAATTATTTAATATTAATGATATTAGATTTATTTAATAATTATATTAAATAAATTGGTTAAAAATTATTTGAATATTATAAAAATCATTTTAAATGAGAATAAATAGTTTTAAAATATTTTAAGTTATAAAACATAACTTTTAATATTTTAAAGTAAATTTCAATAATATTAATAATATTAGATTTATTTAATAATTATATTAAATAAATGGTTTTAAAATAGTTTTATTGATTTAAAATCATTTAAAAAGGATAAAATGATTTAAAAATATTTTAAGTTATAATAAATGACTTTTAATATAATGATGAATAATACATTAATATTTAAATATTAATGGTAATTATTTAAAAATGATTTTTAATATTTTAAAAATTATTTAAGGGAATATTAATATTTTTAAAATATTTTAAGTTATAATAAATAACTTTTATATTTTGACAAATATTTCATTAATATTTTAATATTATTTAAATATTAATGATAATGGGTTTATTTAGTATTTAAATTATTTAAAAATGATTCTAGTGTTTGAAAAATTATGATAAATGATAATAATTATTTAAAAAAAATATTATAAGTCATTGAAAAATAATATGACTAATATTTAAAATATCTAAAATAATGTTGAGGCTACAGAATAGAGTTTACTTAAAAATAAACTTGATAGTTATTCGATAAAGTCGTCGGTACACCAAAATGTTTCTGAAATTGACCCAGAACTATATAGGTTGACCTGATAAGTGATTTTTTATGTTCCAATTACTGATATAAATATGTGATAATGTGCCTAAGTTATGTGATGACTGCAAATAGCAGTATTATGCGTATGATATATTATTCTAATCGAAAGAATAATCTTGTGAATGATAGGTCTTTGTATAAAAGATAGAACTAAGTTGTATAAGCAGCAGAACAGACAAGTATCCTACCTTTGCATTTACTTTATGCAATGGACATGTGTAAGCAAGTATCTGAGCTATTCTTTTCATTGTGCAAGTATCCTACCTTTGCATTTACTAATTATGCAATGGACATGTGTAAGCAAGTATCTGAACTATTCTTTTCATTGTGCAAGTATCTTACCTTTGTATTTACTTTATGCAATGAAAATGTGTAAGAAAGTGTCTGAACTATTCTTTTCATTGTGCAAGTATTTGAACTATTCTTTTTCATTTTTCAAGTATCTTAACCTTTGCATTTACTTATGAAATGATTGTAACGATCGAGAAATTTTGTAATTTAAATATTTATTGAATTAAACAAATATTTTATAGAATTTATTTATTGAGAAAAATAAATAATTAAGGAAATTATGGTGCAAGAATTTAGTAACTAAATTGAGTGATGTTAATTATATTGATTAATGGTAATTTTATTATTTAAAGATTTAATTTAATGCAATAATTAAATTAAATGAATTATTTAATATTTAAGAAAATAATTAAATTAAATAAAGTGATGTTATAGTCTAATTTAATAATTAAATTAGATATATAATAATTTATTAACCATAAGTATAATTATAATAAAAATTATAATTATTATAACTATAATTGTAAGTTATGTAAATTGGTTACATGTGTGACAAGTAAAACTATGTAATAAAAATATTATAAAAATAATCTAGAAGGGGGAAGTTGTGTTTAGCCAAACAAGGCCTTGTGGCCTTTGGCTTATTTTAACTGATAAGACGTATTGTTTTTTTACTTGACGTACGTGGGAGTCAGTTTAGCCAGTTTATAATTTACGCGTTCTAGTTTTCTAAGGCTAGGATAAGAGAGTTTGGAGAGAGAGCAAGAGAGAAAACACAGTGAATTGAGGAAATTCTCTGAGATTGTCAAGAGGAAGGAGAAGTTGTCACCATCTTTTGCTAGCATACAACTAGGGATTGAAGGTATACTTTACTCCTAATGTTCATGTTTTGAGTTTCCTATGATTATTTTTTCTGTAAATTGCTAAATCATGTTGGTGTTATCCAACGTGACTGTTGCTAAATTCTCTGAGATTTTCAAGAGGAAGGAGAAGTTGTCACCATCTTTTGTTAGCATATAACTAGGGATTGAAGGCATACTTTACTCCTAATGTTCATGTTTTGAGTTTCCTATATTATTTTTTCTGTAAATTGCTAAATCACGTTGGTGTTATCCAACGTGATTGTGCTAAATCATGTTAATCATCATATATGAGTGTTATTGTTGGTAATCTAATGCGTGAAAGTTGGGTTTGGAGAAGAGAATTAGAATAACAGTGTATGTTCATGTAAATGGCTTGTTTAAGTACAAAATTTGATGCCCAATATTTGGTATAATCTACAAATTGATGTTAGATTGTGTTAGTTAATCAAGAAACGAAAAGAACATAATTTGAATCATGTCAATTGGTTAAGAAACAAAGTTGTGGCAATCAAATTCGCTAAAAGTGTTAAAAATGAAGAAATTGGAAAAAAATGTGTTTTGATCCTTAAACGTTAAGTATATATAGTGTTATGTAGTTAGCATGATGAATTGCATGTTTATTGATGTTATTACAAAGTTTTAGTTATTAGGATTTGTGAATTTCTATGGAATTGGGTGAAATTGGGTGTGCAATGAAATAGAGCTGCAAACTACAGTTTATATCACGTATACAAGTAGCATTTGCACTAGTACCTATTGTGTAAAAAGCAATGCAATTGCATATAAGGCCTTCAATTTACACTTGTAGCCACGGCATTTAAGGCACTGGGTAAGCGTATGGTGCTGTAGTGCCTCTACGAGCCTAAGGCAATGAGTTACGATTATTTATAGACTATATTATAAAGACCTAATCTAGTTTGGCATACATGATAAAGATGTTAAAACATAACATGGCATACTATAACAGATTGTGATGTAATGTAATACAAAATGTGAAGATTTTAAATGGTTATTTGAACAAGTTATGTAATGAACAATGGTTGACATTTACAAGAGTTAGAAGTGAATGATAAAGTTTATATTAGGAGATAGTGAGATTTTAGGTTCGTTAGGGAGGTTAACCAACATGATTAGACATTAAGTTAACGGTTATGGCTTAAATGGTGGGTTAAACCTATAAAGCTAATGTTGATATGACTAATTGGTATTGTAATTTTAATTGTATATGTAGGGTAATTGGCGAACATTATTATACTTGTGTAGCTTACACACGAGGCAAGTTCCCTAAATTCATTCTCTTTATAATGAATGCAAGTTCCATAATTCCGTTATTTTGTTATTGTCAAGCAAGCTTTCTAGTCCAAAATTATCATTATGAAAATCCTATATTACAGTTAAGCAAGCCTATTGATTCTATCTTGTGTATGGTTGTATAAGCTCTTGTAACCTAATTCATTACATCGAGCGAGTTTCACTTTCCTATTTCTTGTTATTGTTATTCAAAGCATATATTTTTTTAATACATTGATTCAAATGAGATTGTTCTAACTCTTTTGAATGTAGTACTTTGCATGTATACCATGTCTACTCAATTGTATATTGTTCTTATTCGATCTTTGACTTAAATAACAGTTTTCAATTCTATTTTATTATATTGAACCTTCAAGTAGCAAGCAAACTCTTATTAATTAAATCGATCTATAATTGAATAGTGTTCTAAAATTCTAGAACCACTGATAAGCTAGTTCCAAACTAAACTTTCTTTAGTGCGGAAATCCTAAATTCGAACTGAGATGAACAACCCTAACATGGGGGATTATGTACGTGTAACGTTTAGATGTTTGTGCACAATATATGGTACAAAGGGTTGATCCCCCTAAGTACGTAAAGAAGGGTCTGTATAGTCTAAATGACAGTTAAGGTTGGGGTAATAATACCTAAATACCGGGGACATAGTTCGTGGTCTTAAGACCCTCAGATATTAAATTCAAACTTGTTTTCTATTCTTGATTCGTAGAACAAGTTCACCATTATTCAACATTCGTTGTTCATTCTCATGTTGTTATTATTATTACTCTCTATATCAGTGAGCAATTGTTTGCTCACTCTTGCAATTAACATTGCAGCTAAGGTCGAAAAGGTCGATGAGCTATCTTCCAGCAAAGGAAAGGGCAAGATGTCCAAGTGTTGAAGAATTATGTGAATTTATTTAGATGAAATATGTTATATGACTTAATTTATTTTGTGATGTATTCTGCAGACTTATGTAATAATTTAAGGTTAGATTACCTGAGATTGTTTAAAGTTGATGTAACCCTTTAATGGGGAAGATTATTGTTTAAGTTATTTAAATTATGTCTTTATCCTTTATTATGGGTAGTTAGATGTAATAGTTTTGGATAGTGAGCACCAAATTCTGTGGGAATGGAGTACCCAGATTTGGGGGTGTCACAATGATCCTGTGTAAGTACGTTATTGAATTATATTACTGTTGTACAAACTTCTTAACTCTATTATTATTGATCAAGATATATCCTGTTTATAGATAGTTAAGTTTGGTTATGTAAGTGTCCTCACTTGGATAATGGTTGTATTTAATCACATGTTGATACATACCTATTGGTTTCCGGTATGTATACATTAATTAAAAGCCGTCTAAGTAATTTAATTCGGCTAGACATAGATTTAAAAATATCGTTGAACATGATAGAACATTACTGTTATCTAATCGAATTATTTTGGTTCGGATTCCAGACTAAGTATGAGCATCCCGAATCTGGGAAACTTTTGTGCGCCGAAGGCAGATATAATGAACGAAAATATCGTTCTAACAAGTAGTATTGATCAATATAGGGCATAACGGGTTGATCACCCTCCGTGCTCGTAAGATATGACGATTTACGGATGAAGTTCTGTATAACCTTTTCAAAAATTGAAAAAAGGTTCATAGTCTGTCGACTGCTCTTCATTTATAGTCAGTACGTAGTTTCAAAATTGAAATAGAATTGATATATTTTTTTAGTATTGTTTCAGTTTACTTCACAACTATTGGTTCGTTGTAGAAGTGCAGTTCAAAGAAAACATTTATTTCTTTCAGCTAAAGTTTATTATCTGATATTACTTGTTGGGAAATTAAATGCTCATTCTTGCTTTAAATTTAAATGTTTTCAGCTAAGCGTGAACGACCTGAAGGTTACGACAAGGACAAAGGAAAGGGAAAGCTGGCAGAATAAGTTTTATGGTATCTTATGTAATAGTTAGACTTTATTAAGACAATAATATTTATATCTATCATGTAATGAAATGTTTTAAAGGTCGCGTACCTAGGATTAAACAACTCTGATATGTATATTAAGTTTGTTATTTATATTACTATTATTATTTCGCTCAAAGAAATGGTATCGTGTAGCACCAATTTCGGGTTTCAAGTACCTGAATTTGGGGGCATCACATTTTCAATCCCCAATGAAGCTCAACTAAGAGCAGACAAAGCTACAAACAAAGCATCATCTCTTGGGAGCAGTAGAAAAATAAACCACAGAGGTGATGGTGGCCTTGTAAACATGTAAGACCCCAAGAACATCCAGAACAGGAATTTGGTTCAGTATGTTGCAGGACGAGATGCTTCGAGGACACAACAGGTGAACAATGCCTCAACATTGAAACTGAACCCCCAGCCCCAACAATAAGATCAGACCCAAGCAGTGCGCCGGGTGGTGGATGTAATCACGGGCGGGTCGATCAGGAGGTTACAAGAAATAAGAGAAGAGGATTTATGGATGTGGTATTGACGGTGTCCGATCAACCTGTTAGGCGTGAGAGACCGTACCCTGGTTTAATAATCTCTTTTACTAATGATGATTTTCCTTCAGAGCCCATTGAACCCCATGAGGGATCCTTGGTGATTACAGCACAAGTGGGTTCGATGGGCATGAAGAGGATGATGATTGACAATGGCTCATCAGTGGATATTTTGTATGCTCATGCCTACCAAAGGATGGATTTGGAGGTCGGTCAGGAGCCTACTATGTACGGGTTTAGTAATGATCCAGTCAAGGTTGCAGGGACGATCGAGCTACCAGTTATCTTTGGGATAGCTCCTTGTCAGGTAGAGATAGTTTGTCATTTTTTATTGTGCATATGGATTCGGCGTACAATGCCATATTGGGGAAGTCGACTTTAACAACTCTTTAGGCGATAACTTTGATCCCTCACTTCAAAATCAAGTTCCCCACACTGAACGGAGTTGGAAAGGTGGCTAGAGATCTCGATTTAGTAAGAAGATGCTACAGGAATGCATTGATCTCTTCGGGGGTAGGAGTTAACAAACATAAACAGAAGATGGCAATAGAGATCAAACCTTTTACCGAGGGTATTTCAGGACCTCTAGTCACACTGGCCGAAGAGACCAAGGATGTGGAATTATTTCCTGGTAAGAAAGATAAGACAGTCAAGATCGAGTCCGGGCTATAGGAACCTTTTTGGACCAGTTTGGTGGAATTTTTGCAATGTTATGCTGATATCTTTGCATGGACTCCTACTGACATGCATGTGGTTGATCAGAAGGTGGTCGTGTATAGGTTACATGTAGATCCAACTAAGAAACTAGTTCGACAGAAGAGGAGGATCTTCGCCCCGGAGAGGTAGAAAATAATAGATGAGGA
Source organism: Panax ginseng (assembly GCA_020205605.1). NCBI lineage: Eukaryota > Viridiplantae > Streptophyta > Magnoliopsida > Apiales > Araliaceae > Panax > Panax ginseng. Next base: position 97,906,410 of record CM035149.1, on the reverse strand, counting down.
GATAGCTAAGCTTTTGGCAGCAGATTTTATCTTTGAGATTGACTACCCGGAGTTGATAGAGAACGTTGTATTGGTCCAAAAAAATGGGAAGTGGCGAGTCTACATCGATTACACAAATTTAAATAAGGCATGTCCGAAGGATTTATACCGACTTCCCCATATTGACCAGTTGATCGATGCCACTTCGAGGTATGTTTTGCTCAATTTTATGGATTAGTTTTTGGGTTACCATCAGATTTTGATGCACAAGGAAGATATCTTAAATACTGCTTTTATCACACATCGGTCGGTCTACGCTTACAAGAATATGACTTTCGAATTATTAAATATGGGGCTACTTATCAGAGGATGATGAACTATGTGTTTTTAAAGCAGTTGGATTGAAGTATGGAGGTCTACGTAGATGACATGATTGTAAAAAGCATGTCGGTACGAGGTCACCTGGATGATTTATAGGATTACTTCTAGAAAATTTGCCATCATAAGCTCAGATTGAATTCGATAAAGTGTACCTTCGGACTGGGAGCAGGGAAGTTTCTGGGTTATTTGATCAGCAAGCGAGGAATTGAGGCGAGCCCGGAGAAGATCAAGGAAATTTTAGATATGAAGTCTTTTCAGTCGTATTAGGATGTTCAAATAGGTAGGAGAAGTAGTAAAAATCAACATTTAAAGAAATCGGAGGGGGGCTACGATTGGGATAAGGAAAAGGAAGAAAAGAGGAAAGAAAGAAAGATAAAAGGGAAATAATAGAATGGACACGTGTCTCTTGTAAATTAATTGACACATGGGATAAATGAGAAGCAAAAAGCAAGGGGAAAGGGGGAGGACCCGGTGAGAGAAATGAGGAGATAACGGGAAGACAAAGGAGGATGGGAACTTCCCATAAATGGTAAGTTCTAGTCTTATCAAGAAACGACATTAATTTCTTTTCTAAATTTTCTTTTCCTTAACCTCTAAGACTTGGTTAAGTCATTATCTCTTGCATTTCATTTGTTAAGTCATTGAGAAGAGAGAGAGAGAAGGCACGGATTGGAGAAGAGAAGAAGGTAGCAAGCTTGGAATTATCTAGCTAAATAAGAAGAAGATCAAGAAGAAGAAGAAAGAACAAGAAGGTAACCCGTGAAAAACTCTAGTTAATTCATCTTTTCTTCTAAGCTTTTATTATATTTTAATTATTGTTGTTTATGGGGATCATGATGGATCCAAAATGATAAGGAGGGTGTGATGTAGATTATATGATCAAACGATGTAATAATGAAAGAAAATGAACCCAAGCATAAAGGAATGAAAAACCAAATCTAAAAATTTAGTTCTAGAGTGTTATGTTATGCTCTTATGAGTTAAGAACATCACCCAATTGAAACGAAAGTAAAAGCTTTTGTAACGAAGCTATGGCAAATTTTTAAGTAAAACTAGTTAAAAAGTTTAAAACAAAATTAGTGTAAACCATGACCCTTGAGCAGTTTTCTATTCCAAATTATTTGCTGGAAAAGTTTTCAATTTTTGAGGTTATGTAGTAAGCTAAGTAACGATTTTTTAGACATAAGATTAGTCTAATTCTGAGTTTGCAGGTGGGAGTTATGCTCTTCGGAAGGAGGCCAGTCAAAACCGCCAAATTATGGAAAACTGTTTCTGGTAAGGACTTTTGAGTCAATATTTTGGCTTGTTAGAGGATTAGAAATGATAATCCGTTTGGGTAAAGTTTTAAAAAAAAATGAGAGAGAGAAATGGCTCAAGAACAGACTCATTCCGACAACGGAGGGTCAAGTTATAATAATGCAAAGTGGGTACGCTAATAAAAAGGAAAACCCACCTATTTCGTTTTCATCTAGGGAGTTTTGAGCTAATGCAGATGGACTAGTAACATGTCTGGATTAACAGACAAAGAGTTTAAAGTTAGAGCAGACAGGTTAAGCTATCTGCTTTATACTTGAAGCCTAAAATGGAGAGTAAAAGTTGAACGTATTAATTAGATTTTAAAACGTGAAACTTATGAAATGAAATGGAATTAATAAAGTCATGGAAGGAATTTAATATGTAAGTCTAAATTATGATTTAGGCTAAGAGGGAAGTAAAAAAATGTGTGTTGGTTTCCAAAAGTCGAGTAGTCGGACAATGTTATGTTACGTTGTACCGAGCTATATAAAACATAAGCATCATGGGACTTTTGAATTAAGTTATAAACTATGAACGAAGTTAAAAGAGAAATATATCGGGGTGAATAAAGTTAAGTATGTTGTGCAAGTTATAAAACCTAAACATCGTAAATTATGAAATAAGCTAAGATAAGCTAAAGTAAACCAATATTTGGGGTCAATATTTGACTAATTGATATGTTCGACCCTAATGATATATGTAGATCGTTTGAAGAACAATATTGCATAAGTTGTAAAGCAGTGCTTAAGGCAAGTTTTCTAACTTACACAACTTTTTATATTGTGCAAGTTTCTATTCTTATGTGCACACCGTGCAATGATGTGCTTTTAGATTGTTGAATTTCATTTTTTATATGAAATTTATTATATTATGTGAGATAATTTATGAAAAAGGATTTATTGTCATTTGATTCGGCTAAACTCGATTGCTGAGTTATTCTAGTCGAAATATTTATTATTGAAATATTGGATTGTGATAAATTCTTTCTTTGTGACAAGTTGAATATGTCAAATTAAATAATTTTGGACAAGTAATTATATATATTTCACTCCATGCAATAATATCTTTATGTGAGCAAATGTAGTTATGATTGTACCTTGTGCAATGATGTGTTTGTTAAACGTTAATTTGAAGAACATGATATGATAATATCAGCATTTATGTGTCAAACTAAAGAAGAAATGTTCTAGAATTGAACAATTGTAGATTTTAAGATTATGTTATTCATGAAAGGTGTTTAAAGTAAAAGGAAATTTTTATTCCGGATTGTTTAAGTTACTTCACAATTATTATTCAATTGTTGAAGATTTTAGAAGAATATTATTCTATTCATGAGATTGTTGTTCATTCAATTGATGTATACTTGTTGAGCAATTAAATTTTCACCCTTAAAAATTCTAAAACTTTTGTAGCTGGAGCAGAAAGACGTGAATGGTCAGGATGGTGTTAATAGGAAATAATGCATAAAGAAAGAAGATTCATATATATATATATATATATATATATATATATATATATATATATATATATATATATATATATATACAAGTACATAATGTTTGTAATATTATTTTGATATTGTTTAATAAAGTTCTTCGTACCTGGGATTAGAAGTGGTATGTTGTGATAATATATTAATTACATTCATTTCTTAAGATTATGTTGAATGAGTACTACCATGACGTACCGAACTCGAGTTTGAAGATACACCGAGTTTGGGGGCATTACAATTATGGGCCTTATTTCACTTTGGTGATATACATTTTAATTTTTTCAATTAGATGATTAAACTATTAATTTTTTTTATTTCCATTCAATTGGACCTGTCACGTCAGAAATTGATGACATGACACCCTGAGTAGGTCATAGTTCAGCTAATGTGTAACTAAAAAAGAGTATTTTAATATCTATTTACATAAATATATTAAAGGTAAAATTTGCCAAACCACTTTATATTAAACATTAAAACTAAACAAAAATAACAAAAGTCTAAAACCATCATATTTCATCTTCATTCACGTGAATCTATCAACCCACATCACATCTTCACCTATATGAAAGTGGGAAAGAATCCATGGGAGAAACATCTGCAACTGAGATCCCAGCCTCAAGCTCGCGAGTCATATACGTGCACCAATTGGACACCGAGAAAGTCTTAGCTACTACGAAAACAAACCAAAGAACCGACTAAGGTCCACCAATTAGAAACACCGAAATTAACCATAGAGCATCAATTAAAGCATATCGGGTCAAAAATGGAAGGGAACCCCAAAATTCGTAACAGCCCAACCAAACTTATCTTTGAGGCGCTTGTTGGTACACTCTCACCCTCTCTTGTTCCTCTCATCACCCAATCTCAAACTTCACATAAATTATGGCAAACTCTAGCCAATATCTATGCTCGAGCCTCTCGTAGTCATATCAAGCAAATCACAGACCACCTCAAACATACTACCAAAGGCTCCCAATTAGTTTTAGACTACATGCAGTCCATTAAAACCTGGATTGATGAACTTGTTACTCTTGTTAAGCCTCTTGACCATGAAGACTTGATTGAGAAAGTCCTTGTGGGTCTTGACGATAATTATCAATCCATCATTAATGTTGTAAATGATCGTGATACCCCAATCTCATTAGATGAACTACATGAAAAACTCATCAACACAAAATTGTTGCTCCACCACAAGATAAGTCCCCCTATCTTCTAGTGTATGATCATCTAACCAATGTTTGATACACTCTAAGTTTTAATACCAATCGCTCTTCATGACACTCCTGCTCAACGTCTTCTCACGAGACCGTTGGTGGTCCTCCGAATTCAAAGCATTAGGGATTGTCTTCATGCGTTATTGTTCTTGAGGTGTCTTAGGACACTACTCCTTAGTAAGGGGAATTCCATGTTTGATAGGAAGTAGTCCTTTCTTGAAATTCTGCATGTTGAACCTAGCCAAAATTGTATCTATGTATGTAGCTTGGGATAGGCCCAACATTCTATTTTTGCGATCACGCCAAAGCTTGATCCCTAGAATGTAATTAGCCTTTCCTAGGTCCTTCATATCAAAATTACTAGACAACCAAATTTTGACGCTAGATCATACTCCCACATCATTACCCATAAGCAATATATCATCCACATAAAGAACTAAGAATACCACCACCCCATCTTTATTCTTCTTGTACACGTAAGATTCTTCTAGATTTTGTTCAAAACCATAAGATTTAATTGCTTGATCAAACCTTATATTCCAAGACCTTGATGCTTGCTTAAGTCCATAAATGGACTTTTTCAACTTACATATCATATTTTCTTGGCCTTTAACCATGAAACCATCAGGTTGCTTCATATAGAGTTCTTCATCAAGATATCCATTAAGAAAAGCAGTCTTGACATCCATTTGCCATATCTCGTAATCGAGATGAGCTGCAATAGATAAGAGTATTCTAATAGATTTAAACATAGATACTGGTGAAAAAGGTTTTCTCATAATCGATACCTTCTTTCTTAGTAAAAACTTTTGTTACCAACCATGCTTTAAAGGTTTCCACCTTTCCATTTACCCTCTTTTTCTTTTGTAGACCCACTTGCACCCTATAAGTTTGACCCCATTAGGTGCTTCTACAAGTTCCCATACGTTATTTAAGTACATGGAATCCATTTCTTGTTTTATAGCCATGTGTTAGGTTGATTCATCTACATCATTAATAGCTTCATGGAAGTTAGAGGGATCTGACTCTACTTCTTCCGGAATAACATCATAAGTTTCTCTAAGAAGTGAAAGCCTCTCATGAGGCCTGATACTCCTCCCACTACGATGAAGCTCCGGTGTATTAGAAGAATCGGGTTGGTTAGTTTGTGGCAATTCATCCAAGTCTTGTGGTAGATTAATTGATTGAGTAATTTATATACTTGACATTTCTTCTAAGAAAATTTTACTACTCGACTTATGATCCATTATGTAATCATTTTCCAGAAAAACTGCATTTGCGCTAACAAATACTTTTTGGTCTAAACAAACTATAAATAGACGACCTTTAGTTCATTTTGGATATCCTACAAATAAACATACTTTTGTTCTTGAACCTAATTTATCTAAGTTTGTCTTTCCTTTTCATACATGTGCAGGTGTGCCCCATATATAAATATGGTGCAATATTGGATTTCGCCCACTCCACAATTCTCTAGGTGTTATAGGAACAGACATTGATGGTACAGGATTCAATAATTACATTGACGCTTCTAGTGCATAACCCCAAAACGAAATAGGAAGAGTAAAAAAACTTATCATAGACCTTACCATATCTAAAAGAGTCATGTTTCTTCTTTCTGCCACACCATTTTGCTGGGGTGTACCCGGTGCAATTAATTCAGATATAATTCCTATATTAGATAAGTAATCTTTGAAATTCTAATTCTGCCTGAAATTCTTTGAATTTTTCAAATGCCTCGGACTTTCGATGCATAAGGTACACATAACCAAATCTTGAGTGATCATCAGTAAAGGTGATGAAATACTCAAACCCTCCTCGTGCTCGGATATTCATAGGACCACATACATCTGTATAAATTAATTCTAACTTATCATTGGCTCTATATTTCTTTGCCTTGAAAGGTCGTTTGGTCATTTTTTCCTCTATAAAGGATTCAAAAACTGGAAGATTTTAACTTCTAAGGAACTTAGAGGACCATCTTTAACCAGTCTTTGGATCCTATTTAGATTAATATGACCTAATCGTAGATACCAGAGATAAGTTTGATTAACTGAAGAAACTTTTCGTTTTAATGGTATATGTTGACTACATTCAGTTTGCAATAATGAATAATAATTTGGATTAAGAATATATAAATTATCTACCAATGAACTAGAATAAATGAAATTTCCATTATTGCGAATAACAATCTTGGAATCAAAATTAACTAAATATCCATGTTTAAACAAACAAGAAATTGAAATTAAATTTCTATGAATGTCTGGAACATAAAGACAATCTACTAATTCTAAATTCCTATCATTATTAAAATTAAGATGCACAACTCCCACTGTAATAGCTGCTACTAGGACTTAGCAAAAAATGGGTATAATCGAATCACCGAACCGAACCGAACCGAAATAATTTAACCGAAATTTTCTGATAATTTCGTTATTTTTAAAATTTCAGTTATATCCGAAATTATTTACAATTTTCGGTTAGTTTATACGGGTTTCAATTTTGGGTTATTCGATTTAACCGAATAACCGAATAAGCCTTACATAATAACAGTTAAAATAATAATATGAGTATATGACATCTCAAACTCTTAATTCATTTCTCAGCCGTCAGCCCTTAGCCCACTAGCCTAGAGCCCCAAACCCAGATCTCAAACTCGGAACTCTCAAGTCTAAATCTCTCATGGGTCGACGGCCATTGGCGCATCGCCTCATCGCCTTCGGCCCTTCATCGGTCATCATCAGTCAATCTCGAACTCGCGATCTCTCATCCGGTCTGACATCTTCAATTCTTCATCGGCCCTTTATCTAGAAACTTTTGATCTCTCATCTCTTATCTGACATCTCTCATCTCGATCTCTCAAGTCTTATCCGGCCATCCCTAAGAAGTCAAAATATGTTTCTTCCATAACCCAGATTGTGATTTCTTGTTCCTTAAATTGTGAGTTCTAAAGTCTTTAATTTATCTAAATTAATATAGGGCCAACTTGTTCTTTATTCTAATTTACTACTGTTGTAATCAATATTTTAGGGGTTAAATTGTGATTGGAACCTTGAAATGCATGTTGATTCTAGCTATCCAGCCCATGATATGACTCTGCAAAAAACTTATTGGAAATTCATGGAGATTGAGGCCATTGCCTAAATTTCTCACTTTATTTTCTTCATTAAGATTTTCCTTTTTCTTAATGTATGTCAGTATATGGGTGGAACTAACAACATCAAACAGTATAACAAATTTTAGATTAGAATATATATATATATATATATATATATGTTTCTTTTAAGAACTTAATAGTATTATATTTCGTCTTAGGGTTTAGGGAGAACTGCATCTGTTGTGTTGAGAGGGACAAAATCAAACATAAAACCTAAGATAGATCTTATTCACTTCTTACAACTAGGCTATATATAGCTATCTCTTTAGTATGGATTTTTTTAATTAATGCAATAGATTCTAAGGATTTTCCAAGTCACAGAGGAGTTCTTTTCTTGGGTTATCTGTGGTGCATGCATGGTGAAATTGTAGCTTGGGCCTGGAGGGTGTGGATGGATGGAAAAATTTTGTTGGTGGGGATAGAATGCATATGCATGGTGTTGTCTGATAATTTGCAATCTTCAACAAAAAATGGTTAGGTGGAGAAATAATTTCCACAGGGGCAGAAAACTTTGGATGATCAAATCTCCCAAAAGTAATTCTCTCTTGCAAAGAGCTAGTAATATAAGAAGGGAGCTGGGAAATTTTTAGGTGGTGGATCTGATTAAGTGCACAACTTTTAAATGGGTCTTAGCTCGATCTCTCTTGAGTACATATATATGGGTTCCGTTATCATCAATGGTTTTTGGTCCCAGGTTCAAGTGTGAGCAAATGAGTATTCTCATAGTTCTAGATTGATTTTTACTCAGTAATCTTTGTTTGGTTTTTGCTCGATCTTGAGTCCATTTCTTATGGGTAAAAATCTCATGTGTATATCTTTTGTAATAATTCGATCGAGTCAAAATGAACAAATCTTGGGTCAAATTTCAAGTCTAAATCGAATCTATCCAAACTACGCTTTAAATTATCTTTTGTATCTTATGTTGTTAATGTAATTTATTTGTTTGAAATTTTCAGATGATGTCAAGAAGTATTTTAAATGATTTGCAAATGGTGGATGATACAGATGAGCCTAACCTTGATGACCTTGATGCAATTGGACATGAGAAAGAAGGGGTGACGTACAGTGTTCCCACCCCCAATATAGAGACAAGTACAAAGAGTGCAGGACAATTAGAAAGTGTAAAGCTGTAAAGAAAGAGTATGGCACCTAGATCCAAGGTGTGCACTGAGGGGCACTTTATTCCAGTTAAAGATAATGATGGTAATGTCATCAAAGGTAAGCGTACTTATTATGGAAAAGAATTAGCTGCTGATTCATCTTGAAATGGCACTACTTCTTTAAGAAATCACTTTAGAACTTTTAAAAAAATCCCAACAACATGGATAAAGCTCAACCCCAACTTGTAGAAATTAAAGATGGCGAGGGGGGAGGGAGGGGCATGTGAGAGTACACTTACCACTTGGAGGTTTGACCAAGAAGTTGTTAGGGCAGCCGTGGCTTACCATCTTATTGTAGATGAGCTTCCTTCCAAACATATTGACAAGGATGGTTTTAAACGATTTATGCAAGCTGAATGTCCTAGGCTTCAATTGACTTCACATTTTACATTTACTAGAGATTAATTGCATTCGTTTGTATGATAATGAGAAAATTAAGCTAAAAACATTCCTTAGAAAAAATTTTGAACGTGTTTGCCTCACTACTGATTCTTTGACATCCAATCAACGCTTGAATTATATGTGTGTTATTGCCCATTTTATTGATGAAAATTGGAAATTGAATAAGAAAATCTTAAATTTTCGAACCATCACAAGTCATAGGGGAAGGACATTGGGGAAATGGTTGAGTCTTGTCTAAAAAAGTGGGTAATTTCTAAAGTTATGTCACTCACTGTAGATAATGCTAGCTCAAATGATACGGCAACTGCTTACTTGAGAGATAGATGTACATCTTGGTAAACCAATGTCTTGGGTGGTAAGTTCATTCACATGAGATGTATAGCTCACATTATTAATCTTGTTAGGAATGATGGGTTGAAGTTGATTGAGAAATCTGTTGAGATAGTTAGGCATGCAGTGAAGTATGCAAAGCAATCCCCAGCTAGGGTCAAGTCATTTAAGGACTGCATTGAGTATTGTGGTCTTCAAGACAAGAAAGGCTTAAGTCTAGATTGTCAAACTAGATGGAGCTCTACTTACTTTGTCAGGAATAAACATGTGAATGATATTCCTATCTATATATGATTTGATTATGATATATATATATATATATATATATATATATATATATGAATGAATATGCAAGTATGCTTGCATTAAGAAAAGCTATAAAGCCCTTTGATAGATAATAGAAACACATGTACAAGGACTTAGAATGAATTGATCAAATATGTTAAGTTGATCCTACATAAGCAAAACAGCCTTGTAAAGTCCTTAAAAAGATATGATGTACAAGGACTATAAATATAGAAAGATCAAGCATGTTAGGTTGATCTTATGATGTAATAGATAGGCTTGTCTGATTGTCGAGCACTGCACCAAAAATCATAGTCTTCTAGGAGAGTCAAGGAAAATTCGAGAGCTATCAAGACAGAATCGTAGTATGCAAGATAGTAGATCTCGGAGTTCATAGACTACCAGGAGAGACGAGGAAGGATCGTAGTGTGTCGAGTAGCACTTCCTCGGAGCCCTAGTCTACTGAGGAAGTCATGTTCAGAATCGTAGAGACAGCCTGCCTACGACCGATCGAGGATCTGTCGAAGCCAAGTCAAGAATCGTAGACCACACTCTGAATCGTATAGTCTACTGATGTCGAAGCAAAGTCAAGAATCGTAGACTACACTCAGAGTCGAAGAGTCTGCTAGTAATATCAAAAGCAGAGATCGTAGTCGAGCAAGATTAAATGAAGACAACAAGCATAACGACAGAAATCATAGAGTGTCAAGATCTGATCTCGGAGTCGTAGTGTCTACACAGCCAAAGCTAAATCGTAGTATGTAGAACTGAGACTTCAACAGATGGGCTCACAATGCTAAGGCAGAATCATAGAGCAAATACGATTCTCGACAAATGAGCACTACTAGAATATCCAAAGGAATGAAGCCTTTGGTTGGTACTGCAAAGATACATCCCACCTAAAGGAAACCAGAGAGCACTCAAAGAATGGCATGCAAGCTAACAGAAGATCTAAGCATCAACTCAATCAGCATCCAGATTGAGTTGTGAATCCATTCGAGATGAAGTCTTCCACAAGTTGATCATAAGAAGACTTCAGTAACTGACTAAGGAAAGTCAGCTAGTGCAGTTGCTATTAAGTAAATAGAAGACATTGATCTTAGAAGCAACCATGATCGTAGTATTTTCCAAACAAAGAAAGAACTGATGGAGTGTACACTAAGATACTGGTCAGTCTCTAAAGAACAAGGCTAAAGTGATTAAGCATTGGGTCAGTCCATTGATGATAAGTGAATGGGAGATCACAAGGAGAAAGCGAGCTGGACATGCCATAAATCTGAAGTGTCTTGCTATTCAGAAGGGGCCAGAACAAAGAATCAAGCCAATCAGTATCTGAGAGCAGTCAAAGCAAACAGAAGTGTTGAAGAACTGTACAAGAGAAGGAAAAAGTGTTCTACATTGCAGATCCAATGAACACTCTTCAAGATCGTAGTATTGTCTCTACCGTCAACTAGACACTACGATCAGGTCCAAGAAATGTATGCATCAGAATCGTAGAGTTCGGTGATTCAAAGATTGAAGCATTGGCAATGGTTCAATCTGAAGGTTGATATTCAGACAAGAGCTTTTTGAGAGCATCGATGCAAAAGGACACCCTCTGATCTAGAAATCAGAAGGGGGACATAAAGTCGACGACCTGCCCGAGACATCAAAGTGACATATCTGAATGGGTAGGTGAAACAGTAGACTACAGTGTCAGAAAGTCATGTCATGTCACATCTGCAGTCTACACAAAATAACTCAAGATCTGTGAAGCAATTTGAATAGCTTTCAACAGCTACTTTCCAACGTGAAGATTGGCAAGGAGTATAAATCAGAATGAGCTTCAAAGATCTAAAAAGCTGATGATTGCTAAGATGTAGAATCGTTGAGTTTTTAGAATACTACTGTTGACTCTATGAGTTCCACCAGAGATTAAAAGCACAAGTCTCAATGACAGTGAGACTGCATAAGTGGAAGTGAAGCAGCTTTGAAGAAGGACTCAAATAGATTAGAGCTTCACTCAACAAAGATGAGAATTCCACTGAAGATGGCAGCCAAGCTAAGAGCCGAGAAGGCTAAGAAGATAACATTCAAAAAAGTGGTAGAATACAAAGAAGATCAAGAGAGCCACTCAACAGATCACCATGAACCAAAAGCTGAAAAAAAACATAAACAGAATCATGTCTGCAAAACATTCAAGAAGGGTTCAAGGATTGTTAAGTACCAGACGAAGTCTACTAAAAGCTCAGAGACTTAGCAAATCAAGATGGTGATGGTGCACAGCTGACACCGGATGAAGATGAGTAGAAAAAAGTGAAGATTAGCTGCACTAAAGAAGATGTGGTCCAGACTAAAGGCAGAATATAAAGAGCACCACACCAAGCTGCTAAGTACATGAGATGTTCAAGCTTAAAGACATCTTAGCAGCTAAGCACCAACAACAACACAACTACAACAACAACAAGAAGCCAGGGCCTGAGGGGTCCTTATCCGGAGGGACTAAATAAAGTTCCAAGCCTTCTGGGCTTGAAGAATTCCTAGGGAACTAGAGGAGTTCCAAGGCTGCTAGCCTTAAAGAGTTCTTAGTGAACTGAAGTCCCAAGGCTGCTGGCCTTGAAGGAATATTAGTGATTCAGGGTGTTGCCCTTCCTTAGTAGAAATCCTAGTAGTTGAAAGCAGAAGAATGGATTAGGAGCTTGAGTCTCTGAACCACTTAAAACTCATTGAGTCTTTTACTTTATGTCATTTACATTATATACATTAACTGCCATAACTGCTATGTATGTTTTAACTGCTTACCACTGAACTAACTCTACGAACAATGTATGTATGATTATGAATATATCAATGAAGGGGATCTTTTACTTATTCCGCTTTGCTTGAAAAGATTCTTATGTTTTTCATATGCTAAATTATTAGCAATACAAAATAAACCAGAAAAGTATTTGAAATTAAAAGGATTTATTCAACCCCCCCCCCCCCCCTTGTAAATCTATTGTGCCTACTGGGAACTAACATACTTGATGTTAAGTTCGACCTTAAAGTACAAAGAAGCTTTGATCGATTTGGATTTAAAGATCGTAGCTTCAAAAAAGAGATGAGGGGAAAAAATATTCCAACGGACTCGGATTAGAACAGGGCTAATATGTTTGTGAGATTCTTAGAACATTTTTATAATCTCACTGTGCGTATTTCGGGCTAATCTTATGTCACATCAAATAATTCATTTTATGAAATAAGTGAAACTTGTATTATTTTGAGTGAGTGGGAAAGAAGCAATGATAGAGAATTGAAAAACATGGCCAAGGAAATGAAAAAAAAATATGATAAGTATTGGGAAATGTTACAAAGATGAATATGTTGTTGTATATTCACGTTGTGCTTGATCCTCGGTCTAAGTTGAGTTTTGTTCAATTTAGTTTAGACGAGATGTATGGAGATGATGAAATTGAAGTTGAAGATCCGTTGGAGGGTATGGGAGTAGATCTTCATTTTGATATTGATAATGAAGATATGGATTTAGAATATCAAGCAAGTAATAGGGCCACGGGGATAGAGATTTTTGATGGTGTGAATAAAGTAATGGAAGATTTTTTTAATGAGTACAAAAAAACATATTCAACTCGAGAAAGTGGCACATCAAGTATTAGTAACATTTCATCCCAAGGTTCTAATTCAATGGAATCCCAAAATATAAATAGACTTATGGATAAGTTCAAAAAGCATCGGACCGGAGTGATACTTGGAGAAAAATCAGAGTTGGACAAATATTTAAGTGAAGATGTGGAAGAAGCCATTGAGTTTTTCGATATTTCGGTGTGGTGGAAAGTTAATAGTGCAAGATTCCCTATCCTTTCACGTATTACCAGTGATGTGTTGGCTATTCCCATTTCTACTGTTGCTTCGGAGTTCACATTTAGCAGACGGGGCATTCTTGATTCATTTAGGAGTTCATTGTCTTCTAATATGGTGGAAGTTCTCATATGTGCTCAAGATTGGATTAAAAGAAGAATTTTATTGATATGGAGGAAGATAATGACTTTGCCTATAAACTTGAGTGTGGTCATAATTATTATTTATGTTTATTTTATTGAACTAATAAAAAAATTTATAAAAATAATGTGTTTAATTATATTTTTCATTTTTTATCAATTTCCAAGTTGAGCCTTATTACTAATGATGCCAATGTTTCCATGACTCAACTTAATTAATGAAGTAAATTCATCTCTCGATTCATTATTGCAATTTAATTTTTAATTTTGAGCTTCTAAGTTGTTATTCCAAGTTGTTCATTATTCTAGTTTAATTTAATAATGTATGTACTTTGAATATTTATTCTTTTTAGTGGAATTGGTTGCTTGGTTGGCAAATTGAAACAACTTTACTCATTTTGTCTCATAAATTGATTGAAAATTTTGAATATTTACTCTTTTTAGTGGAATTCATGCTCTTTTGCAGACTTTATTTGTATCAGACAGTCAATGTGAGAGATGATTGCTAAAGTGGAGTATATTAATGTGAAATTTTGTATTTTCCCCTCGAAGATTTTTATTTATTTATTTAAATATTTTTCAAATTAGTATTTGAAAGTTGTTGTGCTTAAAATGGGGTATATAGGGATATTTACTAATAGAAGAACAAGAATAATAAATTATGAGCTGTGTTTTTGCACTCAAAATTATGAATGCCCGAAAGTTTTATTGGGGTCAAAATTATTGTTGAATATTATGTGGAATTGTAACTGATGTAATTTCTTTCTTTTTATTCATTGCAGTTTGGGAAATAATGCAAGAATTGTTGAGACTATGAGACTCTAAGGATTTATGATTTAGACTTGTTGGTTGTTGTTGTTTGGACTTGGCTCAGTTGGCTGCATGTTGTTGATTGCTCATTTGCTCCTGTAGTCACTGATGTTGTTGTTTTTGCCTGTTGGCTTAGTTATCTGTTGTTGCTATTGATCTGAGGATCATTCATGTTTTTGTAATATGTCTTGACACTTGATTACTGGTGCCTGCTGTTAATCTTTAGACTTGTTGATTGTTGTTGTTTAGACTTGTTGATTTCTGATGTTGACCAGCTGTTAATCTTTTGTAATATATGTTTGGCAAATATATGTTTTGTAAACACTGATGTTATTTTTGTAATATCTGAGGATCATTCATGTTTGAACTGTTGAGTGACTGTTGTCTGCTGTAGACTGTATATATTTTTTAGTTAATAAATTAATATCACTGTGTATTGTTAAGTTAGGCATATTTGTAAACTATTAAATTCGGTTATTAACCGAATAATTAATTTGGTTATTCAGTTATTCAGTTATCATGTATTTCGGTTAGTTGTTCGGATATTTAAAACAGTGCAGTTTCGGTTTTCGGTTATAACTGAAATGTTTATTTGGTTCAGATAATAACTGAATGCTCACTCCTAACTGCTACTTTTGCGCTAAAACCAAGGTGTAGATAAATATCGCCTTCATTCAATTTTTTGGTTTCCCGAAACCCCTGCAAAGAATTGCAAACATGATTAGTGGTTCCCGAATCTACACACCAGAATTCAGTAGAACGGTCCACAAAACATGTTTTATGAACGAAAGATTGATATTTACCTATCTTGCCAAACTTATTAATGAGACACTCAATCATACCTTGATTTTTGATCTTGGCTAGGTAAGTAGAACAATTCCTTTTCCAGTGACCTTTCTCTCCACAGTGAAAACATTTCCCTTTAGGTTTTGTTTTTGCCCCTTTCTTCCTAACCCTTCCAGATGGAGGAATGTTTCTGTTTGTAGCTTTCTTACTGTTATTCTTTTTTAAGTTCTTGCCCTTAGGCTTTCCCTTAAAAGAACCAGTTTCTATAATATGAATGTTTCCTCTTGCACGAAGAATACCCTCTGCTACTTAAAGTTCCTTCATCAATTCAAGTAAAGTTAAAGACATTTTGTTCATAGTGTAATTAAGTTTGAACTAATTGAAGGAATCAGGCAAGGTCTTTAGCAACATGTCAACCTGGTTTCCCCATCAACTGTTGCTCCCAGGATTTCCAGTTTGGTTAAGTAAGAAATAATTTTTAAAAAATGATCTTGAACTGAAGATTCCTCAGACATCTTGGAATTCATAAGTATTTTCATCACAATCTATCGTGCAACACGACTCTGTTCAGCAAACATTTCATGACTGTTATCTAAGACATCTTTAGTAGTGGTAGTAAACTGATATTGGTGTTGCAATATATTTGACAAAGATGCCAATATATAGTAACAAGACATATCATTTGCCTTTTGCCACCTCTTAAGGTTATTATTTTGTGCAACAGTAGCATTTTCTGGAAGAACTGGGCAAGGTTCAATCAGCACAAACTTGTAGTCCTCAGCAGTCAACACAATGTCAAGATTTCTTTTTCAGTCCACATAATTTGGTCCAGTTAACTTATTTTCTTTAAGGATAACAGCAAGGGGATTAAATAACGACATGGTAATCTGTACAATTATACAATATGCATAAATTAAATGGTCATTCCATAAAAATAAACTTTTGCATATAATATGAAAGTGTAATCCTCAAACACAAACATAAAATAAACATGACAACTTAATTTCAATTAATTCTCTTTTTGATGCGAAAAATAAGAATAATTTGAAATTACAATTATTTTTATATATTGACATCTCATGAGATAAAAATAATTTACCATTTAATGCAGTCCAAAACAATAATAATAATTATCACTCCGATGCATGGGGAGAATTATTATTTATATTTTGTCAAGTGTATACCATCCATTTAAATTTTCTCTAAAATTTTAATACAAATATTTCGATGGGAAATCATTCGTAATATAATTTTAAATAAATTTATCACAAGGAAATCCATATCTAATATAACTAGATTCATGCATCTTCCGAAGAGAACTCACAAATTTTGAGATTAGATACATGTATCAATATAATGGACCAATGATGGAGGCTGTAAGAAATATAATTTTTTCTCCCACTTAATTTTTTATTTATATAAAAATAAGGATTTTTATTTTATTTAAAATATATAATTATATTAATATCCCATATTAATACATATATAAGAGGAATATCTCTGTTACGGGTTAGCATGGTACGATTTGAAGCCCAAACCGCATACGAAATCGCTTAAGTGCGGTTTGACAAATCCAAAACCACACATGAAACCACTTGTGATTGGTGCAATGCGGTTTTAAATCGTGCGGTGCAGTTTCATTTACTTCTTTGGTTCCAAAACCAATTAAAATAACAAAATTTTATGCAATTTAAATTAACAATTTAGTATCATACAATATTAAAGTTGTAAAAAAAATCAAAGCAAAGGCACCAGAGTTTTTATCATTCGTTTTACACATCCGAAAAGGAAAAACAAGCAGCAAGAAAAAATATTCAGTACTAATTCATCCAACACCGAGTTTCAAAAGCACGCTGATAACTCAAGATGGTTGCCTCATGATTTGTCTAATTTCAATAATTAATTAACTTCAATTATTTTAATAATAAAAGATATTGAATCCAAATAATTATATATATATATATATATATATATATAATTATGAAGTGTATATACAAATATATACTCAAGCAGTGTGTAGTCCAATAGTTTTCTACAATTAAGAGATAATTGTATGAGATTTGTATGGTGATGGTGATCATGTAGATCGATACCATCAAAATTTAGAATTAGTAGCTTAATTTTCATGAGAGGTTCATTACAGAAGGTTAATTGAAACATCTCTCCCGTAATAGGATTGTATAATTAATTAATTTTCATGATGTGGTTTGATTTCGGTTTTATGCGTGCGGTTTTGGCTAGTAAACAATCTGAAATCGTAAATTTAATTTTTCAACCCACCTAAAACCGCCACATGGGCCGGAATCGTTGGTGCGGTTTTAATTGGTGCGGTTTGTGCGATTTTGGGTGCTATTTTAGTTTTTATTTGATTTTTTGCTCAGCCCTAATATCTGCTATAGTCCCGGTGTCTAAGTACTTACTTTGTATATGATAAATAGATGAAATATATATATATATATATATATATATATATATATATATATATAATTATGTATAAAAATTTATATTCGTATCTTTATAAATCTAAATAAGCAAGAGACAATTCAAATAAATCAAATCAAATAACTTATCTCAAATATTTAGATCAATTTTCTTAAACGATTAAAACTTTGATAAGAAGAGAGAAAAATTTTTAGAGAGTGAATATGTAGGCAATGAAAAATGAGTTTTTTTTTCTTGTAAATTACCAAATTAAAATAAAAAGAAAAACCTCTTATTTATAAATTTTTGAACCTTAAGAGTAAAATGATAATTTAGAAGGTTATTTTGAAAATCAAGAGTTAAAATGTTTGATTCAAAATGAATGGCTCGAATTAATTAATGATGCACACGAATTGCCAAATAAGAAGCCCTCCGAAAAACATAGATTCCTTTCTTTTTAAATAATCACATGGCTTATTAAGTTTTCAAACTCTCAATTCTCCAGCATGCTTGGGTCAAAACATTTGCAAGGCTACAAGCCTTTAGTCTTTAATGATCACGTGTCACATACACACGCACATATAATTTCTAAACTTCTCAATATGCCTTAATTAATTTTAATCTCCCATGTTTCATTTCATTTTCGGATAGAAGAGAACGCAATTTTTCTTTTTTGCATTTTTCTTTTTATTCTTTTTGTAAAAAATAAATAATATATAATATATATTTTTGAAAATTTCAGTAAATAAAAATCATTTAAGAATAGGAGTTTTCTTTGTCTTAGAAAATATTGCTTTATGAACTAAGGCGGATATGCTAGACGAAAATATCGTTCGAACATGTAGTATTGATCAATACAGGGCATAACGGGTTGATCACCCCGTGCCTGTAAGTTATGATGATTTACAGATGAAGTTTTGTTTAACCTTTTTCGAAAATAGAAAATAATGTTCATAGTCTGTCGACTGATCCCCATTTATAGTTAGTACGTAGTTTTAAAAATTTGTAATCAAAATGATTTGTTGTTTATTGTTGCTTCAGCTTACTTCACAACTGTTAATTCGTTGTAGAAGTGATACTCACAGAAAACATTTACTTCCTTCAGCTAACTTTTCTTGCTTGTTATTACTTGTTGGGCAATCAAATGCGCATTCTTGCTTAATTTAAATGTTTTCAGCTAAGCGTGAACAACCTGAAGGCTCTGCCAAGAACAATGAAAAAGGAAAGGTTGCTGAATGAGTTCTATGCTATCCTATGTAATAACTAGACTTTATTAAGACAATGATATTTATTATTATCATGTATTGTAATGTATTAAAGGTTGCGTACTTGGAATTAGAATCTGATATATGTAAATTAAGTTTGATATTTATATTATTGTTATTATTAGTAGTATTATTCCGCTCATAGAAATGGCATCGTGAAGCACCGAGTTCGGGTTTCAAGTACCTGAATTTGGGGCGTCACAAATCCTATGAAGAGGATTCTACCTTTTTATTTAATTTATTTATTAATAATTTTTATCATCAAAATAAACTTAAAAGTTGGAGATCCAACACATGTTAATCACAATTTAAGTTCATCATAAAATTGATCAATATATAATTATTATTTTTTTATAAATTAACTTTAAAAAATTAAATTGAAATAGAGGAACTATTTTGACTTTATGGAGGCTGATGCACATACAGTTCCGTAGAGGGTTAGTATCCAATAGAGGAATGGTCTCCAATAGAAAAGTACGTGTGAGGAATGGTGGAAGTGGTTGTGCGTACCAATTTTCTTCAATAGAAAAGTCTCCCAAGTCTAACGTTTTTATTTTCTAATTATTAAAATCATGAATTTTAATTAATTTACCCAAAAAAAGAAATTGATAGAAATTAAAATAACTAGTCTCCTAAGCCTGTTTCTTTCCCCACAACTAAGATCTCATTTAATAGCATACCCGATATATTTTAGTAAACCCACGTTGTTAATTTGTCTCAAATAATTCAAAAAAAAATAAACTCATGCATTTTTTTTATAAAAAAATAAATAAGAAAGCATAAGAACATGCATGTTTGAATTATCGGACTCCACAAATTCCACAAAGGGGTTTATGCATGCATGTTCATATGCTTACTTATTTTTTTTTTAAACCTATGAGTTTTTTTTTTTTAGAATTATTTGAGACAAATTAAGAATGTATGTTTACTAAAATTTATTAGTAAATTTTTATTTTTAATTTAGCACGGATCAAGTATTATTAAATAGCAAAGTGTGTGAAATTCAACTAGTTCACTATTCTTATTTTTAAGAATTAATAAAATCCCAACTAATTTATTATTTGTTTCCTTGTTAATATAATAATGGAGTTTATAGATAGTGGTATGAGCAAGATACGAACTGTACATGTGCTTTTTGCCTTATATTATATACATATGAACTGTAAGTTTATATATATATATATATATATATATATATATATATAATGATCGATCAGTCGCACTCGGATTTTTTAAAATTCAGATTTTTTTTTTGCCTTTTTTTTAAAACAATAAAAAAAGTTTAATATTTTATAATCTGGAATTTCTCCATAATACTGTATTATGGAAAAATTTGATTCTATAAAATATTAAACTTTTTTTCTAGTTATTTTTTTAAAAAAAAAGTTCAGATTTTAACAAAACGCGGGGTTCTGATTTGATCCGCCCCTATATATATATATATATATATATATATATATATATATATATATATATATATATATATATATATATGAACTGTACATGTGGTCCCTCAGATGCTTTGAAAGCACCTCTTTTCTATCACACAGTAGTTAGGATTCAACATTTCTTCACCCAACTAATCAAAGACTTGAAATAGTTGAATGACACATGAACAACTTTTAATTTTTCTTACTCAAATTTAAATTACTGTACTGAGTAAATACAAAAATATATATATATATATATATATATATATATATATATATATATATATATATATATATATATACATTTAAAGAATTGCTCGGTATATCTGTGTATGAGACAACAACTTTAAGTAATCAAGCTTTATGATAGCATGCAACAGTAACAGAACTTGACTTTGATGGTGAAAGATAACAAGTTAACAACTTATGATAGTAGTATATTTAGAATATGTATATAATATATATGGATACTTTCCTGAAGAATGGATATCACCAACTAAGAGAATCCAACCTTATTTATAAAAGAAAAAGATAGCAACGGTAGGAATAACAACCGTAACATCACCATCAACGGTAAAGAAATTAATATTCTAATAATAGGCTTTTTAATATATATATTGAACAGTTATAAAATTTTCATATTTTGAACGGTTACAAAATTCAAAATCTCCATTAATAAATTAATATGTATATATTATTTAACTTTGTAATATTTTATTTAACATAAAATACAACACCTTCATCTAACGTGTTTGGAATAGGTCCTATATATATATATATATATATATATATATATATATATATATATATATATATATATTCTTCTTATACTAGCATTTAATTTCAAGAAAAAAGTGATCGACCATGGCATCCAATGATCAAGAAGAGTTCTTAAAGGCTGTTCAATTGGCTGATTCACAAGCTATCCATGGGGTCCTAAGTGCCCTTTTTGAGCTTAATGTATTTGACATTATGATGGCAAAGGCTGGCCTTGATGGCTATCTTTCTCCTGTTGAAATTGCATCTTATCTTCCTACTCAAAACCCCCAAGCACCAGCCATTCTTGATCGCCTGCTTCGCCTACTTGCAACTCATTCCATCCTCAACTGCACTCTTGTGAAAACTAGTCCTCCCACCAGAACATATGGTTTAACCCCTGTGTCCAAATATTTTGTTCGCAATCTAGATGGACCTTCTGTTGCCCACTTGTTCCTTTTCGGTCATAGCAAAGCAATCGCGGATAGTTGGTGTGTTATTTCTCTACTTCAATTTTTTTATTTTTTTATTTATTATTAGTCTGATTTGATATATCCTGCTATTTTTGGGAGCTGGTTAATTTATATTTTTTTAACGTTGTACTGATAATCAGTACTGCATGCGAGGCTGGTGATATATGATCATCACCTAAATATTAACTATATATATATATATATATATATATATATATATATATATATATATATATATATATATATATATATATATATATATTCATCCGATCGATCTTAATTATGATGTACATGCATAGATGGTCTTGAAATTAATTAGTACGTAGTTGGTGTGTGTTTGTTTGTTTTTGTGTACGTAGGTTTTGTTTGAAAGACACAATTCTGGAGGGAGGGATTCCATTTAACAAGGCTCATGAAGGAATGCATATATTTGAATACTTGGAAAAAGATAGAAAACTCAACCAGATTTTCACTGAAGGAATGGGAAAGTCTACTTCTAGCGCCATGACCAAAATTCTTAAGATGTACAATGGATTTGAGGAGGTGAAAGAGGTGGTAGATGTGGGTGGATCACATGGTGAAACATTAGGCACTATTATTTCCAAGTATCCTTTTATTAAAGGAGTTAACTTTGATTTACCTCATGTGCTTAAACATGCACCAGCCTTACCAGGTATTAATTAATTTACATATATATATATATATATATATTAATTCTTCTTTTTTATTCAATATACTATATATAATTTTGCTCATTTCACTTCATCGATCAATTTTCGTTTTTGTTTTTTTGGTGTATTCAGGCGTGGAACACGTTGGGGGTGATATGTTTGAGGTTGTTCCCAAAGGACAAGTAATCTTGCTTAAGGTTAGTGCATGCTATGCTAGTTAATAGTATAAATCTGTCCTATATATCGTGAAAATGGCTCAGCCGGAAGTAAGGTCCGACGGCTAGACATCACCACCACATTGAAGCACACAAATCAAATTAAATATATTGATCAACAAAGATTTAATTACTTCCTTAATTTGTATGATCGAAATAACCCAAAGTACTGACACTTTTAATTATACATGTAGTAGTAGGGATTATATATGGAATTAACAGTAACTAACTAGTTCAATTTTGCTACACATTTGCAGAGGGTACTTCATGATTGGAAGGATGAAGAATGCTTGAAGATTTTGAAGAATTGTTATGAAGCATTACCGGAATCCGGCAAAGTAGTCGTTATCGATATGGTACTTGTAGATTTTCCGGAGAATGATATTGTCTCCAAGTGTGTGGCACAGTTGGACATAGCCATGTTAATGGTAACCCATGGGGGAAAAGAAAGGACTGAAGGAGAATTTGGAGCCTTGGCAATAGCAGCTGGATTTGCAGCTTATAAATTTATATGTCGTGCAGATTTATTTGGTGTTATTGAGCTCTACAAAAAAATGTGAATTTCTCAACATTTTTATGAGTGATGTTTTATTGATATGCTTTCTTATTTGTTTGGCTTAAGTTTGGAAATTGGAATCCACATGTATTCATTGATGGATCGAGCAATATTTCCAAGAATAAATTCTGTATAATATTTTAATCAAAATCATGATGGGCTAAGAATATGTTTGAGATTGTTTAAAAAAAAATGTGATTATTGATTTTAATTAGTGCTTTTACCTATAATAAATTTTTAAAAAAAGTAGCTTGTGTTTGAAAGTGAATAGTGTTTTGTGCAAAAAAAAATAAATTATTTCACTTATTTTAAGTGTAAATTATTAAAAATGAAGGTTTTGAAAAATAAAGATGGGTAGGTGATGGAATTACTATAATAAATAGGAATCATAAATTAGTAATATACTTTGTCAAACCTGATTATTACATCTGACAAACTTCTCATTATTTTTATAAAAAATGATTATAAGCAGTTTAAAAATAAAATTACCAAACACTTTTTATTTTTTAAAACTAATTATAAACAAATTCGACTGTTTATTAATAATCCCAACACCCTCTAAATTATACTTAATTAACTTTTTACACTTCTAAAATTAATTAGCTCATGATTCTCGTGTGAAGCACATGGTGTTATAAAATTATTGTATTTCTTATATTTTAGAAATTATACTATACTAATATATTAATTATTATAATAATAAATTAATATTGTGTACGATAATTTTATAAGAGAAAATATTTCCTTTTAAAATATATATTATTTAGCTAATAATGTATCATTAATTATTGATGAAAAAATAAATAAATTTAAAATATATAATAATAGCTCATATAACAGATAGTATTCATCTTTAAATGTTTCATTTGTTTATATATTCATCTATTTATAATACTAGTAATTGCCCGACATAACGAAAAATTAGATTAAAATTCAAAAAATACTATATTACCTAAAAACTTTTTGCAACCTAAAATAACTTACAATCACACATAACAATTATCTTAATTCACCACACCACCACAATAATTAATTTTCATTTAAAAATAGATATCAAGAAAAATCTAAATATGTCTACAAAATTACAAATCATCAATAACAATTTTCATAATTCATCACACCACCACAATTTATTATTATTATTATTATTATTATTATTATTATTATTATTATTATTATTATTGTTATTGTTGTTGTTATTATTATTACTATAATCAAAATTATTATTATAATTATTACTATTATTATTATAATTAATATTACTATTATAATTATAATAATGTTATAATTATTATTATTTATTACTATAATAATAATAATTGTTATTGTTATAATTATAATACTTATTATAATAATAATTATTATTATAATTACTATTATTATTATTATAATTATTATTATAATTATTACTATTACTAAAATTTTTTAATTATTATTATTATAATTATTACTATTATTATAATTATTACTATTAGTATAATTACTACTACTACTATTATTATTATTATTATTATTATTATTATTATTATTATTATTATTATTATTATTATTATTATTATTATTATTGTTATTATTATTGTTATTATTGTTGTTATTATTATTAATATTATTATTATAATTATTACCATTATTATTATTATTATTATTATATTATTAATATTACTATTATAATTATAAATATATTATTACTATTACTACTAATATTATAATAATAAAATTATTATTATTATTATTATTAATTATTATAATTACTATTATTATTACTATTATTATTACTATTATTATAATAATTATAATAGTATCACTACTACTACTAATAATAATAACAATTATTATTATTATTAGTACTATTATTATTATTGTAATAATTATTATTATTATTAGTACTATTATTATAATAATAATTGTTATTCTTATTAATTATTATTATTATTATTATTATTATTATTATTATTATAATTATAATAGTACTAATAATTATAATAATAATAATTATTATTATTAGTACTAATTGTGACACCCCCAAAATAGGTATACATTACCCATTCTGAGTCGCCAAATACATGGTACATAATACAAATACAAACTTAAGTATATAGCATGAGCTGTGAGTTTTAATACAAATATTGTCTTCTAGACAGTATTTAAACTCAAAATAAATCCTCAATACATTTATTATCACGCTATTTCACAGAATAGTTAGGACTACTAATGCAAATATCTGGACCGTCACTCCGTTCCCCGACTAGTCCCATCTATATTCTCATTTCCTGAAGAGAACAATGAAAGCAAAGGGTGAGCTCAACTAGCCCAAGAAGAAATATTATGACTAAGATAATGCGAGAATAAATTATCGTTAGTTTTCAACATAGTTAAACCGATAAAATATAATAAATATCAAGTTTAATCAAGTGAACAAGCAATCCATTGTAAGAAGAGTCAAGTAGAGCATGATATCTACTATCTTCTATGATTTAAAAGGTTTATCATCAATTTTATCACGAGACTCAAATTTTAATAAATAATTCACATCATCAATTATCCATGCACTACGTGCCAAGGATATTCATTATTATCACCAACGGTCATGTTCATCTCAACAACTGTCCATCAATACACTACGAGCTAATGAGGACTTTTACCACATCATTTATAACATTACGGATCATGATTATACAGAATGATTCATGGTCATAATCATATCAATCAACAGTCCATCTATGCACTACGGGCCAAAGATGACTTTCATAACAATATAAACATGAGGATGATGACAATGATATAAGAATTTAATTAAATGAAAGCAAAGGATAAATTTTAAAGATTTATAATTTAATTTATCCAGAATTCAATAAAGTCCAAATTGTCAACATGATATTGCTTTGTGGAGTAAAATTCAAGAATAATATTGTATCAAAAATAATTTGGACCGAAAAGAAATCAATTCTTGTCATGAATAGTATTCTGGGTGAATAGTACCTGAGTGAATAGTATCACGTGAATAGTACTTCAGGAATAGTATCACGTGAATAGTACTTCAGGAATAGTATCCCGTGAATAGTACTCCGGCATGAAAAGGTTAAAACTTATCAAAAATGCTCGTAATAATATTTTCATGAAAAGATATCTTTGGATGAAGCGCTTAAATATCAAAGATATTCTACTAATTTCGTGAATTATAGAAGCAATACTTACCATAGTAAGTTTAAATTTAGGAATCTGGAAATGAACAATATCTGAAAATCGCAAATGGATTTTCAACTGTCACATGCAGAATCCGCGTGAGATGGATCATTTCCATAATTTAATAACAAATGAATGTGAAAGGTTATTCACTGTGCATGCATAGAGTCCGCGTAGAGACAAAGTTATTCCCACAAAATAATAAAGAATGGAATAACAAAAGGATTTTACCATGCATGCGAGAGATCGCGTAGCAAAGTTATTCCAATAGAATAATAAAGAATGGAATAACAACCCTTACAAGTATTGAAAGAAATAACTCTCTTCATGAATACGAAAGAAATAATACCCCTTACCTTAGTAAAAGATTAGATACTGCAATAGTGTAGTAATAAAATACTCTTCTTCTTTCTCTCTTATTCTCTATACATAAACAATGAATTGGTGAAAATAATGAAGAAATGA